>CM029502.1:0-600000 GCA_017140595.1 Eucalyptus curtisii | reverse complement strand
CTTGATTTGAAATTGAAGAGGATGAAGGATGAAGGATGAGATGATGGGGAGTTTGAGTGGAGTAGATATATAGACTCTGCCGTTCTTGATTCTGGTGAAGGCGGTCAAATCCGTTCGCCATTGAGCGGGAACGAGACCGTTATCTCCTGCCCCGATCTCTATACGCATGGCCCTTTCGATTTCAGAGTAGCAAACTACTTGTTAGCCACCAAATTCCTTTTTTTTTTTTCTTTTAACTCATATCATAGAAAATTTTATGATATTAGAATTCCGATGTAGAGGTTCCAAATTATGACATTTGTAGTGCATACACTCAGGATTAACCAGAACATCCATAGTTTTAAAAAAATCATACCTAGTAGAAAGAAAGATAAGGGAGAGTTAATGATTTTTAGCAAATCATACAAAATTTAAGAATCACGACATTACACATTAAACAAATGTTTAGTGATCGTACCAAATAAATAAAAGATTTAGGAAGGATATCGCATATTTCAGAGACTATTTTTATCATTTATCTTAAAAGATTTGACAATAATAGAGGAGGAATTAGGAAGAGTTAGAGGGGGCTGAGTGAGGAGGGTGGTTTGCACGCTCCGAAAAGCTGCGAGTAAGGTTTCAACGAGGAGGAGGCCGTTCACAGAGCAACCAGCCAATCAGTGTTAAACGTATTTTATAATTATTAATTCAGTCATTTAAAAAAAAAATCCAATTTAATTCTGAAAGTTTATACAAAATTATAATGTAATATTTCCAGTTAATTCCTGTAGGAAATCGTTGATATGACGACGTGCCACATAGAAAGACTTGAGATGACTCGATCACTGCGTTAGCAATTTCAAGCGAATTGTTTTGGAATTTTGCCTAAAGTTTTAGGATTAAATTGATAAAAATTGAAAAGTTTATAACTAAATTGACATTCATACAACATGTTTATGGTTAATTGAGTAATTTTCCCTAACAATCTTTATAATGCAGAATGTTTTCATAACGAGGATGATAATTCACACCTTCAAGCTCAGGACTTAAGGATCTAGAGCAAGAGATATCGAGTTTGATGTTGACCATTCTCATTCGAGTCATTCCCATCCATTATGAGGTTCTCTTATATATTTGTTGTGGAATTATCGGAATCTTTTACTCACATGTATCAAGTTTGCATGACCGAGTAATATTGTGATGCCAACCCTCACATTTATGGTCGAAGCGTACTTAGAATGACAGCTTTTGTCCAACTTAGAGGAAAGAAGAAACGCAATAGTCATCATACCGCATCTTGAGTCATTTGTCCCCAACGATTAACTTATTGATAAAACCTCCACTTTGACTTGTCCTAGCACTAGAAGCGCCGATGGAGCCATCATGCAAAGACTAACACTTCTTTGCTCTTCAAGATTGTTTGATTATTATATTTCATAACAGTCATCACTTGTCATGATATGAAATCACTTGTCATGACGGGTCGCCAGTTGTCATAATTAGATCATGACTTGTTGACCAACACTCCCAAATCACTCCTACCTAGACATAGTGTGGCTCAACAGCTCAGTCCTTCGTGCACCAATTATTAAAATACAATGCAACATCGTTTGATGACTAGGTTTAATAATGCATTATCCGCATGTTGTTTCCTTTCTAAGGATTTTACCTGAGTTCGTCGTTGGCGGGTTTATGCATAGGTAGTCATGTGCTGATGCCAAGGTGTAAATGGAGGCCTGGCATTGTATTAAGGTATTTCGGGGAATCCGACGAACATCGCAAAGTTCATGCATCAAATTACGAGCAGATAACCATCGACATGATGGCATGGCGACCCAGAGAAGACCGAAGGGCGATCAAGTAAACTCTGCAAATTCAAATTCTGATTTGATAACTTCGCCAATGAAAAACATTGGCACTAGGATTGAGAAAGATAACTAGCTGACCGCAGACCAATGCAAGCTCCTAAAAAACCTACAGACCAATGCAAGATATCCTAAAAAAGCAACCAAAAGGCTTATCATCTTCGTAAGTGATGAAAATGTCTTGATCTCTAAAACTGCAAAAGCACTAAAAGCTAAGTCAAGATTTCGTTGCTCAACGAGCATCATCTCAGATCGTGCTCCTCTGGATCGATGCTGGTTCCCTCGGTTACTGATTTACGCTTGACTTGAACCGCCTCCGGGCTCGCCATCTGGGGAAGGAGGAGTCCACGAGTCTGGTTTGCGGGCAAGTCTTGAGCTTGGGGAGATGCTTGGACTCCGTCCAGGAGACCGAAACTGCGGAGTTGATGCTTGTCTCTGATCGGGCGAGCTAGCATTCGCCGGGTTGGACAGCGAAGAAGTACTCATGCTATTGTATCTCTTGGCTCGAGTAGCACTTGAGCAGCCATTTGTGTTGGCATAATTGGAAGATGCCCAAGGACTCGGAGATGGAGTGTTGTTGAGCATATTGACTGTTCCTTCCAAAGTCGAAGCAGACCCACCTCCGATCCCAGTTCGGATGGAGTTGGGCATGCCCTGCATACCATCCGGCGTTGCGTTAGGCGACATTTCCTTCCTGTCAATCCCTTGCTCTGCTGCTTTGGAGTTCATGTCCCAGGGAGTATAACACCAATGGATAAGAATTAGACATTCTTAATGTGATAGAATCGAAACAGAATTCAAGCAGAATATATCTAGAAGAATGCAATCTCTTGATGCTTTTATCTATTTCATTTCTCAGAAGCATCGATGTGCCAATTGGTAATGATCTTATGATGCCAAAGCACAGTGTTGTAACCGGAAGAAAATCAGAATGTGCTTGATCAGAGGATGCTTGATTCGCATCAAGAGGAGCGAAATATTGCTTCCGGTTTGTGTTCATGGCGAGAATGTTAACAATCTATACAAAGTCTATCAGAATAATAGCCACAAGTGTGCCGCTCACCTGATTTCGGGCCAAAAGGGTTACAGCAATCTTCGCAGTTGCATTCATGGAAACATCCAGCTTTGCCCTTGCAGCAGGAAAAAAATAGCGTTCCAGTAAGATTGTTATTTAACAACTGGAAAATCCACAGGATGCGCCGGTTCAGAAATCAACATTCTTAAGAGTTCGTCTTCCCGCTGTGATGTTACGAATCCACTTAAAATAAGCGACATTGCTGAAACTGGTTTACCGACTGGCGTAACAGTTTGTTCCGACTATGATATCAAATCATCTAAAACGGCTAAATCCAAGTGATAGAATGTACGAATTAGCTCTCGAATCTTTGTGTCAATAGATTGAATTAGCTGCAAACCTGATAGCATTCGCAGTAATTTTTCAGGCACTGAGACTTCTTGCAATTACATCCGCGTTTGTGCCTCGCGAATAATGGGGTGTCCTCACTCTCACCACCACCACGACCACCGCTTTCCTGTTGCATTGCCGCTCAAATTCAGATTTCCCTTCATACTCATTAACTAAGAATGAGATAAGACTTCCCGGATGGAAGGACGGTTACCGCTTTATCCGGAGGCGAATCCTTGGGATGCCGAACTACCTTCGGACCGAATGCAAGAGGATCACGAGATTGAATCTTCTCCTTTGCTTTGAAAACTGAGTCCTCCATTATATAGATGTTGTAGCAGAGTCTACATGCACAACTGTCGGTACAGAAAAGTTCCGCTGCAAAGCAATCGCAATATCTGCCGACACGAAAGTTTCAGCGTTATTTCAAACAATACAATGCCTCTTCTATCTTTCGGCCAGGAAAAACAATAGAACTTTCAGTCAAGCACGGTAATCTATTGGAACCTGGTCGCTGTTCCGATCAAGGACATGAACAAAAAACGTTGGATTAGCTATCTATATCTAAGTAGACAGGCTGTCCCGATATTCAGGAACTGCATAACACAGAAACTAGCATCACTTGGCACTCCCAAATCAAAACTTTCGATGTGTAAAAACTTGGACAGAACAAGAAGTATGAGAACCCTGCAAACCACACTACTGCTTACAGTTTCAAGCATTTGGATCTCCTGCAACTGCATCTTATCGTGCTTCCATTCTCTGTGGCATTTTCTGCTTTCTTCCTAAATCAAGCCAAAAATAAAACTAGTTCAGCCACTAGTAAATGTGTTGATATAGTGCACAAACAAATATGTCATATGTGTACTCGCCTCCCCCTCCCTCCAGGAGTGCCCGAGCTTGGTTCTGCAGCCTTCTTTCGATCGTGTACTTTGGAAGCGGTTTCGCTGCTCCAATTTTTCGCAGTGTTAGTCGCTCCATCTCCATTTTGACCACCGGCAACAGGATCGGAGAATTCCCAGGTTGGATTGCTGGAAACAAAGCTACGTTCCAAGTCCTCCGGCATCTGAATCAGCTTCTCCTTATCAATTAGGCACTGGGATGACATCTCGCTTGCATCTGAATCCATGGAAATTGATATGTCAGGGCTATGAAGAAAACAAGACGTGCGGTGAGTCATAGAGACAGGTTGGGCATTTAGTCTTTAAATCGTAACCACTACACGGACCGCTGAATTGTTGCCAGCTACTGGATTCTCCCGGTCCGCCATTGCTCAAAAGCGAATGGCCCCAGTTCGGCATGCTAGCAGGAGGCATTCCCGAACTACAACCGGCATGATTGTGGCATGCGCAGGAAACGTGGCTCCTAGGAGTGGAACAGTGGCAGGGCATTACATCATCGAAGTTGAGACGCTGGCGAGTATCATGGCAGTGAGGATGCGCTTCCTGCATTGATAATATAGATTATCTGAGCACGTGAGACTGAGTCATAATTATCAGGGGTAATCTTTTTTTAATTCTAAAATCTGGATTTCAATACTGATCAAGAATACTGATCAAGAATTATATACGAAATAATCAATCAACAACATCAATCCTGTCAGTTCTATTTCCCAGCCATCGCGAAACAATACTACAAGAAACCGCAGATACCTGGTCGTCAAAAAATCTTCCCAGCTGCCAATCTTGGGACACATCAGGAGGGACATCAAATCTCTGAACCGCATTCTGTCGACCGGAAGGATGCTCTTCCATAGCCTGTTCTGCCGGGGCCAAACCCAACGGCTGGCCAGGATCGTCGACTTGTACGCAAGACTCTATGGTATCAAGAGGATAAAGATTACTGAAGTAACCAAGGACAGCGGATAATTCCTGCAGACAGCAAAAGGCCATTCAAGAAAGGCAGCGAAGCCTGAGAAGGGTCACGTCCGGACCGACTAAACACCGAGAAAAACCAACCCAACGAGTGATCAGAAGCTAGAAGTAGCAGGTAAAATGAAAACCTGGTGCGGACGGGCAGCAGAATCGCCCGCGCCGCCGTGGTCATGTTCCTCCTTGGGAGCGTCCATGCAAAAAGAAGCCAGCGAGTTTGCCATGAGAACAGAGAAGGGTAAAAATAAAAAACCGAACTTGATTTGAAATTGAAGAGGATGAAGACGAAGGATGAGATAAACTCTTCCGGTTCTTGATTCTGGTAAGTCGTTCAAATCCGCTAGCCAGGGAGCGGGAAGGAGACGTCGATCTCTTCGCATTTTCCAAGAACTGGGCCCACCCCCGCCAAAAGCCCATTAATTAATACCGAGCCCGTCAATTGGGCCAATTAAGGCCCAATTGTCACCATGTGCCAACCCTTTGCAGCTAGCCTTCCGTTGCATCTCCTCGGGATGAGGGAAAGAAGGTCGTAAGGGATGTCATGCTCATCGAATTTGGCATCCACCTTCTCAACATCCTCCTCATCGCAGGGCTACCAGTCACACTAACGTATTGCTTCACGACAATCCCAGCCTCGTTCATCCAAAAAGTATCCACCCGCTTCTGCAAGTACTCGAAGACATCCAAATTAAACAGCCTATACGGTTCCGAGTGATCGATCCCGGGTCCTCTGGTGGGTTTCAAGGCTAGGCTAGCAGCGTGCTCGGGAAGCCCATAAACAACGATCCAAATTTCACGCTCAATCATGAGAAGTTGACGACTTGCCCATGCAGTGCAGCTTTATGGAAATTTTTATCGCCATTACCTTGACACATATCATGGAAAATCACTTTTTCAACTGTCCTTTTGGCGAAAAGAAAACTTGGAGTGTCCAACCAAAGCGGTCCTACCCAAAAACCAGTATGGACTGCCCAAAAAACAGATGTGAGAAATAATTTCTGTTGGAACCAGTCCGAGAATAGATTCCAAATTTTTGGAACCGATTGTAACTAGTTTGGAACGGGTTCTAAGTCAATACCCACTTGGAAATCGGATTGGATCACCCTATTTTGGAACCAATTTAGAAACCGAATTGATTCAAGAGCAAAATCTGAGTCAATACCGATTGGGGAATCAGACCAGACCATCCCATTTTGGAACTAGTTTTGGAATCGATTTTATAAGTTAAAAAGCTAAAATTCTAATTTCTATTTTCCCTAAATTATAATCTCAACGTTCCTTTGTTTTTTGTCTTTGCTCAGAACTCATTGTCAATCTTTCCTCCTCCCCTAAAATTTTTTTTGGATGAATGAGGAATAGAATTTTATGATTTATGTTTTATTTTATGTGTTTTAACTTTTTATCATTTATAATTACACGACTACATACTATTTATCTCATAAATTGTTATTTTTGGTGGATTATGATTTCTGTTGTTCATTCTTTTACTTTAAATCGTTAAAAAATAAAACAGATTCTCTAGTAGATCCAAAGGATAGGAAAAACAGGGTAGATTTCAAAACCGGTTCCAGGCAAACAAGATAGATTCTAAATTCCAAAAACTAAGAATCGGTTATAACAGGATAGATTTCGGATTCCAGCTTTGAAATCTACCCACTATGAAATCAATCACCCCTAAAGAAAACATGGATATGGAGAAGATTGTGTCATCATCTAAATCTCAAAAGGATTGCAATTTCCGCTTTGCCTTATGCAGTGGAATCAGAATGACGTAATTGATAAAGCTACATCTTATTTTTTACACAGATTGGTGAGAAAGCATGAGGAGGTCGGCATCGCACATATGAGAAAATTAGGCTATGTGACCAGATCGACGACTGATCCCTCGTCATATGGTAGTTTATGACCATTACCACCAGGAACACGAACAAGTATTCTCCGATTTCTCGCAAATCAAGATAGAAACATTCTTATACAACTAAAGCTTTGACATCAGCTATCTTCGCTGTCGATAAGAGATCCGAAACAAAACACCAATAAGACCAGAACCCGTCAGTAGCAAGAAGTCCGTGAATATGAGGCAATGTCTATAGACCGATCCTCGTCATATGGTAGTTTATGACCATTACCACTAGGAACACGAACAAGTATTCTCCGATTTCTCGCAAATCAAGACAGAAACATTCTTATACAACTGAAGCTTTGACATCAGCTATCTTCGCTGTCGATAAGAGATCCGAAACAAAACACCAATAAGACCAGATTCCGTCAGTAGCAAGAAGTCCGTGAATATGAGGCAATGTCTATAGACTGATCCCTCGTCATATGGTAGTTTATGACCATTACCACCAGGAACACCAACAAGTATTCTCCGATTTCTCACAAATCAAGACAGAAACATTCTTATACAACTGAAGCTTTGACATCAGCTATCTTCGCTGTCGATAAGAGATCCGAAACAAAACACCAATAAGACCGTAACCCGCGAGCAAGAAGTCCGTGAATATGAGGCAATGTCTATAGACCGATCCTCGTCATATGGTAGTTTATGACCATTACCACCAGGAACACGAACAAGTATTCTCCGATTTCTCGCAAATCAAGACAAAACATTCTTATACAACCGAAGCTTTGACATCGCTATCTTCGCTGTCGATAAGAGATCCGAAACAAAACACCAATAAGACTAGAACCCGTCAGTAGCAAGAAGTCCGTGAATATGAGGCAATGTCTATAGACTGATCCCTCGTCATATGGTAGTTTATGACCATTACCACCAGGAACACGAACAAGTATTCTCCGATTTCTCTCAAATCAAGACAAAACATTCTTATACAACCGAAGCTTTGACATCGCCTATCTCGCCGTCGATAAGAGATCCGAAACAAAACACCAATAAGACCAGAACCCGTCAGTAGCAAGAAGTCCATGAATATGAGGCAATGTCTATAGACTGATCCCTCGTCATATGGTAGTTTATGACCATTACCACTAGGAACACGAACAAGTATTCTCCGATTTCTCGCAAATCAAGACAGAAACATTCTTATACAACTGAAGCTTTGACATCAGCTATCTTCGCTGTCGATAAGAGATCCGAAACAAAACACCAATAAGACCAGAACCCGTCAGTAGCAAGAAGTCCGTGAATATGAGGCAATGTCTATAGATTGATCCCTCGTCATATGGTAGTTTATGACCATTACCACCAGGAACACGAACAAGTATTCTCCGATTTCTCGCAAATCAAGATAGAAACATTCTTATACAACTGAAGCTTTGACATCAGCTATCTTCGCCGTCGATAAGAGATCCGAAACAAAACACCAATAAGACCGTAACCCGTCGCAGCAAGAAGTCCGTGAATATGAGGCAATGTCTATAGACTGATCCCTCGTCATATGGTAGTTTATGACCATTACCACTAGGAACACAAACAAGTATTCTCCGATTTCTCGCAAATCAAGATAGAAACATTCTTATACAACTGAAGCTTTGACATCAGCTATCTTCGCTGTCGATAAGAGATCCGAAACAAAACACCAATAAGACCAGAACCCATCAGTAGCAAGAAGTCCGTGAATATGAGGCAATGTCTATAGACTGATCCCTCGTCATATGGTAGTTTATGACCATTACCACCAGGAACACCAACAAGTATTCTCCGATTTCTCGCAAATCAAGACAAAAACATTCTTATACAACTGAAGCTTTGACATCAGCTATCTTCGCTGTCGATAAGAGATCCGAAACAAAACACCAATAAGACCAGAACCCGTCAGTAGCAAGAAGTCCATGAATATGAGGCAATGTCTATAGACTGATCCCTCGTCATATGGTAGTTTATGACCATTACCACCAGGAACACGAACAAGTATTCTCCGATTTCTCGCAAATCAAGACAAAACATTCTTATACAACCGAAGCTTTGACATCGCCTATCTTCGCCGTCGAGAAGAGATCCGAAACAAAACACCAATAAGACCAGAACCCGTCAGTAGCAAGAAGTCCGTGAATATGAGGCAATGTCTATAGACTGATCCCTCGATTTTCTAGCCAAGTAATCTCCAGAACAAAAATCTTAAAAATGATCATCCGAGCAATGCCATCTCATGATAAAAGACGATAAAAGTCGCGTTTCCACATCCCAATTTTTACATCAGTAGCAGGATCTCCAACATATCAGGAAAAAAAAAAAAAAAGAAAAAGGAAAGGACTGATGGCTAAATAATCCCTAAACTTTGACCTAATCTGCATTGCGGCCTTTAAATTATTAATTTGTTTAATGTGGTCCTTGAATTTTAGCTCAATGTGTAATGTGGTACATGAACTTTTAATTTATTTAATGTAGTTCCTAAATTTTTTATGCATGTTCAACTTAGTCCCTGAACTGCATTAAATATTTAATATTGTCGTTCTGTTAATTGAGGTTCAAGGACAACATTAAACGTTTTCATATAGTTCAGAGACTAAATTAAACATGTTTCAAAAGTTGAAAGACCAAATTGAATGTTTTTATATAGTTCAAAAACTAAACTGAACATGTATCAAAAGTTTAGAAACCATATTAAGTGAACTAAAAATTTAGGGATCACATTTTTAATTAGATTAAAGTTCAATGATCACATTTAATCAATTAAAAGTTCAGGAATTGCATTAAGAATTATTTGTGTCATTTTTTTCCTAATAGCAATGGAGATATGAGGATTAATTGACCGATTAATCAATATACCCATGGAAGGAGATTCAAATCCAATATTCGATTGATCCGATGATCTTTGTGTCCACGTCACGTCATTGGCTAATTGAGGTCATGTGTTGCGTCACTTCGTATCAAAATTTAATATTCAGTTCGTCATGGCTTTTTATGTATAATAAAAGGGGGTTGTTGCTACCAAATCTGCGGTTCTGAATAGACCATGGCCTTCGACCAAAAAAAAAAAAAAAAAGACCATGGCCCATCCTTGAACAACGACGCACGGGTGGAACCCCCATCTCTTCGTTAACTCTTAATTCTTACCCTAACAGAAATCTTACGATTAAAGGTAGTTTTTCATTTTTATTTCTTTAAATCCAAAGCATTAACGTTTTAAAAAATGTAAATATTAATGCGTAAATTCATATATAGTATTTTATTCTTTTTTTTAGAAATCTAAAAAAACTTTTTTTTCTTTTTGATGGAAAAAAAGGTACGCCATTTTATGGTTTCGCCTAGCTCTAAACAAACAGGCCTATTATTCTTTTATTTTATTTTTTTTGGGCAAAAGTTGGCAATATGCTCACTAATTCCTTCTTAACATCAGAATAAGAGATCTTGAGTTCCCAATTTACTAATTGAATTTGACTCATTTCATCTCACCTAATTCAGCTATAATTTTTAAGTCAATCGAGCCCTTTTAATTTGAAAAAATTATCCAAAAAGTCCTAAAAAAATTATATGATGGCCAAGTCAATCGTAAATATTTTATATTGATCAATTTAGTTCTAAAATTATTGGAGATTTGCCAACGTATTCATTCAAGCTAATATTAGACAAAAATCACTAAAGTGAACACATGTCATTCTACTTGACGCGGTTTGCATTAATATCTACAATATTTTCAGTTTTTTTAATTTTTTTCTTATTTTCCTCTGCCGATTTGGGCCCGGTGTGACCCTCCAATGATTATGACAAGGGTCAGGCCACTACATTGAATGTTTTCCAAAGTCAAGGTCCAAATGGCTCAACATGTCATGTGGAATGAATCTAACTCCGGGCAAAGTTCGTCACTTGACAAATAATTTGATACATACTGAAGATGCAACTAGAAACTTAACAACTACCTTTAAACCTCCGCGTAGTTGGAGCCGGTGGCTCTCTTAGGGTCCCTCATCTGGGATCCCAATTAAGTCGAAACTTTTCAATCTATGTAAATAACCTAAATCAAAAAAATTTGCACGCAAAGGGTGAGATATAAATAGGGTTCATAAGCTGGAAATTGCCTAACACCCTCAATCAAGTATGCAGATCTCAAGTGGTAAGTGTACTCAACGTTGTTTTTTGACATCTGGGTTTGAATCATCAAATTAGTGCATTCTCTTAAAGCCACCTTTAGTAGCACAAACATGTGTCTCTTATAATTACTCAATGCGTGGTCAATTTTTGCAGGACATCGCTAGTTTGTTGATGTGTCGTGTAGGAAGACTTGGGATGACTAAACCATTACGTCAGCAATTTCAAACGAATAATTCTTTTGGAATTCCGTCGAAAGGTTTATGACTAACTTGACAAAAATTGAAAAAATTATGATTGAATTAATATTAATACAGTACAGTCCTAAACTTTTTTAATTCCATCAATTTAGTTCTAAAAATTTGCACAAATTTTAATGTAATCTTTTCGATCAATTCTTGTTAGACGTTGCCGATGTGTCAATGTGCCACGTAGGAAGACTTGGAATGATTGAATCACCACATTAGCAATCTCGGGCGAAAATTGAAAATGAATGACTATTTTGGAATTCCTCTTAAAGGTTAAGAACTAAATTGGCAAGAGTTGAAATGTTTATTACAATTAGCATCCATGTAGTATAATAACTTTAGCATTGATTGAGTAATTTTCCTCTTATAGTGCAGAATATTTTGGTAACGAGGATGATAATAAGTTATGATATAATTTGCACCTTCAGTTCAAGGCTTAAGGATTCAGAGTAAGAAACTTCGAGTTTGATGTCGACCCCACTCATCTGAGTCGTTCCCATCCATTCACGAGGCTCTCTTATTTATTCGTTGTGGGCTTATCGGAGTCTTTCACTCACATGTATCGAGTTTCCATGCGTTGAGTGATATCATAACCCCGACCCTTGAATTTATGGTCAAAGCGTAATAAGGATGATAGTTTTTGTCCAACTTGGAGGAAAGAAGAAATGCAATCAAAATCATATAGCATTTTGAGTCATTTGTCCCCAGTGATTAACTTATTGATAAAACCTCCACTTTGGACTTGTCCTATCTTTAGAAGTGCCAGTGGAGCTATTTTCCCAAAAACTCAACACCTATTTGCTCTTCGAAACTGTTTGACCGCTATATTTCAGGATAGTCATCACTTGCCATGACATGCAACCACTTGTCATCACGCATCACCACTTGTCATAATTAGATCGCCACATGTCGACCAACACTTCCGAATCGTTTCTACCTAGAAATAGTGGCTCAATGGCTCAGTCCTTTGTGCACCATTTATTAAATTAGAATGCAACATAGTTAAATTACTAGGTTATAATTCTGCCTCATATGCATGTTGTTTGCCTTCCAAGGATTCTACCTTGTAAAGGTACTCCTTTGGATCAAAATACTCCTTCTCGCATGGAGTCTGCACAGCACTCGTACGTAGCCTTATTCCACTCTTGTACATTTGGGTTTAACCTGATTTCATCGTCGTCGTCGTCGGGCTTACGCATATGTAGTCATGTCCTGATATCAAGGTGTGAATGCAGCCGTGCCCAGGATTACATCAACGCATTTCAGGGAATCCGATGAACAGCGGGAAGTTCATATATCATGTAACGAGCAAATTACTAGCGAGACGGTAGCGTGAGGATGCAAAGAAGACTGAAAGACAATCAAGTATACTTTGCAAATTTCAAATTCTGATTTTGATAGCTTCGCCTATGAAAAACATTGGCACTAGGATTGAGCAAGATCATTAGTTGACCGCAGACCAATGCAAGGTCCTAAAAAACCTACAGACGAGGGCAAGATATCCTAAAAAAGCAACCGAAAGGCATCTCATCTTCGTAAGTGATGAAAAAAGTCGTGATCTCTAGAACTGCAAAAGCACTAAAAGCTAAGTCAAGAATTCGTTGCTCAACGAGCATCATCATGTCCGATCGTGCTACTCTGGCTCGATGCTGGTTCCCTCAGTAACTGATCTAAGCTTGACTCGAACCGCCTTCGGGCTTGTCGTCTGGGGGAGGACGAGCCGGCCAGTCAGGTTTAGGGGCACGTCTTGACCTTGGGGAGATGCTTCGACTCCGTCCAGGAGACTGAACAACCCTCCTCGGACCGAATGCATTAGGATTACGAGATCGAATCTTCTCCTTTGCTTCGAAAACTGAGTCCTCCATTATATAGATGTTGTAGCAGAGTCGGCACGCACAAGAGTCGGTACAGAAAAGTTCCGCCGCAAAGCATTCGCAATTTCTGCCAACATGAAAGTTCCAGCATTATTTCAAGCAATACAATGCCTCTCCTATCTTTCGGCCAGGAAAAACAACAGAAGAAATCTCAGTTAAGCAAAGTAATCTATTGGAACCTGCTCACTGTTCCGATCAAGGACGTAAACGAAAAACAGTGGATTAGCTATCTATATCTAAGTAGACACGCTGTTCCGATATACGGGAACTGCATAACACAGAAACTACCATCACTTGGCACACCCAAATCGAAACTTTCGATGCGTGAAATCTGGACAAAACAACAAGTATGAGAACCCTGCAAACCGCAGTACTGCTTACAGTTGCAAGCATTTGGTTGACCTGCAATCGCATCTTTTAAAGCCTCCATTCTGTGTGGCATTTTCTGCTCTCGTCCTAAATCAAACCAAAAATAAAACTAGTTCAGCAACACGTAAGCCTGTCGATATAGTGTGCAAACAAGGATGTCATATGTGTGCTTCACCCTCCAGAAGTGGCCGAGCTTGGTTCTGCAGCTTTCTCACGATCTTGTACTTTGGAAGCGGTTTCACTGCTCCCCCTTTTCCCAGCGTCAGTCGCTCCATCTCCATCTTGACCGTCGCCAACAAGATCGGAGGATTCCCAGGTTGGATTGCTGAAAGCAAAGCTACTTTCCAAGTCCTCTGGCATCTGAATCAGCTTCTCCTTATCCATTAGGCACTGGAATGACATCTCGCTTGCATCTGAATCCATGGAAATTGAAATGTCAAGGCTACGGACGAAACGAGACGTGCGGCGACTCGTAGAAACAGGTTGGCCATTTAGTCTTTAAATCGTAACCACTAGACTGACCCCTGAATTGTTGCCGACTACTGGATTCTTGCAGTCCGCCATTGCTCAAAAGCGAATGGCCCGAGTTCTGGAGGCTAGGAGGAGGCCCTCCTGAACTATACCCAGCATGATTGTGGCATGTGCAGGACTCGTCGCCCCTAGGAGTGGAACAGTGGCAGGGAATTACATCATCGAAGTTGAGATGCCGGCAAGTATCATGGCAGTGAGGATGTGCTTCCTGCATTGATAATATAGATTATCCAAGCACATGAATTCCCTGATGACGGTTGATTAGAACTGAGTTATAATCATCAGAGACAAATCTCTTTTTATTCTATATACTGGATTTCGATACTGATCAAGAATTACATATGAAATAATCAATCAAGAACATCTATCCTGTCAGTTCAATTATACTACAACAAGCCGCAGATACCTGCTCATCAAAAAATCTTCCCAGATGCCAATCTTGGAATACATCAGGAGGGACATCAAATCTCCGAACCGCATTTTGTCGACTGGAAGGATGCTCTTCCATAGCCTGTTCTGCCGGGGCCAAACCCAACGGCTGGCCAGGATCGTCGACTTGTACGCAAGACTCTATGGTATCAAGAGGATAAAGATTACTGAAGTAACCAAGGACAGCGGATAATTCCTGCAAACAGCAAAAGGCCATTCAAGAAAGGCAGCGAAGCCTGAGAAGGGTCACGTCCGGACCGACTAAACACCAAGAAAAACCAACCCAACGAGTGATCAGAAGCTAGAAGTAGCAGGTAAAATGAAAACCTGGTGCGGACGGGCAGCAGAATCGCCCGCGCCGCCGCGGTCATGTTCCTCCTTGGGAGCGTCCATGCAAAAAGAAGCCAGCGAGTTTGCCATGAGAACAGAGAAGGGTAAAAATAAAAAACCGAACTTGATTTGAAATTGAAGAGGATGAAGACGAAGGATGAGATCAACTCTTCCGGTTCTTGATTCTGGTAAGTCGTTCAAATCCGCTAGCCAGGGAGCGGGAACGAGACGTATCTCTTCGCATTTTCCACGAACTGGGCCCACCCCCGCCAAAAGCCCATTAATTAATACCGAGCCCGTCAATTGGGCCTCAGGCCCAATTGCACATAACTTCGGCCCATCTTTAGGGGAATCTGGGTCAAACGTGGCGGCGGGCCTACGAAATTGGAATTGAGGCGAACCTTTAGGGGATGGTGGGTCAAATGGAGAAACGAAAAAAAAGAAGAAGAGAAAATAAATAAATTTTATTTAAATGAAATGAATTAAGCACGTGGTTCATTTCACATGGACCGCCACCCCACCTTCATCATCATGTCCAGCGCAAAAACAACAGGCGACGCCGACACGAACGAGTGAATATTCCGCCGTGCGTGGACTCATGTGTGGGACAAAGAAAAGTCAATAGAAAAGATAGGGATTTTCTAGTTTTTACTCGGGAGGTACAGATTCATCTCGATAAGGATAGGGATTCTCTAGTTTTTACTCGCGAGGTACAAATTCTTCTCAATCTGTTCCCCTGACGGATCGCGTCGCCTACAGGCATCTCGATCCCTGAAATTCTTTATTTTCGAGCCTTTACTGATGTGGTTCTACGTATTGGTTTCCATTGAGCACTTTCCCATCTTGTTGCCGTGCCACATTAGCGAAGAGGACAATTGGTTGGATCAGCTCAAGAGGTTTCGAAGGTAACAAAAAGAAAGAGGAAAAAAAATTTTGAAAACCCAATTGCTTATTTCATGAGAAAGAGAACAAAAGCTTACCTAATTTTGATTATGAAAAGTTGTTAGTGCGATTTGCGATATGATAAGATTGCTTAGGGTGTGTTTGATAACATTTTTGTTATTGGGAATAATTTCTTTCAACAATAGTTCTTTTCTATTTTTACTCCCTACAACAGTTTCTGAATAAAATAGAGCATTTAGTAATTACACAAAATTTCTATCATCGGAATAAAATAAAATAAAAAGAACATAAATGCGTTTGGTATGACCCATAAGTTTTTTTTTTTTTTTTGTAACATACCATTTATTTATATTTTTTTAATAATTTTTTGAGATTTCTTTATTTCTTTTTTTTTTCCCTCTCTTCTTCTTCTTCCTTCGTCGCTTGCCTCCCGCCGCAGTATGCCAGTTCTGCTAGCAGCCGCTAGGGGTGGCAGCAGGCTGCAAGGAAAAAGAAGATAAGAAAAAAATAACTTATTTCTTAAATTGTTCCTAGCAATAATTTTTTTTTTCTACTTCTTATCTTTGTTATAAATCTATTCTCTAACCACTTTTCTATTTTAGGGAATAGAAAAATTAACTGATGTTATCAAATAAATTTTTGTTCTTTTTTTATTCTGTTAAGCAAAAGTTAAAAAAAAAAAAAATAGGAATGGAAATGTTACCATGCGAAGCCTTAAAACATATTTTGTTGGGATCCCATGATTATGAAATGATTCATGCAAGTAATAGGAAGGGATAATAAAACAAATAGTTCATGAACTTTGATCTAATTTTTATTGTGGCCCTCGAATTTTCAATTCTTTAATGTGGTCCTTGAATCTTAACCCAATGTGTAATGTGGTATGTGAACTTTTAATTTATTCAATGTGGTTTCTAAACTTTTTATGCATGTTCAATTTAGTCCCTGAACTGTATGAAATGTTCAATATTGTCCTTTCATTAATTGAGGTTCAAGGATAACATTGAACGTTTTCATATAATTTAAAGACTAAATTGAATATATTTCAAAAGTTGAAAGACCGCATTGAATGTTTTTATATAGTTTGGGAACTAAATTGAACATATATCAAAAGTTTAGGAATCATATTAAATGAATTAAAAATTTAGATATCATATTATAAATTAAATTAAAGTTCAAGAATCACATTGAATAAATTAAAAGTTTAATGATTGCATTAAGAATTATTTGTATCATCTGTTCCTAATAGAAATGGAGATACGGGGATTAATTGACTGATTAATCAATATAGCCGTGGGAGGAGATTTAGATCCAATATTCGACTGATCCAATGATCTTCTTGTCCACGTCACATCATTGGCTAATTGAGGTCATGCGATACGTCACTTCGTATCAATATTTCATATTCAGTTCGTCACAGCCTTTTATCTATAATCAAAAGAGGGTTGTTGCTACCTAATCTGCCGTTCTATATAGACCATGGCCCATTCTTGAACGACGACGCACGGGTGGAACCCACGTCTCTTTGTTAACTCTTACTTCTTATCTTAACCAAAATCTTACGATTCAAGGTAGTTTTTTATTTTTATTTTTTTTAATCCAAAGCATTAACAAAATGCAAATATTGATACGTAGATTCATATATAATTTTTTATTATTTTTTTAAGAAATCTAAATAGCCTTTTTTTTTTTGGCGGGAAAAAAGGCATACCATTTTATGGTTTTGCTTAGTTCTAAACAAACAGTCCTATTATTCTTTTATTTTTTCGGGGCAAAAGTTGGTGGTATTCTCACTAATTCCTTCTTAACATCAGAATAAGAAATCTTGAATTCCCAATTTACTAATTGAATTTGACTCGTCTCATCTCATCTAATTGAGTTATAATTTTTAAGTCAATCGAGCCCTTTCAATTTGAGAAAGTTGTCCAAAAAGTCCTAAAAATATTATATGATGACCAAGTCAATCGTAAATATTTTATATTGATCAATTTAGTCCTAAAATCATTGGAGATTTGCCAACGTAATCATTCGGGCTAATATTAGACAAAAATCACTAAAGTGAACACATGTTATTCTACTTGATGCAGTCGGCACTAATATCTACGATATTTTCATTTTAAAAAAAATTAATTTTTTTTTCCTATTTCCCTCTGCCGATTTGGGCCTGGCGATGGGACCCTCCAATGATCATGATGAGGGTCAAGCCACTACATTGAATGTTTTGGTCCAAATGGCTCAACAAATCATGTGAAATGAATCCAACTCCGGGCAAAGTTCGTCACTTGACAAATAATTTGACACACAATGAAGACCCAACCAGAAACTTAATAACTACCTTTCAACCTCCACGTACCAATTTAGTCGAAGCTTTTCGATAAATGACCTAAATCAAAAAAATTTGCACTCAAGGAGTGAGATATAAATAGGGTTTATAAGCTAGAAATTGCCTGACACCATCAACCAAGTATGTAGATCTCAAGGGGTTTGATGGATACACCATTTTTGCTTAAGTGGTAAGTGTATTCCTCGTTGTTGTTTGACATTTGGGTTTGAATAATCAAATTAGTGCATTCTCTTAAAGCCACCTTTAGCAGCACAAACCCGTCTCTTATAATTACTCAATGTGTGGGGCAGTCATGGTGAAAACTATTCAGGTGCTTGAAGAGCTCTAGAAGCCTAATGATTTAATAAAATAAAAAAACAATGGGTTGAATATGACTTTAGTTTTCAAATCTATGCAACTTTTGAAATTGAATATGCTAAACTAAAGAATAACTTTGGTCCGCAAGATGATAATCACAAATGGCCATTGGCGAGTTTAAAATTAATAGAAACGATCGAGTGGTACCCGGAGTATAGATATAGAATGAGATTTCATTGTCCGGCGAAGTGAGGGTTCGGTTCCTTTTTATTCTTTAAGTAATATCGGGCGCCATATAACACACCAATATAAAATGGGAAAGGTCTAAATAGATTCCTCTAATGTTTATCCTATGCACATTCCCATGCATGCTTATCTCATGGAGTGCGTCACTCGCATGAACCTCCTGTCCTAATCGGACAATGACTTCTTCCTTCATGTTTTTCAAGCATTGACGAACAACTGGTCAATGGAGAAGCTTCTTGAGCACTCTTTATTTACTTAGCTACTCCCCCTACATCGGCTATATATAATATTGATCGACATAATAAAATGGTACATTTCTCAATTATATAAAAGCCACCATGAATTACGCTTGACTAAGAAAAAATTCTGGCCAAGCATGCTTAATTATAATTGAGTAAGCCCCAAGCAAGCAACCCCACTATCTTCTCCACCTCGTCAAGTATCACTTTTGACTAGGCCCAGTCGTATGTGCATGGAACCTAGACAGCCAAGAAATCTCCTGGCAAATCTCCTCCAAACAATTTTCTAACTAAGCGAGTTACGATACATCGCCTAAGTATATTTTTACTTAAAATTGTAAAGAAAAAATTGTCCAAAAAATCTTAAATTTATTACATTTTTATCAATTTCGTTCTAAACTTTAAACATTTTCACGCTTTATCAATTAAGTCTATTTGATCAATTTTGACAAGAATTTAACGACGTGACACTTTTTAAATAATATTTTAATATTTTTTTGAAATTTTAATTGTTTTTTCTTCTTCTTTTTTTTTTTTTTTTTTACTTTTCTTTGCTTCTTTTTTTTTGGGGAGGGGGTTTGGAGAGGGAGCCGGCGAAGGACGTCCAATTCGAAATATAATTAAAATATTATTAAAAAAGTGCTACATCAAGACCGCCGTCCACGTCAACGAATTTTCGCCAAAATTGATCGAGGAAACTTAATTGGTGAAATCGGAAAAGGTTAATTGGTGACATAACATTATATAATGTAGATTTTCCCGTTGGCTTCGACCGCATCAAAGTGTTTTGACTCTTCATTTGTATTTGGCTTTTGTAACTTGTTGACTTTTGAGATTTGATTGGATTTTCACTAAAGAACCACTCTCAAAGGGTGTAGTAATCATGCCATTTATGTTGCTCAGTAGCACGAGTGACTTGATACTTTCATAGGCTCGAGATTTATTTCAATCTGACCTTTAAAGTAAAGCAGCAGAAAGTCATCAATCCAACCCCGGACGATTCGCACTAGAAACTAAAAAAAATCAACCTTCTTTGACTTGATTGCAATCTAATGGGGTAGGTCATATAGCCATATATGCGTTGATGATCCGTAACCTATGCTCATATAGCTGATTTGGCAGGACCATGTGAGAATACGATAATTGGTCGAAAACCAAAATTAAAGTAAGATGAGAAAGAAACAAGACGAATACAAATGTATCTCATGATTGTGCGATATGCATCAATGCAGGCGAGTGTGATTCGAAAAAATTGGATTTGGATGGATTAGTATGGACGTAGTATGAACAAGATAGTCGACAGAATGAGTTCGCTGTTTTTTTTTTTTTTGGGTGGGTTCAGAAAGATGAGTTCGTCTATGCTTTTCACTTGCCACTCCACGGATCTTTTGCCTAAAGAACAAGGGCTTGTCTCAATGAAGGGGCAAAAGGGGCAAAGGAGGATCGACGGTGGAGGAGTCGCGAGAAATCACTCCCCCTTCTACCCATACTCCCAGTAGAGACAAGTCAGCTGACGGACGCAATGACGAAACCGGAGAGCCCCCCCCTCCCCGCACTTGTCGGCCCGGGATTGGCCAGTCGACTCGACTATCTCGCCTGCCGTCACCACTTGTTGCCAAAGGAGCTGAGGTTGTCGCCATTCCGATCCACATGCGACCTGTCCGCCTCACGTGTCTGAATTACCCCAATTGGCAGAGCACAGTCCCTGCCTGCATATATATATACGCGCCTGGTCTTCTGGTTTTTCTGCGTGGTTTCGACTTCGAAAGTTGAAGGAGTTCAAAGCTTGGAGAGAAAGAAGAAGCAGGGACCAAAGAGTTGCCGCAGAAGACGAACAGAGTCGAGAAGAGAAAGAGAGAGAGAGAGAAGATGAAGAAGGCGCAGTTGGCGTTACCAGCGGGGTTCAGGTTCCACCCCACGGACGACGAGCTGGTGACCGATTACTTGATTCGCAAGTGCGCTTCGCAACCCATTTCTGCCCCCATCATTGCCGAGATCGATCTCTACAAGTTCGACCCTTGGGACCTTCCTGGTAACTTTCAGACCCTTCCTCTGCTTCTCCAGGCTCTCTGTTTTGGAACAGTTTCTGCTTCTGCTTGTGTTGGTTTTGGTGAATCATGCCATTCTGGGAAATGGGTCGACGAGTTTTGCCACTCTTTTGGCTGATTTTGTTAAAAAAAATCCGTTCTTTATCTGGATTTGTCACTGTGATATGAAATCTATTTCTCTAGTCCAATGGTCGACGGAATGAACTTTTTCATTTTGACACGCGGGTCAAGAAAAGGGGTGATTTCTTCATCTGATTTCTCATTGTCAAGGATCAAGCATGATGGTTTTGACTCTGATTTATTAGTCTTCAAGATCTCTGGTGAATTCGAAACGATTTGATTGTCTGCTGAGGGTCTTGATTTCTGATGGAGTTTGGGTTGGGATTGCAGAAATGGCTCTGTACGGCGAAAAAGAATGGTACTTCTTTTCTCCCAGGGACCGCAAGTACCCCAACGGGTCACGGCCGAACCGGGCAGCCGGAACCGGGTATTGGAAGGCGACCGGAGCCGACAAGCCGATCGGCCGCCCGAAGACGCTCGGCATAAAAAAGGCGCTAGTGTTTTACGCCGGGAAAGCTCCGAGAGGAGTGAAGACCAATTGGATCATGCATGAGTACCGCCTCGCCAACGTCGATCGATCCGCTGGCAAGAAGAAGAACTCAAGGGTAATTACCGTCTTTCCCTTCTTCTCGCTGTTTCCGGTGTCCCCGCACGTCTAATTGGACGAGTTCATGAAGGAACCTCGATGATTAACGTCGATCCTTGCTATTTTTGCAGCTTGATGACTGGGTTCTGTGCCGGATATACAACAAGAAGGGCACCGTAGAGAAGCATTTCCCCTCCGCGCTCAACAAAACGGCAGAGTCCCCCGAGATCGACACCAAGCCACAGATCGTCATGCCGGCGGCGCTGAACCCATACACCCCTCCACAAATGACTATAGATCACATGTACATGGACTCGTCGGAGTCGATGCCGAGGCTGCACACGGATTCTAGCTGCTGCTCGGAGCAAGTGGTGTCCCCGAACTTGTCATCGTGCGAGAAGGAAGTGCAGAGCGAGGCGAAGTGGGACGATTGGGAGAACAATCTCGACTTTATGGATGACTTCTTGGACGATCCGTTCCCGCAAGGACAGTTCCAGTCGGATCAGTTCTCGACTCTTCAGGACATGTCCGCCTACTTGCATAAACCATTTTGAACAAGTCCGTTCAGTAACACAGAAGTAGAATTTGCTTTTATAGGAGCCTGAAGCATTCCATTCGCTTTGGTTCGCATTGACAAGATGGACTGATTGCTCATGTGGGACTATAGACTAGACTTAGTCCTAGGATTTTTGCTTTGCTGGGTTTTGCCAGAGAGAGAAGCAAAGCGTTGTGCATCCAGTAGCACGGTGAAAACAATTTGACCATCTCTAAATTGGCCAGGTGACGACGCGGCAGAAGTGCCACAATCTTGATAGGCCTGTATAGTTAGTGTTTAGCATCATGTTACCTCCTGTCGTCTCCTGTAAATACCTGATGAAGGTCTGTAGGGAACTTGTTTGCTGTAAGATTATAGCAACATTGTTTCAATATTTCATACAACAAATATTATTTCAATTTTCATTGTTGATGATTAAATGAAGTTGAAGAAGGGATAGTTCTATGGTCTATCGAAAGACGGATCTTCGGTTGTAAAATACTTTGTATATTTATTGTAACTCCTATATAAATTGTCTTCATACGCATTAATTTGAAAGGCTTTAGGATGGATATTCTTAGGAATATATGCTTTCAGAGGATCATCAAAGACATCCTTCCAAAGGGATTGCTCAGATGCTAGAAAGATGGTAAGTCAGCTTTTAAGATTGGCTTACCAAATATTACTGACAGTGTCTCGTCGGGTAAAAAAAAAAGAAGAAAATGGAAAAAAGTGGAACAATGTCGAAAGAAAATAAATAAATAAATAACATGAAATGAGGCACACGGTTCATTGCACTTGGACCAAACCATACTTTCCACGTAAAGAAGAAATCATAAATTGAACGTGATGCGATGCTTGGTGGCGACTTTTCATCATATCCAACTCAAAACAACAAGGACGGCCGACATGAACAAATGATTTTTCCACCGTGCATGGACTCATGTATTGTTGACCGAGTCTCGGGCTTCATTTATTACATGAATGAAAAATGGACAATTCCGATAAATATTTTAATTATCTACGAAAATATTTAAATATAAACTATCATTGATAATGGAAATATTTCATTAATCTATTATTTTAAACAGTAAAAATGATTATTTTTAAATTTTTCATTTTTCATAAAATAAACGGAATCTAAAAAGTGCTCATCTTTAATTTGAATTATCATGGGTTACAACTAAGGATGAGGGTTCTCTCTATTTGCCTGTGCCCTATGAATTGTCTCAACTTGTTCCATCACAAATCATGTCAACTAGAAGCATTTCAATCTCCAATACATTTATTTTTTCCGAGGCTTTAATGACGCGGTGTAGTGCGTTGGATTTATTAAGCACTTCCCCGTTCTATCATTCCCGCCACATCAGCAAAGGGGACAATTAGCGACCAGAACAATAAGACTCAATTGTTTCAATCAAATCAGTTGATAAATTCGACAATATCCAAAAAATTAGGAAACTCGATTTAGTGATTTGTCAGAAATAGAATAGTAGCATATCTTTCTAGAATTTATTAATAGAATAAGCAATTCGAAATTTGTGAAATCGAGAATCGACCGCTTAATCTTAAAATCAAATTGATCTAATTCGATTTTCGGATGAATTTAGGAGCCAACGATGATATCTTTCTTTCTTTCTTTTTCCAATTTCCTATAAGACTTCATATGTTACATAGTTTAGACTACAACAGAAATGTTGTTAATATAACTAATTGATAGCTTAGAGTTAGAGCGGGGAGATCAAGAGTTCTTAATTGCATCAATGAATAGTAAAGCTCCTAGAATAACGAAGCATGCGTGCAAGTCCATGCGTGTGTTCATACTATGTCTAAGAGAGAACAAGCTCATGGTAAGTACGCAGCTCAACTTTAAGAAATGTATTGTAATACTAAAAATTGTTAAAAAAAAAAAAGAAGGTATTGGTCTATTCCCAATGGTCCATTATACTCAAAATTAGAAATCAGATCGATTGTGACTGGTTTCAAATTTTAGGAACAAGAAATTGGACCAATTTCTCCAAAATCGGTTAACTCAGTCAGATTCCATTCCTCACTCTGGTTGAATTAAGGGATGAGACAAAAGTTTTGAGGGGTCCGACGATTTTTAGTAAGCCGTCCCTGCAAGAGTCAGTCGACAAATACGAGGTTATTGTTTTGGGGGGTCCTCGTCGCGTGCATCCCTAATTTAGGTCATGCATGACGTTTTCTATACAAGACGACAACTTCATTAGTACCACAACGCGACGCTTCCCTGCCTATTTTCTCTTTCTTTCTTGCTTTTCTTTTTTAAGAAAAAACTTAGTCATATTTATCTAATAAAGGGTTTGATGCTAGTGCTTGCATCATATTTATTAAACCACATATCTTGCATGCCTTATTAGCCTTTACTTTATTTATTTATTTATTTTTTTACTTATTCCAAATCTTACAGTTTACGCATTTTAATTCTCCTTAAATCTAAAACACTTATATTCTCACAAAATTTATATTTTCATATGTAGGTTCATATATGATTTGTACATAAATTTGAGGGATGTATGCAATGGAAGTTCTAAAACTTGGTACGAAAGTGCAGTTAATTTCTAAAACTTTCAAAGAGTGCAATTAAATTATAAAACTTGTCACGAATGTGCAATTAGGTTCTAAAATATTCAAAAAGTGCAATTAAGTCCTAAAACTTATCTAATTTATTTTATCAAGTCCTTCCGTTTAGGATTTAATTGTATTTTTTTAAAAATTTTAGGACTCCATTGTCCTTTCTTAATAAGTTTTAGGATTTTTAATGCAATTATCTCTAATTTCAAAATTTTGGCAAATATTTTCAAATTTTGGTTGGAAGACAAAAGATTGTACATTTTCTCTTCACTCACTTCTAAACAAGCCAGCCCGTTATTCCTTTTTTGTGACTTGGGACTCATGAGCAACGATGTATTTCACTAAAGAACCACTTCGAAAGCAACTAGTAATTATGCTATTGATGCTTCATAGCACGAGCAATTGATACTTTCATTACCCAAAATTTGTTTAATATATATCTATATTTTATGTGCAACCGTGGTCAAATGTTGTCAAAATCCCACTACCTTCTGGCGTAGTTTGACCTTCGAAATAAAGCTTATTAAACCATCCCAATTAATTCGCCGGAGAGACTAGAAAATCGACCTTCTTTGACTTCATTGCTATCTATAAAGTAGGTCATATAGCCATATGTGCTTTGATGATCTATAACCTATCCCATATAGCCGATTTTCTAGTCTCTCCGGCGATTTGCCAAAAGACAAAATTAAAATAAGGAGAGAAAGAAATAAAGAAAAGGACGCATGTACAAATACGTTTCATGATCGTGAGTTATGCCACGCGTTTGGTAACGATTCTCTGTTCCTAGGAACAAATTCGATCGAAATGATTTTTTTTTTTATTCTCGTTCCCGAACCGATTCTAAGTAAAAGAATGTGTTTGGTAACCGTACATAATTTCGATTCGGGAATAAAATTGCGTTTGGTACCGTGCTCATTGATTCTGTTCCAAATTAATTTCTTTTAATTTTTAAATAATTTTTATAATTTTTTCCTTTTTTCTTTTCTTTTTTTCTTTTTTCCTTTCTTCCTTTTTTTTTTTCTTTTTTTTTTTTTTTTTTTTTTTTTTCTCTTATTCTTCTTCTTCTTTAGGCTGGCGACCTCACTTTGGAGCGTCGTCGGCCCTCGTCGGCTAAGCCTCACCGGCGGCTAGGCGAGGCTTGCCCGGCCACCGGTGGGGTTAGGCGAGCCTCACCGGTGGCTAGGCGAGCCTCACTGGGGCTGGGCGAGGCACCCCCACCACCGACGGGCTAGGCCAGCCCCGTCGGTGGCTAGGCTTGCCTCCGGCGAGCTCACCGGATCGGTTGTTGGCAACCGGCGGCGGCGGACGATGGCAGACAGCGGTGGGCGGCGGTCGCAGGATGGCGGTTGATGAAGAAGAAGAAAAGAGAAGAAGAAGAGTTTTGATTCTCAATTTTGTTCCCGGAACAAGAATCACATTTTTTTTTTTATTCTCAATTCTTGTCCAAAACTGTTTCCGGGAACAAATTTGTTCCCAAGAACAAAAATTTTACCAAATGCGATTATGTTCCCAAACTGATTATGAGAAAAAAAAAATCAGAATCAGGCACTGTTTGGATGGTTATCAAACAGTGCCTAAAAGTTTTAGTCATCCCAATTGTTGATGCAAGTGAACGTAATTTCATTTTCAAAATTTGCGATTTGGGTGTACCAGTACATACACAATATGGGTATGGGAATACAAGATGTTCAATAAGATGAATTCATTTTATTAATATACTTTCCACTTTCCACTCCATGAATCTTGTGGATCGAAAAGTTTTTGAGGCATATATTAATGTTATTTACATATTTAAACATAGTCCCTTCAAAGGTTGAGATCAGGACCATGGGATGCATGGCACGGCAGTATTACCAAAAGAATAATGTTACATTTGATAGTTATGATAAAGGTTGGAATATGATAAAATTTATTCTATCCTGTATTTGGTCTCTACTTAAGACAAAATAAAATTGAATATAAAAGGAATATAGCCTAGATAAAAATATCTCACGGGAGGTGAAATTAAGGTGGATATGATTTCTATCATGTTATCAAAGCTATTTTTTGTTGACAAACTTCTCAATTAATAAAATTAAAATAATAATTAAATATAAATAATATATGAATTCTAATAAAAAAATTCATTTTTATCTTTTCCTGTTTTTATTTATATATTTGATATTCTTTCTACTTTATAATATATGTATATAGAGTATTTGTATTTATCACATATATTAGGTATACTAGTATAGTTTATTATATAATATTTATTAAGGAATGATGGATGGGAATAAAAAAGAAATAAAAAGGAGATGGAAAAATAATAAAAATAAGTAAATAAAAATGAAGTAGAAGAACCCAGATTTTAATTGAGTAAATTCAAATTTGAAAAGAATCTTCCTAGTTCTTGACGAATGAGAGGCAATTAGATTTCTAAGGATAACCTACCCTCTCCATCTTCTTTTCGTCCATATCTCTTATTCACATTGAAGGTTCATGATTCATATGTAATTCTTTAGTTCACGTCCAAGCTCGATGAAAGCGACAAGACTGCGAAGCTCCTTCTCCTCTGTAGTTCTCTAATTCATGTCAAAAGTCCATGAAAGTGGCAAGAGAGTTTCGAACTCATTCTCCTCCGTAGCTCTATTTTCACATTGAAGTTTCATGGTATTGGTGAGAGAGTTGGAGTACAATATTTTTTGGAATTGCTAAGGTGGATAATCACATTTTCTCTCTTTTACTAGATTTTGCATTCGTCGGCTGATCTATTTTGTTGATGTTGTTGTAAACCATTTACATTTCTCATCATAATCGAATCTATGTATCTATAATGCTTTAGTGATCTTTTTTACTATTTATTATTTAGATATTTTAATTGTTATGAATTGATTGATGGACACACTATCATGTTGTTCATATTAGGAATGAGCAATTCCAGGTTCCTTACTAGTTTCACGAAGAATCTAGAACTTGGAACCTACTTGTTGGTACAAGTTCTTCATTTTTTTGAACCCAAAACCTACGTTTTTGTTTCATTTTTTATCATAGGTTCTAAGGTCAGTTCTATGGTCTAATAGGCTCCTTCGTTTTTGTTTCATTTTTAGTTAAGCAAAAAGAAAATGAACGCAACAACAAAAATGAAAGCTTCTCCTTTGTCATTAGCAACAATTCATAAAAGATAAACACATAAAGTAAAACAAATAATAAAAAGTTCAAAACACGTACATAAAACCTAAATTATAGAACTTAATCATCAATTATCTACAAAAAATTGCTCAAAATTCTAACCAGTTGAAATAAAAATAAACAACAATCATACTTAATCACTTAATAATAGTTTTAAACAAATTTAAATAATTATTATAAAGCATCACCACATATATTCATTCCGCTTCGACTAGTAAACTCTATTTATTGATGATAATCTCATTAAGACAATCCATATCTAAAAGAAGAAGAAGAAGAAATAAATAAAATATACACTCATTAGATATTTAAAAATGAATTATAATATATAAAGATAGAGATGAGAAGTGGAAAGAAAACACACCACAGAAAACAAAATGAGTCGAAGAACATAATTAGGGATTTTAGGGTTCCCTTCTTGGTTTTGGTTCTCGAATTGGGAATCAACGATTCCTAAAAAAATGAAACTAGGAGCTAGACCATCTTTTCTTAGAAATTAGAACCGGACCGATTTCCACTAATATAAATTTATCCTAAAACGATGCTTACCCCTATTTTATATGAAGCAATAGATATGATATATTATGAAAATATTAGATTTTATTATTGTGATTCATCGAACAGTAAATAAGATATAGTAAAATTTATTATTTTCGCATATTATCTTATTCAAATCTATTCTAGTTAGAAATTTAGTTGATTAAACGCAGCCTAGGGGTTTTAAGTTTTAACTCAACGAAGAGGCAAAAGGGCAGCGGGACCAACGTTCAAGGAGACCCATGAGATCATTTAATTAATGTTACCGCCGCTCTCCTCTACCCATTCACCAAGTTAAGACAAATTAGCTGACGTACGCCATGACACAACCCGGGAGGACCTCTTGGCCTGTGATTGAACAATCGACTCAAATGTCATGGCCGCCGTCACCACTTGCTGCTGAATTAGCTGAGGTTGTTGCCTTTTCTGCCCTCCTCTCGACCTTTTCGATCCAGATGCAGCCTGTCTGTCTACCTCACGTGTCTGAATTCATCCCGATTGGCAGAGTTCGTGCCTGTATATAAACCGCTAGTCGTCTTACGTTTCTGTGTCGAT
Organism: Eucalyptus curtisii; assembly: GCA_017140595.1. NCBI lineage: Eukaryota > Viridiplantae > Streptophyta > Magnoliopsida > Myrtales > Myrtaceae > Eucalyptus > Eucalyptus curtisii. The sequence continues at coordinate 570,991 of CM029502.1, read as the reverse complement.
TCGAGTTCGAGAGTTGAGCAAGTTCAAGGCTTGGGAGAGAAGGTCACGGACCAGAGAGTCGCGGAGGAAGACGAACAGAGTCGAGAAGAGAGAGGGAGAGAGAAGATGAAGAAGGCGCAGTTGGGGTTACCAGCGGGGTTCAGGTTCCACCCCACGGACGACGAGCTGGTGAACCATTACTTGATTCGCAAGTGCTCTTCTCTCCCCATCTCCGCCCCCATCATTGCCGAGATCGATCTCTACAAGTTCGACCCTTGGGACCTTCCTGGTACTTTCACACGCTCTCCAGGCTCTGTTCCTGATCAATTTCTGTTTCTGCTTGTGTTCATTTTGGTGAATCATCCCATTCTGGGAAATGGGTCGACGAGTTTTGCCACTTTTTTGGTGATTTTCTTGTGAAAAAATCCGTTCTTTATTTGATTTCTGATGGATTTTGGCTTCGAATTGCAGAAATGGCTCTGTACGGCGAAAAGGAATGGTATTTCTTTTCTCCGAGGGACCGCAAGTACCCCAACGGGTCACGGCCGAACCGGGCAGCAGGAACCGGGTATTGGAAGGCGACTGGAGCCGACAAACCGATCGGCCGCCCCAAGACGCTCGGCATAAAAAAGGCGCTCGTGTTTTACGCCGGGAAAGCTCCGAAAGGAGTGAAGACCAATTGGATCATGCACGAGTATCGCCTTGCCAATGTCGATAGATCCGCCGGCAAGAAGAAGAACTTGAGGGTAATTACTCTCTTTCCCTTCTTGTCACTGTTACGGTGTTCCCGCACTTGTATTTTGATGAGTTGGTAAACGAAACTCAATGATTAACATCGATCCTTGCAATTATTACAGCTTGATGATTGGGTTTTATGCCGGATATACAACAAGAAGGGCATCATAGAGAAGCATTTCTTCTCCACGCACACTAAAACAGTAGAGTTCCCTGAAATGGAGACCAAGCCGCAGATTGTCATGCCGGCGGGGCTGAACCCTTACAGCACACCTCCACAATATGGGCCTTCGCCAATGACTACGGATCACATGTACATGGACTCATCAGAGTCGGTGCCGAGGCTGCACACGGATTCTAGCTGCTCAGAGCACACGGTGTCCCCAGACTCGGCATGTGAGAAGGAAGTGCAGAGCGAGGCGAAGTGGGACGACTGGGAGAAGGCACTCGACTTCCAGTTCAATTCAATGGATAACTTCTTGGACGATGCTTTCTCGCAAGGACAGTTTCAGCTGGATGAGTTGGCGCCTCTTCAGGACATGTCCATGTACTTGCAGAAGTCATTCTGATTAAGTCTGTTGAGTAACACAGAAGTCGGATAACCAAATTAAAATTGAATGATCCACTGGCATGGCGATCAATCAAGACAATCTCTGTCTTGGACAGATTGCTCATGTTGGAGCTACAGCCTAGAATTAGTCCTAGGATTTTGCTTTGCTGGGTTTTGCCACAAAGAGAAGCAAGTCTTGAGGGGCATCCAGTAGCACAGCGAAAGCAATCCGTCCGGCTCTAAATTGACTGAGCAGCGGACGTGCCGCAATCTTGACGTGTCTGCGATGGTCAGTACAGTTAGTGTTTTGGACGGTGATACCTCCTTTCCTGACCTGTAAATAAGTGATGAAAGTCCCTAAGGAACTTGTTTGCTGTAAGATTGAAGCGAACTTGTTTCAATATCTTATTTAGTGAAAGATTATTTCAGTTTTATTCTTGGTTGTTAATTTGATTGAACGGAGCTCAAGAAAAACAGTTCTATGGTCCACCGAAAGATGGATCTTAATATCGTAACAAGATATAACTTCTTTGTAACTTTTCGTATTTCCTATACAAAATGTCATAACACACAAAATTTTAAAGATTTACGATCATTGGGCGAGATTTAATTTTTCTTTTTGACTCGACAATTATCAAGCGACTAGGGATTTGTCTCCTGAACACATGGCTCAGTTCACTTGGACCGAACCGCACTATCCACATAAAGAAGAAATATATTCTTGAACATGATCCGATGCTTGGAGGCAATTTTTAAAACAACACCGACGGCCGACATGAATGGACTCATGCATTGTTGACCGAGTCACATACATACTTATTGGACAAAGAAAGGTCATGAGAATGAACCCATCTTTAATTTGGATTGTCGCTATGTTAAAAGATAAGAATAGGGATTTCCTGATTTACTAAATTTATTCGGATGACACCCGGTTCTTGAGTGATTGTCATTTACTTTTTTTTTTTGGGCATGTCGTTGGCCAACAGAATTGGTGGGAAAAGAGAATCTTGTGCCTACTTGTTGGAGGGCGGGCTTTCATGATTATCCTTGCTCTTAGTAAAGACGTCAGTATATGTCGAGCGCACAATGTCTGAGCATTGTGGCAGACCATCTCATTGGATACCAAAATTACGTGAAAAAATATTTCTTTTTAACTGATTCGTGCTTTTCGATAAGTTCCATAAGGCAGTCTTCTGAATTTTGGAAGTGATGATGGGCCGACGAGGACGAAGGGAATGACGGTAGCTAGAGGCAATGGCCGACGGTGACCGCTGATGACCAACAGCAAGTGACCGATGAGCTGCTCCCCTGAAGTAGTTGTTTCAGCTTATTAGCTGATCTTCTTAGTTCTCTGAGCTGAAGTTCTCATGCTGAAATGGAACTGCAGGTGGGAATTACTGATGATTTGGACTAGTTGGTGATGCCAACACTGAGGAATTGGATATCACATAGGCAAATGGCACATACATCAGGAGTTGCATCCAATTTCATTCGACTTCCAATGCAAATTTGCCTTTAGTGCGATGCCTGATTCACGCTTTCTATGGTTTGCGATAAAGGTTAACAATTCCTCTTTGAATGTGCGATATGAATATACAACTCAATAGAAACATACTTTGTCAGTAGTATCAAGGCACTCTTGCTCCACCCACATGCCTCTCTCTCTCTCTCTCTACCACAAGTGTCTTGTGGTTCCAGCTGGTGTGCTATGGCAGCTATTTTGACGATTTAGAGAAATGTGTAAAGCAAAAAGGGTTGGAAAAATGATTTTACCGCATTTGAGGATCTGAGCAGCTTCTTAAACTTGCTAACAAAGTGAAATCAGGCCTTTATTTGCTACCCTGGGATGTGACTAGGTAGATAGATGTCCACAGACATATAGGAACAGTATTTCCAAAGGAAGCTCGATACTGTTTAGATCGAAATACAAATTCTAAACATCGCAATTTAACTTTTAACTTGGTAAACTAACAATGTTAGAAGCTATACATCATTGCATGTTATTTTGTGCCGAATTGATCGAACTTTCTTGAGTGGTTTGTAAGTATTTCAATTTGTAGTTTTTTTTAATGTTTTTTTATTTAACTTATTATTTTTTATTGTTTAATCTAATTTTTAATTTGACGCAAAGTTTTTATCTAAGTGACATCATGAAGAATTTAAAGTTGATTTAATGATTAAGTATAAGTATAGGCTTTTCTAAATTGTGTTAAATATTAACGTATTTTGATAATATGGATTGAGTCAAATGGGTTTTTAAATAAATATTATATGGAAAAATAAGTTAAAATGGATAAATCAACTCATTTTCAATCTATTTGACCGCCCCACTTTCTGAGTGACAACTTTTTTTTTCTGTTTTTCTTCACTGGCTGCTGAATTAATGGGGGAGACAGGGTCCCGCGATCACTGAAAAATCCATGCAAAAGCATGAGAAACATATCCATGGGAAAGGGGATTCGAGAGTCAATCGCGGAATACGAGGTTTTTGTCTTGCCGGGGGGCAGTATCCACGCAGCTTCCCAGGGGAGTGCGTGCCCACGTCACGTGCACGGCTGTTGACGTATTGCACGACGTCATTCAGACAAGACAAAGGGCCTTCATTCCTAAGCACTAAGCAGAACCCGAAGCTTCCACGGCTATCCAATTAAGGGTTTGTCGTTAGCGATGACGTGAGGTCCAGGCATCAACACTTTTCGCCATTTTGACCGGGACAAGACTGGCTGCTCCCGGTTGTTGCAGCCTTGAATAGTCTTGAAGACTTATCCTTACAACACATGTGGTTTGAACCCACGCACATGATATGTCTTTATCATCTTTTTACTCCTCATTTTTCATTAGTCAAAATCTTGCGGTACACGCATTTTTATTCTTTTTTCATGTCATTTTAAAGATTTTATTTAAAAGATGCACAAGTCAGTATATAGATAATGGGACATTCAAATTAGGAATGTGTTGTCAATATCCAAGGTATTCGAAATATATAGTGGAAAGTTAGACTTTGTTACAAGGTGAACAAGTTGAGAAGAATGTCGATACTTTTTGAGTACTTGGATATTCCATGATAAGAAGAACATCCAAGTGAAGTCTTGATCCTTGATATATTGAGGATGACCAATGGATATCACTTTATTAGTCAAGTTCCAATAAGCAAATGCAGTTAGACTCAATGGAGTGCCTATAAGTAAGGAGTACTTTGTCTTAATCAAGGGTGAGAAAGCATTAGGCATCAAGGTGTGTAGAAGTTGGATGGACCTCAATCTACGGTGAATAAGCCTAGAACAAGATTTATGAGTTCGTCATGATTGTTGATATAACCAGTTTATGTTGATATAGGTAGTTGCTTTTATCAATCACGACAAACTCATTAAACGACGTGCTGAAAAGAAGACCTAGAGTAACGGTGTCCTAAACAGGTGTGCTGGAGTAAGGGGCGTCTTGCCCCTAACAATGATGAATAAGGTATTGTGCTTAAAGGTTGATATAAGCTATCTAGACTAGATAGAAGGAGAACAAGTTCGATATAAGCAAGGGATGTCTGAAGACTAGGAAGGACCGCGGCTAAGTGAATAGCTAATCGTGATATTCAATACACTTAGAAGGACTAGAAGATAATGGATCAAGAGTTGATTTTCGACAAATAACATTAATAAAAGCAACGGATCGCTGATAGAGATAGTTTCTGTTGTTAATAGTAAGGGTATGCAAATTAACCGAGACCCGTCCAGAACCAGACTGGAACTGCCCGGAACCGGTGGTTCTTAAGGGAACCGATTCGATTCCTGGTTCCAATTAATAGAATTCAGTGGATACCGGGCCGGTTCCCGATTCCATGGGTAGATCCGTCTGCTCGCTCACCCATACCAAACCGGTTATATTATAATATATTAATTTTTAGTATTAAAAATAATTTCGAAATTAGCAAATCTAAAATTTAGTGCTCCAATCTTCATCTTGTCTCAGTTCACTGCTCTACTACGCCATCTCGTCTCTCTCAGTTGAAACTGTCCTCCAGCTCCCTCTTCCTCTCTAATTCACCTTTGGATCAGCTCATCTCCCTTCGAGTCATAATCCATACTTGGTGAAACAGTGAGTCGATTCTCTTTTTCCCCCCCTTGAACTTGAACTCTCTCCCCATGTCATCGCCATCCTTATCGCCACCTCTACATTCATTGTCACTATTGTCCTTGTCATTGTTAGGCTCATCCCGCTTCTGCCTCCCCTCTTCCTCCTCCCCCTCCTCGGGCTTCTCCCTATCATCCTTGTCTTTGGGGATAGGGGTAAACTCCAAGTCGAAGAACAGCCTGTCGTCCTCCTTGTCGTCGGTCTCAGGGGAGGAGCAGAAGAGGGTGGAGGTGGAGGCAGTGGCGAAGATGGTGGTGGTGGCCGAGACAGAAGTGGCATGAGGGTTGCGGCCACCACGGTGCTAGTACTTGGGGAGACTAAAAGCTACCATGGTCAAGAGAGCCAGAATAAACAGATGTGGGAGAGCGAAAAGGGGAAGACGTAGAGGATGGACCGGTTTCATGGATCCACCTAGGAACTGGACCAGATCGGTTGTCCCATCCTCAGGTGGATCCATCCAACTAACGGGCGGTTCCCGGTTCCAATTTTTCGAAACCGGTCTTTAGCGGGCAGTTATTGATTCTAGGTTAGGAATCGTCCACCCGGACCATGCACACCCCTATTACTGATGTAAGCAGTCACCCATATTAATAGACAACCTTATGACGTATCTTTATTACCTGAAAAAGAAAAAAAGAAAAAAGGGCCCGCCCGTTTGATATGATTTTAATCTAAAATGGAAGTCTAATGACAAGCCGCCATGTTTGAAATTCTAAATAAAGGCAACGAATTTGAACTAAGGAAGCTTTGGTGGACAAGAAGTCCGGAAGAAAAAATATGCAGCACGCCATAATGAAATTAATGCTCTTGCTAGAAAGTCAAGTTGCACGTTCTCTAGCCATCAATTATGTCAAAACCGGCTCCTTGAAGCATTTTGAAGACTTTTTCAAACGTTCACATTGAAGATCGGAAGTTTATCTAGAGAATTCAAGGCAAGTTAGAAGTCAACAGGAAGAAAGAGTGGACGTTCATTGAGAAAACCTTGATGTTATCTAGGCTCTATTGTTCTCGTTTCTGCCCGTTCGAATTTCTCCCTTTGTACAGAGTTGTTGCTTCAGGGAGAGCTTCGTCCTAATTTCTTGCAACTTTGTGGGTAGTTGTTAATATGATAAAGTGTGGACATAGGTTTACTATAAGCCGAACCACTATAAATTCTATATGCAATCTCTTCTATCTCTTCACTCATTTTTTCAATATTGTTCTCATAGAAGCATATTGCATTGGATATAAGCATATCACGCTAGATATAAGCACATTGCATTTGTTATAGACATATCACATCCAATAGTATTAAGTAGCTTCTGCTTATATCTAAGTTCAATTTGAAATTTTCCACAAAAATTTCTAATATTTTTTTAAAAAACCTATTCTCCCTGTCTAGATTACATTGTTAGCCTTAACAACTTTTAGGTTTGTTCTGGCTTAAGTTCATCTTCAACTAAAGTATGGTTTTATTTTCTTATAGAATTCGTTTCTCTTTCAGGTTAGGCACGGTTACATAAACTTATTTGATCTGTTGGGTTAGTCTTCCGTGGTGACGATATTGATCCTCGAGAAAATCATATTTTCCTTCATCTCTAATATTGGATGAAATCTTCTCAAACCAATTTTCTGACTAGGCAAGTTACAAGACATCACATATAGTTATTCTTAATTAAATTTGCATGAGAGTAACATCAATATTTATAACCTACTAATTAGAGATTTGATAAGAGGAATTTCTTCCATTTGAGATGGAGGAAAACATAGGCCATCTCAAAAGTCAAGGAATCAATGACTTGTTTGTATTTCAAACATGTCAGATATGTACATCTTTTCTTACCTCATTAACATCATAAAAAGGATATGGTGTTGTCATAATTAGATACATAAAGTGACAACATTTTATATAGTTCCCGACATAACACTCTTAAGGACAAAAACTGTTTTCCTCTTGTGGAATTGTGATCCTCGGTTGATCTCTAACGTTGATTTTTCCATTGGCTTCAACTGTGTGAAGTGTCTTGTCTTTTTACCTGGTATCTGGCTTTTGTAAATTGTGACTTTTGAGCTTTGATGGATTTCACGAAAGAACCACTCTCAAAAGCGAGTAGTAATCAAGATATTCATGAGCCCCAGAAATGGTTCAGTATGTATATTTTAATGGGCAACATTGGTCAAATGAAGTCAAAATCTCCACTTTCTTCTAGCGTTGTTCGACTCTCCAAAGTAAAGCTGCCGAAAGTAATAAAAACCGTCCCCGGATAATTCGCAGGAGAAACTAGAATATCCACCTCCTTTGATTCTTTGCTATCTAGTGGGCTAGGTCATATAGCCATATATATGCTTTGATGATCTATAACGTATGCTTGTATAGCCAGGGAAAGTCCTAGTGAAAAATAGATGATTTGCCAGAAAACGAAATTAAAATGAGGTGAGAAAGAAATGAAGAAAAGAACGCATGTACAATTGCATCCTCCCAGTTATGTGACTAAAAGTTTTCATCATTTCAACTGTGATACAAATGAATGTGACTTTCATTTCAAAATTCACAATCCGAGTATACTGTTACGAACATAATATGATAATACAAAGATGCCCGACATGATGAGTTCATTTCACTAATATGCTCTCCACTTGCTATTTCATAAATTCTGTGGGTAGATCGATGTGGTGTGAAAACTAAAACACGGTCCTTTTGAAAGGGTCGTGTCTCATATTTTATTGTGGGGGTAACATGGCACTATATCTTTGGCCAAAAGGAGATGGTTGAAACCAACGAAGGGGCAAAAGGGCAAGGAGAGCCACGTTCAAGGAGTCCGAAGAGATCATTTAAATTGCCGCTACTGCCACTCGTCTCCACCCATTCCCCGAGTTCAGACAGATTAGCTGACGGACGCAATGACAGAAACGGAGAGTCCTCCCACGAGTGTCGCCCCTGTGATTGGCCAATTGACTCAACTGCCTTGGCTGCGCTCACAACCTTTTGCTAACGAAGGCTTCGGGTTGTTGCCTTTTCCGCCCCCCTTCCCCACGTTTTCGATCTAGATACACTCCGACCGGTCGTTGCGTGGGATCTTTCTACCTCACGTGTGTGAATTACCCCCAATTGGCAGAGGTCGTGCCTGTATATAAACCCCTGGTCGTCTCGTGTCTCTGTGTGGATTCGACTTCGAAAGTTGAACTTGGAAGAGAAGAGGGCACGGACCACAGAGTCGCCGAAGAAGACGAACAGAGCTGAGAAAGAGAGAGAGAGAAGATGAAGAAGGCACAGTTGGCGTTGCCTGCGGGGTTCAGGTTCCACCCAACGGACGACGAGCTGGTGAGCCATTACCTGATTCGCAAGTGCGCTTCGCAACCCATCTCCGTCCCCATCGTTGCGGAGATCGATCTCTACAAGTTCGACCCTTGGGACCTCCCAGGTACTTTCACCCGCTCCCTCTGCTTCTCCAGGCTCTGTTCCTGAACAATTTCTGTTTCTGCATGTGTTCATTTTGGTGAATCATCCCATTCTGGGAAATGGGTCGACGAGTTTTGTCACTCTTTTAGGTAATTCTGTCGCCAAAATTTCGTTCTTTATTTGGAATTGTCACCGTAATATGAATTCTCTAGTCCTCATCTGATGCTTTTGAGAGGTCCAACGCTCGACAGTTTGAGCTTATCATTGGGACATGTGGGTGGAAAAAAGTAGTTGACTTTTTCATTTGCTTTCTCATCGTCAAGGATCAAATATGATGGTTTTGACTCTGATTTTTTACTTTTCAAGATCTCTTGTGAATTTAAGAAAATTATTTCTGATGGAGTTCGGCTTGGAATTGCAGAAATGGCTCTGTACGGCGAAAAAGAATGGTACTTCTTTTCTCCAAGGGACCGCAAGTACCCCAACGGGTCACGGCCAAACCGGGCAGCCGGAACCGGGTATTGGAAGGCGACCGGGGCTGATAAGCCAATCGGCCGCCCGAAGACGCTCGGCATAAAAAAGGCTCTAGTGTTTTACGCTGGGAAATCTCCAAGCGGAGTGAAGACCAATTGGATCATGCATGAGTACCGCCTCGCCAATGTCGATCGATCTGCCGGCAACAAGAAGAACTCGAGGGTAAGTGCTGTCTTTCCCTTCTTCTAACCGTTTTTGGTGTTCCTAGACATGTAACTGGACGAATTCATGAAGGAGACTCAATGATTAACGTCGATCCTTGCTATTATTGCAGCTTGATGACTGGGTTCTATGCCGGATATACAACAAGAAGCGCATCATAGAGAAGCATTTCCCTTCCACGCACAATAAACCGACAGAGTTCCTGGAAATGGAGACCAAGCCGCAGATTGTCATGCCAGCAGCGCTGAACCCTTACACAGCTCCACAATATGGCCATTCGCCAATGACCACAGATCACGCGTACATGGACTCATCGGAGTCGGTACCAAAGCTAAACACGGATTCTAGCTGCTCGGAGCATGCGGTGTCCCCGGACTCAGCATGCGATAAGGAAGTGCAGAGCGAGGCTAAGTGGGACGATTTGGAGAAGGCCCTTGATTTCCAGTTCGGTTCCATGGATAACTTCTTGGAAGATGCGTTCGCGCAAGGACAGTTTCAGCTGGATCAGTTCTCGCCTCTTCAGGACATGTCCATGTACTTGCAGCAGTCATTCTGATTAAGTCCATTCAGGTTGCGACACATTGAAATTGCATGATCCACTGGCACGGTGAATAATCAAGACAATCTCTGTTTTGGACTAATCGCTCATGTGGGGCTATAGACTAGAGTTACTCCAGGGATTTTGCTTTGCTGGGTTTTGCCACAGAGAGAAGCAAAACGTTGAGGTGCATCCAGTAGCACAGTGTTAGCAATCTGCCTGGCTCTAAACTGGCCCAGAGATGACCCGGCAGAAGGGCCGTCATCTTGAGGTTTTAGGATCGTGTTGACTGTCGTCTCATGTAAATAGCTGATGACAGTCTCTAGGGAAACTATTTGCTGTAACATTGTACCAAAATTGTTTCGATTTTTTATTTAATGAAGATTGTTTTAATATTCATTGCCGTCGAAAATTTAATTGAATGGAGTTCGTTCAAAAGGGACCGTTTTATGTTTCATTGAGAGACTGATTTTTGTGCCAGGTGATAATTTCTTGTATTTTTCCGTAACTCTTCTACGAAGTGCCACAATATGGAATTTCAAAAGTTTTACGATCAACCACTGACATTTACAATTTATTTGATTTGACAATTATTCGAAAGTACTTATGCATTGGCGGGGTATTTGCCTAAAAATAGTGGAGAAACCGGTTACATTTGCAGGTCAAAACATGAAAAAAAAAATTCCTTTCTTGACCTAAGTTCATTATATTTTGCCCCCTCGTTTGGTCTTTTTATGGTGGAGGTTCATGTCTACACATCGAGAGATTGGTCATATATATATGATAATTCAAAATGCTAAAGATACAGTTTATAAAATCGGGATACCAAATAGTATGACAATGTCTAGTTGGTTATTCAAAATACGGAAAAAGAAACAATGTGAAAAAAGTAAAATAAATAAATAAAGCACATGGTTCATTTCACTCAGGCCACACCACACTTTCATCATCCGACATAAAGACAACAACGACCGCCGACATGACCATTCCACCGTGCATGGACTCATGTATTGGACAAAGAAAGGTCATTATTAGAAAGAGGCCATCTTTAATTTGGATTATCGTTGCATTAAAATGCTAAGGATAAGAGCTCCCTGTTTTTTGCTCTTAAGGTATATGAATCGTCTCAATTTGTCCTTACCAAAAAAAAATTCGAACCCAAAAAATCGTCTCAATTTGTCCTTTTACATATCACATCAGCTACAATCATCTCAATCTCTGATTTAATTATTTTTCAAGACTATACTAATGCGGCATAACACAATTGTTTTATCAAACATTTGCCACGTTTTATCGTTCTTGTCATGTCAATGAAAGGGACACTTAGCAACCAAGAACAATGAGACTCGATCACTTCAATCACATCGATTAAAAGACTTTAGAAAACCTGAAAAGCATATCTAGCTGTGAATTTTAATAATTTTCTAGAATCTATTAACAAATAGGTTAAATTCAATATAGCTACTTGGAAGATCCTATTAGTTTTAAGGAAAATTATACAAATGGTACATGAATTTTGGCTCGATATATAATGTGATCCATAAACTTTAATTCAACTTATAATATAGTTTATGAATTTTTAATTTGTACTATGTTCAAGTTAAATCTTGTCTTTACACTATAGGAAGATATTTAGCATTGTCCCTGAAATTGAATTAATGAAAATGCTACATTATCAGAAGCTCATGAACCAAGTTGCATTAATTAAAAGTTTGATGACGATATACTCAATATTAGGATTATTTGTGTCATTTTTCCTTAGCTTTATAGGGGGAGTAGGGTATATTTTGGGGGGGAAAAGTAAAGGGGGACAAGGGAGGTCCACAAAGATTTGGGAGGGTCCCACGATTAGTAATATTTCACGCAAAAAGTATAAGAAACATCCAATAGGAAAGGAGATCCAAGAGTCAATCCACGATGAATCCATGAACTTTAATTCAACTTGTAATATAGTTTATGAATTTTTAATTTGTACTATGTTCAACTTGTAATATAGTTTATGAATTTTTAATTTGTACTATGTAAGTGAAAAGGACACTTAGCAACCAAGATCAATGAGACTCGATCACTTCAATCGCATCGATTAAAAGACATAAGAACACCTGAAAAGCGTATATGACTGTGAGTTTTAATAACTTTCTAGAATCTATTAACATATAGGTTAAATTCAATAGAGCTACTTGGAAGATCCTATTAGTTTTAAGGAAAATTATATAAATGGTACATAAATTTTGGCCTGATGTATAATGTGATCCATAAACTTTAATTCAACTTGTAATATAATTTATAAATTTTTAATTTGTACTATGTTCAAGTTAAATCTCATCTTTACACTATAGAAAGATATTCAGCATTGTCATTGAAAATGCTACATTATCGGAAGCTCATGAATCAAGTTGCATTAATTAAGAGTTTGAGGACGATATATTCTATATTAGGATTATTTGTGTCATTTTTCCTTAGTTTTATAGTGGGAGTAGGGTATATTTTGGGGGGAAAAAGTAAAGGGGGACAAGGGAGGCCCACAAAGATTTGGGAGGGTCCCACGATTAGTAATATTTCATGCAAAAAGTATAAGAAACATCCGATGGGAAAGGAGATCCAAGAGTCAATCCACGACGAATCCCAAGGTTCACGTCTTTGCTGGGGGCGGGCGGGGGGCAGCATCGACGAAGCTTCCGAATCCACCACGTCACTTGCTTGCACGGGTCGTTTAACGTCATGCACGACGTCACCTGGACAAGACAAAGCACTTCGTCCCTTTCCTGGCAGAACCCGAAGCTTCCAACGCCTCTTTTATCTTTTTCTTTTTTCAGTCTAAGGGGGAAAAAAGGAAAACAAAAAGGAAAAGGAAAAGCTGATCGATTGGATAAACTTGATACTTATCTAATAAAGGTTTTATTGTTGTCAATGATGCGAGGCCCAAGCAATGACTTGTCACCATTTTGAGTTTTGACCAGGACTGACCGGAGACCGGCTGCTCCTGGTTTTGTTGGCCAAAATAGACTAATCTTATGCTCACATCATATGTATCGAACCACGTGCATTTATTATCTTTTTCTTTTCCACATTTTTTTTTTTTTTTTTTTCCGGGAACCCCGCACCCGCGGCAAATGAGAAAAACCCCGGGAGGCACGCAGGAAACCACCACCCACGCACCCCCGGCAAGTCACCACACAAATAAACCCCTCTCATCCCCGTAGGGGCTTTCGAACTTGGTTCTCCTCGGTGGAGAACACAAGCTCTACCCTCTACGCTGCAACGGTGGGTGGTTAATACCCTGAAAAAACTCCAATTGGTACATCTTTGACAAACTTATCCTAAACTATTTTTTTAACCACAAAAAATCTTAAACCGATATAATTTTGACAAATTTACCACAAATTGATACACTTATGACAAATTTTACCCTCTGTTACTTTTCGTTAAATTTTACTGTCAAATTATTATATTAAATTACATGTGACAGTTGATCGGTATACCAATTTGAGATTTTACGCTCCGTTTGTTACTGTTTACAATTTTTGTGATTTTTTTTTTGTAATATTAATCCAATTTAGTGGAGAGTATATTTGTCACAAATTTATCAGTTTGGGGTTCTTTTGGGTTGAACAAATTGGTTTGGGGTAAATTTGTCATAAATGTATCAGTGTAGGGTTTTTTATGGGCAGTCAGAGTAAATTTGTCACATGCGTACCGGTTTGGGTTTTTCATGGTCAAAAAAATAGTTTGGGGTAAATTTGTCACAAGTGTAATAGTTTGAGGTTTTTTTATGGTATTAACCATTTTAAATAAAATCAAATTCTTACAATCTACGTATTTTTGCTAATTTAAATTCATATATATTTAATTTTTTTGTAATTTTTAGAAATTTGAATAATAATTTCTTTTTATTTTGGCAAGAAAACGAGATGTTATATGTTTTGCTTCCACTTAATCCTAAACACACACGCCCATCATTTTTTTCTCTACATAACTTTTCCTCTAAAATTGACGAGGATCCCATTAGTTTCTTCGTGACATCATAGTATGGTTGTTTGCTAGCAACTGGACAAAAGTATGAGTATGAAAACCTGATTACCTAGGGGGTTAATGATAATCATTCTGGCCAGAAATAGATTTTGGAAGAAAAGTAGATTTTTCTATTTTTATTATTGGATGAGTTTTTAAGCAAAAATGTACGTTTGATAACAATACAAAATTTCTATTATTGAAATAGAAATCCGTTTGATAACAACACAAAATTTCTCCCTTCCGACAGCGGGGAATAATGATAGCAAATGGCGAACGGCGGCCGATGACAACAGATGAGCAACCGACTAATAGCGAGGACAAATAATGAAAAGAGTTTTTATTTCTCATTTCTATTAAAAAAAAGTAAAAATCTTTACTTTTGATTTCTATTCAAAACCTATTTTTGAAGTAAAAATCTATTCTAAAAATAGAAAAATGAAGTAATTTTACAAAATGGATTTCTATTCCAGAAACAAATCTGAAATAGAAAAATAATTCTAGAACAGAAATAAAATGGTTATAATGTGCACTCTTAAAAATCCATAAAATAGCTACAAGTTATATATACTAGTAAGTCCGGGCTTTTGACCTACGTGAGAAACCCAACTCAAAGGAATTTGCATGCAAGTGGTGGGATTAAAGCATGTGACCTCCAATTCATGAGCCACGCCCCTCCCTAGTCAACAATGCATAACTCGAATGGTTTGATTGATACATGTTTTTGCTTAGATGGTAAGTGAGCCTATCTTTCTCGTTCGAAACCCAACATTTGCGCATTCTCTTAGAGCCACCTTAAGGAGCACAAATTCATCTATCTCTGATAATTACTCAATGTGTGGGGAAGAAGAATTGTTACGCTCAATGAGAATTACTTGGGTGCTCAAAAGCGCCAAACGTTCATTCATATTAGAAAAAAAAAAATTATTTTCAATATGACGTTTTTTTGGAATAATTAATCCCAAGAGGTTCCCGTCTTATTTTCGATAAACCCTAATGTTTTGGAATTGTAATTAATATCTACTTGTCCTCATTCTCTTTTTGTAAGTTTCACAAAGTTTTTTGGTGTCAGGATAAACATGATGCCACTAATATGTCGAATCTTCTTTGAAATATGAATATGCTCAACTGAAGAACTACTTTATTCTCACTATGTGATAACGACACATGGCCAAGGGAAAGATTTGTAGCAATCCGGTGTGTTTGGTTTATGAAATATGAATAATTTAAAAAATATTCCTTACCAAAAAAAATAATTTAAAAAATAATTTTTTAAAAATGATTATTTATATTACTTACAAAAATAAACTAATTAAAAACATTTTCAACATCCACAAAAATGTTGGATATAAGTTATTGTCGATAATGAAAAACATTTTTCATTATCTAATATTTTCAAATGATATAAGTAATTATTTTAAAGAAAATATTATTCGAGTTATTCATTTTTTACGAAATAGATAGAGTTGGATTCCATTGCATGAGAAAAACTAAAATGGACACAATCTAAGTATAATTAGCTCATGGAACCCGTCACTCACATCAACCTCGTGTCCTAACCAGACGATGACTTCCTTTCTCTTTTTCAAGCATCGACAAATTAGTGGTCCGTCCAGAAGCTTGTACATCAATATTTCCGTATCTCTTTTTCTTTGTCTATTCGCATTTAATTTTGACTTGATAAAACGATAATTGGTTGATTATATGAAAGCCGCCTTGGATAATGCTTAATTATAATTGATTTTGGCCAAGCATACTTAATTATTAGTAAACCCAAAGCTAACAACCCCATTGTCTCCTACATCTCGTTAGATGTCACTTTGACTGAGCCAATTGCACATGCGTTAAACCTAGAAGACCTAAAAATCATTTCGGTGAAGTTGAGGCCCTCTTAAGCTTATTTTGTTTCGTGAAAATTGAATAATTTAAAAAATATTTTCCTATAAATAATCACTTGTATCGTTTATAAAAATGATTGAACGAAAAATATTATTATTGTTCATGAAAATATTTAAACACATAATAAAATATTTTTTATTGACTAATTATTTTAAGTGATATAAGCAATTATTTGTAGGAAAATGTTTTTCAAATCATTCATCTTATGAGAAATAAACACACCCTTAGTTACTTGTTTGGGTTCCCTCTCTCAAAATCATTATGACCTACAATTGCAATTTATAATAACCTTTGGTATATCAATTTACTAAAATAAAGGAAAGGATTAATGTCTCCGACCTTATTCTATGCCCTCATCGCCTCAATATACCTATTTGTATATGTGTGAGTGTTTGATGAATGTGAGTTCTTGTATTTGATAAGCACAAATTAATCATGACAAAGAAAGATAATGATGAACTAATATCACAATAAAACATACTCTCCTAACCTTATTAATCAAATGATTAAGACTCCAGTTAAAGTTCGGATGGATTTGTGGTTATTAGACCAACACTCGCTCTGCTTTTGGTTTGTTTTAGCATAAGTATATCTTCAGCTAAATTGTGGTTTTATTCTCTTATAGAATCCAATTTTCCTTTTCTTAGGTTAGGCCGGGTTACATAAACTCATTATATCTATTGAGTTATTCACGGTGACAACATTGATTCTTAGGAAAATCATATTTTCCTCCATCCTTGATTGGAAAAAAAAAACTCCTAAAACCAATTTTCTAATTGAGTGGGTTACAAGAAATCGCTTTTATTTACATTTAGTTAAATTTGCATGAAAGTAATATCGATATTTATAACCCACTAAGAGATTTGATAAAAGATATTTCTTTAATAGGAAATGGAGGAGAACGCATGCCATAAAACTAGTTGAGGAATCGATGACTTGTGTATATTTCTAACACCTAGGATTCATGCATCTTTTCTTACCTCTTTAATATCATGAAAAAGGATGTGGTGTAATTAAAAACCTATGTAGCTCCCGAAATAAATCTTTCAGAGCAAATACTTTTTCTTCTGGTGGGATTTTAATCCCCAATAGATAGATATCTAATGTAGATTTTCCCGTTGGCTTCAACTGCGTCAAAGTTTTTTTTTGACTTTTTACATGTATTTCGCTTTTGTAACTTGTTGACTTTTGAGATTTGATCGGTTTTTTTCACTATAGAGCCATTGTCAAAGCGAGCGGTAATCATGCCATTATGTTGCTTAGTGGCACGAGTGATTTGATACTTTCATAGCCCCAAAAATACTCTTTTTTTTGTCATCACCAAAAATGTTTAATATATTAACTATTTTCATGTGCAACCGTGGTCAATTATGGTCCAAATCTCACCACCTTCCAGCGTTGCTTGACCTTCGTAGTAAAGCCGCCGAAAGTTATCAAACCATCCCCAGTAAATTCGCAGGAGAAAACTAGAATATACACCTCCTTTAACTTCTTTGCTGTCTAGCGGGGCAGGTCATAGAGCCGTTGGTGTTTTGACAACACCTAGTGAAAATGAAATGATTGGCCAAAAAGTAACATATTTTAATCATCACAACAGTCGATTAATGAAGGTAAATGTGATTTTATATCAAACTTTGCGATCGGGTATACTAATGTTGATGAGAATACAAGATGTCCAACAAAATGAGTAAATTTCCTTGACACGCTCTGCATTGATCGTTTATGGACTCGTGGATAAGAGAATTTTTACGTCTCGAGAGGTTTCAAATTAAAACAGTCGCTTGAAAAGTCAATATTAAGATTTTAATTGGATATTTCCCAATCCAATAGGATAATTCTTTGACCATGAGACGGGGAGACCATCATGCTAGAATTACCCTTATTGGATAACATATCTGTCTCGGATTTCATTGTGTGGGGTAACATGGGACGATATCTTTTGCCAAAAGAACCAAGGGTTTGACTCCATGAAGGGCCAAAAGGCCAAGGAGAGCAACTTTCAAGGAGTCGCAAGAGACCATTCAAATTACCTTGACTGCCCCTCCCCTCAACCCATTCGCCGAGTTCAGACGGATTAGCTGACGGACGCCATGACATAACCCGAGTCCTCGCACACGCGTCGGCCTTCGATTCACCAGTCGACACTCAACTTGTCTTGGCCGCGCTCACCACCTGTCGCTGAAGGAGCTCCGGTTTTCGGTCCAGATACATCCACTCCGACCCGTCGCTGCGTGGGATCCCTCCACCCCACGTGTCTGAATTTCTATATATAAACCGTTGGTCTTCTCGGGTCTCTCCGTGGATTCGAGTTCCAAAGTTGAAGGAGTTCAAAGCTTGGAAGCGAAAAGCAGGGACCGCAGAATCGCAGCAGAACGCAGAGTCGACAGAGTTGAGAAGAGAGAGAGAGAGAGAGAGAGAAAAGATGAAGAGGGCGCAGTTGGAGTTACCAGCGGGGTTCAGGTTCCACCCCACGGACGACGAGCTGGTGAACGATTACCTGATTCGCAAGTGCGCTTCGCACCTCATCTCCGTCCCCTTCATTGCCGAGATCGATCTCTACAAGTTCGACCCTTGGGAACTCCCAGGTAACTTTCAGACCCTTCCTCTGCTTCTCCAGGCTCTGTTCCTGAACAATTTCCGTTTCTGCTTGTGTTGGTTTTGGTGAATCATCCCATTCTGGAAAATGGGTCGACGAGTTTTGCCAATTCTTTGGTGATTTTCTTGTGAAAAAAAACGTTCTTTATTTGGATTTGTCACTGTAATATGAAATGTATTTTTGAACTTTTCATTTTGACATGTGGGTCAAGAAAAGGGATGATTCTTCATTTGATTTCTCGTTGTCAAGGATTAAGCATGATGATTTTGACTATGGTTTACTAGTCTTCAAGGTCTCTCGTGAATTCGAAACCATTTGATTGTCTGCTGAGGGTTCTGATTTCTGATGGATTTTGGCTTTGAATTGCAGAAATGGCTCTGTACGGCGAAAAAGAATGGTACTTCTTTTCTCCGAGGGACCGCAAGTACCCCAACGGGTCACGGCCGAACCGGGCAGCCGGAACTGGATATTGGAAGGCGACCGGGGCTGATAAGCCAATCGGCCGCCCGAAGACGCTCGGCATAAAAAAGGCCCTTGTGTTTTACGCCGGGAAAGCTCCGAGAGGAGTGAAGACCAATTGGATCATGCACGAGTACCGCCTCGCCAACATCGATCGATCCGCCAGCAAGAAGAAGAACTCAAGGGTAATTACTGTCTTTCCCTTCTTCTCGCCGTTTTCGGTGTTCCCGCCCGTGTAATTGGACGAGTTCATAAGGGAACCTCGATGATTAACGTCGATGCTCGCTAATATTGCAGCTTGATGACTGGGTTCTTTGCCGGATATACAACAAGAAGGGCACCATAGAGAAGCATTTCCCCTCCACGCTCAATGAAACGACAGAGTTCCCCGAAGTGGAGATCAAGCCACAGATCGTTATGCCGGAGGCGCTGAACCCTTGCACATCTCCACAATATGCGCATTCGCCAATGACTACAGATCACATGTACATGGACTCGTCAGAGTCGGTACCCAAGCTGCACACGGATTCTAGCTGCTCGGAGCACGCGGCGTCCCCAGACTCGGCATGCGAGAAGGAAGTGCAGAGCGAGGTAAAGTGGGACGATTGGGAGAAGGCCCTCGATTTCCAGTTCGGTTCAATGGATAACTTCTTGGACGACGCTTTCGTGCAAGGACAGTTTCAGTTGGATCAGTTCTCGCCTCTCGAGGACATGTCCATGTACTTGCAGCAGTCATTCTGATTGAGTCCATTTTCGGGTCGCTACACATTGAAATTGCATGATCCACTGGTACGGTGATTAATCAAGACAATCTCTGTCTTGCACTAATTGCTCATTTGGGGCTATAGACTAGAGTTAGTCAAGGGATTTGCTTTGCTGGGTTTTGCCAGAGAGAGGGGCAAAGCGTTAAGGTGCATCCAAGGACACAGTGCAAGAAATCTGTCCGGCTCTAAATTGGCCAAGAGAAGACACAGCAGAAGTGCTGCGATCTTGATGGGTTTGGAACTTGTAAATACCTGATTAAAGTCTCTAGGGAAATTCTTTGCTATAAGATTGTAGCAAAATTGTTTCAATATTTTATTTAATGAAGATTGCTGTGGAAAATTCAATTGAATGGAGTTCAAAGGGGGCCAATTTATGTTTCACAGATCCTTAGAAACACCTGTTTAAAATTACTTGTGCAGTCGCGGGGGCATTTGCCCAAAATAAGTGGGAGAAAACAGCTACATTTTCAGGTCAAATGATGTAAAAAATTGGATACTTCTTTACCTAAGTTGATTATATTTTGTCCCCCTTGTTTAGACTTTTTGTGGAGCAGGTTCATGTCTATACGTCGAGAGGTTCAGGAATGAACATTATGAAAAACGAAAATAAATAAATAAAACACATGGTTCATTTCACTCAGGCCACACTACACTTTCATCATCCGACACAAAGACAACAACGACGGCCGACATGAACAAGTGATCATTTCACCGTGCATGGATTCATGTATTGGACAAGGAAAGGTCATTAATAGAAAGGGGCCATCTTTAATTTGGATTATCGTTGTGTTAAAATGCTAAGGATAAGGGCTCCCTATTTTTTGCTCTTGAGGTATATGACTCGTCTCAATTTGTTCCCTTACATATCACATCGGCTACAACCATCTCCATCTCCGAATTTTTTAATTTTCAAGACTGTACTAACGCCGCGTAACATGATTGTTTTAGCAAGCATTTCCCAGAGTTTATCAATCCCGTCGTGTCATTGAAAAGGACACTTAGAGCTCACATGACAATTTCTATTTCTCTATTTTTTTTTTTTTTTTTTCTTCTCCAAAATATGTTTGGAATAAAAACCCGTTTGGTAATGCAATTTTATTTTTCTATTTTTGGAATAGATTTATATTCCAAAAATAGATTTGGAGTAGAAATCAGAAATTAAAATTTTTAACTTTTCTATTTCTAGAATAAAAGTGAGAAATAAAAACTCTTTTAATCATTCACTCTCATCACTCCCACCACCCACCCCCGCCCGTGAGATAACGGACGCTAGATGACGGTCATTTGGACGCCGCCCGCCCGCCGATTGCTAACCGCTACACGCTGGACATTAGCCGCTCACCACCGGCATTTTCCCGAGAAAATAGAAAATTTGAGTTGTTATTAAACACGTTTCTTTGTTCATAAACTCATCTAAAGAATAGAAATTGAGAAATTAATTTATAGCTAGAAATTGATTTCTTTTCCAGAAATTTTCTCATGCTCTTAGCGACCAAGAACAATAAGACTCGATCACTTCAATTACATTGATTAAAAGACTTAAGAACACCTGAAAAGCATATCTAACCGTAAGCTATGATAAATTTCTAAAATCTATCGACGGATAGGTTAAATTTAGAAGATCCTATTAGTTTTAAGGATAATTATAGAAATAACACATGAATTTCGATTCGATATATAACGTGATCCATAAATTTTTTTGTTCGTTGAATATAGTGTATGAACTTTAGTTCAATATGCAATGTGATCCATGAACTTTTCATATCCTTAAACTATAGAAAGATATTTAACATTGTCCCTGAAATTGAGTTAATGAAAAGACTACATTAATTGAACATGTATAAGATTTCCGTAAACCATATCTAAAATATTAAAAGTTTAAAGATAATATTGCATGTTAGACTCAAATTTAAGGATAATTTCTGTCGTTTTTCTTAATTTTATGGAGGAAGTGGAATTTATTTTAGAAGAAGAAGAAGAAGAAGAAAGGGAGGACAAGAGGGGCCCACGACTAGTAATAATCCATGCAAAAGCGTAAAAAAACGTCCCTTGAAAAAGGAGATCCAAGAGTGAATCGACGACGGATTTCAAGGTTCCTGTCTCGTCGGAGGCGGGCGGGGGGGTAACATCGACGAAGCTTCTGCATCCACGACGTCACTTGCGCGGGTCGTTGAAGTCATGCAAGACGTCACCTGGACAAGACAAAGGACTTCGTTCCTTTCCTAGCAGAACCCGAAGCTTCCATTCCTCTTTTATCTTTTTCTTTTTTCAGTTTAAGGGGAAAATAAAAAAGAAAAAGGAAAAGCCGATCGATTGGATAAACTTGATCTTTTTATCTAATTAAGGGTGTGTTTGTTTTGTGAAAAACAATTTCCGAGAAAACGTTTTCCTCATTTTCCAACGTTTGGTTCATTTAGGAAAATGAGTTAACGGAAAATGTTTTCATAATCACATATGATGTTTTCCTTTCAAAGCTTTAATTCGGAAAACGATTTCCCCTTTGAAAGAACCGGAAAACGTTTTCCAAAATGTTTTAAGGTCCTTGCTTAATGACAAATTTATTATTAAAAAGAATTTCTAATTAAAAATTTTGAATTTGTTATTATTATATCTTTTTTTTTTTTCTTTCTTTGCCTATGAACGTAAACCCTAACTCCTCCTCCCCTCTCCTTCTCTTTTGCCCCCTCCCTTTTGTCACCGCTGCCTCCTCCAACCCTAGCCTCTCCTGCACTCCCATTGGCTTTGCTCTCTCCTCTTCCTCTTCGTCAGCGTCTTCTACACCTTCAATCATTTTTCAAATGCAATCCAAACACCAGAAAATATTTTCAGTCATGTATCACCAAACAAAGGAAAACTAACCGTTTTCCTGGAAAATGGTTTCTCGGAAAACATTTTCCAAAAACATTACGTTTTTCGTGAAACAAACACACCCTAAGGTTTCATTGTTTGTCGACGACGTGAGGCCCAAGCAATGACTTTTTGCCATTTCATGTTTTGACCTGGCCTGACCGGAGACCGGCTGCTCCCTCTTGTTAGCCAAAATAGACAAATCTTGTGCTCACATCATATATGTACCGAATCACGTGCGTTTATTATCTTTTGCTTTTCCACTTTTTATTAACAAAGATTTCACAATCTACATATTTTCGCTCATTGAAAAAAAAATAATCTAACGTGAGTGTTTGCGCGTAAATTCACATAAATTTAATTTTTCATAATTTTTAGATATTTAAATAATAATTTCTTTTAATTTGGCGGGAAATCGAGATGTTACAAGTTTTGCTTCCACTTAATCCTAAACACACATGCCCCTCATTCCTTTCTCTTCATAACTTTTCCTTTAAAATCAACAAGAATCCCACTAGTTTCTTCGTCAAATCATAACATGGTTGTCTACTAGCGACTTGACGTATAATTTGATGCACCCTCCAAAGGCATGAATATGAAAGCCCGACTACATAGGACGTGTTTGGTAATGTTTTCGTTTCTCTCTTTTTTTGTTTTTTTATTCTTCAGAATAGAAATCCGTTTGTGTAGGCTTTTATTCCTAATAATAGATTTGAAACAGAAATAAGAAACAATCTATATATATAGTTTTTTGGTCTCAAGAACAACTCAAGAAACAAGCATTTTCTCTTTTCTTTTCTTCTTTTTTTTTTTCTTCTTTTTCTCTTCCTCCTTTTCTTTCCCTAATCGGTTGCTAGCCTCGGTGAAGTCTCGTCGTGGCTAGATGAGGCTAGACCTTGCTCGGGTAGGCGAGGTCGAGCATTGCCAAGTCTCGACAAGGCTCAAGGGGACCTCATTGGTGGCTGACAAGGCTCCCCCAGGCTAACGATCAACTAGAGGAAGAACAAGAAAAAGAAAAAAAAGAAAAGAGAAATTCGTAATAAATTTATTAACAAATTAAAAGAAATTCTAAGTCACAAAAATATTTAAGATTGTACTAAACGCATTTCCGTTCCTCAAATAGAAATTTGTGCAATTACCAAATACTTTCAAATACTCAGAAACTCATCCAAAGAATAGAAATAAAAAAAAAAATTGCATAGAAATTGTTTTCGGAAATAAAAACGTTACCATACGCACTTTTAGAGACCCGTAAAATAGTTGCAAGTTCTATATACTAGTAAGTCTGGGCTTTTGACCTATGTGGGAGACCCAACTCAAAAGAATTTGCATGCAAGTGGTGCGGTTTAAATATGCGATCTTTGATTCATGAGCCATGCCCCCCCGTCAACAATGCTTGACTTCAAGGATTTGATTGATGCATAGTTTTTGCTTAGGTGGTAAGTGTGCCTGTCTTTCTCGATCAACCTCTGATTCAAATCACTATATTATATGCTTTCTCTTAGAGGCATCTTAAGGAGCACAGATTCGTCTGTCTCCATAATTACTCAATGTGTGGGGAAGAAGAATTATTATGCTCAGTGAGCATTATTCGGGTGCTCAAAAGCTCCAAACGTTTATTCATATTACAAAAATAAAAATAAAAATATATTGAGTTAAATATGACCTTTTGTTTAGAATAATTAATCCCAAGAGGTTCACGTCTTATTTATGATAAACCCTAATGTTTTGGAGTCGTAATTAATATCTACTTGTCCTCATTTTCGTTTTGTAAGTTGAACAAAGTTTTTTGGTGTCTGGACAAACACAATGCCACTAATATGTCGAATCTTTTTTGAAATATGAATGTGCTCAACTAAAGAACCACTTTATTCCAACAATGTGATAATTACATATGGCCAAGGGAAAGATTTGTACCAAATGGGTGTGTTGGCTCAGAAAAAAATAAATGATTCCATAAATATTTTACTAAAAATGTTTGTTTGTGTATGAATGAATGAAAAAATATTTTCGTTATTCACAAGAATGTTTAGACATAATTATTGTCGATAAAAAAAAACGTTTTTCATTGACTAACTACATCAAGTAATATAAACAATTACTTTTAGGAAAATAATTTTTGAATCATTCATTATTTACAAAATAAATGGAGTTCAATTCATCGCACAATATAATGCAAAAACTAGGGGCACAATCTAAGTACAATTAGCTCATGGAACACGTCACTCACATCAACCCCTGTCCTAACTAGACAATGACTTCCTTTTTCTTTTTCTAGCATCGACAAATAACTGGTCGGAGCAGAAGCTCCTACTTCACTATTTTCCGGATTTCTTTAATTATCTACTCCCTTTCGTTGGATACCTTTAGTATTGATTGACTTGATAAAACGATATGTTGCTTGATTATATAAAAGCCGCCTGGGATCATGCCTTATTATAATTTTTTTTTGGCCAAACATACTTAATTATTAGTAAACCTGAAGCAAACAACCCCTCTGTCTTCTAAATCTCGTTAGGTGTCCCTTTGACTTGGCCCAGTTGCATATGCGTTAAACCTACAAGACCCAATAATCATTTCGATGAAATTGAGATCTTCCTAAGCTTCGTTTGTTTTGTCTAAATTGAATTATTTCGAAAATATTTTCCTAAAAATGATTATTTGAATTATTTATAAAAATGAATAAACAAAAAAATATTTTCGCCGTTCATGAAAATGTTTAAATACATATAAAAATATTTTTCATTGACTAATTATTTTAAGTGATATAAGTGATTATTTGTAGGAAAATATTTTCTAAATTATTCATTTTCAAAAAACGAACACATCCTTAATTACTTATTTTAGTTCCTTCTCTAGGAATCATTATGACCTAAAATTGCAATTTACAATAACCTTTGGTATATAAATTAACTAAAATAAACGTGTGTGAACGTTCGATGAATGTGAGTTCTTGTATTTGATAAGCACGAATTAATCACGACAAAGAAAGATAATGATGAACTAATATCACAATAAAGCGTACTCTCGTACCCTTATTGACTAGATAATTAAGACTTGAGTTAAAGTTCGGATGAATTCGTGGTTATAAGACCAAATCTCGCTCTAGTTGTAGGTTTATTTTGGCATAAGTACATCTTCAACTAAAGTGTGGTTTTATTTTCTTATAGAATTCAATTCTTTTTTTGGTTAGGCCGGGTTACCTGAACTCATTAAATATCTTAAGTAAGTCTTTCATGGTGACAACATTGATCTTTAGGAAAACCATATATTCCTCTGTTCCTAATTATAGAATATCTCATCAAACCAATTTTCTAATTGAGCGGTTTACAAAAATTGCTTTTATTTACATTTAGTTAAATTTGCATGAGGGTAATATCGAAATTTATAACCCACTAAGAGATTTGATACAAAAAATTTCTTCAATAAGAGATGGAGGAAAACACATGCCATATAACTAATCGAGGAATCGATAACTCGTATATACTTTTAACACCTCGAACTCATGCATCTTTTATTATCTCGTTAATATCATGAAAAGGGATGTGGTGTTATCAATTACCACTATATAAATATAGCTTCCGATGAAAATCTTTCGGGACAACAACTTTTTCTTCTGGTGAAATTTTAATCCCCAATCGATAGATCTCTCATGTGGATTTTCCCATTGGCTTCAACTGCGTCAAAAGTGTTTTGACTTTTTACATGTATTTCACTTTTGTAACTCGTTGACTTTTGATATATGACTGGTCTTTTCACTGAAGATCCACTGTCTAGGCGAGAGGTAATCAATGGCATCTATGTTGCTTAATGGCACGAGTGATATGATGATGTCATACCCCAAAAATACTTGATATATTAGATATTTTAATGTGCAACAGTAGTGAAATATGGTCAAAATCTCACTACCTTTCACGTTGCTTGACCTTCGTAGGAAAGCCGCCGAAAGTCATCAAAATTATCCCCAGTTAATTCGCAGGAGAAAAACTAGTATATCCACCTCCTTTGACTTCTCTGCTATCTAGTGGGGTAGGTCGTATAGCCACATATGCTCTGATGATCTTTAACCTATGCCCATATAGCCAATTTGGCAAGACCCAGTGAAAACAAGATTGATCGGCCAAAAAAACAAAATTAAAATGCTAATCCATAAATGTTTCATTTAGATTTTCACATAACACTTTAATCATCATAACAGTCGATCGATGAAAATAAATATGATTTTAATTCAAACTTGAGAATATAAGATGTTCGGTAAAATGAGTAAATTTCGTTGACACGCTCTCTACTTATTATTTTATGAAGTCGTGAATGAGGGAATTTTTATGTCTCGAGAGTCTTAAAGTGTATATTGATGTGGTTTGCAAACTAAAACACAGAATTTTGAAAAGTCAAGATTAAGATCTTATTATTGGATGACATATCTGTCTCGGATTTTATTGTGGAGGGAAACATGGCACGATATCTTTTGCCGAAAGAACAAGGTTTTTGACTCCACGAAGGGCCAAAAGGGCAGGGAGAGCAACTTTCAAGGAGTCGCAAGAGACCATTTAAATTACCGCTACTGCCCCTTCCCTCAACCCATTCGCCGAGTCCAGACAGATTAGCTGACGGACGCCATGACATAATTGGAGTCCTCCCACACGTGTCGGCCTGTGATTGACCAATCGACCGGTCACTGTGTGGGATCCCTCCATCCCACGTGTCTGAATTTCTATATATAAACCCCCGGTCTCCTCGTGTCTTTGTGCGGATTCGAGTTCGAAAGTTGAAAGAGTTCAAAGCTTGGAAGCGAAAAGCAGGGACCGCAGAGTCGCAGCAGAACGCAGAGTCGAGAGAGTTGAGAAGAAAGAGAGAGAAGATGAAGAGGGCGGCGCAGTTGGAGTTACCAGCGGGGTTCAGGTTCCACCCCACGGACGACGAGTTAGTGACCCATTACTTGATTCGCAAGTGCGCTTCGCACCCCATCTCCGTCCCCATCATTGCTGAGATCGATCTCTACAAGTTCGACCCTTGGGAACTCCCAGGTAACTTTCAGACCCTTCCTCTGCTTCTCCAGTTTCTGTTCTTGAACGATTTCTGTTTCTGCTTGTGTTGGTTTTGGTGAATCATCCCATTCTGGGAAATGGGTCGACGAGTTTTGCCAATTTTTGGGTGATTTTCTTGTGAAAAAATCCGTTCTTTATTTGGATTTGTCACTGTAGTATGAAATGCATCTCTCGACAGCTTGAACTTTTCATTTTGACATGTGGGTCAAGAAAAGGGGTGATTTCTTCATTTGATTTCTCGTTGTCAAGGATTAAGCATGATGATTTTGACTCTGGTTTTATTAGTCTTCAAGATCTCTCGTGAATTCGAAACCATTTCTGATGGATTTTGGCTTTGAATCGCAGAAATGTCTGTGTATGGCGAAAAAGAATGGTACTTCTTTTCTCCGAGGGACCGCAAGTACCCCAACGGGTCACGGCCGAACCGGACAGCTGGAACCGGTTATTGGAAGGCGACCGGAGCCGATAAGCCGATCGGCTGCCCAAAGACGCTCGGCATAAAAAAGGCCCTTGTGTTTTACGTAGGGAAAGCTCCGAGAGGAGTGAAGACCAATTGGATCATGCACGAGTACCGCCTCGCCAACGTCGATCGATCCGCCGGCAAGAAGAAGAACTCGAGGGTAATTACTGTCTTTCCTTTCTTCTCAACGTTTTCAGTGTTCCCGCAGATGTAATTGGACGAGTTCATAAAGGAACCTCAATGATTAACGTCGATCCTTGCTAATATTGCAGCTTGATGACTGGGTTCTATGCCGGATATACAACAAGAAGGGCACCATAGAGAAGCATTTCCCCTCCACGCACATCGAAACGGCGGACTTCCCCGAAATGGAGATCAAGCCACAGATTGTTACGCCGACGGCACTGAACCCGTACACGTCTCCACAATATGCGCATTCGCCAATGACTACAGATCACATGTACATGGACTCGTCAGAGTCAGTACCCAAGCTGCACACGGATTCTAGCTGCTGCTCGGAGCACGCGGTGTCCCCGGACTTGGCATGGGAGAAGGAAGTGCAGAGCGAGGCGAAGTGGGACGATTGGGAGAAGGCCCTCGATTTCCAGTTCGGTTCGGTGGATAACTTATTGGACGATGCTTTCGCGCATGGACAGTATCAGTTGGATCAGTTCTTGCCTCTTCAGGACATGTCCATGTACTTGCAGAAGTAATTCTGATCATGTCCGTTGAGTAACACAGAAGTCGGATAACCATTCCATTCGGGTTGCTTCGCATTGAAATGCAGGCTCCATTGGCATGGTGATCAATCAAGACAATCTCGGTCTTGGACAAATTTTGCTCATGTGGGGCTATAGACGAGAGTCAGTCCTTGGATTTTGCTTTGCTGGGTTTTGCCAGAGAGAGGAGCAAAGCGTTGAGGTGCATCCAGTAGCACAGTGAAAGCAATCTGTCCGGCTCTAAATTGGCCGAGAGACGACCCGGCAGATGCGCCGCGATCTTGATGTGTCTGCGGTGGTCGGTACAGTTAGCGTTTAGAAAGTGTTAACTCATGTCATCTCATGTAGATACCTGATGAAAGTCTCCAAGGAAACTATTTGCTGTAGGATTGTAGCAAAATTATTTCAATATTTTATTTAATGGAGATTGGTTTATTATTCTTTACTATCGAAAATTCAATTGAATGGAGTTCAAAATGGACCGTTTTATGTTTCATTGAGAGATGGATTTTTGGATCGTGGTGGGTCATAATTTCTTGTATTTTTTTGTAGCTCTTATATAAAGTGTCATGACACGAAATTCAAGAGATTTTAGGATCAATGAGCGAGATTTACAATTTATTTGATTAGGCAATTATTAAGAGATTGGGGCTCTGTTCTTAACAAATCCTTAGAAACACTTGTTCAAAAGCACTAGTGCAATCGTGGGGTATTTTACCTAAAAAAAAGTGGGAGAAAACAGTTACTTTACAAGCGATTAAATAATAAAATAGATATAACAAAAAAAAAATTGAACACTAAATTTACGTTATTCGATCATAGTGATTTACGTTCACAAGGAGAGCAATAACGAATTCTATTATAAGCGATATAATGAGGATTACAATCACATTTAAGTCACTCAACACTAAATTTATGTTATTCGGTCATAGTGTTTCCGAAATGTCAATTACATCGAATAACTTACGTAGTGTTTAGCCCCACAATTTCTCACGAAATAATCTCTCAATTTCATGAACAAATTATAAAGAATGAACAAATTATAAACAAATTCTTATCACAAGAATTTAATCGTTCGAGAACTACGAGCCCACTTTCAAGCACTCATCATACGGCGCTTCAAGACTACCCCTCACGGCCAGGTTGGATAACATATGTATTTCCAAAAAAATACGTCCGACGGCCGAACAAGAAAGAAAATCCATATGATAGAAACGCTCAATCAAATCCACAGTGGAATTTCATCTGTCTTCTGTTCTCCTTGGGTGACTTGTATAACACCGTAGATAATCATGGGGGGGTTTCAAAACAGGACTTTATTTAAAACAAAGTCCAAGCTAACAACCACTTTCCATTCTTGGCCGCCTCTTTAACATAGAAATAATATTCATAATCTTTAAAATGCCATTTAAACTTTCATGCATCAAGCACATAATTCAATTTAGATAAAATCGTTTAATGAGCTGAAAGTCAAGATATATTTTCAAAAAGATGGAAAAAAATTGGATATTTCTTGAACCAAGGTCATTATATCTTGCCTCTCTTGTTTAGGCTTTTTGAGGAACAGGTTCATGTCCATATGTTGAGAGATTGATCATACATATGAGTTATTCTAAATGATAGAGATACGGTTTATTAAATTGGTACAACGAACAGTAGGACAATCTCTAGTTGGGTCATTAAAATACGGAAAAAGAAAAATAGATAAGGAAGGAACAATGGGAAAAAAAAAAAAAAAACGAAGGCCGACATGAACAAGTGATTTTTCCGACACATGGTTCATTTCACTTGGATCACACCACACTTTCATCATCCGACACAAAGACAACAACGAGGGCCGACATGAACAAGTGATCATTCCACCGTGCATGGACTCACGTATTGGACAAAGAAAGGTCATTATTAGAAAGGGCCCATCTTTAATTTGGATTATCGTTGTGTTAAAATGCTAAGGATAAGAACTACCTGTTTTTTGCTCTTGAGGTATATGAATCGTCTCAATTTGTCCCCTTACATATCACATCGGCTACAACCATTTCAATCCCCGATTTATTGATTTTTCTAGATTGTATTAACATGCCATAACACAATTGTTTTATCAAACTCTTCCCGAGTTTTATCATTCCAGTCATGTCAACAAAAAGGACACTTAGGGCCTGTTTGTTTATGTTCTTTATTTCTGTTTTTTTGTTCCCGGGAACAAAAAAAGAACAGAAACGCGTTTGTTTACATTTTTGTTCCAAATCTGTTTTTTGTTAAACACAAAAAGAATGCAAAAGAAACAAAAAAAAAAAAAGTTGTTTCTTGTTTAAACAATTTTTAAAAACAACTTTTCTCTCTCCTCTCTTTTCTTTTCTTTTTCTTCTTCTTTTCTTCTTCTTTTCTCTTTGGCCGGTCGCCGGCCTCGGCCAGGGCCGGCGACCGGCCGTCGTGAGCCGGCGACGCCGTCGAGGGCCGGCGACCTTGCCCAGCCACGGCGAGGCTTGCCGGCCCCCGGTGAGGCCGAGCGTCGCCGTGGTTGGGCGAGGCTCGGCCTCGCCGGGCCGGGGCCCAGTCGGCATCGCCGGTGGTGGCCGGCGAGGCTCGGGCTGGGGCGAGCTCGGCCTCGCCGGATCCGGGCGAGCCCGAGCTCGCCGAGCCTCGCCCGCGCCGGCCGAGCCTCGCCGGGCCGGGCGAGCTCGGCCTCGCCATCGGCGAGCTCGGCCTCGCCCGACCACGGCGAGGCTCGGCCTCGCCGGGTCGGCGAGCCTCGCCGTGGCCGGGCGAGGCCGTCGGCCCTCGTCGGCCGGTCGCCGGCCATGGCCGAGGCCGGCGACCGGCCAAAAGAAGAAAAAAAAAAAAAATAAGAAGAAAATATTAAAAATTAAAAGAAATAAAAAAAAGAACACAAATTTACCAAACATGTTTCTGTTCTTTTTTTATTCTTAGAACAAGTTTACCAAACGTGTTTTTCGGTAAAAAATTGTTCTCCGGATCGAAAATAATTTTTTCTATTTCTTTAACAAAAAAAAGAACAAAAACACAAACAAACGCACCCTTAACGACCAAGAACAATTAGACATGACTGCTTCAATCACATTGCTTAAAAGACTTGGGAGCACCTGAAAAGCGTATTTGACTGTAAACTACAATAACTTTATAAAATCTATCAACAGTCAATAATGTAATTCAAAATTCAGCATAGCTACTTGGAATATCCTATTAGTTTTAGGGATAATTACACAAATGATACATGAATTTTGACTAAATGTATAATGGGATCCATGAATTTTTAGTTTGTTAAATTTGGTCCATGAACTTTAGTTCAACATACAGTGTGATGTGTTCATGTAAAATCTCGTCTTTAAATTATAAAAAGATGTTCAACATTGTCCCTGAAATTGAATTAGTTAAATGACTATTAAATATTTTCATATAATTTATGACTAAATTATGATTAAATTAGACTTGTATCAGAATTCTATAAATCATATTGAATAAACTAAAAACTTAATAACAGCGTTACATAAATTTTATTCAATGATTATTTTTGTCATTTTCTTCGAATTTTATGGAGGAAGTGGACGTGCTTATGAATCCACGACATCACTTGCAGGGTCGTTAATGTCATGCAAGACGTCACCTGGACAAGACAAAGGACTTCGTTCCTTTCCTAGCAGAACCCGAAGCTTCCATGCGTCTTTTATCTTTATCTTTTTTCAGTTTAAAGGGGAAAAAAAAAAGAAAAAAGAAAAAGCTGATCGATTGGATAAACTTGATTTTTATCTAATTAAGGTTTCATTGCTGTCAACGACGTGAGGCCCAAGCAATGACTTTTTGCCATTTTGACCAGGACTAGAGGGCGGCTGCCCCCGATTGTGTCAGCCAAAATAGACTAATCTTATGCTTACATCATATCTATAAAACCACATGCGTTTATTATCTTTTGCTTTTCCACTTTTTTATTAATCAAATTGTTACAATCGACGTATTTTTGCTCTTTTTTTTTTCTTGCTCTTTTTTTTTTTCAAAAAAAAAATCTAATGTACTTCATTTTTCACAATATGTGAATATTGATGCATAAATTCACATATATTTAATTTTTCGTAATTTCTAGAAATCAAACGAAATGTTATATGTTTTGCTTCCACTTAATCCTAAACACACATGCCTGTCATTTCTTTCTCTACATAACTTTTCCTCTAAAATCGACAATGATCCCACTAGTTTCTTCGTGACATCGTAACATGGTTGTCTTGATGCACCCTCTAAAGGCATGAGTATGAAAACCCGACTACTTAGAGACTCATAAAATAGCTACAAGTTTTATGTACTAGTAAGTCTGGGCTTTTGACTTGCGTGGGGGACCTCACTCATAGGAATTTGCATGCAAGTGGTGGGATTCAAACATGCGACCTCCAATTCATAAGCCATGCCCCTAGTCAACTATGCATAACTCGAAGGGTTTGATGGATACATAGTTTTTGCTTAGGTGGTAAATCTGCTTGTCTTTCTCATTTAATCTATGATTTGAATCATAATATTTGCACATTTTCTTAGAGCCACCTCAAGGAGCATAGATTTGTCTATCTCCGATTAGTACTCAATGTGTGGGGAAGAAGAATTGTTACGGTCAATGAGAATTACTCGGGTGCTCAAAAGCCCCAAACGTTCATTCATATTAGAAAAAAAATTGAGTTAAATATAACGTTTTTTAGGAATAATTAATCCCGAGAGGTTCCCGTCTTATTTTTTATAAACCCCAATGTTTTGGAGTCGTAATTAATATCTACTTGTCCTCATTCTCTTTTTGTAAGTTACACAAAGTTTCTTGGTGTCAAGATAAACACGATACCACTAATATGTCGAATCTTCTTTGGAATATGAATATGCTCAACTGAAGAACTGCTTTATTCCCACTCTGTGATAACGACACATGGACAAGGGAAAAATTTGTACCAATTGGGTGTGTTTGGTTTATAAAAAATGAATGAATGAAAAATATTTTCAATATCCACAAAAATGATAGATATGAGTTGTTGTCAATAATCGAAAAACAGTTTTCATTAACTAATTATTTCAAGCGATATAAAAAATCATTTAAAAAAAGTATTATTCGAATAATTTATTTTTTACGAAATAAATAGAGTTGGATTCCATTGCACGATAAAAACTAAAATAGGCACAATCTAAGTATAATTAGCTCATGGAATACGTCACTCACATCAACCTCATGTCCTAGCCAAATAGTGACTTCCTTTCTCTTTTTCTAGCATCGACAAATTATGGCATGTTTGGTAACCATTCTGTTCTGGAGAAGAACTTTTGATGAGAAATGACTTTTTTTTTTTTTTTCTGTCATCGAGAATAATTTTTGAGCAAAAGAACGCGTTTGATAACTTTCTTAAATTTCTATTCCCGGCATAGAAATACGTTTGGTAGGATTCTTAGAATTTTTTATTTCTTTTAATTTTTTTTAAATTCTATTATTATATTTTATTATTTTTTCCTTTTCTCTTTTCCTTTTTCTTTTTCTCTTTGGCAGGTTGTTGGTCACTGTTGTGGCTGGCGACCGGCCGGGTGAGGTCTGGCGAGGCCCGGCCGCGTGGTTGGGGAGGCCGTCCTAGCGGTGGCTCGGTGAGGCCGAGCCTCGCTAGTGGTTGGGCAAGCTCGGCCTCACTAAATCTGGGCGAGGTCAACCTCGCCCAGCCTAGGTGAGGCTGTGGCTAGGCATCTTTGGGGGCCAGCGATGCTCCGGCGAAGTCACTGGCCCTCGTCTGGTCAGTCGCTAGCGCCGGCCATGGCCGAAGAAGAAGAGGAGAAAAAAGAAGAAGAAAAGAGAAGAAAAAAAAATAGAGAGAAAAATTGATTCTAAAAATTATTTTCGGGAACAAGAAGTTGCTTTTTTCCACTTCTTATTTTTGTTCCAAATCTATTCCCGAAAACAAAAAAAAAAGATTTTTTCTTCTCGAGAACCAAAGTTTTACCAAATAGGTTTTTATTCTTTTTTTGTTCCCCGAAACAAAAGAACAGAAATAGTTGTTTCGGGGAATAGAAATAGATTTTAACAAACAGGCCCATACTGGTCCGAGTAGAAGCTTGTACAACAATATTTCCGTATCTTTTTTTCTTTGTTTATCTACATTTAATTTTGATTGACTTGATAAAACGATAATCGGTTGATTATATGAAAGCCGCCTTGGATGATGCTTAATTATAATTGCTTTTGGCCAAACATACTTAATTATTAGTAAACCCAAAGCTAACAACCCCATTGTTTCCTACAGCTCGTTAGATGTCACTTTGACTGAGCCAAGTTGCACATGCTTTAAACCTAGAAGACCTAAACTCATTTGACGAAATTGAGGTTCTCTTAAGCTCATTTTGTTTCATGAAAATTAAATGATTTAAAAAATATTTTTCTATAAATGATTGTTTGTATTGTTTATAAAAATGATTGAACAAAAAATATTTTTATTGTTCATGAAAATATTTAAATATATAATAAAATATTTTTTATTGAATAATTATTTTAAGTGATATAAGCAATTATTTATAGGAAAATGTTATTCAAATCATTTATTTTTTGACAAAAAAACACACCCTTAATTACTTGTTTTAGTTCCCTCTCGCGAAATCATTATGACCTGCATTTGCAATTTACAATAATCTTTGGTATGTCAACTTGCTAAAATAAAGGAAAAGATTAATGTCTTCGGCCTTATTCCATGTCCTCATCGCCTCGATATACCTGTCTGTATACGTGTGAATGTTTGATGAATGTGAGTTCTTCTATTTGATAAGCACAAATTAATCACGACAAAGAAAGATAATGATGAACTAATATCACAATAAAACATACTCTCCTAACCTTATAGATCAAATGATTAAGACTCGAATTAAAGTTCGTATGAATTTGTGGTTATTATTTGACCAACACTCGCTCTGCTTGGAGGTTTGTTTTGGCATAAGTACATCTTCAACTAAAGTGTGGTTTTATTTTTTATAGAATTCAATTGTTTTTTAGGTTAGGCCGGGTTACATGAACTCATTAAATCTGTTAAGTAAGTCTTTCATGGTGACAACATTGATCCTCAGGAAAACCATATATTCCTCCGTCCCTAGTTGGAGAAAATTTCCTCAAACCAATTTTCTAATTGAGTGGGTTTCAAGAAATCACTTTTATTTACATCAAGTTAAATTTGTGTGAGGGTAATATCAATATTTATAACCCACTAAGGGCCTGTTTGGTAAATATTGTTTCTGTTCCCCGAAACAACTATTTCTATTATTTTATTCTAGGAAACAGAAAAAGAATTGAAACGTGTTTAATAATATTTTTGTTCTCGGAAATAAAAAAACTATTTTTTTGTTCCCGGAAATAGATTTAGAACAGAAATAAGAAGTAGAAAAAAAGTAATTTCTTGTTTCTAGGAATAATTTTTAATTTTCTCTTATTCTCTTTCCTTTCCTTCTTCTTCCTTTTGGCCTGTCACTGACCTCAGCCATGGTCGGCGACCGGCCGATGAGACCCGGGGACCTCATCGGAGCGTTGTCGGCCCCTAGTGACACCAAGCCATGGCAAGGCTTGCCTTGCCATAAACAAAAAAAAAAAAAAAAAAAAACCTTTTTTGATCAAAAATTATTTCCGGGAATAGAATCATTACCAAACGTGCCCTAAGTGATCTAATAAAAGAAATTTCTTCAATAAGAGATTGAGAAAAACACATGCCATATAACTAGTGGAGGAATCGATGACTCGTGTGTATTTCTAACACCTTGGATTCAAGCCTCTTTTCTTACTTCGTTAATGTCATGAAAAAGGATGTGGTGTAATAAAAAACCTATGTAGCTCCCGACATAAATCTTTCAGGGCGAATACTTTTTCTTCTGGTAGGATTTTAATCCCCAATAGATAGATATCCAATGTAGATTTTCCCATTGACTTCAACTGCGTCAAAGTGTTTTGACTTTTTACATGTATTTGGCTTTTGTAACTTGTTGACTTTCGAGATGTGATTGGTTTTTTCACTAAAGAACCAATGTCAAAGTGAGCGGTAATCATGCCATTTATGTGGCTTAATGGCACGAGTGATTTGATACTTTCATAGCCCCAAAAATACTTTTTTTTTTGGTGGTCGTCACCAAAAATACTTAATATATTAGATATTTTCACGTGCAACCGTGGTCAATTATAGTCCAAATCTCACCACCTTCCGGCGTTGTTTGACCTTCGTAGTAGAGCCGCCGAAAGTCATCAAACCATCCCCAGTAAATTCGCGGGAGAAAACTAGAATATCCACCTCCTTTGACTTCATTGCTCTCTAGTAGGACAGGTCATAGAGCCATTTGTGTTTTGATGATCTTTAACCTATGCTCATATAGCCAATTCGACAACCCCTAGTGAAAACCAGATGATTGGCCAAAAAATGAAATTAAAATACTAACTCATAAATGTTTCGTTTATGTTTTCGTATAATATTTTAGTCATCACAACAGTCGATCGATGAAAATAAATGTAATTTTTTTTTAAACTATGCAACTGAGCATATTAATATTAACGTAACATGAGAATACAAGATGTCTAATAAGATGAGTAAATTTTCTCGACCCGCTATGAACTTACTGTTTATGGACAAGTGAATAAGACATATTTGTCTCGAACTTCACCGAGTGGTAACATGGCGCAGTATCTTTCGCCAAAAGAACAATGGTTTGACTCCATGAAGGGCCAAAAGGCAGGGAGAGAAACCTTCAAGGAGTCGCAAGGGACCATTTAAATTACCTTAACTGCCCCTCCCCTCAACCCATTCGCCGAGTTCAGACAGATTAGCTGACGGACGCCATGACATAACCCGAGGCCCTCCACGCGTGTCGGCCTGCGATTGACCAGTCGACACTCACCTGTCTCGGCTGCGCTCACCACCTGTCGCCGAAGGAGCTCGGGTAGTCGCCTTTTGTGCCTTCCTCCCCACGTTTTCGATCCAGGTACACTCCGACCCGTCGCTGTGTGGGATCTCTCCACCCCACGTGTCTGAATTTCCCAAGAATTTAAAAAAATAAAATAAAAGGGAAAATAAAAATTGAGAGAGAGTTCGTGTGTGTATATAAACCCCTAGTAGTCTCACGTTTCTCTGTGGATTCGAGTTCGAGAGTTGAGCGAGTTCAAGGCTTGGAAGAAAAGGGCACAGACCAGAGAGTCGCCGAAGAAGACGAACGGAGTCGAGAAGAGAGAGAGAGAGAGAGAAGATGAAGAAGGCGCAGTTGGAGTTGCCAGCGGGGTTCAGGTTCCACCCCACGGACGAAGAGCTGGTGAGCGATTACTTGATTCGCAACTGCTCTTCGCTGCCCATCTCCGCCCCCATCATTGCCGAGATCGATCTCTACAAGTTCGACCCTTGGGACCTTCCTGGTAACTTTCGGACCCTTCCTCCTCTGCTTCTCCAGGCTCTCTGTTTTGGAACAATTTCTGCTTCTGCTTGTGTTGGTTTTGGTGAATCATGCCATTCTGAGAAATGGGTCGACGAGTTTTGCCACTTTTTTGGCGATTTTCTTGTGAAAAAATCCGTTCTTTATTTGGATTTGTTACTGGAAGGGCATGATTTCTGATGGAGTTTGGGTTGGAATTGCAGAAATGGCTCTGTACGGCGAGAAAGAATGGTACTTCTTTTCTCCGAGGGACCGCAAGTACCCCAACGGGTCACGGCCGAACCGGGCAGCCGGAACCGGGTATTGGAAGGCGACTGGAGCCGATAAGCCGATCGGCCGCCCAAAGACGCTTGGCATAAAAAAGGCCCTTGTGTTTTACGCCGGGAAAGCTCCGAAAGGAGTGAAGACCAATTGGATCATGCACGAGTACCGCCTACCTAACGTCGATCGATCTGCCGGCAAGAAGAAGAACTCGAGGGTAACTACTGTCTTTCCCTTCTTCTCACTGTTTTCGGTGTTCCCGCACATGTAATTGGACGAGTTCATGAAGGAACCTCAATGATTTAACGTCGATCCTTGCTAATATTGCAGCTTGATGACGGGGTTCTATGCCGGATATACAACAAGAAGGGCACCATAGAGAAGCATTTCCCCTCCGCGCACAATAAACCGGCAGAGTTCCCGGAAATGGAGACCAAGCCGCAGATTGTCATGCCGGCGGCGCTGAACCCTTACAACACACCTCCGCAATATGGGTCGCTAATGACTACGGATCACATGTACATGGACTCGTCGGAGTCGATGCCGAGGCTGCACACGGATTCTAGCTGCTGCTCGGAGCACGTGGTGTCCCCGGATTCGGCGTGCGAGAAGGAAGTGCAGAGCGAGGCGAAGTGGGGAGGTTGGGAGAAGGCCCTCGATTTCCAGTTCGAATCGATGGATGACTTCTTGGACGAGGGGTTCGCGCAAGGACAGTATCAGTTGGATCAGTTCTCGCCTCTTCAGGACGTGTCCATGTACTTGCAGAAGCCATTTTGAGCAAGTCCGTTGAGAAAACAGAAGTGGGGTTCTCGATGAAATTGCATGATCCACCAGCGTGGTGATGAATCAAATACAATCTCTGTCTTGGACAAATTGCTCATGTGGGAGCTACAGACTTGAGAGTCAGTCCTGGGATTTTGCTGGAGAGAGAAGCAAGTGTTGAGGTGCATCCAGTAGCTACCGGAGAAAAAAATTTGTTGTGCTTAGAATCATGTCACCTCTTGTTGTTCTTGTAAATACCTGATAAAAATCTCCAGGGAAATTGTTTCCTGTAAGATTGTAACAACATTGTTTCAATATTTTATTTAGAGAAAGATTATTTTAATTTTCATCATTGTCTTTTAATTTTATTCGAAGGGAATGTTCCATGGTATATCGAAAGACAGGTTCTCGAGTCATAACATGTTATGATATTTTTTTCATGATTTCCACATGAAGTGTCATAACACAAAATTTCAAATGTTTTCCAGATCAATAGATTAGATGTGCTCTTTAATTGAATTGACAGGTAGGAATGAGTTGGTGATTTCCTTTTTAAAGATCCTTAGAAACACCCGTTTGAAAGTATGGTGCAATTGTTGAGGTATTTATGATGCAATTGTTGAGGTATTTGCAAAGAAGTGAAGAAACAAATGACAATTGCAAGGCGAAAGCTGGAAAAATTGGATTTTTATTTTTATTTTTTATTTTTATGAAGGTCATTATTTCACCTCTCTCGTTGCATGCCCATACGATGGAGAGATTGCTCATTAATATGATTATTCAAAGATGCTAAAAAGATGCTAAGTCAAAATATGAAAAGAACAAACTTGATAAGGAAGGGGGAACATTGTAGAGAAAATAAAAGAAAAGAAATAAATGAAACACATGGTTCATTTCACCTGGACCACACTGCATTTTGACCAAACCCCACTTTGCCTACAAACGACAATGACGGCCGACATGATGAACAGCTCATTTCGACCGACTTCATTTTAAGGATGAGTCTTACTCGTGTGGAATAAATTGTGTCCACTCGTGCTCCACACGGATCGGTCGGCCACGAAGGTCCTAGGATAGTCTCCCGCAAGTTTCGCCTTTACGAGACTTAACGACATGTCGTGACGTGACACGTCAATTTTATGAATAGTCGTTCGGAGCAAAACATCGGAAAAAATATTAAAAATATCATAAATTTATTTTATTGATACTAACTTAACCTAGATTTTTTTATTAGAATAATATAATATTAGATATTTTTATGTTTATGTCAATTGAATTCATTCAATTAATTTTAATTGAAAATCACTTGATATGGATGCAACCATCTCGCGCGTCATAGACTTTTTTAATACTATTTTAATATTTTGACTTTTTACAACTTTTTTTTGTTTTCTTCTCTTTTTTTGTTATCTTTTCTTCTTTCTTTTTATTCCATTCATTTTGGTCGGTGAGGGTTGTGACCCTTGCGCAATCCCTCCCGACCCCATCGGCATTGGGCAAGGTGGCCCTAAAAGAGTGCCAAACTCTTTTTGGTACTATCCCCTCCTATCCATCATTCATGCCACGTTTGTTGGGTAAAAGGACGATTAGCGACAAGAAGACTCGATCGCACCTATCTGACTAGTTAATAGAGTCGAGAGTATTGGAAAAAGTCAAATATAATAAAAGAGTGCCTAAGTCTAGTTTTTCACAAAAAAATTAAGCCGAAAGATCAATGTAATTTAAAATCTAGTATGGCTCGAACCTGCATATCTTTAAAAGACTTCCACTCTCAATGAAAGGGTTTATTTTATGGTGAGGTAGAGTAGCTTAGAGGGTGGGTCTCAATACTCCGGGGATGTTAATATAGTAGGGGTAGAGGCATCTCCCATCCTATGTAGCACGGACACTCTCTGGAAGCCTTCGTGTCGTGTCCGACACTCCGACACGTGTCCGACACGCTCCGACATGTCCCGACACGCTCCAACACGCGGTCAACGAGTGTCGAAAAATCCGACACGTGGTCAACTCTCTCCGACACGCTTCGACACGCGAGTCCAGAATTCCGACACGCGATTCCGACACGCACGGGGTCAATTTTAAAAATTTCTAATACTTGGAGGGTCAAAATATAAATATACACAAAAGAAGTAATAAAAGAAGTAATAAAAATGCCATACATATACACGCCTGGGGTCAATTTTTATTTTTCAGTTTTGTTTTTTTAAAATTGTTTTAGTTTTTTAAAAAGTCTTTTACTATGAAAGAAGTAATAAAAAATGCTATATATGATAAATAAATAAATTTAAAAATATTAAATTAGAATTTTCTTTAAACAATTTTGTTTCCTCTAAGTTTTATGTATTATTGTAACAAATTAAAATAATGAATGATATTATTTAATATTTTTCGTGTAAATTAATTCTAGGCTATTTTTATTATTATTTATTTATGTATTTATATATAAAATATATAACGTGTCGGAACGTGTCGAAATTCTCTATTTTTAAGAAATGACGTGTCGGCGTGTCGTGTCGCGTGTCGCGTGTCCGTGTTGGTGCTACATAGCTCCCATCTCTCAATAAATATAGTGGTTAGGGACGTCCCTTGACATTAAACTGTTTTGTCTAAATTCTAAGACGTAAAATTCAGGATATTCTCTTAAAGAAGGGGGAAGAAAAAAATAATTCAACCCAATTAGATGTTGAGACGTATGTTAAGATAATGAGCGTAATCTTGTCAACCCACTAAGGTTACTTGGCAAGTAGGGTGGCTCTCAAGGGTGCTCTCGGGCTCTTTTGTGGTGGTGAGGTACAACTTTAATACCATCGAGAATTCACAACACATAGGTACTTAAAATAAACATGTCAAAATTTGTGAAATTTTAAGTTATAACCTCTTTTTTTTTTTTTTTTTTTCTTGTCATTTTCGCTGCTTCCAAATCCCAAGTGAAACGGCATCGACGTCACGCGCATGGACAATCAACGTCATGCAAGTCAGACAAGACGAAGGTCTTCATGCCTCAGCGGAACCGGAAGCTTCCATGGCAATCTAATTAAGGGTTGTACCTCTTTAAATAAATATATCAAAATTTAATGAGGTACAACCCCTATTTTGCCATTTTGACGGGACAAGACCAAGCTTATGCTTAAAACCTAATTCATATATAATTTTTTTATAATTTGACATTTCCAGTTTATGCTAAAAAGATTATATGTTTTGCTTTCACTGAACCCTCACCAAATAGGCCTTTTATTCTTTTATTTTGCCTAACTTTTTTTCAAAAGTGACAATAATCTCATTAATTTCTTCATGCAAATAAAAAATCTCGAGTTCTCAATTTACTAGCTATCGAATTTGATTGTGTTTCATCTCACCTAATTCAACAACAAAACGACCATGGCTCTCTTTCGGTTCCAATGGCAACTACGGCACGATTGTGGGAAAAGACGATGGATTTACTGAACTTCAAAGTGCATACCCTTTGGGTTATTTTTAAATTACAAAAAAGATGATTATCTGAGTAGTTCCTTCATGGAAGGCAGTTTCGAATGAGAAATTATCTTGTAATTGACCCTTGCCCCAATTCAAATGAGAAAGATAACTTGGGAAGTATATAAGACAAATTTTCCCTCCATTTTTGGCGGCTTCATATTGTGCACGAAATACTCTTTTTCTACTCTCTCTCTCTTCCTACCTATCCTAATTGCCTTCTCCTTCCTCTCTTGGTTCGGCTAGAGCTCCCTCTGGTGAGCTGTTTGCTGGCCGGTTCCAACCCCCACCGGTGACCGCACCATCACTGATTAGATCCTTCTCCCTATCCTAAGTATCATCATAACAGAGCCTTGATCAGGAGGATTTTCCAACATCTCGATCGAACGGCTTTCCCTCGATCGGATCATCACTGACTTTTTGCTAGTGGCTTGATCCGGTCTTGTTTTGAGTCGAATCGGGTGGTTGAGCAGCTCCTCGAAGTTCTGAGACTCCTTGATTTAGTCCTGTAGATTGTCCTAGAAGTTCCTGTGGCCAGGGTTTGGTTGATCGGAGATCAAAGGACCTCCGATCAAGAACATTGCTGTTGCGGCTCGAAATTGGTTCAGTCTAAACCAGCTTCCTTGATCGGCCGAACCGGATGTTGTTGACCACTTATTGAGGCGGCGACTTCACTTGACCCAATCCTGAGACTATTCTCGACCCAATCGTGGTTGGAGTTTGGTTGGTTAGTCATCGCACTCCATTTGGTAGCCTTGATTCCCTTCGAAGCCATCAAACCAGTTCATCTCGGTCCAGTTTCAATTGCCATTTGAATTGGTAGCCAGCAGTGATTTCTTAATTGACGGATCTACTCTGATCTAGTCTTGGATCCATTCTTGGCCAAGGTGTGGCCGAATTAAGAAGACTGATCACCAGTGGTCTAATTTTTAGGGATGGTTGAAGGCCAATCCAAATCTGGAGCGATTTTTGGTTTCTGTTCTCTTGCAAGTGGTTCGAACAGCTTCGTGACAATTCGTGGCGATCTGATCTGCATCTTTGAAGATTGAGGATCGATTTGGAGATTCAAGACTCATTTGATCGCGATCAAAATCAAGAAAAACCACATCAAAAGATAATTTCTTGATCTTGAACCTCGTGAAGCAAGATCGGATTAGCCGGCCGGGGCTAGGGTTTAATTTTAAGTAAACATATGATGATTAGATGCTAGATGATGGATTTAGATAATGTTTTGCTACAATTGAGTGTTTTTGAATGATGAACTTGAATGATTGTACTTGATTTGGCTTAAATATGCAATTTCGTAGCTATAGGACTGATTTATTGTTTTGGCCAAAACGAGGTCCGAAATGACCTTGTTTTAACTCGAGTTCTTTTAGGTTTAAATAATTCACGTCTTAAGTTTCGAAACTATAGATTGTACGCCCCAATCGAGCGTTGTTTGACTCTCAAAAAACACCTCTAAAGATGAGCGATTTTGCAGTAGTTTAAGTGGATTTTCGGTTATGTTTTTGTTCCAAAATGAGATTTTACTATTTTTGTGTAGCCTTTTGTGATGATTTCTGGACAATCTTTCCCGCATGAGTTTTGTTCCAAATCATCTTGTACATGTTTTGAAATTTTTTTTTTGATTTTTGGATGTGTTTAACTGAGTCAAATTTACTTAGATCTAAGCCTAGGTCAGTCTATTCCGTATTGATATA
Source organism: Eucalyptus curtisii (assembly GCA_017140595.1). NCBI lineage: Eukaryota > Viridiplantae > Streptophyta > Magnoliopsida > Myrtales > Myrtaceae > Eucalyptus > Eucalyptus curtisii. The sequence goes on along the minus strand of CM029502.1, from coordinate 526,581 downwards.
TGATTTTGCTATTTTTGTATTGATCTATGTATTGAGTTATGGAGGAACTTTTCTTCATAAAAGTTTCTTTTATTAGTGTTGTGCATGTCTTATATTTTTTTTGAAGTTTTTATATATGTTTAACTAGGTCAAAATCACTTAGATTGGAACATAGGTCAGTTTGCCCTGTATTGATCCGGATTCTGTTTTGATAAAATTAAGTCTATAAATATGCTTGTTTGATCTCAAATCCTTCATGAGAGTTAAAATACATGATAGATATGTTCAATTGATATATGCTTTGCAAAATATTGACGTTGGCAAGTGAGTCAATTGCATGAGTTAAGGTTAAAATGTGCTGCCTCAGTACATAGTCTAAATGCGCATATCCGTTTTGTCATTTTTGCTGCGATTCATACGATCACATTTAGGTTTTGAATTCTTAATGAGAAGCGTTCATCATTAGATGTTCTGTATGTAGAATTTTTTTGTAAGATGTTTGCATGTCTTGAGATGGCTGAAATCATGCACGTTCTATGGAATTAATGTTGAAATGAAATCTTACCGCATATGCATCTTGTTATGCTTGTTTGGATCTCTTAGAAACTAAATTTTGCAATAATGTCTTCTTGACACTTAAACTACATGTTATAATATTTGAATACATGTTCACGTCATTGCATTTGAGTATCATTTGCATGTTAAATTTGTGCCACAAGAGCGTATGTTCACCAAGAAACCCTCAAGCATTTCATAATGAATTTTGAGTCATCTTGTATTGTTATCGAATTGTATGACATCTTCTCATGCTGATTTAGGGTTAGATTATCACCCCAATTGTTTGTCGCATCTAATTCTATGTCGCATGCGATTTGCTCATACCATTTGTGCATTACTTGAATGGTTTTGAGATTTATTAATGCATGTTTGTGTTTTGTTTCTTAGTTACTAATTTGCGCACCTTTAGAAATCTTAGGGTATTAATTTGACTTAGTTTGGACTCTAGCCTTCTAGGAAGTCATAAGGTACACTTAGAGGTTTCAAATGCTATTAATTTCACGCAAATCGCTCATCGTTTGGACTATTTTCTATTTTTTTCAATACTAGATCAAAATCTGAACATGTGATCAAATTCGGACCCCTGTTTTAACTCATGTTTGGACATATTTTTGATATATTTGTTCCATTTTTTTCTATTAGGATTATGTACTTGGCCTCTTAATGAAATTTGTTTGTCAACATGTTGGTTATGTTGTGTGAAGATATGATGATTTTTAGACTTGTTTTGATAGGATAAATCCTTACGATATTGGCTGAGTGTTTTGCTGTTTTGACAATTTTTGAACATGGTGCTCGTTGTCTAATTTTTGCAAAATCATGTGTAACTTGTTTAGGAAAATTTTCTCCACAAAAGTTGTTCGTTATTATGTTGTGCATATTATGAAATTTTTCCACAGCTAGATTGTAAATGGGCATTACTCAATTTTGCTATTTTTACATGATTGCTCTAAAATTTCATAATATGAACATGATTGTGATTGTTTAGATAAATTCCAAAGTTAGTTTGTGCATGAACATATGTCATTTCATCTTCATAAAAATTGTTTTAAATATATCGATATTCATTGTTAAATAATTTGTGATGAATCATCTTTTTGAATCAAATTTTAAAAAATGCCTTGGTATATGTGATGTTTCCTAAAAGCAATTTGTTAAGAAATTTTTTTCCAAAATTTAATTTGGCCTAAGGAAAAGTCGTGATTTGGACCATATTCAAAATGCTTGTGACGCTTGTGAGTGCATTTATGCAAGTCTCGAGCTAGTTTTGGCAATTGAATGCATTCCATGGTTTAGATATTCCTTAATCCTAAATATTTTTGAACCTTTAAAAAAAAAAAATCTCTATTTGATATCGTGAAAGTTACGATTTAAATTATATTCAAAATGTCTGCGATGCTTGTGAGTGCATTTATGCGAGTCTCGAGATATCACTTTATCTCAAAACTTTTCATTGATGATTTCAAAAGATGTCTTTGAAATATCACATGTACCCTTCATGCATACAATTACGTCATACATTTAAAAGTGCATGTATATGTGATTGACGCATGCCCTTGGTAATAAGTGTTTTGCCGATGGTCACTTTCTTGAATGATGATTAGATGCTAGATGATGGATTTAGATAATGTTTTTGCTGCAATTGAGTTCTTTTGAATGATGAACTTGAATGATTGTGCTTGATTTTGCTTAAATCTGCAATTTCGTAGCTATAGGACTGATTTACTGTTTTGGCCAAAACGAGATCTGAAATGATATTGTTTTAACTCGAGTCCTTTTAGATTTAAATAATACACGTCTTAAGCTTCGAAACTATAGATTGTACGCCCCAATCGAGTGTCGTTTGACTCTTGAAAAACACCTCTAAAGATGAGCGATTCTGCAGTAATTTAAGTGGATTTTTAGTTATGTTTTTGTTCCGAAATGAGATTTTACTATTTTTGTGTAGCCTTTTGTGACGATTCCTGGACAATCTTTCTCGCATGAGTTTTGTTCCAAATCATCTTGTAAAGGTTTTGAAAATTTTTCTTGATTTTTGGACGTGTTTAACTGGGTCAAATCTACTTAGATCTAAGCCTAGCTCAGTCTGTTCCGTATTGATATATGATTTTGTTATTTTTGTACTGATCTATGTGTTAAGTTTTGGAGGAAATTTTCCTTATAAAAGTTTCTTTTATTAGTGTTGTGCATGTCTTATATTTTTTTTGAAGTTTTTAGACATGTTTAACTAGGTTAAAATCACTTAGATCCGAACATAGGTCAGTTTGCCCTATATTGATCGAGATTATGTTTTGATAAAATTGAGTTTACAAATATGCTTGTTTGATCTCAAATCTTTCATGAGAGTTGAAATACATGATACATATGTTCAATTGATGTATGCTTTGCAAAGTATTGACATTGGCAAGTGAGTCAATTGCATGAGTTAAGGTTAAAATGTGCTGCCTCAGTACATAGTCTAAATGTGCATATCTATTTTTGTAATTTTTGCTGCGATTCATACGATCACATTTATGTTTTGAACTCTTAATGAGAAGTTTCATCATTAGATGTTCTGTATGTAGAATTTTTTGTAAGATCTTGGCATGTCTTGAAATGGTTGAAATCATGCACGTTCTATGGAATTAATGTTGAAATGAAATCTTACCGCATATACATCTTGCCATGCTTGTTTGGATCTCTTAGAGACTAAATTTTGCAATAATGTCTTCTTGACACTTAAACTACATGTTATAAGATTTGAATACATGTTCACGTCATTACATTTGAGTATCATTTGCATGTTAAATTTGTGCCACAAGAATGTATGTTCACCAAGAAACCCTCAAGCATTTTATATTGAATTTGGAGTCATTTTGTATTGTCATCGAATTGTATGACATCTTCTCATGCCGATTTAGGGTTAGATTATCACCCAAATTGTTTGTCGCATTCAATTCTATGTCGTATGCGATTTGCTCATACCATTTGTGCATTACTTGAATGGTTTTGAGATTTATTAATGTATGTTTATGTTTTGTTTCTTAGTTACTAATTTGCGCACCTTTAGAAATCTTAGGGTATCAATTTGACTTAGTTTTGACTCGAGCCTTCTAGGAAGTCATAAGGCACACTTAAAGGTTTCAAATGCTATTAATTTCACGCAAATCGCTCATCGTTTGGACCATTTTCTATTTTTTTTTCAAGACTAGATCAAAATCTGAACATGTTATCAAATTCGGACCCCTGTTTTAACCCCCGATTGGACAGACTTTTGATATTTTTGTTCCATTTTTTCTATTAGGATTATGTACTTGGCCTTTTAATGAAATTTGCTTGTTAACATGTTAGCTATGTTGTGTGAAAATATGATGATTTTTAGACTTGTTTTGATAGGATAAATCCTTACGATATTGGCTGAGTGTCTTGCTGTTTGACAATTTTCGAACACGTTGTTGCTCATTGTCTAATTTTTGTAAAATTATGTGTAACTTGTTTAGGAAAATTTTCTCCACAAAAGTTGTTCGTTATTATGTCATGCATATTATGAATTTTTTCCACAGCTAGATTGTCAATGTGCATTACTCAATTTTGCTATTTTTACATGATGGCTCTGAAATTTCATAATATGAACATGATTGTGATTGTTTAGATAAACTCCCAAGTTAGGTTGTGCATGAATTTATGTAATTTCATCTTCATAAAATTTGTTTTAAATATATCAATATTCATTATTAAATGATTTTTGACGAATCATCTTTTCGAATCAAATTTAAAAAAATGCCTTGGTACATGTGATGTTTCTTAAAAGCAATTTGTTAAGAAATTCTCTTCCAAAATTTAATTTGGCCTAAGGAAAAGTCATGGTTTGGACCATATTCAAAATGTTTGCGACGCTTGTGAGTGCATTTATGCAAGACTCGAGCTAGCTTTGGCAATTGAATGTATTCAATAGCCTAGATATTCATTAATCCTAAATATTTTCGAGCATTTAAAAAAAAAATCTCGATTTGACATCGTGAAAGTTACGATTTGAATTACATTTAAAATATTTGCGATGCTTGTAAGTGCATTTATGCGAGCCCCGGGATATCACTTTATCTCAAAACTTTTCATTGATGATTTCGAAAGATGTCTTTGAAATATCACATGTACCCCTTTATGCATACAATTACATCATACATTTAAAAGTGCCTGTATATGTGATTGATGCATGCCCTTGGTAATAAGTGTTTCGTTGACGGTTCACTTTCTTGCTTGATTGGCTGGGAAATAAGGTCTAAAAAGACTTGCATGCATGTTTAATTTATACAATGCATGTAAATTTTAGATGAATGGTACGGTTGATGCATAATATCAAGGGAAAACCTTGGGATCACTTAAACGTTTGGTTAGGATATTTATAAGTATTATTGGCCAAGTGAGAACACAATTAGTCGATAATAATTATAAATCACAAAAATGAATTGGGTAGGTATCTTAGTGGGATCACGCATGAACGACAAAGGCTGCCCCCAAGGCCTCATAATCTAATTTTCGCATTGAACCTTCTTTAAGCAATTGATCTTGAGTTTTTGAGTGTTTTGATATGTATGTTTATTTCTTTCTATTGTATACACCTAATTATTTAGTTCTTAGACTAGGTTTAGATTATGATCCTGAAGATGGAGAAAACATGAAGATGATGGAGGTCGATGTCCATTCCAACCATAATCATGTACCATTCATTTCCCCGACTTATATCTCGGGTTCCTTTTGTTGAATAAAACCCGACGAGTTGTGGATCCTCTCTTTTTCTTATCTTTTTTTTTTTTTCAATTTTGTTTCTCTTTTATATTTTCTAGAATTGCATGATAGATTTATAGCTTTTCTTGATTGTTTACTTATTGCTTCGCAATTTTCAATTCAATTAGGTGTTTACTTTTCATTTTCTTTCGAAATAGATTAGCATGAAAACGACCAATCGTGCATGATTGCTTAATTTAGGACTAATGATCCAAAAAATGTAAGAAGAAACACATGGACACGTTAGGAAAATACACATACTGTTTAGGTATCGAAAGGGCGCTAATAGAAATATTAGCGTAACCTTAGTCCCCGAACCTAGATATTTGGTTGCGTAGGAATCAAGAGAACACTTCCGACTTTTGATTGGGTTTTCTAGCCGACCCCCGAAACGAGGCTAGTGGCGACTCTCGTCATTATTTTTAGGTTGTCATAAACAATTAGGCCATATAAATGAACTCGTTGCGCGAGGTACAAGTTTCGATGAAACTCACAATGGTTTGGTATACTCGATATGGGAGTACCCCAAAGAATGAAGTAATGCCATCCTTATTGGCAAAGTGTACTGTCGAGAGGGCTACCATGGTAAAGGCACCCTTAAATCTAATGTCCATACTCAACTTCTTCTCTCGAGGTGTGTCGCCCGTGTGGGTATGGAGCGGCACTCCACTATCACGCAGGGTACGAGCTTGGGAGAGCTCGCGATCTGGTGGAGGGAACAAACGAAATGCTTGATCTGAAAGGTGAGGTGATGATGTCTTTTGGAATGTGAGCCGTGAATGAATTCTTTTGATCAAGTACCCCTAAATTCGACATTTCCCCCATTTTTCTCTCCTTGTGATGGGGGGATGGAGAGCGGCGAGATCAAGTCGTGATATAGGTAAAAAAGCTTGGCATATGATACCATCTCCCTCTTCTTTATGGTGCAAAATTTTAAAAGGACTTTACTTTCCTCATTTTGATTTTGAGTTAGCTGGAAGGGTTTTTGACCTTCGTGGGGCTGGCAGAGTATCCTCATGGGCAGAAATTCCATTCTATCATCGATAAGGTGGGCTATTGGGAACGAAAAAAAGATCAATATAAGAGAGGCAAAATGGCTCCCTAAAGGAGTCATTGGAGGACCTGCAAACAAGCATGAACCATAGAAAGTTGCTAAGCTAATACATAGAGACATTCCAAAGTGGAATGAAGAGCTTCTTCAGAATCTATTAAACAAAAATACAGCAAGTGAGATACTCTCAATTCCACTCGGATCGCAAGAAAAAGAGGATAAATTAGAATGGACTAACACAAGAATAGGAGCTTGTATAAGAGCGGCTATAATACAATTCGATAAACTAAAGACCAAAACAGAAACAAAATAGCCTTTTCCTCTCATTAATTTCCCCGTTCTCTATGGACTAAGATCTAGAAGGCTAATACAAGCTCAAATATATGATATTTACTATGGGGAATGTATCAAAACACTCTACTTACTAAGGATAATCTGCTCAAGCAAAGAATAGTGGAGAATAATACATGTGGAATATGTGAGCAGCATCTAGAAACAATGGAACACATCTTCTTGCTATGTCCATGGACCCATTAAGTTTGGCAAGATCTGGCATAACAGATCCACATCTCACCCTTTGGCATAACAGATCCACATCTCACCCTTTGGCCTTCGTCGAATTAATGAATGGCTTCAAGATTTCATCCATACCTCAACAAGTTTTAATCTCTTAGCTACAGTACTCTAATACATATGGGAAGACAGGAACAATGCCATTTTTCACCAATAAAAACTAAACCCAAAGAAAATCATCAGCTTAGCCAGGGTGGAGAATCTCTATTTCACAAATGAAGCTAACTCAAAGAAGAAAACTTTCGGTGACGAAAGCTTCTTGCCTTAGATTTGGAAGAGCCCAACTACAAAGACCCTCAAAAATTAATATTGATGGTCTTACTCCTCGAATTTGCTTGTAGGAGTAATAAGTTGCATGTGTCGGAATAAAGATGGAGGATTAGGGCGCGTTTAGCAATCAGCCAAACGGTGAAAATTTCTATTCTTTTGTTTCCGAAAGTAGATTTGAAACATATATCTGTTTGGTAAAATTTTTGTTTTCGAAAATAAATTTCTATTTTTTTGTTCCCGGAAATAGATTTGGAACATAATTGAAAAGTAAAAAAAAAAAGTTGATTTGTTGTTCCTGGGAACAATTCTAGAATCAAACAAACTTATTTTTTCTCTTTTCTCTTCTTTTTTCATATTATTCTTCCCTCTCTCTTCTTCTTCAATTGCTGTTATCGCTGCTGGTCGTTGGCGACTAGGTTGGATGAGGTTTGACGAGCTCATCGGAGGCTCGCCCAGCCATCGCCAAGGCGAGCCTTGGCCCAGCCAACGTCAAGGCGAGCCTCGCTCGCTTGGCCAGGTGAGGCTTGACCCAGCCAATGGTTGGGCGAGGCTAAGCTCGCCCAGTTGCCGGTGGGGCTCGACCTTGCCTGGCCAATGCAAGGTCAGCCTTGCTCCTCGACGAGGTCGAGTCTCGCCGGGGGCTGGGCGAGCTCGGAGAGGCTGTTTGCCCAGCTAAGGCTTGACGGACGAGGCGCCGCCTTGTCAAGGGCTGGTGACGCCTTGGTGAGGTCGCCGACCCTCGTATGGCCGGTCGCCGGTCATCCCAAGCCGGCAACCGACAAACCTTGAAGAAGAAGAAGAGAAATAAAAGAAAAGAAGAAAAAAGAAGAAAAAAGTAATAAAATTATTAAAAAATTAAAAGAAAATGATTTGGATTAGAAATTTTTAGAACGGTACCAAATTCAATTCAATTCCGGGAATAAAATTTTTGGACAATTACCAAACAAGTTAAAATGTTTAAAAATTGTTCATGGGAACTGAATAAAAAAGAATAATTTCTGATTAAAAATTGTTCTCGGAAACAGAATGGTTACCAAACGCGCCCTTAGTAGACAGTTTTGCGAGATGGATGAGATCGCTTTCGGCTGAACAGACGGAGACTATTGCAATGGTTGAAACCCTAAAGTACCTTCGCGCACGTTCTGAATATAAGCTTCAAATGAAGTTAGACAGTTCATTTTTGGTCAAAACACTTAAAGGAGAGACCACATGTTTGTGGGATTTGGATAATCTGATTAGCGAGGCCAAAAATCTGATTATGGGCTTCAAAGATCTAAACTTGGCCCATTGTAGCAAGGAATCCAACCTGGTCGCGGACTGGCTTGGAAAAGTTTGTCATAATGGATCACTCCCTTTCAATTGATTGTCTAGGCCTTCGGAACCCTTGTGGGCTTTACTTTGTTCAGATTCAAGTCTTTTGTAGTTACACTTTTGAGCTATCTAATATATTTCCATTTCAACCAAATAATAATAATAATAATAATAATAATAACCTCCTGCGCTTTGGGTTAGGTGGTGGAACTCGTAAATGTTCCTGCTAGGTTGATCTGTGCTCCGCGCAATGTTTTTCAACGGACTTGTTGACCCAGTATCCCTGGATAAAAGACACTATGTTAAAATTCCTCACTTATTCGAATATTCGCCTAGCATTTGTGGACTACTTTGCAAATCATATGCTTGACTTGCCAGAAGATTGACAAATGATTTGATGCATCGTCCAGGAACACGAGCACGAAGATCTGATCATTTGGGAAACCATGAGACACCTTGCGAGTTCTACGTTTTAGTAACATCTAGACCTTTGACCTATGCAAGCGATCTGACTTAGAGCAATCTATATGCAAGTGATGGGATTTGAACAAGTGATCTATACAGTTCACGAGTTGAAAAATGCCTGAAGCCCCTAATCAACTATTCAAATTCCAAGGGTATTAGTTAATGCACCATTCTTCGCTTAAATGGTAATCGTGCTAGTCCTTCTCGCTTAATATGGAGGGTTCGAATTGCCACATTCGTGTAGTCTCTCAAACCACCCGAAATAGCATAGACTTGTGTCTTTTCGATATTTTTTGGATGAACAGGGATGAAGAATTGCCTCATCGGTGAGAATAACTTGGACGCTCAAAGAGCTCCAAACACCCATTAATATATAAAAAGATTACTAAGGTATATGATTTTGTTTTGGGAATGGTTATTCCCAAGAGGTTCACAAGCTCTTATTTTACAAAACAGCCATAATGTTTTAACATCTTAATTAGTATAAACTCAACCCCATTCTTTTCTCGTAAGTTGCACAAACTTTGCTCGGTGTCAGGACAAACACGGTGCCAGTATTATGTCGAATCTATCTAATAAAGCTGTGGAGTTTTTGAAATCGAATATGCTTAATTAAAGAACCCGTTTTGTCCCACAGTCACAATGTGATGATCCCACATGGCCATGGGGAAGATTACAATAATGAAAATACTCGAGACGTACTCGATAAATAAATAAATAAATAAATATATATATATATATTCAATTGCCTAACGAAGTAAGTTTCTATCTAAGGACGATTGCTCCTCCATTCTAATTAGAAGATGGGAGTAATCGTTCAACTTCCCTTTCTTCTTTAGGCAATACCGGGGGCGATGTATTACACGAAAATAAGACATGGCGCTATCTAAGTAGATTCCTCTATGTGTTTATACTCTTTTATTTGGACCTTCCCATGTATGCCTATCTCATGGAACACGTCTCGGACATCAACTTACATGACTTCCTTCATATTTCTCTAACATTGACATCTAAGGATCCGTTCGTTTTGCGAAAAATGGGTCATTTCCGGAAAATATTTTCCCAAAACTCATTTTCCAGGAAAATGATAATATTTTTTAGTGTTCGGCTAAAACCTGAAAATATTTTGGAAAATATTTTCCGGTGTTCGGTAAGGAAAATATTTTCTAAGACTTCACCACTTAGGCATGTATCACTTACGGACCTATAAATCCATCAAATATGAACTTGCCTTTAAATTCGGGCAAACTTGCTTTCTATTTTTGTTCCCTCATTGTCGCCAAACGTTCATCTGCTCTAAAAAATATTCGTATGGATTTTAAAAAGAAGCAAAAGGGAAAATAAGTAAAGCATGTACAACCCTAAGGAGAATCTTCTAGTTGAGTGGCATGTTCTCCCGCTACGTCTTTTGTGTTCTAATAAACAAAAGTAAAAAGAAGCAAAGCATGTAAAACCCTTTGCTTGAGTAATGTACAACTGTAGGGTAGGGTAAATAAAGAAAAGGATAAGCAAGAGTGCAGAGCACGAGCTTGAGATCGACGAGCTCGAGGTTTGCCTAGCAACGACCGACGACTAGCCAAGAAAGAAGAAGATGGAAACAAAGAAAAGAAAAAGAAAATAAAGAAAATAAAGAAAAAGAAAATAAAAAGAAAAGAAATAGAAAAGAAAAGGAAATTAAAAATAATTCAAATTAAAAAAGAAAAATAAAATTAAAAAATAATTTGAATAAAAAAAGAAAAGAATAATAAGAAAGGAGAGGAGAAAGTGTGGATTTGTAGAGGTGTGAGATAAGAAAGATCAAATAAGGAAAATATTTTCCACTTTTCAAAAGTGGAAAACATTTTCCCCTAATTTAGAAGACTTTTTTCTTTTCATGGAAAACATTTTCCTTAAGGAATTCATTTTCCGTGAAACGAACGCCGGAAAATTCGGAAAACGTTTTTTCGGAAATTATTTTCCGTGAAACGAACATAGCCTAAGAGAGCACATCATAACCATTATATTTCTCTTTTTCTCTATTTTTCTGTCTCCCGAAACAGGTTTGAAACAGAAATCCGTTTGATAACACAATTTTATTTTTCTATTTCTAAAACAGATTTCTATTACAGAAATAGATTTGAGACAGAAATCATAAATTAACATTTTTAGCTTTTTTATTTCTAGAAAAAAAGTAAGAAATTAATACTCTTATTATCGTTCACTCTCATTACTACCTGCTACCCACCTAGCGCTAATCGCCTGCCATCGGACGCTTGCTGTCGTTGTCGTGGGACACCTGCCGCGAGACGCCGGTCGTCAGCCTCCAACTGCCGAACACCGATCTCTCGCCGCCAACCTACCTGCCTACCAACCGCCTCCCATTACCACTTGAGATGGAGAAATTTTGTGTCGTTATCAAATAAATTTCTATTCAAGGAACATAAATTTTGTAAGGTTATCAAATGTGTATTTTTGCTTAGAAACTCGTTTAAGAAATATAAATAAAAAAATCAATTTTTAACCAGAAATTGATTTTTGGAACAATGGTTATCATTCACACAGTAACTGGTCAAACCAAAAGCTTGTGCATCACTATTTTCCCTACTTCTTCATTTATCTACTCCCCTTCATTTCATTTTTAGGTTAGATAGGGTTACGTAAGCTTATTTAATAGTTAGGTAATTCTTTCACTGCGGCGACATTGATCCTCAAGAGAAAACATATTTTGCTTCATCCATAATTGGAGAAAATATTCATGAACCATTTTTCCAATCGAATGGGTTACAAGACATCATTTATAGTAATTTTCAATTAAATTTGCATGCGGGTAACATCAATATGTATATCCCGCTAATTATGGTTTAGTTTCTTACAACTGAAGATAGAGGAAAACCAGGGCCTTCTAGAATATATATATTTCAAACTCTATAAATATCAAAAATAGGATATGGCGCAACCAAGTACCAATATGTAAGATACTTAACATAACATTATATATATATATATATATATATATGTGTGTGTGTGTATGTATATATGTATGTATATGTATGTATATACATACATACACATACATACATACATATGTATGTTTCCTGCCATAACACTTTTTAGACAAAAATCTTTCTCTTCTTATGCATAATTTTTAATTTTTTTTCCGCCAGGTGTGTAATGTAGATTCTTCCATTGGCTTCAACCGCGACAAAGTGTTAGACTTTTTACCATGTGCATGGGTTTCATAAATTGTGACTTTTGAGGTTTGATGGTTTTCACTAAAGAACCATGCCCAATAAGAGTAGTAATCATGCCATTCATGTTGCTTAATAGCACGAGTTATTGCTACTTTCGTAGCCCATATGTGAATTATTTATATTCAACGTGCAACATTGGTCAAATGTGGTCAAAATCCCACCAGCTCCCAGCATTGTTTGACCCATCCAAGTAAAGCCGCCGAAAGTCATCAATCCATCCTCAGTTAATCCGCAGGAGAAGACTTAAAAAATCAACCTTCTTTGACTCCATTGCTATCTAGCGGGTTACCTTTAGCCTTTAACCAAAGGCTTTCTTGGATCTTTGATGTTGGTTAAAGGTTACCTTATCAAGAAAGGGATTTTCATTCCTATGAGGGTCTCTGCTGCCTATCTGTTTGTATTGTAGAGATCTCGACGGATGCATTTCTTATTTTAAAATTGTGGTGCCTGCACGCTTAGTACCCTCAATTTCCCCCTTAATCTTTTTCCTCTCTAGGGAGAGGAAATACATATCTCAATGATCCGAATGAGGGCTAAGATGAAGCATTTTAGGAGCTTACTTAATTTTAAGGGGTAACTCATGTAGCCATATATGCTTTAATAAATCATGATATGTGTTTGTATAGGTGATTTGACAGGGCCAAAGAAATATAAGATGACTGATCAAAAATCAAGTTGAAAATTTGAAAAGAGCAAGATAAATAAAAGAACGAATTATGCGTATTTTCTCCACAGCCAGGAATTATGTACCCGAAAATTCTATGCTACGAAGAACATTCCCAAAAGAAGAGGTTGGACTCCATGAAGGGGCAAAAGGGGAAGGTGGCGCGACGGTCAAGGAGTTGCGAGAGATCATTTTAATTACCGTTGCCGCCACTCCCCTCTACCCATTCCCCGAGTTCAGACAAATTAGCTGACGGACGCCATGGCACGTGTCCACCTGCTATTGACCCGTCGACTCGGCTGTCTCGCGTACCGTCACCACTTGTTCCTGAAGGAGCTCAGGTTGTATCCTTTTCGATCCAGATGCAACCTGTCTCGTCTACCTCACGTGTCAGAATTAGCCCAATAGGCAGAGGCCCTGTCTGTATATATACCCCTAGTCGGCTCATGTTCCAAAGTCGAAGGAGCTCGAAGCTTGGAGAGTGAAGAGTAGGGGACCAAAGAGTCGCGGAAGAAGACGAACATAGTTGAGAGAGAGAGAGAGAGAAGATGAAGAAGGCGCAGTTGGAGTTGCCAGCGGGGTTCAGGTTCCACCCCACGGACGAGGAGTTGGTGAGCCACTACTTGATTCGCAAGTGCTCTTCTCTCCCCATCTCCGTCCCCATCATTGCCGAGATCGATCTCTACAAGTTCGACCCTTGGGACCTTCCTGGTACTTTCAGACCCTTCCTCTGCTTCTCCAGGCTCTGTTCCTGATCAATTTCTGTTCCTACTTGTGTTGGTTTTGGTGAATCATCCCATTCTGGGAAATGGGTCGACGAGTTTTGCCAATTTTTGGGTGATTTTCTTGTGAAAAAATCCGTTCTTTACTTGGATTTGTTAATGTAAGGGCATGATTTCTGATAGAGTTTGGCTTGGGATTGCAGAAATGGCTCTCTACGGCGAAAAAGAATGGTACTTCTTTTCTCCGAGGGACCGCAAGTACCCCAACGGGTCACGGCCGAACCGGGCAGCCGGAACTGGGTTTTGGAAGGCGACCGGAGCTGATAAGCCGATTGGCCACCCAAAGACGCTAGGCATAAAAAAGGCGCTAGTGTTTAATGCCGGGAAAGCTCCGAAAGGAGTGAAGACCAATTGGATCATGCACGAGTTCCGCCTCGCCAATGTCGATCGATCCGCCGGCCAAAAGAAGAACTCGAGGGTAATTACTGTCTTTCCCTTCTTCTCACTGCTTTCGGTGTTCCCGCACATGTAATTGGACGAGTTCATAAAGGAACCTCAATGATTAACGTCGATTCTTACTAATATTGCAGCTTGATGACTGGGTTCTTTGCCGGATATACAACAAGAAGGGCACCATAGAGAAGCATTTCCCTTCCACGCACAGTAAACCTGCAGAATTCCCCGAAACGGTGATCAAGCCGCAGATTGTTATGCCAGCGGCGCTGAACCTGTACACAACTCCGCAGTACGGGCATTCGCCAATGACTACGGATCACATGTACACGGACTCATCAGAGTCGGTGCCGAGGCTGCACAAGGATTCTAGCTGCTCAGAGCACGTGGTGTCCCCGGATTTGGCGTGCAAGAAGGAAGTGCAGAGCGAGGCGAAGTGGGAAGATTGGGAGAAGGCCCTCGATTTCCAGTTCGAATCGATGGATGACTTCTTGGACGAAGCGTTCGCACAAGGACAGTATCAGTTGGATCAGTTCTCGACTCTTCAGGACGTGTCCATGTACTTGCAGAAACCATTTTGAGCAAGACCGTTGAGAAAACAGAAGTTGGTTCTCGATGAAATTGCATGATCCACCGGCATGGTGATGAATCAAGGACAATCTCTGTCTTGGGCCAACGCTAATGTGGGGGCTACAGACTACAGAGTCAGTCCTAGGATTTTGCTGGAGAGAGAAGCAAGTGCTGAGGTGCATCCAGTGGCTACAGGGGAAAAAATTGTAGCGTTTAGAATCGTGTCACCTCTTGTTGTTCCTCGTAAATACCTGATGAAAATCTCCAGGGAAATTGTTTCCTGTAAGATTGTAACAACATTGTTTCAATGTTTTATATAGAGGAAGATTATTTTAATTTTCATTGTTGTCTTTTAATTCAATTGAAAGGAGTTTTAAAGGGGAAGGTCTATGGTATATCGACAGAGATGGATTTTTGAGTCGTAACAAGTTTTGATATTTTTCTCATGACTTCCATATAAAGTGTCATAACACAAAATTCCAAATGTTTCAGATCAATAGATTAGATTTGCTCTTTAATTAAATTGACAGGTAGGAATGAGTTGGTGATCTCCTTTTTAAAGATCTTTAGAAACACCCATTCGAAAGTATGGTGCAATTGTCGGAGTATTTGCAAAGAAGTGAAGAAACAAATGACAATTGCCTGGAAAAATTGGAATTTTTTTTTCCAAGGTCATTATTTCTACCTCTCTCGTTGCATGCCCATACAATGGAGAGATTGCTCATTAATATGATTATTCAAAGATGCTAAGTCAAAATATGTAAAGAACAAAATTGATAAGGATGGGGGAACATTGTAAAGAAAAGAAAAGAAAAGAAATAAATGAAATGAAACGAAACACGTGGTTCATTTCACCTGGACCAGACCACATTTTGACCAAACCCCACTTTGCATACAAACGACAATGACGCCGACATGATGAACAGCTGATTTCGACCGACTTCACTTTAAAGATGAGTTCTTGCTCCTGAGGCATAAATTGTGTCGACTCGTGCTCCTCACAGATCGCGTCGGCCACACGCGTCTTAAGATAGTCTCCCGCAAGTTCTAGTTTTACGAAATTTACCGACATGATTTAACGTGACATGTCACTTTTAGGAAATGCTTTAGGGGCATAACATCCGAGAAAGTATTAAAAATATCCTAAATTTATTTTATTAAATTCTTTTATGAGATTGATATAATGTTAGATACTTTTATATTTGTATTGATTGAATCTATTCAATTGATTTTGATCGAAAATCACTTTCGATATGGACTTGACATGGACACAACTATCCTTCGTGGCACGCTCATGGACATTTTAAATAATTTTAAATAATTTTTTAATTTGTTATTACTTTTTTTTTTGTTTTGTTTTCTTTTTTATTACCTTTTCTTCTTTCCTTTTATTCCATTCATTTTGGTCGGCCAAGGTTGTGGCCTTGCCTATTCCTCTTGACCCCATCGACATTGGGCAAAGTGGCCCAAAAAGATTGGCAACTCTTCTCGGTACTATCCCGTCCTATCTATCATTCATGACATGTCAGTTAAGTAAAAGGATGATTAGCAACAAGAAGATTCGATCACACCCATCTGACTAGTTAATAGAGTTGAGAATACTAGAAAAAGTCGAATATAATAAAGAGTTCCTAAGTCTAGTTTTTCACAAAAAAAAAAAAAAATTAAACTTTTAAATTTATCAGCCAAAGGTTAATGTAATTCGAAGGCACTCTTTTTGATACTATCCCCCCTATCTATCATTCATGCCACGTCAGTTAAGTAAAAGGATGATTAGCGACAAGAAGACTCAATCGCGCTCATCTAACTAGTTAATAGAGTCGAGAGTACTAAAAAAGTTGAACATAATAAAAGAGTTCCTAAGTCTAGTTTTTCACAAAAAAAATTAAACTTTTTAAATTTATCAGCCAAAAGGTTAATGTAATTCGAAATCTAGGACGACTCAGACCTGAGCATGTCTTTAAAAGACTTTCACTCCCAATGAAGGGGTTTATTTTATGGTGTGGTAATCTAGCCCACAGGGTGGGTCCCAATACTATAGGGATGTTAATATAGGAGGAATAGAGGCAACTCACACCCCTCGATAAATATAGTGGTTAGGTAGTTTCAAATGAAAAATTTTGTCTTTTAACTGGCCTTCGCTCCAATTTGGACAAGAATGTGAAATGCATGTTCAGCAAAATATATTACTTAAACTCTGAACAAGAAGTATGTGCTTTGGACCCGAGTATGTTCTTAAACTGTTTCGTCTAAACTCTAAGATGCAAAATTTGAGGGTATTCCTACCTGGGTGGGGAAGACAAATAGTCACTTGCGAATAGGGGGGCTGTTGGGAGGCAAGGTAGACTTCCCGTCTTCTCTTCAAAGAGGGTTACCACTGGGTAGGCATGTATAATAGCCTCATGTATTCGGATTTCGAGATCTAATTGCCTTCAACATAGCAATGCTAGGTAAACAAGCTTGACGTCTAATACAATCTCCCTCTTCTTTATGGTGCAAAATTTTAAAAGGACTTTACTTTCCCTTTTTGATTTTGTGTCGGTTGAAAAGGGTTTTCGACCTTTGTGGGGTTGGCAAAGTATCCTCATGGGCAAAGATTAAGATCAATATAAGAGAGGCAAAATGGCTTCCTAAAGGAGCCATTGGAAGATCTGCAAATAGGCATGAACCATAGAAAGTTGTTGAGCTAATACACGGAGACATTCTATAGTGGAATGAACAGCTTCTTTAGAATTTGTTCAATGAAAATACAACAAGTGATACACTCTCAATTCAACTCAGATTACAAGAAAAAAAAGGATAAATTGGTATGGATTAATACAAGAACGTGAGCTTATACTATTAAGAGTGGCTATAATACAATCCGGGAAACTAAAGACTAGAGCATAAGCGAAATAGCCTCTTCCTCTTATCAATTCCCCTCGTTCTCTATGGACTAAGATTTGGAAGGCTAATACAAGCCCAAAGATTCGATATTTACCATGGGGAATGTGTCAAAATGCTCTACCGACTAAGGATAATCTATTCAAGCGAAGAATAGTGGAGAATAGTACCTGTGGAATATGTGAGCAGCATTCGGAAACAATAGAACATATCTTCTTGCTCTGTTTATGGACCCATCAAGTTTGGCAAGACACGGCATTACAATCTACATCTCACCCTTTGGCCTTTGTCTAATAGATGAATGGTTTCAAGATTTCACCCATACCTTAACAAGTTTCGATCTCTTAGCTACAGTATCTTGGCATATATGGAAAGAAAGGAATAACACCATTTTTTGCCAACAGAAACCGAACCCAGAGAAAATCATTAGCTTAGTCGAGGCGGAGAATCTCTGTTTCACAAATCAGGCTAACTCAAAGAAGAAAGTGCATGGTGACAAAGGCTCCTTACCTCAAATATGGAAAAAGCCCGACGACAAACGCCCTCAAAATCAATATTGATGGGTCTTACTCCTCGGATTCGCCGGTAGGAGAAATAAGCTACGTGTGCCGGAACAAAGATGGAGAATTAGTGGACGGTTTTGCGAAATGGGTGAGATAGGCTTCGGCTGAACAGACGGAGACTATTGCAATGGTTGAAACCCTAAAGTACCTTCGCACATGTTCTGAATGGAAGCTTCAAATTCATTTTTGATCAAAACACCTAAAGGAGAGACCACCTGTTCTTGGGATTTGAAGAATCTGATCAGCAAGGCCAAAAATCTTATGATGGGCTTCAAAGACCTAAACCTAATCCATTGTAGCAGGGAATCTAATCAGGTCATGGACTGGCTTGCAAAAGTTTGTCGTAATGGATCACTCCCTTTCAACTGTTTGTTCAGCCCTCTGAAACCCTTGTAGGCTTGACTTTGTTTATATTCAAGTCTTTTGTACTTAGACTTTCGAGTTATCTAATATATTTCCATTTCAACCAAAAAATAATCATAATAATAATAACCTCCTACACATGGGGTGAGATAGTGGAACTCGTAAGAGTTTCTACTAAGTCGACTTGTATTCCGCATAGTGTCTTTCAACTGACATGACGTGATGTGACGTTTCATGACATGTCACTTTTATAAATCGCCTCCAGGACATAACATCCGAAAAAGTATTAAAAATGTCTAAATTTGCTTTATTGATGCTAACTTAATCCTCAACTTTTTTATAAGATTAATTTAATACTAGATATCTTTATATTTGTGGCAATGAGTCTATTCAATTGATTTTGATAGAAAATTAGTTGATATGGATGCAACAATCCTACGTGGCACATTTATTGACATTTTTAATAATATTTTAATATTTTCACTTCTTACAATTTTTTTTGTTTTGTTTTATTATTTTTTCTTCTTTCTTTTTATTACATTCATTTTGGTTAGCGAGGGTTGTGGCCCTTGCTCAGTCCCTCCCGACCCCACCGGCGTTGGGCAAGGTGGCCCTGAAAGAGTGCCTGATTCTTTTTGGTACTGTCCCCTCCTATCCATCATTCATGCCACGTCAATTAAGTAAAAGGACGATTAGCGACAAGAAGACTCGATCTCACCCATCTTACTAGTCAATAGAGTCGAGAGTACTGGAAAAAGTCAAATATAATAAAAGAGTGCCTAAGTCTAGTTTTTTCACAAAAAAATTAAACTTTTTAAATTTATCAACTGAAAGATTAATGTAATTTGAAATCTAGTATAGTTCAGACCTAAGCATTTATTTAAAAGACTTCCACTCTCAATGAAGGGGTTTATTTTATGGTGGGATGGACTAGCCCAAAGGGTGGTCCCAATACTCCGAGGATGTTAAAATAGTAGGGGTAGAGGTAGCTCTCGCCCCTCCATAAATATAGTGGTTGGGGATGTCCCTTGACTCTGACGTAAAATTCAAGGTATTCTCTCGAGAAGGGGAATAAAAAATAATTCAAACCCTATTGGAAGTTGAGGCATGCAAGTACCGATATATTAAAATAAGGGATGTAATCCTGTTAACCCACCAAGGTTACTTGGCAGGCAAGGTGGCCCTCAAGAGAGCTCTCGGGCTCTTGTATGGTGGTGAGGTACAACTTTAACACCATCAAGAATTCACAACACACAGCTACTTGAAAAAAGTAAATCGAAATTTATGAAATTTTAAGTGGTAGCCTCTTTCTTTTTTCTAGTCATTTTCGCAACTTCCGAATCCCAAGTGCAAGGGCATCCACGTCACGTGCATGGACAATCAACATCATGCAAGTCAGACAAGACAAAGGTCTTCATGTCTAAGCGGAACCGGAAGCTTCCATGGCAATCTAATTAAGGGTTGTGCCTCATTAAATAAATATATCAAAATTTAATGAGGTAAAACCCGAACACTTTTTTGCCATTTTGACCGGGACAAGACTGGCTGCTCCCCGTTGTTTCAACCTTAAATAGACCAAGCTTATGCTTAAAGCCTAATTCATATATAATTTTTTCATAATTTTTAGAAACTTATAATAAAACTTCCAGTTTCTGCCGAAAAGATTATATTTTTTTGTTTTCATTGAACCCTCAACAAATAGGCCTTTTATTCTTTTAGTTTTACCTAACTTTTTTCAAAAGCGACAGTAATTTCATTATTTCCTTCTTCTCATCAGAATAAGAGATCTCAAGTTATCGATTCACCAACTATCGAATTTGATAGTGTTTCATCTCACCTAATTCAACAATAAAATGACCATTGCTCTCTTTTGGTTCTAGTGGCAACTACGACACGATTGCGAGAAAAGACAATAGGCTTATTGAACTTCAAAGTGCATACCCTTTGGGTTCTTTCAAATTACAAAAGAAATGATTGTTTGAGTAGTTTCTTCGTGGAAGGCAATTTCAAATGAGAAATTTTGTCTTGCAACTGACCTTCGCCCCAATTTGGACAAGAATTACATGCTTTGCAAAATATATCACTTAAATTCTGAAGTAGAAGTGTGTGCTTTGGACTTGAGTATGTTCTTAAACCGTTTCGTCTAAACTCTAAGACGTAAAATTCAGGGGATATTCCCACCTGAGTGGGGAAGAAAAATATTGACCTGGGAATAGGGGGCCGTTGGAAGGGAAGGTAGACTTCTTGTCTTCTCTTCAAAGAGGGATACCATTGGGTAGGCATATCTAGTAGCCTCTTGTGCTTGAGGTGAAACGGTGGAACTCGCAAGAGTTCCTATTAGGTTGATCTGTGCTCTGCACAATGTCTTTCAACTGACTTGTCGACCGAGTATCCTTGGTTAAAAGACATTGTGTTTAAATTCCTCACTTATTCGAATATTCACCTAGCATTTGTGGACTACTTTGCTAGAAGCTTGACAAATGATTTGATGCATCGTCCAAGAACACAAGCACGAAGATCCGATCATTTGGAAACCCATGAGACACCTTGCAAATTCTACGTGTTAGTAATATCCAAGCCTTTGACATATGCAAGTGATCTAACTTGGAGAATTTTATATGCAAGTGATGAGATTTGAGCAGATTATCTATAAATTCACGAGTTGAAAAACGCCCGAGGCCCCTAATCAACTATTCAAATCCCAAGGGTATTAGTTAATGCACCATTTTTTGCTTAAATGATAATTGTGCTCGTCCTTCTCGCTCAATATTTAGCGTTCGAATCGTCACATTTGTGTACTCTCTCAAACCACCCCAAATAGCATAGACTTGTGAATTTTCGGTATCTTTTTGTTGAACAGGAAGGAAGAATTGTCTCATCGGTGAGAATAACTTGGATGCTCAAAGAGCTCCATACACCCATTAATATATAAAAAGAATACGGAGGTAAATGATTTTGATTTGGGAACAGTTATTCCCAAGAGGTTCACAAGCTCTTATTTTACAAAAGAGCCATAATGTTTTAACATCTTAATTAGTATAAACTCAACCCCATTCTTTCCTTGTAAGTTGCATAAAGTTTGCTCAGTGTTAGGACAAACACGATGCCACTAATATGTCGAATCCATCTAATAAAGCTGTGGAGTTTTTGAAATCGAATATGCTCAACTAAAGAACCCTTTTGGTCCCACAATCACAATGTGACGATCCCACATGGACATGGGGAAGATTACAATAATGAAAATACTCGATATGTACTCGATATATGCATGTACATGTACATATGCATGTACATATACATATATATATGTATGTATGTATGTATGTATATATTCAATTGCCCGGCGAAGTAAGGTTCCGATTGCTCCTCCATTCTAATTGGCAGAGGGGAGCACGGGTTCAATTGCCCTTTCTTCTTTGGGAAACATTGGGGGCGATATATTACACGAAATTAAGAAAGGGCACTATCGAATGCGAAATTTTGTCTTGCAATTGACCCTTGCCCCAATTTGGACAAGAACGTGAAATGCGTGCTTTGCAAAAAATATCACTTAAATTCTGAGCTAGGAGGGCGTGCTTTGGGCCTGAGTATGCCTTTAAACTGCTTCTTCTGAATTTTAGGATGTAAAATTCGAGTGTATTTCCACCTGGGTGGGAAAGAAAAATATTCACCTAGGAATATGGGGGCCGCCAGGAGGGAAGGTAGACTTCTGTCTTCTCTTCGAAGAGGGTTGCCACTGGGTAGGAAAGTATAGTAGTTTCCTGCGCTTGGGGTGAGAAGATGGAACTCGCAAGAGATCCTACTAGTTCGACCTGTGCTCTGCATAATATCTTTCAACTGACTTGTCGACCTAGTACTCCTAGTTAAAAGACTACCAAAATTGTTTACGTATCCGAATATTCACCTAGCATTTGTGGACTACTTTGCAAATCATATGCTTGACTTGCTAGAAGCTTGACAAATGATTTGATGCATTGTCTAGGAACACAAGCACGAAGATTTGATCATTTAGAAATCCATGAGACACCTTGCAAGTTCTACTTTTTAGTAACATCCAGACCTTTGCCCTATGCAAGTGATATGACTTAGAGCAATCTATACGCAAGTGACGGGATTTGAATAGGTGATCTATACATTTCACAAGTTGAAAAGTGCCCGACGCCTCTAATCAACTATTCAAATCCCAAGGGAATTAGTTAATACACTATTTTTCGCTTAAGTGGTAATTGTGCTCATCCTTCTCCCTTAACATTTGGGGCTTGAATCGCCACATTCGCGTACTCTCTCAAGCCACCACAGTTAGCACATACTTGTGTATTTTCGGTGTATTTTCGATGAACAGGGACGAAGAATTGTCACATGGGTGAGAATAACTTGGATGCTCGAAGAGCTCCAAACACCCATTAATATATAATAAAAAAATACTAAGGTAAATAAATTTTGTTTGGGAATAGTTATTCCCAAGAAGTTCGCTATGTCTTATTTTACAATAAAACCCTGATGTTTTAAAATCTTAACTAATATATACTCAACCGAATTTTTTCTCGTAAGTTGCACAAACTTTGTTCAGTGTCAGGACAAAAACGATGCCACTAATATGTCGAACCTATCTAATAAAGCTGTGGAGTTTTAGAAATCGAATATGCTCAACTAAAGAACCATTTGGTCCCACAATCACAATGTGATGATCCCATGGCCATGATATATATATATATATATATATATATATATATATATATATATATATATATATGGGAAGAGGAAAATGTGGGTTCAATTGCCCTTTCTTCTTTGGGAAATACTGGACGCAATATATTAAACGAAAATAAGACAGGGCGCTATCTAAGTAGATTCCTCTCTATGTTTATCCTCTGTATTTGGACCTTCCCATGAATGCTAATCTCATGGAACACGTCACTCACATCAACCTACATGACTTCCTTGATATTTCTCTAACATTGACATCTAAGGCCTGTTTGACAACAGTGCCTGGTTTTATTTTCTTGTTCTCTAGAACAAAAAATGAACAGGAATCCGTTTGATAAATTTTTTGTTCTCGAGAATAAAAATCTGTTTTTTTTTTTTTTTTTTTTTCGAAGAATAGATTTGGAACATAATTAAAAAGTAGAAAAAAGATTACTTCTTGTTCTTGGAAATAATTCCTAGAATTAAGTCTAATTTTTCTTCTTTCCTCTTCTTTCCTCTTCTCTTTTCTTCTCTTTCCTTTTCTTCTCTTTCCTCTTCTTCTCTTTCATTTTCTTTTTCCTTTTGGCTGGTTGCCAACTTTAGCCATGGCCGGGGACCTTGCCGAAGCGTCGTCGGCCCCAGGCGACGTCGAGCCACGTTGAGACTCGTCAACTTGAGCCCTGCTATGGCTAGGGGAGGTCGATCTTGCCCAGATCTGGCGAGGTTGAGCTTGCCTAGCCATCGATGAGGCTTAGCCTTGCCGAGCCGCCCTGAGCCTCACTAGGCCACCTTAGGACGACGCTAACCTAGAGGTGGCTCGGTGAGGCCAAGCCTCACTCGGCTCACGGCAAGGCTCAGGCTGACAAGCCTCGCCATGGCTCGAGTCACCGAGGGTCAGCGGCGCTCCAGCAGCCGACAACTGGAGGAAGGAGAAGTTGAAAAAGGGGAAAAGAAAAGAAAAAAGAAAAATAAGAAAAAAATAATAAAATTATTAACAGAAAATGGTTTGGACTATAAATTTTAAGGTTTTACCAAACTCATTTCTATTTCGGAAATATAAATTTTGGACAGTTTACCAAGTCAGAAATTGTTCCGAGAACATAATCGAAAAAAATCATTTCTAAACAAAAATTATTTCCAAGAACAGAATAGTTATCAAGCGCAACTTAGTTGGTCGAACCAGAAGCTTGTGCATCACTATTTTCCCTACTTCTTCATTTATCTACCTTTTTCATTTCATTTTTAGGTTAGGCATGGTTACATGAGCTTATTTAATTGTGAGACAATTCTTTCACCACGGTGACATTGATTCTCAAGAGAAAAAATATTTTGATTCATCCATAATTGGAGAAAATCTTCTCGAGCCACTTTTTCGATCAGATAGGTTACAAGACATCACTTATAGTTATTTTTAGTTAAATTTGCATGTGAGTAACATTCATATTAATATCCTGCTAATTATGGATTTGGTAAGGGGAACTTCTTTAATCGAAAATAGAGGAAAACAAGGATCTTCTACAAAATTGAGTAATTGAGGATGACTTTTATATATGTTGGGAATAACGGTATTCCTTAAATCGGATTCGACACTAAATCAAACCCCTAAAACGAATGCGGAAGACGAGCTCACGAATCACATGTATCACCGATCAAAGATACACCATGAAATCGAGCGTACCTTATTGTCCACAGATTAAACACCAATGTTGAAGTTCGAGGAAGAATCCTGATCCCATTCTACCGAGGAGCGTACTATTGCTATAAGGAGGAAAACTCTGAAAAAGACGTACGTTCTTTTTCTTGGAGCGTTCTGTTGTCTTACGTTGTCTGGAGGGGGAGAAAGCGTCTTCAGAATGTACGTATCAAGTGAGGGGGAGAGTAGCAACTAAAAGTACCCCTTGAGAATACGTTGTTTCCCTTAAGACGCCTCTTCCAAAAGACGTAGCCCCTCAATGCAAAACGTTTCCCCCAAAAGACATAACCTTTCAATATACTTCAAACTCTGTTAATATCACAAATAGGATATGGTGTAACCAAGTATCAATATATAAGATACTTATCATAACATTATACATATTTCCTGCCACAATACTTTTAAGACAAAAAATATTTCTCTTCTTACAAGTTTTATTTTTATTTTATGTCCCCCTAGGTCTCTAATGTAGATTCTTCCATTGGCTTCAACCGCGACGAAGTGTTTTGACTTTTTTACCTTGTATTTGGGTTTTGTAAATTGTGACTTTTGAGGTTGGATGGTTTTCACTAAAGAACCATTCCCAAAGCGAGTAATTATCATGCTATTCATGTGGCTTAATAGCACGAGTAATTGCTACTTTCGCAGCCCATATTTGAGTTATTTATGTTCAATGTGCAACATTGGTCAAACGTCGTCAAAATCCCACCATCTTCCATCGTTCTTTGACCCATCAAAGTAAAGCCGCGAAAGTCATCAATCCATCCCCAGTTAATCAGCAGGAGGACTTAAATAATCAACCTTCTTTGACTTCGTTGCTATCTAGCGGGTTACCTTTAGCCTTTAACCAAAGGCTTTCTTGATCCTTGATGTTGGTTAAAGGTTACCTCATCAAGAAAGGAATTTATCGCTCATATGAAGGCTTCCGCGGCTTGTTTGTTTGCATTGTAGGGACAGCGAGCTCAACGGATGCGTTCCTCAATTTAACATGCTGATATACCGGCACCTAGCACCCTCAATTTCCCCTATATTTTTTTCCTCTCTAGGAAGGGGGAATACCTTCTTGCTATTTTATGTCCTAATGATCTGAATAAAAGCTGAGATGAAGTTTTCTGGGGACTTACTTAGGTCTAAGGGGTAGTTCATGCAGCCATATATGCTTTAATAAACTACGATATGTGCTTGTGTAGTCAATTTGGTAAGACCACGTGAAAATAAGATGACTAATCGAAAACCACGATGAAAATAAGACGAGAGAAAGATAAAGAAAAGAACGAATTATGCTTATTTACTTCACAGCCATGAATACCGTGCGTGAAAATCCTAAGCTGCGAATACTCCTTTTTAATGTTTTTTTATGTGACCCTTTAACCATCTTAATATGTCGATGCGATGGAACGTGGTTTTATTTCGCAATTTTCAATTGGGTATATACTAACAGGATTAAAGGAAATGATATATAATACGAGAGCACGAGACCTTCGTTCGTCCTACGAAGAACTTTACCAAAGAAGGAGGGTTGGACTCAAAGAAGGGGCAAAAGGGCAAGGAGTCGCGACGGTCAAGGAGCCGCAAGAGATCATTTTAATTACCGTCGCTGCCACTCCGCTCTACGCCTTCCCCGAGTCCGGACAAATTAGCTTATGGACGCCATGACACAACCTGAGTCGACCCACGATTGGCCCAACGCCTAGGCCGAACCGGCTGCCGTCACCATCCACTCCTAGTGGACCTCAGGTGGTTTCCTTTTCGGTCCTGATGGAACCTGTCCAGACTCCCTTACGTGTAGAAGTTACCCCATTTGGCAGAGGTCGTGCCTGTATATATACCCTTAGTCGGTTCACGTTCCGAAGTCGGAGTGCAAAGCTTGGAGAGCGAAAGGCGAGGACCAAAGAGTCGCGGAGGAAGACGAACAGAGTCGAGAAGAGAGAGAGAGAGAAGATGAAGAAGGCGCGGTTGGAGTTGCCAGCGGGGTTCAGGTTCCACCCCACGGACGAAGAGCTGGTGAGCGATTACTTGATTCGCAAGTGCTCTTCGCTGCCCATCTCCGCCCCCATCATTGCCGAGATCGATCTGTACAAGTTCGACCCTTGGGACCTTCCTGGTACTTTGAGACGCTCCCTCCCTTCCTCTGCTTCTCCAGGCTATGTTCCTGAGCAGTTTCTGTTTCCGCTTGTGTTGGTTTTGGTGAATCATCCCATCCTGGGAAATGGGTCGACGAGTTTTGCCACTTTTGTGGTGATTTTCTTGTGAAAAGATCTGATCTTTATTTGGATTTGTTACTGTAATATGGAATGTATTTCTCTAGTCCTTAGCTGAGGGTCATGATTTCTGACGGAGTTTGGCTTGGGATTGCAGAAATGGCTCTCTACGGCGAAAAAGAATGGTACTTCTTTTCTCCGAGGGATCGCAAGTACCCCAACGGGTCACGGCCGAACCGGGAAGCCGGAACTGGGTTTTGGAAGGCGACCGGAGCTGATAAGCCGATCGGCCGCCCAAAGACGCTCGGCATAAAAAAGGCTCTGGTGTTTTATGCCGCGAAAGCTCCGAAAGGAGTGAAGACTGATTGGATCATGCACGAGTACCGCCTCGCCAATGTCGATACATCCGTCGGCAAGAAGAAGAACTCGAGGGTAATTACTGTCTTTCGCTTCTTCCCACAGTTTCTGGTGTCCCCGCACATGTAAATTGGACGACTTCATAAAGGAACCTCAATGATTAAAATCGATCCTTGCTATTATTGCAGCTTGATGACTGGGTTCTATGCCGGATATACAACAAGAAGGGCATCATAGAGAAGTATTTCTCCAGAACAGAGACCAAGCCACAGATTGTTATGCCGGCGGCACTGAAATCGAACTTACCTCCCCAATACAGGCATTCACCAACGTGCACGGATCACATGTACATGGACTCGTCAGAGTCGGTGCCGAGGCTGCACACCAATTCTAGCTGCTCGGAGCATGTGGTGTCCCCGGCCTTGGTGAGTGAGAAGGAAGTGCAGAGCGAGGCGAAGCAGGACGACTGGGAGAAGGCCCTCAACTTCCAGTTCGGATCGATGGATAACTTCTTGGACGAGGCGTTCAGGCAAGGACAGTTTCAGTTGGATCAGTTCTCGGCTCTTCAGCACATGTCCATCTACTTGCACCCTTTTTGAAGACAATATCATGTGGAGCTACAGACTACAGTTAGTTCAAGGATTTTGCTGGGATTTGCCAGATAGAGAGAAGTGTTGATGTGCATCTTACTAACCCAGTGGAAACAAGTTGCCGCGATCTTGACGGGTCTGTGTTGGTTAGTTCAGTTAGTGTTAAGAGTTGCATTACCTCTAATCGTGTCCTGGACATACCTCATGAACGTCTCTAGGTAAATTGTTTGCCGCAAGATTGTAACAAAATTATTTTAATAATTTATATAGTGAAGATTGAAAGGAATTAGGTGGATGGAAAGCTAAATGGAGGAATAGAATGATAGAGACTGTATATTGCTTTACCGTGTCAAATATACAAGTATACGAGCCTATTTATAATACATGGAGTCTAAATAATTTAGGGAATAATTCTACAGAAAAGTGAAGAAATAATTTTCTAATATACAATATCAATCGAGGAGTATCATATCAATTATATGATATCAATCAGCTCCCAAACATATCAAATCTCAAGGAAACAATATCTCCAACACTCTCCCTCAAGCTGGTGATTTGTACACATTAATAACACCCAGCTTGCTTAGTAGATATGTATGTTGCCTATGACACAAAAATTTGGTGAAAATATCTCCAGGTTGCTCTGTCATCCTTATTCCTTTTGTCTTGATCACTCTATCATGTATCTTGTTACTGATGAAATGACAATTGACTTCTATGTGCTTTGTTCTTTCACGAAAAATTGGGTTCATTGCGAGCTTGAGGACTGCATTGTTGTTACAAAATAGAATTGTTGGTTCCTTTATCCATGCTCCGAGATCCCAAAGCAATCCTCTTATCCAAACGACTTCATAGTTGGCCTTTATCATTGCTCGATACTCTGCTTCAGCGGATGACAGTGTAACGGTTGATTGTTTCTTCGTTTTCCATGAGAGTGGTGAATCTCCCAGTTTGATACAGAAGCTTGTAACAGACTTTCTACTCATAGGGTAAGTGGCATAATCTGTGTTGCAATATGCTATTACTTCCATGTCATTCTTCCGAGATAGTAGTATTCATAAACCAGGGCATCCTTTTAAGTACTTCACCACTTTCAATGCTGCATTCATATGAGATTGTTTTGGATTATGTATGAATTGACTGAGAATTTTTACCGTGTAGCATATATTAGGTCTGGTCATGGTGAGATAAATAAGTTCCTCGACAAGTCTCTAATATGTAGAGGGATCTTTGAGTAGAGGTCGTCATTCAACGGTGATAATCCCTTGTCATATTCAAACGTTGTCAACTTGATATTTTGCTCAATTGGGATGACTGCTGGTATGGAACCTGATAATCCTACTTCCACTATAATCTCTAGGATAAATTTTCGCTAACTAGGGCAAATTCCTTTGTCTCATTGTGCAATTTCTATCCTAATAAAAAATTTTGGAGGTCCCAAATCTTTTATGTGAAAAGTGGAATACATGTACTTCTTGAATGCTTTGATGGCAGATTCATCATTCCCTATAATAAGTATATAATCAACACATATTAGTAAATAAATCTATGATGTACCTCGGTTCCATGTCAATAGGGCATAATCATGTCTTGATTGTTTGAATCTTGCAAATGTGAGTGCACTGGTGAATTTAGCGTACCATTGATGAGACGCATGTTTGAGCTTATATAGGGATTTGCAGAGGCGACATACTCTATTCTCTCCTTGTCTGTGTCCTCCCGTTGGAAGGTCCATATATATCTCATCTTCTAAACCCCCATGAAGAAAAGCATTATGAATATCCATATGATGTAAGGGCCAATCTAGGAAAGCTGCAATAGGCAAGAAGGATCGAACAGTAACCTCATTCGCAATTGAAGAAACTGTCTCATGATAATTGAAGTCTTCCAGCTGTGTGGAGCCTTTAGCTACTAATCTTGCCTTGTAACGTTCAATAGACCCATTAGCCCTATATTTAATTTTATACACCCATTTACATCCAATTGGCCGTTGGTGAGGTGGCAAAGGAACTATATCCCATGTTTTGTTTTCCATCAAGATTTGTAATTCATCTGCCATGACTTGTTGCCAATAGAAATTTTTAACAGCTTCAGCATATGAAGACGATTCTTGTTCTTCAGATATTCTACTAATGCAATACATATTTTTAATAGCATATGTACCCGAAGAGCTTGAGATACAACAAACATAGTCGTTTGTCCATGTGGGAGGCCGTGTCATACATCCCAAGCGTGGAGGAGGGTTTAGATTGGACTGGTCGTTATTAGATGTCTGTGGTGAGATATTAGTTGGAGAAGTTTGGGAAACAATCACACGATTTTTCGACTAACAAGCTGTAGAATTCTCTAATTTATGCATTTCTTCTTTCATTCCTAGTGATGAACTAGGATCTTCTTCGGGCGTGGGAGGTGCCATTTGAGGAGATGCCACTTGAGGAACTAAGATTAGTTGCGAAGGGGAAGGGGACATGTCTTCCTCACTCAAGAATGGATGACGATTAGTAACCTCTTTTTCAAGCCCCTCCGAGGATGCTTCACTTTGAAAAGGAAAAATATCCTCATGAAAGACAACATCCCTACTAACAAGAAATTGCCCCATCAATTGATCAAGAATCAACTATCCTTTTTGAAGAGACGAGTATCCCATAAATTTGCACTTCAGGGCATGGGGACCCAATTTGTCCCAAGAATCCACAGTAGATGAATAACATAAACATCTAAAAAACACGAAGATGTTGAATGTTGGGTCTTTTACCGAAAAACATCTCAAAAGGTGTCCATTCATTCAGGATCAGAGTCGGCATCAAATTGATTAAGTAGGTTGTTGTGACCACATAGCCTCCTTAGAAAGTTTCCGTGATTGAGGCCTGATATTTGATGGCATGAGCAACTTCTAAGAGATAACAATGCTTCCTTTTGACAATGCCGTTTTGTTGAGTGTATAGACACAAGAACTTTCATGTAGAATGCCATTTGAGATAAAGAATGAGGAACATTCATGATTGAAGAACTCACGGGCATTGTCATTACGAACCCATTGAACGGACTTTTGAAATTGATTTTTTATCAGAGTAATGAAAACCTTTAGATGGGAAAGGACTTGGGTTTTGGACTGCATGAGAAAGACCCAAGTTGCACATATGTAATCATTCACAATAGTGAGAAAAAAAAAAAAAAAAAAAAAAAAGAGACTCATCACGATACGGAGTGTGATATAGTCCCCATATGTCCATGTGTAATAGAGCAAAAGCCTCAATAGCATGTGATGTACTTTGAAGAAGTGGAGGACACGATTGTTTAGCTAGTGGACAAACAGGACACTTAGGATAAGAAAAAGAAGCACTATGGCCCAAACATCGATGAAACGAAATATAATATTGATATTGATATTACACATCATGCCCTTATTTAAGGGAAAATAAGAAAAATCAACGTTTTTGGGTAATGTGGCCCAAAAATAAAGTCCATCATGATTTCTACCCCAACCCGTCAATTTTCCAGTAGAAAGAACCTGAAAGAAACAAACGTGGGATTCAAAAAGGATTCGACAAGAGTTGCCTTCATAGAGTTTGGAGACGAAAATGAGATTGAATTAAAAATCGGGAAGGAAGAGGAAATTTTTTAATTTAATGGATGGATTGAGACAACCATTTCCAATTTTAGTGACAGGAGTGTCACTTCCATTGGGAAGACGAACTGAAGTATTGTGGGGAGATTTACAAATATGAGACAAGAATCGTTCATTGCAAACTATGTGGTCACTAGCACCAATCAATAATCTAAGCCTCAGCTGAAATAGAGTTCGTAAGGCAATAAGATGTACCTATATAACTACCCATTTTGTCAATAGTTCTCAGCCGATTTAGTGCCCTCATTATTTGCTTGAATCGATCCTGATTAATAGGGTGGTTGACCTTAGCATGTACTGCAACGGAATTATTTTGTTCTTTTATCCTACTATACATCGGCTTGCCGTGCAATTTCCAACAATTTTTCTTAATGTGATAAGAGCGTTTGTAGTATTCGCAAAATTTACTTTTTTTGCTTGAATTTTGACCATTTAATATGGATGACGTGGCAGGATCTCAACCGTTGGAGGTTTTCCAGGCGGGTAATGATGGAGAGAAATGTCCTCCATCTGATTTGGGCACTGCCAAGATGAAACCCCAACCATCAGGTCTCGTTCCGCATCTTGGGCCGTTCGAGCTTGGGATTAAATCTTGCCCGCCCATCTGCATTGAAGCTCTGGTGTGTCCTGAGCCGTCCGATTGAGATGGCTCGATCAAATCCTATTCATCCATTTGAAAAAAGAATGGGTTATCTTCTTCACCAGCAAACCCTAGCACTACAAATCCCGACCGAGAGAGGCCTCCATGGCCGTTCCATCCACCGCTCCATTGCAGCTCCATCGCCACTTTTGTTGCTAAGACAACACGGTCTCCAATCTTCAAGTACTCTATGGAGGCAAGGTGCTGTGATTCTTTTTGCATTGCAAGTTGATAAATTTGTCCAAGGGGGGAACCAGATCCATCATAAGGATTTGGCTTCGGAATAGCAAGTACGTCTCGTTTAGGATAAGCAAGAATCTTGTTGCCTTTTCTCACTCTTTGATTGCCCAATATTGGGCTAAGGCAGCTTCAGGACCCTCGCACTTTTCCTCCGCCATTTCCTGCTCGTTCCAGAGGGCCAATAACTTGCTAAAAACAATGATAATGAAGAGATTGCCCTATTTTAGCTTCGATAGGGCTTGGATCAAACTGAAGATTTTAGCCCTATCGAGCTTGCTGTACATCTCCCAAATACTGTCCAAAATTTTCGTCACGTCTTCAATCAGCGGAAGTCCGGCAACCACCTTTGGGTTGAGACAATGACCTATCCATGTTCGCATGAGTTGGTTGCATTTCCTCTAGTGTCGTGCAAGTCACTCATCGGATGGCACCGGCACGGTGCTATCAATAAAACCATCCTTATCCTTAGTTATTAGGGCACGCTGGAGCTCTCGAGACTAAACGAAGTAATTCTCTAGTCCTGAGAGTTGTAGGGTGATTAGGCATAGTTTCGGACCGTTGCCGGCAGTGGTGTAGAGGGCGTCACTTGGTTCCGACTAGCTGTCGATGATTCCAGCAAGCCGAATGAAGTTGGGGTTGAAAATCGGAGACGAGTTTGGCCCAAAACTCTGCCAACCCGAACTGGTTTGGTTCGAGAATTGCCAACCCAACCCAGGAACAGAACTGGGCTCGGGAACAGAATTCAGGCTTCCTCTTGGCCCACTATTTTCAACGGACCCCATCTAGCCCAGCTGGCTTTGAATGGGCTGAAGTTGAATTAGGACCCATTGAACATATGGCTCCAGAAAAAATTGCCTCGAATGAGCAGATCTTGGGAATAACTGCCCTGTTTGGGATTTATTTGGATCTGGTTGTCTTTCGCGTCTCCTCTGGCTGATTTTCTTCGGTGATACTGGGATCCGAAGGAGGGTCATTGGAGGAGTTGTTGGATGAACCAGAATTCAAATTTTGATTTTTGGGTGTTTTTGCTTTATAGGGTAAAATTTGATGTGCGGCAGCTTATCGCAGAAGCTATGATACCCATGAAAGGAATTGGATTGATGGAAAGCTAAATGGAGGAATAGAATGATAGAGATTATATATTGCTTTCTCATGTCGAATGTACAAATATACAAGCCTATTTATAATATATGGAGTCTAAATAATTTATGGAACAATTGTACAAAAAAATGAAGAAATGATTTCTAAATATACAGTATCAATCAAGGAATATCATATCAATTATACGATATCAATCAGCTTCCAATCATATCAAATCTCGAGGCAACATTATCTCCAACAAAGATTACTTTGATTTTAATTGCTACAAATTCTCATAGCAATTCTATGATTTACCAAAAGACCGGCGTTAGGGTCGTAATGGGTCATAAGTATCTGTTTCTAAATATCCTAACACACGTAATCTTAAAGACTTTATGATCAACCTAAGCGAGCTTTATTCTTTATTTGATTCGACAGTTATCGAGAGGCTAAGGATATGTTCGTCATCGACGTTAAGAAAAACTTGTTCAAAAGTACTCACTGCACGGGTACTCGCCAAAAAGTGAATAAAAACAATTATAGGCCGAAAGCTGGAAGATTGGATATGCCTTGACCAAGATCCATAATTTTTGCCTCTCTTATTTCGGCTTTCTGTGGAACTTTTCGTGCCCATACATCAAGAAATTGCTCATAACTATGATTATTTCAAAATCCTAAAGATAGAAAAAGTCGGTTTACAAGATGGATTTACCATAACTATGGACCAACTGATTTCGAAACAATCACGGGACTAGCTCTTATGTCTGTAAATGCATATTTCGATCTTTGCCTCCGACCTTGGTGCATGTCCTACTGATAAAAGCATCTTAAGTTTCTCAAACTGCAAACTTGGAAGACTGCAATAAGCTTTCTGAGCTTGATCTGATGCTGTTGTTAATCTTTTCCTGCTATTGTATTGTCCTCGATCCGCCAGTCTGTGCATATCTTCCGTACAACACCATTACTTTCTCTCTCGGCGTTCCAGCAGCCCGTAGCCAATGCGGCAGAAATCGCAATGAGGAAGAAAGGAGATTTGTGACAAGTAGCGGCAACAGTATCAGGTTCTCCACGCACGAGCTGAAGAACCTTACAGTCGTTGAATACAAGAGCAATCATGAATGATTTACCTATCTTGTGCTAATGCTTTGCTTATGCCTCGACATAGGCTACAGCCGATAAAGCTAGACACAATGGCGAATGAGAATGGGAGGAAGATGAATTTCATGTGGAAGAACTGATGAATACCACGGTGAGTAATTTCCTTCATTAGCATCTGAACTTGCGGTGGCTTCTGCTTAGAGTGAATTGGGCTCAATTGGAGTCATTTTAGGCTGCGTTTGGTAGTCGGGATAAAATTCGGGATCAGATATGATTTATCCCATCCTATGTTTGGTGCTCGCTTAGGATAGGATAAAGTCGGATATAAGGGGATATAGACAGGATAAAATTATCCCATGGGGGAGGTGGGATAAAGATGGATAGGATTTTTAATATCCTTAATAGGAAAGTTATTTTTTCTTAAAAAAAACGTTATTTTTCTCGAATAACAAACTTATTAAATTAATAAAATTGAAATTATATTTCAATATAAATAATATTTGAATTCTAATTTAAGAAATAAAAATAAAAAATAAAAATATTTTTAATTAATCTTATTTTAATTTATATATTCAACTTTAATTCTATCTTATAATAAAAATTCAATCTATAAATTACATATTTATATTTATTATATATTTTAGGTATTTTTATATTTTAGGTATGTTAATACAGTTTAGTATTTGATAATATTTTATTAAAGAACGATGAAAGGGGAAAAAAGAAATAATAAAGTAAATAATATAAAAAAGAGGAAACATAAAATAAGAATAAAATAAAAATAAATTAAGGAATAGTGTTATGAGAGATTTTCACCATGTCCGTTTATGAATATTTAGGTTTATTTATAATGATATGCCGTTTATATAAAAAAAAATGTATATGATATGATGTGAATATATCCGATTTTAATACTGCAATTTACCAAACAACGGACAGGATATAAAAGAATCCCAAGATTTCATATCCCATCCTATCCAGTCCTATCTCGATTAGAAATCCGAACGACCAAACGTAGCCTTAGGGAATAGAATCTATTGCTTACAAATAGAGCTATTAAACCAGTGGGTCGGGTCGGGTTTGGGTCGGGTCATTAATGGTCCAATCCAAATTGACACATTAACCCATTTATAACCCATTTATATCTAATGTAAATTTTTCGACCCATACCTAACCCGACCCATACCGAACCCATACCCGACCCGACCCAACCCAACCCATATTAATAAAATATTTTCATATCTAACCAAATTTAGAAAAACTTTTTTTTTAAAGATTATATTACTAAAATACTTCTAAGCTTATTTCTTATATATATATATATATTATTTATTTTAAAAAAATGGTATTGCTAAAATAGTTTTATACAACATACATTTAATGGACAATTTTAATAATTTTAAAATAATTATTTTAAAAAATTAAATTTTTTTATTTTTTTATTATTTTTTAAAAATTAAAATTTTAATTATTTTTATTTTTATTTTTTAAATACTTTTTTGCTTTTTTTTTTTTTTTTTTTCTTCTTCTTCTTCTTGGTAGGCCGCCGGCCACGACGACGGCCGGCGGCCGGCCACGGCCACGAGAGCCTCGAGCTCGATTGACGTCGGCTTAGCTCGAGGCTCACCGGATCTAACAAGGGGCGAGCTCGAGCTTGCCCCTTGCCAGATCTGGTGAGGCCTCTGGCGAGCTCGAGGTTGGCTAGCGTCGAGCGAGCTCGAGCTAACCCATCGTCGGATCTGGCGAGGGGTGAGCTCGAGCTCGCCTGGCCGGTCACCAGCGTGCCGGCCACCGGAGGAAGAAGAAAGAAGAAAAAAAAGGAAAGAAAAAAGAAAAGAAAAGAAAAATAAAAAAATAATTATAATTTTACCACCTCTAATAGGGTAGACTAGATAGTGGGTATTTTTAATGGGTTAGTAAATGGGTCTTAAATGGATACAGAGTAAGCCTATTAAGCCCATTTAAGACCCATATATTTTAGTCCTTTTATTTTTAAAATTTATCATGGGTGTCTTGGGAAATAAGGCATGACCCATTAACGACCTATTTAAGCAAACATTGATCCATAAATGGGTTGTGCAACCCATTTAACACCTCTACTTACAAGTTATACATAAAGCTCCTGGCTTCTTCTGGTGTTGCTACTGTTTCACCAGTCCGCGGTCGCAGTTCTCCATCTTGGAGATAACTTTGTCATTGTGCAGTACAGAGGTCCTGTGAGAAACGCTCTCTTTTCTTTTCCCACTGATCGTGGAAAAAAGCATGGACTCCATCAATTGATGCTGAAAATGGTTTACGGATTCAAAGGACCGACATTCTTTATCTTGGACTTGTTTTCCCCTCTCTTAGAGGGGGCACATAAATATTCAGAAGAAGAAGAACAAGGTCCAAATAACAAATGGGCCTTTCTAGACAAAAGATGATTTAGCCCAAGAGACCCAATTCCCATCTCCTATAGTTCCCGGACCGGCTGACTTTGGGTGGTTCTGGCAAGAACCGATTCAATTCCTGATTCTAAAAAGATGGAACCGGCGATAATCGGTCTGGACTCTGGTTCCTTGAGCAGAATTGGACCGACCCAGATTTGAAAACTGGACCAGTGGAACCAATAGCCCTAAGTATACCAATTGGGTATAGGTAAAGAAGCCCAAGGCTCATAAGCATAAGGCAAGAAAGACTCAGGAAAAGGGAAACAGATCAAGATGGGAGCTAACCCACCTTAGAAGCAATCACTCTTATATGAAACTGCATATCTGAAGCTTCACAAATTTACTTCCTTCAGCGTATTTATAATCGTTGTAGTTGGTTTGACGGGGAAAAGATGAAGAATAGAGAAGAGAGAGAAGGAAGAACCAAGAAGACAAAAAAGAGAAGGGAATAGAGAGAGAGATCCTCAACGACATCTTAACATGTTGGACTGATGCCGTTCCGAAGCGCTCGATAAAAGGTGGAACCATTGATTCGTTTAACTGATTAAATTTTCTTGGTTGAGTTATAATTTTTGGATCAATTTTCATTTTAGGCTACTGCGTTGATTGTTGAGGTTATTGAGTATAAAATTATATTGTAAAAGAAGTTTAGTTTCGTAAAATTGTGGGATTTTACATAATTCAATTTTGGGTTACAATCCAGTTTGGGGTGAAATTTTAAAATTTCTTGTGCAATGTGGTTATTGAATAAGCTTGGCTTAGTTGAGTCTGAGTTATTTATTTGATTTTGATATCCGTTCCCATTAATTAACAAGATTCCGGGCTTTTCCTTTCGAGGTAGCTTTTTACTATTTGGTTTCGCATTTTTCAAGTGCGTAGTGTTTCTCTTTTATAATTTGCAAATTCATGTACTGAAAATAAATAGAAAATAAATATATTATGAGTTATAAGAGATGAATCACATGGCATGATATTTATTGGAAAGAAAAAGCGTTGTTGAGAGCACATTTTGTCGTATAAAGTTGGAGAGTGCATTCAGTATTCTTTTTGGTTATTTGAAAGGACCTGGTAAAGTATCTCTTAAATTAATGTGGGGGTCAAATATTTATAAATAAGGCTGGAGAAATGCTATATGAAAGGTATTCTTCTTAATGGAAGGAGACGTTAAAGGTTACATATTAATTTGTAAACTTGATTTACAAAATGAATTATTAAATGATCTTGTGCTTGGTAAGAGGATTGTGTTGATGATTTTGTGCTCTTGAAGCTATAAGCTCAATCAATTGAAGGTTTCTGATTATGCATATTGTAGGACTTCTTGTTTGGGCTGAACCACCAACTGATATACATGGATATTTACAATGAGGGGGAAATTTGGTAGACCTCGTTAGAAGGCAATAAGCATGAGCACAGTTTGATATTGAACATTATATTGATAAATGGACTAGATTGTTAATATTTGCTTTCAGATTTAAGTGATATAACTCATCTTTGATTTTGTATGAATATGATATGCTAGATCTTGATAAATAAATGTACATAATGGCTGCTCGATCTGCTTGGAAGATTTTTGTATTACTCACTGAGCAATGGGTCCTTAATACAGCTCATCTCAATTCTTTGTCAAGTTCTATAGCTAGTGGTGAATAGGATGAGAGCAGTGTTGGCAGATGGATTTTTGGGAGTTGGATTTAGTATCAATTGAGATAGTTGTGTATATATGCTTGCAATGGTACAAGTTGAGTTTAGTTTGTCAGTCACTAGAAATGGATATGTTCTTCATGGTAGCTAATAGAACTTTTATCAGCTTTCCATTTTGCCACATAATGATGAATATATATCTTAATAATAAGTTAATGTCGGTTACTTGCATAGGGCTGCGTCCTTTAAATAGGAGGACGGCTGTGCCACTTCCCTTGTAATCATGGATATCAAACTCTCCTACTAAGTAAAAATAAAATGAAAAATTCGAAATGAACTCCCGAATCAAGCTGATGATAGTGATTTCTAGTTGAGTCTTCATCCCAAACAGACGTAAAGATGTGATAAACCAACTGAGGATCGATGCGACGAGTTCATTCTTCCCTCATCAACAGTCACAACTCGCGAAAACTTCTGTATCCGCTGTACCATTTCGGAATCTAATGCGCTGACACCTATGGTAAAATTCTAGCAATCAATGCACCTGAGGAGCCGCTCTTAACCAAGAACAGCGTTGCACTAATTCGCCCTCTTCAAGATGTTCTCGATGACCTCGCCATCACGACCGCATCCCTTCTCTTTGGTATCCCAAAGAATACCACCGTGCGTTGCAGAATCAAGTTGCAGCCCTTCTTAGCTTTCTTCCGTTCAGCTGCGCAGCATGAGCTGTGAATCCGGGGATCGAAAGCAGTCAATCTTGGCTAAAAGCCATGGCAAGTCGTAGCGTTTAAGTAACTGAAAAGCCTCCTCAACAAGTCCTTCCTTGCAATATCCGTCGATGATCGTACTGTGAGTGATCGCATTCGCCCCGCAGCCTCTATCTTCCAAGTCTCTTAGCAGTCAAACGGCTCCTGCAGCATCACCTGTCATGCACATTCCCTTCGATATGACTCCGCACATGATCACATCGGCCTCAAATCCTTTGCCCACCACTTCGTCCGCCAAGCTCGTGGCTCGAGCAACTTTGTTCTCTCCACAGAGCCCATCGGTCAAAGTGTTCGAACTCCCTGTATGCGGTTCAAATCCGAATGCGAACATCCTTCTCGAGACGAAACATTAACTGTTGCGGGGCTACGCCGCATTTCGACGCTTAATCATGTCACCTGCGGCAGAGAAACGCTTCATCCTAAACCGAAACCCCGAAGAGTCCGGGGGAATCATTCCATTCGAAGTGATTCAAAGCATCTTCCACTCGTACGAATCCACCATATCGGCGCATCCGT
Source organism: Eucalyptus curtisii (assembly GCA_017140595.1). Classification (NCBI taxonomy): domain Eukaryota; kingdom Viridiplantae; phylum Streptophyta; class Magnoliopsida; order Myrtales; family Myrtaceae; genus Eucalyptus; species Eucalyptus curtisii. Next base: position 486,596 of record CM029502.1, on the reverse strand, counting down.
TCATCAAAGGCCCAGAATCAAGATCGACTCAGTAGAAGTATGAGAGTTGCGTGCAGAGATTGTTAGTGAAAGTGCAGAAGTAGGCCACAAAAACAAAATCTCTTCTCCCACATATAATCAACTGCTTTGAATTTCGACCTTCGATTGGCTTATTTCTCTACACGTGATGGTTACATGGTCCACTGACACTGAACTGAAACAAATGGAGTTGTGCACTATCCAATCCGATACCCGAAACATGCATATCCCAAGTCGTCAGGTCAGATTAGACCGGGTCGGGTTTCACTTTTTATTGAAACTTATATGTATTGTTCTGAATTGTTGCTATCTAATAAAATAGTAACTTCATCCATTTCTCATGTATCCTTTATTTATATAGTTAACTTGATTTTCGAAGTATATAATTTGGCTTAATTTTTATTTTCACTTTTTAGCTTTATCCTTTTTAAAATAATGACATCGTGTTTTATATTTTTTAAGATATTTCTCTTTCTGATGTTCATGCTCTAGCGACTCCAAACATGTTTTTTATCTTAAACCTTCCCCTAACATGAAAGGGTTTGGACCCACTAGGGAATATAAAAGAATAATTGCAAGTTATAATAATATGAATAAGGGATTTGTTAGCAAGTATCTTCCAATATACTTGGTTCAATTTTCAAAGCATCGATTGTGCATAACATGAGTATGATCAATGTATTTAAACCTATAAAATTTGTTTAATTAATTACCTAACAAGTGTCCAGGCACTCGTCAATGAAATCTTATGAATAAGTATAGTAGAATTGAACTTGAGATTTTTGGATTCTAATTCCACATTAAGTTTGATATCCTATTTCGTGTTTTGATGCTACCTTTTATAAGAGGGTGGCCTGCTATGCATCAATGCTATCTTCCGTACCAAAATTGACTATGATAGTAAATACAATATTAACAATTAACACTTCTAAAAGGTCTGTTTTTGGTGGTGAGAAAATCATTTTAAACGAGCAAGTTTCAATCTCATGAAAATTATCCTAACATGTATATGAACAAAGTAACGTGCATACGCTGTTTGGCGTGTGCTTTAGAAAGATTACGTAGGTGAAAAGAAAAGAAGCTAAAAAAATAAAAAAGTAAAAATTCAAGAACTACCAGAGTTTCTTTATTTTTTGCCCGAACCAGGTCAGGTAATTTTGATTCTATTCGAGCCAGGTCAGGTAATTTTGACACCCCACTGTCACTCAAAAATGCTAATTCTAAGCTAGACTATCCATTCAAATTATGTAGAATAATATTTTTTCACTTTTGATCTTTGCATTTGTATTATTTTTTATTAAACTCTTGAATTTTTAATTTTACAAAATCAAATCCATGAACTTGCATAATTTTTCTAAATCACATCAATCAAATCATCAATCAAATCGACAGATCTGTCTATAAAAATCCGATGTGAAAAGCTCGAGTTGGAGCGTGTATATGATTGTTCGAGGCCTCCTAGTTAAGATATAAGTTTTCAGAGTTTTTAGTCTCGAATGTTAGCTGATGATCCATAGCGATAAAAGGTTTTCTCTAGTGAGACTCCTATCGACTTCGGTGACCACGCGAACTTATATGATCCACAAATTCGCGCGTAATTTCACGACCACGAATTACAACTTGGGACAATAATCAATAACAACAATCTCAATCAACTTGATGAAAAAGCATGTACGTTTATTAAAATTATAATGCTTTCCTGCTATTTTTATATCCACACGGATGATAGAACGAAAAAAGATGGCATCCATCCATCATGGACACGGGCCGGTCAAATCTCCACTAGTCAACTAAGAGGGGCTGCACCAACTCAACGTAAACCAAAACTTTGGGGTACAGCATCGTTGACTCTCCCGGGTGTCCATGTTTGAACGATTTCTTGAGGAATTAAAAATAACGATGTTGGAGCAAACCAAGCACGACTTTTTATACAAATTGAGAATGATTTTTATCTTTGTTTTTTGTCGTCTTTCTTGATTCAACTCGATGTGGGTGGAGACGGTCATACTGGTGCAGCTTGACTGCTGGAGAGTATCTTCTGAATGAGTGAGTGGGCAACCCATTATTCAATTCACGGATTGATTGTATCGATTGACCACGAATCGGGTCGAAGTGAACCACGTCGAGCTTCGATACAGGGTGTGTATCAGTCCTACGCCAATTCGGAAATTGGACTGGATATTTCAGAGGGGACCGATTCAGTTTCCAGTTCCAAATAAAGGACCGAACCAATCGGACTACCAGACCGACTAAGATTTCTTAATCATTTTATTTTTTTAAAAGCAAATTTTAAACACTTCAGCTTGATTCCAAGATTAGGTGAATTGATTCCTGATTCCACAAATTGGGAATTGACTCTCCCCATCCGGTTCCAAGTTTATGGGTGGGAACCAACCCATGATTACCCACACTCAACAGGTCTTATATGCTGGATTTAAGTTTTCAGATTGGGCATTTTAACACGGTATTAAAGTCAAAATCTACTTCAGTCTATTTGGAGTGCTATTCCTAAATCTAGCTCATACGTGAGAAAGGGTGTCGTTGTATATCTTTTATATACACACGAGAAGATTCATTTCATTGTGCCCGATGTTATATGCAACTAGATTTAAAAGATATAAGATAAAGAAATGTGTGTTAAACTTTATTAATTGCAGTAAATTGTTGATGCAAAGAATAAAGTCCACCATTGGTTGCGCTCCTATTATTAAATTTAGTCAACCAAAGGTGTATGAAAAGATGGCGCCTGCCTTCACAACTGGAGTCAATATATGGAAAAGGCACACGTGTATTTTTAAGATACAGTCAACTGAATTTATCATATTAACTGTCTAATTAATTTTTCTGTCCTAAAACCTAAGCAAAGAAAAATACTTAATTCCATTGCACTGATGGAGAAAGTAGGCCATCTTTGAACGATTTTGGTCCAAAGCACGACAAGAATGTGTGATATTGGACTCAAACCTAATATGATGGTAATACATAAGAAGTAACTTTTAGAGTGATTAATTTAATTCTCCGTTACTATAAATAACCCGATAAGATGCGAGTCAAAAGTTTGATTTTTTCTAATATTGAAAGCATCAGTTTTTTTTAGAGGAAATTCAATCAGCTCGAATATATTTCTAAACGAAATTAATAACATTTTACTTTAAAAAGGACAAAATTAAACTAAAACAACAAAAGGAAACATAATATTGCATCATGCTAAAATTCTAAATATTTAGCAAGAGTCAAGCCAATTAGACAATTATTAAAACATTCCATAAAGAATTAGGTAATTCCCTTTATTTATTTTTTTCGTATAATTACCCTAATTTCCACCTACTATTGCCAACAAGAATCCTCACATGTTGCTAAGGGGCTCCTAATCTGATTAATGAAAAGGCACATGTGCTAGCGCTAGGGTGTACCTTAGCCTTATCTCAACTTATGGCAAAAAATTAATTCCTTCTTTGAGGATGGAAATTATAATCTTATCTTATGGGCACTCTAGTCTTTTCCACTTTTAAATATTTATCTCCATGGATATACCTTCCACAAGAGTCGAGAAATTCAAGAGAAAGCTATATCGGAAGGCTAATAAGTGAATTTTCAAAACTACTCCCCACTAATATTTATTTCCCATATAATAGGTTCGAATGTTTTCATCATTTACCATTAGCGATGGCATGTCACCCTTGGCTATAATAGGTGAAGGCAAGGGGTGTGACAAGTGGCCCTCGCTCAAAAGTGGCACCCAACCCTCGCATGCGGTGGCAAGCTGCATCACCACCGTTACACAGCTGTTGCCCATTCCAGTCAAGGGCAACATTGCCACCTTGTCCTCACCCTCATCCTTCGATCCTCCCCCCCTTTCCTTGCTTTTTGAATTTCCGATTGATTTCTTTATTCATTTTTTAAGCAGAATATGATTTCGAGTTTTAATGTCTTATCATCAGTGTATCAACAGTCATGTGACTGAAAAAATAATGATGGAAAACACAACTTAAAGGTCGACATATCTAATGAAAAGAATCAACAGAAGAGGTAGCGATAAATTTTAGGACTTAACTGTAGGCGACAAAAGTTTCGGGATGCAAAGTGCCGGATCCACAAAAGTTGTAGAACCGAATCGGGTGAAAATTGGGGGCAGTGGGGGTAGGTCGACCACCGTGCCGCACGTGACCGATCCGTCCCCCCACGTGACCCCCCATCTCTCTCTCTCTCTCTCTCTCTCTCTGTTTCTCTCTGTCTCTCTCTGTTCTGCGGGAAAGAAAGTGGTAGTTGGCTTGGCCTGCTGCTCTGTCTCCCTCTCTTTTGGTATTATATAAATCCCTCCGTCTCTCCCCCTCCACCATTCTTCCGCCATTCCTCCTCCCGCCGAAGAGCAGCAGACCCTCTCTCTCGAGCGGGCTCGGCGAGTCAGTCCTGCCCAATTCAGGTCCCGATCCAATCTGTGCATGCTCCTGTGTTCTTGGGTCCCGCGTAGCTTGTCCTGTTTCGAGTTAGATCCGCCGTTGCGTTGCGTTGTGTTGTGTTTCGATCGTTCGTATTCTGTTCCCTCTCCGATTGTCGTTGCTGACGAAATGGGCTCTCGATGCGTCGATGTTCCCGAGGTGGTGGGATGCCGTCGCTTGTCGTTTTGTGTCCCGGGTTGGTTCGGTATATATTGTGCGCGAGATCTCGCGTTTCTTGGTTGTGGGATTCGTGGGTTTGGTTGATCTCGCTGGTTGGGCTTCTGGGTAGTCGCGTACTGTGTGTTTGAGTCGAGAGAGATCCGGTGTCGTTAATTGTGAGTTCTGATGCGAAAGTTCTGATTTTTTAGAACGCTTGTGGGGTGATGATCTGGAGCGAGCTCGACCTTGTTTCGTTCGTTTCTGATGGATTTCGTCTTTGGTCAATGATAATCTGATGTGGTTGTGATTAGGAAGTTGCTAACATTGATCGTGCTTCTGACTCCTGTCGACACGCTTTTTTTAGTGTAGCATTGCTTCTTTTGTCATGTCATATGTTCAATCCGTTCGGAGAAGTACCTGTCCTTGTCGATATCTTGTTACGACGTATCGGTCAGCTTGTTATTCTAGAGAGTGACTCCTGGAATTCATGCAGGTGTTGTTAGTTCGACGCCATGGCTACCGGACAACTGTTCTCCCGCACCACTCAGGCTCTGTTCTATAATTACAAGCAACTGCCTATCCAGCGGATGCTTGACTTTGACTTCCTTTGCGGTGTGTATGAAAACTCGAGTTGCTTTTTCCCTAGATGTACATTTTTCTCAGTATGCTCTCGGGACATTCTTTGTATGTAGCAGCCATTGATGTTATCCCAAAATTTCCTGTTTTGATAGGCCGGGAGACCCCATCAGTTGCCGGTATTATCAATCCTGGTTCTGAAGGATTTCAGAAACTGTTTTTCGGCCAAGAGGAAATTGCCATCCCAGTTCATTCGACGTACGCCATTCTCTTTCTCCCCTCTCTCTTTTCCGTCATAGGACCCAAAACTCTCGGAACACTGTTTAATTTGCTTCCTTATTAGTACTATGATACTATAAAACAGATGAAAGAACCCAAGATCTTTTTTTCCCCCAAAGTAACTTGGTTTCGCATTAAATGGTGGTAAAACATACATAGATTCTCTAGAAATGTTACCTAACCACACTAATCAGAACTACTAGTTGCTGCTAATACCGAGCCTTTTTTGCTTGAGCTTTTGCAAAAATGGAAGGTAAAAGTGGAACTTAATTTCCTTTGGCCTTCAAAATCACATGCTTTACAATTTAATTTTGATAACTGAAAGAGACTGATGAAATTAAAGATGAATAAGTTCGCTGCAATGGGTGCCAAGGATGCTTCTGTCCATCAAGCAATCCACTGCAATGAATTAGAATGATTGGCTCAACATCCATGTTGGATGCATTGGATTATAGAAACCACTTGGACGTTACAGGCCGAACATGATGACTGCATTTTCTTGGGCTTGCACCTTACAATTGTCTTATTATTCTTGCAGTGTTGAAGCAGCCTGTGCAACACATCCTACTGCTGATGTTTTTATCAACTTCGCTTCATACAGGAGGTAAATGTTAATTATCTAAGCTTTAACTTTGCTTGCTGGAATCCTTGTGTGGAGTCTAACCATTATCACCTTATTGTGCCTTTAGCGCTGCTGCTTCCTCAATGGCTGCACTAAAACAGCCAACTATTAGAGTTGTAGCCATAATAGCTGAAGGTGTTCCGGAGTCAGATGCCAAACAGCTAATTGCCTATGCACGTGCAAATAATAAGGTGAGGATAAGTCCACGACCGTTGGACTTTATGAGTGAGAAGGCAGCACACACCTTGAATGCAAAAGCATCTGCAGACGATCTTGTGTTACTTTTCAAATGATGCAAACATTCAAATGACTCAGCTTCTAATTCTGGTGGTATTGCAGGTTGTTATTGGCCCTGCAACTGTTGGAGGCATTCAAGCTGGGGCTTTCAAAATTGGAGACACTGCTGGCACACTCGACAACATCATTCATTGCAAGCTGCACAGACCTGGATCTGTTGGTTTTGTCTCTAAGTCTGTATGTACTCATGCCTTTTGCACTCTCCTTCATGATTACACTTCAGTCATGTCAAAGCAACATGTCGACATTATTAACATGAAAAGTAGGGCTTCAAATAGTATTCTGTTGCTTCAGAGCATTACACTAAGCACAAACAAGGTGACAAGAGTGATCTGCTTTTGATAGTGTAAGAATGCGGTGTTAGTTATCATCTGAGTTTTTGTTTGATGAATAATTTTCAATGTGACATCCTATCCTATGAATTTTCGTGCAAAAATTATTGGCTAAAATTGACTTCTATGTAGATTGATTGTTGGCAATTTTCAGCAATTGTTTGCTTCTTTATTTGCAGGGTGGCATGTCTAACGAACTTTACAACACTATTGCCCGCGTTACTGATGGAATTTATGAAGGTTTGGAGATCTGCTTCTATCTTATGGAATATTCTATAATGTGGATTATCTTTAATTCAAAAGTTGACTGATCTCTGTCCCTCTCTAGGTATTGCTATTGGAGGAGATGTCTTCCCTGGTTCCACTCTCTCTGATCATGTTTTGAGGTTTAACAACATTCCCCAGGTATATGGTCTCTTTGTTTGCTTCATAAATATATTTTTGCTTTATAGGCCACCTGGATGATAGAGCTGTGTATGTCATGTTCTGTTAATGTTATTGCAAGATCATACTAATGATTGTGCACCCAGCTTGTTCAGCTTCTACTTGCATATTTAGTACATCAATATGGCTGTTTAAGCAATTCGTGGCATTGCAAGAGTTCATTCCCTCATATGATCATCAATCTGTGTCAGGTTAAGATGATAGTTGTACTCGGGGAGCTTGGTGGCAGAGATGAGTACTCCTTAGTTGAAGCCTTAAAGCAGGGTAAAGTTACTAAACCAGTGGCGGCATGGGTTAGTGGAACTTGTGCGCGCCTCTTCAAGTCAGAAGTGCAATTTGGTCATGCTGTAAGCGACTACCTGGCTTCTGATTTGTTTTGATTCTGCAAGTTTAGTCGGATCAATCTTTCTTACTTTTTTTTTTTTTTTGGTTTCATCTCAGGGGGCAAAAAGTGGGGGAGATGGAGTCGGCACAAGCAAAGAATCAAGCACTAAGGGATGCTGGTGCAGTTGTTCCAACATCATATGAAGCTTTTGAGATTTCAATCAAGGAAACATTTGAGAAGCTGGTTAGTGTTTCACTGTTTCTTTGTAAACTATGCAGTAAATGTCAAATCACTGACATATTTTGTTAATTACAAAAGTTGCATTCGCTAACCATTCCTAGAGGCTAGAGCGCTAGGAGTACGCCTCATAGTACTTGGCCTGCTTGCTTAGAATAAGACCTGTGACTAAGATCTTGGCTTGCTTGATGCTTACTGCTGATCCTCTTTCAGGCTGAGGAAGGGAAGATTGCACCAGTTAAGGAAACCACACCTCCACAAATTCCTGAGGACCTCAACACAGCAATTAAGAGCGGGAAAGTTCGGGCTCCCACCCACATTATTTCCACCATCTCCGACGACAGAGGTTGAACCATGGCTATTTATCAATTGAACGAAGTGTTTTAGGTACTAAATGGAGCAAGGAATGAGTAATCACTTGCACTATATTTATTTGTTATGCACTTGCAGGTGAAGAGCCATGCTATGCTGGTGTGCCGATGTCTTCCATTGTTGAACAGGGATTAGGCGTGGGTGATGTCATCTCTCTCTTATGGTTTAAACGCAGTCTTCCTCGATATTGCACAAAGTTCATTGAGGCAAGTTGCTTTATCCATGATTTTAGTAGAAAAATGCCCAATATTTCAAGGTGTTGATGTTGTCCTAAGATTCTCACAATTTCTGTCTTCTCTTTGTTTCTCTTGTGCATTTTTCATCTTCAACTTGATGAATGACTAATAATTTCCGAGGCATATAAACAGTGCATCCTTTTGACTAATGCATCTGACTTTGGCCAGATATGCATCATGTTGTGTGCCGACCATGGTCCCTGTGTCTCTGGGGCCCACAACACCATAGTCACGGCAAGAGCTGGGAAAGACCTTGTTTCCTGCCTTGTGTCAGGTGAGCATCATTGTCATCTTTTTACCAATTGCGATACATTTGTAATAGCTGCTTTTACTAAGCAGTAAATGATGAGCTCCTGAAACAGGTTTGCTCACAATTGGTCCTCGTTTTGGTGGAGCAATTGATGATGCTGCCAGATACTTCAAGGATGCTTATGACAGGGTAAGATAGTTCAGATGGATTAAGGTGCCTTAGAACATATTTCCTCCGTGAGTGCTTTTGTAGTGGTATACATGTGATGGTTACATGGTATGTCTCATCAGGGTCTCACTCCTTATGAGTTCGTCGAGTCGATGAAAAAGAAAGGCATTCGTGTGCCCGGAATTGGACATAGGTATGCAATGCTTCTGATTTTCCAAATACATGTCATGCATTTTGTCCATTAAGCAACTTGTAATTGGAATTTGTTGCTTTTTTGTTCAGGATCAAGAGAGGAGACAACAGAGATAAGAGAGTTGAGCTGCTCCAACTGTTTGCACGAACAAATTTCCCGTCAGTGAAGTACATGGAGTATGCTGTCCAAGTTGAAACTTACACCCTCTCAAAGGCAAACAATTTGGTCCTTAATGTAGATGGTGCTATCGGATCCCTCTTTTTGGATCTGCTTGCTGGAAGTGGAATGTTCACCAAGCAAGAGATTGATGAGATTGTTGAGATTGGATATTTGAATGGGCTGTTTGTGCTGGCACGTTCCATTGGTTTAATTGGGTAAGCAGGATTAATATTTGAAATAATTCTGTTCTGGCCTATATTAACATATGCTTGTGTAAGTAATGATTGAGCATGCCCTATATAGTTTTGTCGGTGTCCATGGCATAATCGAAACCTCTTGAACCAATTGAGGAAGAACATATTTGATAAAAAGGATGAAGGTAAAATTGTAAGTTGGACACATAGGGCAGTTATCTCCGACCTCCGCATATTTGATGACCCTATTCTTACCTTTGAGATCTATTACTATTACTAGTGCTTACTGCTGCATCACTTTGATTCTTTATCTACTCTGTCCATTTATAAAGACAAGTAAACCAAACTTCATGCCCTTTTACTATCAAATGGTGTTGAAGTCTCTTGCTCATGCACTGACAATCACACAGCTTTAGGATTGTAGAGAGAAAGAGATTTTGTATCTTGAATGTGCTTCTGTTTCATTTGTTAGTATCTTTATATCGCATCATATGGCTTACCAAGAATCATGCTTTAATCTCAGGCACACTTTCGACCAGAAGAGATTGAAGCAGCCTCTGTACCGCCATCCGTGGGAGGATGTTCTCTACACCAAGTGATGTCACATTGACCACCGGGTGAACTGAAAAAACTGTCGTCTTCAAGCTATTTCCCTTCTCCAAAAAAGTACTTAGCTGTCAGATTATTGTTCGTACGCTGTGGAAGGCTTCACACCCTCATTCTTGAGTTCCATTCAGAAGTCGATGGACTGAGAACTCTCTCTTGATTATTTTTGTCGATGTATGTCCATTTTTATGTTGTTGCTGATCATAAAAGTATAGAGCACTCAGTTGAAGGGCATGCCAAAAGTTCGACCTATGTAAAAGCTTCAGGCGCAATGTACTCATTTCTTACTTAAAGAGGAAGGACATGAAGCTAAGTTCAGTTCAATAGAGCGTGCCACGATGTAGTCGTTGTTGTAAGTTTCTAAGCGATACCTTGTGATTTCTCTGTTTATGCAAGCAAGGCTTTGTTCGGACGTGACTGCTTGGAAACAATAAAGACAAAAGGTTATCCATCGTACGATTCAATTTCAATGGTCTCTGATTTAATGTGACTGTCCAATATCAATTTGCATTTTGGTGCCTAAGGATACAGACTTATGAGATAATTGGAAAAATTATACTTTTCGTCCATCTACTTCCTCGCCTTGCTTACTCTAGTTCCTATCTTTTTAATTTGTCTAGTCAAGTCCTAGTTTCCCACATTTTTAATCAATTCTTTCGAAAACCAAGTTCAAATAAATCCAATGGACGTGGCCATCAAATGACATTATAATGTGACGTGGATCAAATTTAGACTTGTGGATGCCCACATTGCCTATTTTTATTTATATCATACTCTAACTTGTCTATATTGGCTAAATTTTGCATCGACATCCTTGTGGGTATTTTTATTTATATCATACTCTGATTTGTCTACGTTGGCTAAATTTTGCATCAACGTCCTTGTGGTTGTATGCTTGTATTACGAAATAATTGATGTCGTCCAATGGCCAGGTCAAGTGAATTTGACTGGAGTTGATGTCAGGAGGGATATGATTAGAATATTTGTGAAAGTAGAAGGAGTTGATCAAATAATCAAGTCAGCATGAAAGTACAAAGATGAAAAGCAGAAAATTTGGGATGAAACCACACTTATGTCCTTCACTATAAGATACAGTTTAGCCCCACGTGCAGAACTTCGGCTAAAGAAAAAGGGTCAAGTATAACAGATGTTAATGAACCTCGCAATCTTCCCCAAGAATCGGATAGGATAACAAAGGGATTCCTTCCGACAGAAACTAGACATCTCACTCTTTTCTTCTTCTTTCATTTTGTCATAACCTTCTTGGCAAACAGGGCACCACATCAGACGACAAACACCATACATTGAACTCTTCGTCCTCTTTCAGTTTTGTTTTAGCGTGAAGGACATATTAGTGTCGCATTCCATTTCTCTGAGTCCTTGTAATTTGGATGAATTTGATCCAGGCGCAATATTTCTCATCCTATCAGCAACACGTTTTGCTGGCTTAAATGAAACCTTTTGCTGATTGGTTTGATCTTGACTATTTCCAGAATCCATTCTGTGATGTGGCACCAAAAGAATTATGCAGCAGAACAGTGGAAGTCTGGCATGACGTGAAGGAGAGAAGAGGCAAAATTCAAGTTTCCCTAAGAGATGGGGCACTACCCCCACAACAAATTCAATGTCTGCCCATCCCGGGAGGACATATGGGGGCAGTTAACAGTTAATAAGAGTAGTTGGAGAAGGATCTCGAATGGAAAGCTTAGTTGTCTGTGCAAGTACGTTTACATGTAAAGAAAAAACAATTCTACTTCAAAATGCTACTTGCGTGTCTATGATGGATCTTGGTCTTTCCATTAGAGTCCCCGATTGATTTGATTGATTTGGTATGGTTTGTCCAAGACAGTGGTTGGGGGGAAGAAAAAGGGGTTGTGAAGATGATTGAATTGATGAAGAGACTAGAGATATCTTGAGTTGATTGTGTGTTATATGACATTGTTGGTGGTGGCTTTAGAAACAAGACTTTATTTTAAACTCCATTTATTTTGCCAAAAAATGAATATCTAAAAACGATCCCCTATATCGCTTAAAATAATTAGTCAAACGTAAACGATGAAAATATTTATCGATCATTTATTTTTATAAGTGACAAACGATCGTTTTTAGGAAAATATTTTTTTCAAATTAATCATTTTCCGTGAAAATAGAGTCTTAGAGTTGCATATCGAGTCACTCTATCCTTCTAAAAAAATGATAAATTTTATTTACTATTTACTAATAGATCCCACACTTGTATATAAGTTCAATATTTCGAGTTCCATTTCTTGCACTCTTTTTATAGATCCGTGTGTCTTCCTTTCTTTCTATGTTTTGAGTTTCTAGGAAAGATCAACGTTAAAGTAGAATAAAATTGATTTACAAGATTAATGTGAAGTAATCAATTGGACATCTGAATAAGCGGATCATATTCAATACTTAATAATAGTTTAAAAATCAATTGCTCAACTTAGAGTGACCCTTGCCCAAATGAGGGTCAACATCTTGAGGTTGCGCATTCTACGCTTTTCATTTTCTTTTGTAGCAAATAATTTAATCTTTTCGATTGGACTTTTACATAAATTCAAATAATTTCTCAAAAGAATCTCTATCTTATCCGTAAAGCTTAGTGACTTATCACTAACATGTCAAGTTTACTTGTTGACTAAAGAGATAATAGCATAAATGATTCTTAAAATTTAGTCCAATGTGCAACATCATCATTGAATTTTTTAATTAGTGCATGCGGTCCCCGAACTTTAGCTCAATGTGCAATATTGCCATTAGACTTTTAATTTGTTCGATGTGATCCCAAACTATTGATAAATATTCAATGTAATCCATAAACTATATAAAAACGTTTAAAAGTTCAAAAACATACTGAATAGGACCAAAATTCAGGAACTACATTAAGCAAGTTAAAAGATTAGGAGCAATATTGCACATTGAACTATAATTCAAGAATTATATTGAACAAATTAAAAATCTAGGGACAAGATTCCATGTTAAGCCAAAGTTAAGAACCACATTGCATAAATTAAAAACTCAGGGATGATATTACATATTAAAATAAAGTTTTGGAATCATATTAAATAAATTAAAAGTTCAGTGACTATATTGTACAATAAATCAAAGTATAAAAATCATTTGTGTTACTCTCTCTTAACTAAACTAGTTATTTGATCCTTCCACGTGATGACAGAGGGTGACATGATGATATAGAGGTTCTTCTACTTCCTTACGAGCTAGTTAGATCCTAGCAAAACATGCTACCATTTAAGACAATCACCATGCTTAACTCAAAGAAGCAAGAACACAATCGCAAAATGCAACCCCTTCATACATCCAGAGGACCTACCTGTCCAGGCACATCTAAAGCTTTTGGCTTTTGCTGCATTTATGATGGCTAAATAATGGATTCCCCCTGGTTGAAGTTAAATCAGACTAGATTCGCTTATTGGTGCACCAAACTCAGAAAACCCAAATCTCCGCTTCCAATATAAAATATTTCGAACTGGTGCTAAATTCCTGTTGCATCGATGAGGAAACGTGAATTCAGGACTCTCTCACCAAACCTCCCCCATTCTTTGTTTTGACTTGGGGTATATCAGACGAATAGGAGCACCATGCACGTTTGGTAGTTATTCTAACGCTTTTCTTGTCGGTGAGTGTAAGATGGCCTTGGAAGAAATCCCTTGCTTAATCAACTAGGGTTTCATAGGATTTGAAACTTCTGATAGTCTTCGCTTGGTTCCTTATGAGAGTTCATTCAGAGTCTTGTAAGACTAGACTCAAACAGGAACGTGTCTAGCAATTCATGTACGACATCCTCCGTTGTTTATATTATGGTTTTGATTGCTCTTCTTCTTCCACTGAGGCTCACCGATTAAATGAATTTTTCCCGTAAGAAGATCAATGGAGAGGCTCAAACGAGGGTAGCAGCCAGTCCTCATCTTGAAGGGGACATTTCTCGAGACATAGGTGGGTGCAACAATGTGCATTAATGGCCTTGTGTCGCACACATGGACAATACACTTGGCCCTCGAAAACTGAAGTAGCCGACGTCATAATTCGCGATGCTTTAGCTGGGTTGATAAATCAAATTCTCTCATTTCTCGAAGAAGTATGAATGGGATGCAATAGAAACACGCTTCATTCATTAGTAATTGAGCAAGGAGAGGAGAAGAGACTATTCCTTTCGGTACTTAGGGAGGAATGAGTCCCTCGTTCATTGAGGCTAAAAAAATTGGCCGCGACTCCTCTCGTTCCCTCACCAAACGCCCTTTTCGAGACAAGTGATGAGATCCATGAGCCAAATTGAATAATATCTTGTGAGGGGGACACACAACAATTTATGATGCTATCGGTTCTTCTTGACATCGGGAGTTGAATGGTGGGGTCTAATTTTTACGTGTCGAGAAATCCCTCCTTAATTGTTTGCTCGAACATTTGGGTTATTAACTTGGTGGACCTAGTTGTTCCTGAGGAATTAATTGAATCCATGTCCTTTACCCAAAACAAGTTTCACTCAGCAAGAATCGAACCCTTGGACCACAATTCTTTTGCATGTACAGTCCAAATTGCATTAGTAATTTAACTATAAGCATATCTTTATGATGGGGAGATCCAAAAGGAAATCTACAACTCGAGTCCATCGACAACCTGGCCTAGTTAGATCTACTCGAAAACTTAAGCAATTCAATTATCAACCAACGAGATATTATTAATTAATTGTTTAGCGCTATAGACATCCAATGTATGATTTTTTCCCTTTTCACACCACTCACATGTGTACTCAATATATATCAACAAGAGTAAACTCTCATGTCGTACAAGCAAGTGATGATAATTGAAGAGTGCAACATCAACTTCCACAATAGTGCTTAGCCCTTTACACTAGCACGGATAAGTGACATTTGCCATTAGAAGCAAGTTATGCTCTACTCATCCGTGGCCAAAGCAACTCTCGAAGAATCATATGTCTGTGTGATTATTTTAGGATATATGCATGTATTTAAACTTCTTTGTTTCACAAAAATAAATAATTTGGAAAATATTTTCTTAAAATTGATTGTTTATATCACTTATAAAAATCACTAAATGTATAATATTTTCATGGTTCACCAAAATATCTACACATAAGTTCTAATCGATAATGGAAATATTTTTTTATTGATTACAACCGATACAAGCGATCATTTAAAAAAATATTTTCCAAATCATTCATTATCTACGAAATAATTAGAGTCTGAAAAAAAAAATAGTCAAAGTATGATACAAACCGGTTGTCGCTATTTTGCAATTCTCAAATATTGGATGAGATAATGAATAGGTGTTTTTTATGTGGATCGATCCACA
Source organism: Eucalyptus curtisii (assembly GCA_017140595.1). Classification (NCBI taxonomy): domain Eukaryota; kingdom Viridiplantae; phylum Streptophyta; class Magnoliopsida; order Myrtales; family Myrtaceae; genus Eucalyptus; species Eucalyptus curtisii. Next base: position 471,353 of record CM029502.1, on the reverse strand, counting down.
GTTACATATAGCTTTTGAAATTTTACTCTAAAGTTTTGGCTTCCTAAAGGATTGAAAATGAAAGGTTGTGTTAGGATTACCAATGCAACTGGACACAAACCGAAATGCTTGAAGACAAACGATCCACTAGTTGAGGAGGGAATGGCTGGCGAGAGATTGGCAATTCTATTGGGCATAACAAGACAGTCATCGATAAATTCATTCACGGATGCGTCTCAGTCATTGGCCTCATTTTGGAATTAGCGGGACTTGTTCGTAATGTCAGTCGCATCCTTTGGTTCAAATCGAAAGAATTTATTGCTGTGCGTTCGACCACATATGCAAAGAAAAGCACACTTTAAAATTATATACGCGTTTGTGTACTTACATATCTAGGGCTTTCATTTTACAAAAGAATACTTCGATTTCTAAAATCTTAGTCGCGCTTAACAACTCGTGTGAGGAGCAACGCATCGAAAATTTTTGGCTTATTTTCTTCTCATTTGATGACATAACAAATGCTCTAAGGTATAAAATCAAAGTCAGGTACAAATTTAATTAGCATTATGACGTAGAGCTGTAACTGTGGGTCTTGCGGTGTAACCTACCTACTCCATATCGAACAAGCAATGCCAGTTAATATCCATTTAACTCCCCTCCATCGATATGTTTAGGGAATTCTTGACCCGTGTTGGGTGTGCGTGCGTGCCAAATTCAACTAGACACTTCCATGCACAAACACATTTTCCAATCACCATTTTCCTGCTGAATCCTCTAGATCTATATAGATCATAGTGCGTAGCACATGGACGTTTTTCCATGCTAGTTTATGCCTAGACCAAACGAAATCGTTTGATTGGATATTTCTTCTCTCCGACGAGTTTCGGTAGACAACACCAAATCATATTTTATATTTTTACAAGAGAAATAACATGTATTTCTCTCCGATCTCGGTATTACCCATATACACTACTAGATCACGACCTAATGAACACCTAAGGGTACAGACTTTTCTTTCTTTGCCAATGACAAAATGCTACAAGTTCCTTTCATGCCTCAAATGCGAATTGGCTTAAGTGTCGTTAGTTTGGGAAGTAGGTAACGATCATTTTGACTGTTGTTTTCGGGATAGGTGACTCCATTTAATTGATGAACCGGACATAAATTTGACTCTTCAACTATACATCCTAAGCAACGAGGCTTCGGGGTGACCGGGGACAGAGCCGTTAGAAAAGCCTCCCTCTCAAGCCCTAGCTGCCACAGAGAGTCTAAAGCTCCAAGAAATCTGTGACCCTCTTAAAAAAGAGTCTACTTTTGTATTTATTTTCTATCTTCTCAATCATTTAACTTTAGATGGGCAAGCAATCCTGTATTTCTTTTTTAATTTTTGCCTCCTAAACCTTTGATAATTTTCTTTTTTTGGCTTTTTCCAAATAGCTCTCTAGAACAATCAATATTGACAGAGAGAGAGAGAGAGAGAGAGAGAGAGAGAACCACTTGGGGTTGACTCTTAAATTTTTGTGGATTCTAAATTCATCTCTTCAGCTAGATTAGTAGCTAACGTATACCAAAGCGATACCCACACCCCCACCACTTGCTTTTATCGTGAAATTTTGGTTTTACCTCTTTGATTCGTTACTTTGTTTTCGTGGGCTTTCGTTCTTGATGGTGTTCTTGCCTTCTCCGCCTAACTCTCATGCTATAAAAGACTGGCCCTTCTGGTTGTTTGATGACCTTTTCTTGTGAACTTCACCCCCACACACTCTCACTCTCTCTCCGATCTTGTGTATCCTCTCTCTCCACCTGCAAGTTCTCTAGAGAGAGGCAAAGACAGAGAGAATGGGGTTGTTTAGAGATAAGGGAGTCGTTTACAAGGCGGTGGAGAAGGTTGATCTTGGCCCTGACAGTGATGAATTCTATCTCCAAGCCAACGTTAAAGGTTTGTTCCATCATCACCACCGCCACCATCACCACCACCACCACAACCAACCATCATCTCTCTCTCTCTCTCTCTCTCTCTCTCTCTCTCTCTCTCGCGTCCATTCTGAGGGCAAGAGACTCGATCAAGAAAACCAAGTGGAAGAAAAGGAGAGAATCAAATCCAAAAGTTGGCTTTATAAGCTTGTCTGTTCTTATGATCCTGCCGTACTTACGTACGCAAGTGAATTCACTGACTCGGCCTTCATTTCTGCTTCGTTATTTCAGCTCCTCGCATGGCCGGACTTCTTGTGAAGATCTTCGTGTGGTTCTTGGAATCGAGGATATTCGGGCCGGTGTTGTCATACTTCCTCAAGAAGAACAATCTCATTCAAAAGGTACTTCCCCCCTATTCTCTTTCTTTTCATCGTTTGGTCGATGTGAATCCTTCCACAGAAAAGATGCAACCCTAGCTACCCCACTACCTTCATTTATTCATACCAACGTCGCTTTGGTTCCTTCGATTATTTACGAATCGCGACGCTTCACTTTGATCGTGATATCAAACGAGAGCCAAAGGCTCCAACTTTCCACACTATGCAAAGCAGGCGATGTACCGAAATTTCTCCGAGTACATCTTGTCACCTATCTTAAAAGTGTCCTTTTGTTCGATCAGCTTTCTTGAAATCGAACGTGGGTTTTACCGGCACCATCTTCCTCTTCCCTCTGGTAACAGATCAAATGAAAGCCGCCACATCGATAACATCGTGACGCTGAACCTTAGTTTCTACTGTAGGCCGCATGCAACGGCGGGGTAATGAGTGTAGGTAGTACTTCAAACTTTATGGGATATTATTATTTTCGTCCGACCCGAAGCAGTAACCAATTCCGAGGACGAGCGAGCCTATAAAAATTACGTGGCCAGTCGAAGTTATGTAGAGGAAAATCATACATTCTAATATTAAATTCCACTGTATAATATATATTCTCCTCATTTCCAAAAACAAAAAATGTATATTCTCCTACTCCTGACTCCTGACAACTTTGATTGTACTTTTGACCTTATAAATAAACCTTTCGAGCATTTAGATTTTGCAGAGGATTAATCAATTTTAGGACATAGTTGGCTGAAACTACCAGTATTATATATACTTTTTACCAAAAAATAAATAACTACCAGTATTATATATACAGTTGCCAAATTAGTTGTGTTGATCTTTCATTCAGGTACGTAGACGTTGTCATGCGGCCCATGTTGCTTTTAACGCAACTTGGTCATGTGGGGTCGACCCACATTAATTCTTAGGACCTTAGTGCAATTACAAAAAAAAAAAAAATAAATAAATTAAGAGACGTGGCCATGAGTATTCCATTCGTGTGCTCTCCATTCATCTCCATCCACACCTTCATTGATTATCTCAACAGTAAAGGCGGCATCCTAAAAGGTGTAATGACTCGTTGTTGAATAATTGAAACATAACTATATACAGGCTACGTAAAACATAAATTGAAAAAAGTATGTGGGCCTCTTGTCAAATGTGCAAAATTTCGATTTTGGTAACTAGTCAATGCATACATGCCAAAAAGATCCCTAGGAATGTGAAACTGATGTTTGGCGCGACCATTTATCGCATAAAAAATCATCAACAATGTCGAGTGATTGGAAAAGGCGAGCGCATTTATTGACTGATATAGCAATTATGAAAAAATGACTTGCTAATTTTGAGGACATGTGAAAATAATCAGGTATGGTGACTGGGTCTTTCTGCAATTGTTTGTGCACAGCTTGAACTTCTTCCTGCTGAATTACTAGAAAGAAGAGGCAAACTTTCATAATGATTTGATACTTGTAAAGCATATTTTGCATTTACAAACTTGCTCCATCACTCACCTCATATGATTCGATTTTCCAATTTTGCAGCTTGTTTCAAATGCAGAAATTGGGGAGCCCCCAGTCTTTGTTCCCTCGCATCCATTTGAAGGTATGATCTTTGGGCCTAATCATCGGACCATTTTGAGTTTACAGTACTGTCAAGCAAGTGGGTATATGAAGACCGATTTAGAAACTTCGATATGTTAATTAGTGTGATAAGTACAATTAGAGATTCGAACAAGCGAGCAATGTACAATACTCAGTAAGAGTCTATGTCGTCGCTTAGTGTACTGATAAAATAGACTCGGGATGCCTCCATCGCTCAATATGCACTTGCTCTCACCGAGCTGATGCAGACAGATTCCTGTCAAAATTTAAGAGGTTTTTGATATTGATAGTGTAAATCCAAGTTACTTTGAACGTTCTTAACTTCTAAATCAGTCATCAAGAACTGCAACAAGAAGAAGCAATGACTGTTCCAGGTGGCTTTTTTTACAGAACTGAATGAGCAAGAAGTGATTGAGATAGATCCTAATCTGTCAGTGCCTGAAAAAGTCCAGAAAGCAGTGAATGCCATCACTCCACCGGTTGAAGAATTACTAGATGGCATGAAGCCTTCTTTTCGCCGATGGACTATAATGGACTACTCGAGAGCCTATAGCTCAGGAGTACTAACTCCTCTTAAGGTAAACCGTTTGATCATATATATAACCTTCTGATTTTCTTTTATCAGTGACAGAGCATGCTGATGGATGAAAATGCACCGATTTTGTCTACTGTGGAACCCTATACACATTATTTTTCTGATTCTTTCCTCACTGCCTTGCATGTTAAAACATTGCATGAGTGACTAAAACTTTCAGCTTGAGTGCACTAGCCAAACAAGTCAAAAGTAAAATTCTACTTCTTTCGACCGTCTGGACACTTACCACTCTTTGGGCTGATTGAATCTAATCTCTCTCATATGAGTGGCAGGTGGCAGAGAGATTTATAGCTGCTGTCGAAGAATCTTCTGCTCGACCATTGCCAATGGACTTCTTCATCAACTGCAATGCCGAAGATATTCTGAGGCAAGCTAAAGAGTCAAGACTCCGTTATGAAAGAGGTAACTTTGTTTGCAAATGGTATAGAATACCTCAAATCAGAGCAATATAAATATGCTCGGGTCCTACAAAGAAATACATATCATATGTTAACTTATTCAATATTTTTATTGAGCTTGTCTCATCACTGAAATATGCTTGCTGTGGCATTCTTTATCTAGCCAAGTGTTCCTCTCCAATAATTAGTCGTAACTTGTATCTTCTTTACCAGGAGAGCCTATTTCAGCACTGGATGGAGTACCGGTCGCTGTCAAGGATGAGATAGATTGCTCTCCGTATCCTACTACAGGTTATACAGAGTAAAGATCACATTATAATTGCGGTCTCTAATTCTCTGTGCTGAGTTCTTTCTCGACCTATGGATTGGTTATTACAGGCGGTACAAAGTGGTTGCACAAATTCAGAACTTGTCAGGGGGATGCGTGCTGCGTTATGCGCCTCAGGTCGTGCGGAGCCATACTTGTTGGTAAAACCAATATGCACGAGCTCGGCGCTGGAACGAGTGGGATAAATCCTCACTACGGGTCGGAGAACCTTCTACCTGCTCATCCTCCTCTCTCCTGAAATCGTATAAAAAATTGCACTTTCAGAAAGTGGAAAAAAATTATCTCTAGCAATGTCCTCTGGCAGCTATAGCTGTCTGATAGTGCTTCTCTAGGAAGAAATGCCTATATATTTATATGTGCCATGCGCTTTTTCGCTGGAATTTTTCACGGTTTCGTCAGGAAATAATCAATGGCAGATATTATAGCTTCAACAGAACCTATGACATCACTCTCCATTTTCATGCTGCTGTAGAACTGCTAGGAATCCATACGATAGCAAAAGGATAGCCGGAGGTTCTTCTAGTGGATCTGCTGCTGTGGTTTCTGCAGGACTATGTCCTGTTGCTCTCGGTGTTGACGGGGGAGGTGAGTTCTTGATTCGCCGTCCATTTTCTTTTTGCATTTAAATGGCATTGCGAAACCAGAAATTTGACCAAGAAGGAAAGTTTTGCCTCGATAACCATCATCACACAAATTCAGGCATCACACAAAATTTCTGTACTAGACATGATCATGTGAGCCAGTCAAAATCTTCCTCAACTACTTGACTAGATGGTTCTTCAGAAGAAAACAACATAAAAAACCCTATGGTAGTTTTTTCCTATAAGCCTAAGTTTTTTGCAATGTATATTCAGGATCCGTGCGGATGCCTGCAGCTCTTTGTGGCGTGGTTGGTTTAAAGCCAACTTTTGGACGTGTACCACATGAGGGGTAAAAACCAGTTCGTCAGTATTCCTTCAACATGTCAGTCTCTTGAACAGTTTTCAGCATCAGAATTCTGATTCTTGTTTCAATTTGCAGCGTTCTTCCCCTGAATTGGACTGTTGGGATGGTCGGTATACTCGCTGGCACAATCGAGGATGCCTTTATCGTGTCAGTGATATGCTTTTAGATGTCTCTAGCCCTTAACTTCTGTTCCTTATCATACACACAGAAATCTCTGTCTTTCTATTAATAAATCTTCACATTGATTTACTTTTCCAGTTATGCAGCTATGAGTGGCCAACCTGTTCCGCATGGTCCAACCCTCCCATTGGTACTGTCCCTGCTAAAGGCTATACTAGCACTGATTTCTGTTCTGAATAACGTGGAGTAGATGATTCATAAGAAACATTTAAATCTCGGGTGACGATGAGTATTCACTTTAGTAAATGAAACTCACTGTTAAGACTGAGCATGACGGAAAAAATGACTGGCAAATACCCTGTTTCAAAAAAAAAAAATCGTTCTTCTCCTTTGTCTCTCTCATTTTCATTCTGCCATATTCAAGGCCTATCGTTTTTCTTTCTTTCTAAAGAATGCATTGACTGTCCTTGTCAACTGCATTATCAGAAAGATTTCACAGTTCATCTGACTTGCAATCTTTTGATTTTTCGTATAAGTAGCCCAAAGAATACTATCCCTTATTGAAGTCGACTACAGCTATTTCTGGCATCAGATTGGCAAAGTATGGAAAGGTTGGTAACGTTGCTCTCTCTCTCTCTCTCTCTCTCTCTCTCTCTCTCTTAATGTCACATGTACCTTTTGAGCCTAATAAATTGAATCAGTCAATGGTATTGGACCACTCTCTGAAATATCATCATCTTGACTGCTTTTCTTCATTATCGAACCACTAATTGAACACCAATTAGTGGTTCAATGATTGCAGTGATGAAATCAAGACATGTTGTTCTCATGCATTGGACCAGCTTCGTAAACAGTATGGTTGGGAGGTACTTGAAAAATTCCTTACTTTTTTGTTCCAATTCCTAGTTTATGCCGTGCCTCATTTACTGTCAAACCATAACAGAATGACCATATCTTTCATGCAACATGTGCTAAATTGAGAGACTACACCTGATATCTGTCATCATCATCAATTGAAGAATAGTGGGTGATTCCTTGCTAATTCGCCAAATCTTTTTTCCCTTTTAAGACTCTGGAGGTGACTATACCGGAGATAGAAGTGATGCGACTGGCACATTACACAACAATTGCATCTGAGTGCCACACATCACTCAGCTCTTATCTAGAGAAACTGTATGTCTCCTGATCAAACAGTAACATTTGCTCCTAAGTAAGAGAATCCATTTGAGTAACTATAGATTCTGACATGACCACATCAATGAGTTAGGGATGTTGCAGAGTTGGGATGGGATGCAAGGGTGGCTCTCGGAGTATATGGTTCCTTCAGCAGCAAGGATTATATTAAAGCCCAGAGAATTAGGTAAAGCCCCAGCTATTGTTAGTTCCCACTATGTTCACTTAAGACCTTAAGCTTGTAGTAGTGAATTGAACAGATCTCCTATGCGCGTAAGGTAAGCTTGACTATTTTGTTCAGTCCTACTGATCATGTGACATTAACTGGCTTGCTCATATATCTGCAGGAACCGGCAGATGCAATTTCACAGAAAGATATTTGCTCAAGCAGATGTCATTGTGTCACCAACAATAGGGTACCTATTGCCAATTGAATTATATCTTCTTTGTCATCAAAAAAATAAAAATGACAAAGGATACTCAAATATGACAGGGTAACTGCATATGAAATCTTCGATGATGCTCGCGAAACTGGTGAACTCGACTACATAAATGGAGGTACAGGAAACTGACCTAGTGTTGGTTTTTCACTTGTTTCGATTATGAATTGCTCCAATGCAGAGTGCAAGGAAAGGTACTAAACTGAGCAGCCTCATTGTTTCAGCTGCACTTGTGCGTTATTCGATAGCAGGAAACTTTCTAGGATTGCCTACCATTACCATCCCGGTAAGAGCACATACTTCTCCGCACCTCATAAATTTATTGTTGTTTTAAGCAGAGATTGTGAAAATTCAACTAATCCGATACATATTCCTCGTGGATCTATAGGTTGGATATGACAAATTGGGCTTGCCAATTGGCCTTCAGTTTATTGGGAGGCCGTGGTCTGAGTCGACATTGATCCACATAGCGCATGCCATGCAGGTGACTCTTCCCTCTTCTGTTTGGCCTAGTCAGCTATTCATTACACAAAATTCTCTAATTACTCGGGCGATTCTGGCGAATTCATTCTCTGAGGGTTCTGAAAGGAAACAACTTACTATTGCATGGTGCTATGCAAGAACATCTGTCATGAGGATTCACTAACATAACATGAACTTAACTTTGCTCTAGGCCCTGTGCATATCTGAGTGCCGAAGGCCAGAAGTATTCTATGATCTGCTCAAGGAGGACTAATTAGTGGGCAGAGAGAAATCTATCCGCCTGCTCGACGCTTCCGTACCTGAAATCACGGGCAACGATTTGGTTTTGGAATAACAAGTCCCCTGCACCATTATTTGGCGATACAGCATTGAAAACTTCCACTTTGCCTTTCATAATTACTGTTTACGTGATGAAAGATTCAGGTCAGGGACCAGGAAGATAGAGTAAACTTAGTCTGGCGCTCGAAAACTGTCTTAGAATATGTCCCGACACCTGACCCCAAACACCCCAAAAAAAAAAAAAAAAAAGAGGAGAGAACAGTTTATGGCTTTTGCAAGTGCTGTGTAGAGTTTTTTTTTTTTTTTTTTTTTTTTTTTTTTTTTTTTTTTTTTTTTTTTTGGGGGGGATGAGTGACTTTGAAACCATCCAATGTCCTCATTTACAAAATGACTCCACTGTTACTGCTGCAACAACCAACCAAAAAGTACATAAGTTCCTGGACATGGGTCAAACCTATCTACCCTCTATCCGCCTTCTCCTATAAAACATAATGTTCATACAAAATACATGCATAAATATATACCTGTATCTAATGTTGATAGTTTCTTTTATGAGATTGTAACAGTTGAAATTTACATGTGGCAAGCTTCTCTTCCTTTTGTTGCTCGTGGAGTCCAAAAGGATTATAAAGGCTATAACCGGACCAAAGAAAGCAAAAAAACAGAGCCATTTGAATACAATATCTGTGAAGTTCCTTGTGAAGTGACACTACTAGGGAACACTAATGAGAACCAAGATCTCTGTCGTTGAGTGCTTTTCTTTATTTTGTATTTTCAATATGTTGATAATCCTTAGGTACAAATTACCATGATTATTTTTATTGTACACAACATTGAAACTACAAAAAACAGGCACAACATAGTTCAAGGTATTCGACATGTATGAAACCCTTATCATGGTTTTCAAGGTGATTCTGAGAGATCGTAGGTACATTAGGCTCTAAAAGCCACACTGAATTGTGCAAACTTGTAGGACTAAATGTGCCATTCTACGAGATTCATGTGCAAAAATTGTCGAAACAATTAAATAAGAAGGAGAAAAATTAACACTATTAATTCATGGACTGCAAATTATCATGATCCATGTTAGTCTTTGATGTGTTGCTGGTTTCAATTGAATGCAACAGATTTAGTTACTATGGACCTGTGAAAAGCTCCATTAATGCACAGAGGTAACATTGATAATAGAGCTCATGTAAATCATGATATCGTCCTGCTTATACTAGGATATACTCAAAAAAATTATATGGTCCCGATTTTGGATTTTTGATGAACATATGACTGATGAATAAATCAAAGTAGCTGAGGTTTTTGGTTTTCTATTCTGTTAAAAAAGTTATATATCACTTTGTTGTTCTCAAGGTCACGTAGGGGTGGTGGCGCAGTTGGCTAGCGCGTAGGTCTCATAGCTTTGCGAGTTATCCTGAGGTCGAGAGTTCGAGCCTCTCTCACCCCATTCTACATTTTTCTCTTTTCCTTTCCAAAAACCTTTTTTCCTCTTTTCTTTTCTTTTTCTTATTTCATGGAGGATCAGAATTATTTTGACTGTAATCTAACGCGAGTTTTTTTTTTTTTAGTTCTCTTTCAGTGTCAACCCAATCCAGCAATCATCCTAACATTTGATTGAGAATATATATATTGCCAGCTTCCTTTTGCCATAAAAATTTTGATCCACAAGACATTCATAACTAATATAAGAAGAGTTCACGAGATGCCAAGGACTTTCTCTTTCATGAGGCTGACATTTCTAATTCATAATGGCGACACGAGCATATGAGAAATGGCTAGCACATAATCCTTATTGTGTCGTGATATTAAGGCCTTAGTCAATCATCATGTCGAATAGGAGGTAACCAAATGCCAAAAGTACCTAGTCCTTACGATAACTTAACAGTTGAAACAAATTTGACTAATTTTAATTGGTAGATTTCTCAAAATAAAATCAAATCACAGTTTTGATTTCAGTAGTACTCTGATTCTACTTTTTTATTTTTCTCATACTTTAGTACTTCATCCATCCTGTTTGATGAGCATGTCTGACGAGAGTGAAGTAACATAACGTCCTCTACCTCTAATAAAATGTAAGAGCTAACTTTAGGATATTTTAGTTCCATTTATTTTAATAAAAACGAATGATTTTTTTCCTAAAAATAATTACTTGCATCACTTGAAATAATTTGTCAATAAAAATGCTTCGATAATTTATATCTAAATAATAAAAGCAATTATTTTCAAAAAAACATTTTTTATATTATTTATTTTCCGCAAAACCAGGAAAAACCGACTGCAATCAAACCCCATGTGGAGAATATACGCAACCACACATATCTTGATGACTAATTCCTTCTAAAACCATAGATCATTTCTCATGTGACAAGTCTTGACTAACATGCATGAGATGAGAGGCATCTTCTCAGGGAACTAGGAAGGCAAGAAGTAACTTTTACCATGGAGTGAATTATACGAGTAGAAGTTTAACCCAATCTCTCCCAAGTAAGATTCCAGATGCACTTTATGCCGAATACATGTATAACCAAAGTCGGTTTCTTGATTTCATCGTCATTTCTTCACTCGGAGTGATTCTCGATTCACACGACCAAAAATAATTGAACTACTCAATGCTTGATAGCTACATAATAAAGCTAAGTAAATTTCCATATGATCACGCAGTTGTGTCACCTCATAATCAGTGCAGAGAGATTTCCAAAAAAAAAAAGAGCGCTACGCCTAAATCAAGACAACATAGTTGCGCAAGAACATCTTAAACTTAAGCTTGATCAAGTTGGTCCACCCAGAAAGAAATTACCAATATTAACTTTCTCTATGACTAAAACGCTAGACATCACATACAATTGTCGAAAGACGAGAAGAAAACAGTAATCAGCGAGCACCATAGACCTGAGTAGAATCATATTGAGGATAACTGGCTTGAGCACTCACAGGAACACTACCATAGCCGCCCGACTGCGCAACTGATTGGTCATAGCCCAGTTGGGCGGTTGGCTGTTGACCGTAGCCCGGCTGAGTCTGACTGCCAGGAGCGGCAGCATAAGTAGCACCTGCACCACCACCATAGCCAGCATCTTGTGGTGCTTGATATCCATATCCAAGATTGGCTGTGGCTGGCTGCTCAGGGTATGATCCATACGCCCCAGTAGTAGCAGTTTGACCATAAGCAGGTGCGGCTTGTACTTGCTGTGAATAGACAGCACCAGGCTGACTTCCATCTGTGGTAGGTGCGGAGGCATATGTAGGATATGTCTGCTGCACAGACCCACCTGCTGGATATTGATATGCCTGCTGGGATGGCACACTTGAACCATACTGTTGGATTGGCTGACTGGACCCTGCATAAGGCATATCCACAGGTCGATTAGCTATTGGCAGGGGTGTTCATAAAAAACTGAAACCAACAAACCGAGCCAACACACCAGACCGTATAAAAATTTCGGTTTATCAGTTTAGTGGTTTGGTCATAGAATGTTTGTTATTGATTTATTCATTTGGTTTTGGCTTATAACTTTGGAAACTGACAAAACCAAACCACAACGGTAAGTTCAATAAATAGATTCAATTTCCTTTTGACTAACATAATGTGTATTTAAGCCTAACCAAGTTCGTTTTATCTAAAATCCCCTATTCTCTTAACCCAAGTTCTCTGCATCTCAAGTTAGCCATTATTGTTTGATTTTTCATCTCAATAACATAGAAAAGAGATTTCTATCGTCTTTTGTATATTTCCGTTTAGTTAAAAGACGTTTTCTAATGTTTTGATAATTTCATCTGATTTAATTGTGATTATATTCCCTTTTCTTTTAATATTTATGCAGAAATAGGTGTTTTAATGTTAATTTTCCATTGCATGTTGAAGTTAGATAGTCTAAATATCTATCAAACTTCTCATTTGTAAATTGACTTGATAGTTAACGGGTTGAAACTGACCCAAAGCGATAACAAACCGAAGCTATGGGTTTTGTTTTAGCCTCCAAACCAAACCATGGACACCTCTAGCTATTGAAGTGCCATAAGACTGAAAATGCATTCCTTGCCGGGTATCCCGTATGAAAGTGGCTTACCATATTGTTGTGCATAACCAGTTTGGGAAGCAGCAGCAGCAGCAGTTTGAGAGTAAACCGGCCCTGAGTTTTGACCTCCATATGAGGGGTGCACTGCAGCATTATCATACTTAGTTTCATCATATCCATGCCCATAATTCTGCTGAGGGTTCCCTGCCTGAGAGTAAGGACCCGGATGCCCATAATTTGCACCTCTTGGCTGCCCATAATTGTAACCTGCTAATGACTGCGGTGGGCCAGATTGGCCAGTAAAATGTCCAGAAATGGATCCTGAGTGAGGCATACTTGTTGGATGTCCTCCATGTCCACCAAAAAAGTCATAGCTTCCACCACGAGGAGGTGGCCTTTGCTCCCAACCAGGGCCAAAACCACTCCTTGGAGAGGGATAACCACCATAGGGTGTAGAAGGATACTGTGGATTCTGATACTGATATGGTCCTCTTTGTTGGTAATCATATTGCACTTGTTGGGAAGAATAAGGAGCACGTTGACCCCACTGTGGACCACCCGACCCACGCGATCGATGAGCCTGCTGACTAAACCCACCAGACAGAGATGAATGTCTAGGAGTCTAGGTAGAACAAAATACAAAACGAATGTTGTCAATACGAGAGAGACGCATTAATAGCCAAAAATGAAGATGAACAGGAAATTTGAAGAAGTAGAGGCTTCAAAATAGATAGGAAGAACATACTAGCAAGGCCATGTAAGTAGTTGATTAAAAGTGCATATGAGGAAGCCACACAAAATGAAATGACAAGGAAGTCCTTAAGTAAAAGCTTCCAAAACAACCATTATGAGATTTTGATCAAATCAGGAAAATAGCAGACATATCCATGATATCAGAATCAGCCAAGAGGAATTCAAAACCACTACCAGAGGAAAAAATTCAGCAATGATAGAAAAAGTATACAACCCTTAAACAAGAGATGATGCACCTCATGAACTCTACGACATTCACAACTCATTGATTTAAACTTCAGTGCCAAAAATTGTCCCTGAAAGAAAACCGATGGAAACAGAAAATAGTTGCACCATATTGACATTACCCACCACATTAGACTTTTCTAGGCTAACAGTAGACAAACGATATAATATCAGCAAGAACAGATGGACTCCTTAACAAGTGCTTCAAAGGATCTTATAACTTAGAGAAACACAACACTTTCTTCCTAAAGAGGTTCAAATAATCACTTTCTTTATTCAAGAAACCAGAAAACGGAGGATGGGAGATGCACCCCAATACAGCAAATGACAGCAAAAATGAATGCTTACATAAATAACAAAAATGCATAAATGAAAAAAGAAATAAATAGATAAGGTAAGAAGCCAGAGAAAGTTCATCCACAGATATGTGATATAACCTGAATCAAGAGAATTGACAATCAATTATTAGCAAAGCAAACTCCACTTAAACAAGAACTGTTGACGCTAAGGTATTTATGAAAATGATTGAAATGATGATGACCATAGATGTATAGACAATACTATTGCCAGTTCTGCACCACAACAAACTAGCCATCTCAACTTCCCACTAAGCATGTCTTTTATACAATGGAAACCCTCCTGACCCAAGGATTTCTGCAAATTAGACTGAAGGTACATAAACCACATGCTCCCATTGTTGCCGCCTGCTACCGAAAGAAGGTTTGAAAGCATGGCATCGTCGCACAGGAATTCAAACAAAATTTATATGGAACATCCCAGTCACTGAAGATCACTGAGGTTAACAACTAAACATAGTATAGGCTCACTGCATCATTTTTGCTTTTGAGTCTCAAAGCAATCTTACCAACTATTAACATTCTGCCACCCTGAGATATAATGTCGGATACCTCTCTTCAATGGATGAGAAAATAGAGTGGTCGTATATCGGTACACCAAGAAAGCAATGCGAACACCAAGGGAGAGGCAATAGCCCAATCTGCATTTTATAAGCCAACCAATTCGAAATTGGCACTTTCAACATAAAAGAAATGATGGCAAGTGGCAACCGACATCGACCTTGGCATTAATTGTCTTTCATTAACTAACATGGTAACTCTGATAATTGCATTCTTCACAATTCTTACTCCTTGATTTTTCTCACAATCCAGAAAAGGGATCAAAGAAGCAACCAGAGTTGATTCGAGCAGGCAATCATGTTAGACTTCTGGATGTAACGACTAAAAAATCTAGAGGATACAAACGAAAATATTAGAGAAAGAAACAATGTTTCTCCCTGAAAAATTACATCAACTAGTTTTACAGATCTATACATGTTCTTAAAATCAACAGATTTCTCTTTACTTTTATCTAAATTTCAACAATTAAACTGTTACCAAATGTTATCATCTCTCACTCCGAGGCAACTAGCCATAAATCATAGTTGCATTGAAATAAAATCGCAACCCCCCCAGAAAAACTGCACGAATTCTGCATCCTACTACTAGAAACATATACAAGAGTCTCCATTGTAATGCAAAACATAAAAGTGTCCAGTCTACATTCATTCAAACTCAGACCAAGAGCACATTAAACTTTACAAATAGATGATTCAGCAAATGGCACCCAAAAAATTCATGAGAGCTGTAACTCCAAGAAATAAGCTAGAGGTTCAACAATAGACAAACGTTCCTCCATCCAATACTCAACTTCTTCTAATCATGCTAATACTAAAAGCCTACCTCCACAATCATGAAGGAAGAGCAGTTCTACTATCATTATTGTAATTAGTCTAGGAACGAAAACCAACAATCTAATCATAGGTTTATCCAATCCAAAGAATGCAATGAACTAACAATTTCTCTATTTTCCTAAATAAACAGATAACTAGCTGACCTGTTTAATAACTTCTTTTATCATCTGTGTGGCAACATCAATTTGCCTCCTTTCACCAGTAAGTCGGACAACTCTTTCCTTGGAATCATCTCCCTCAGGAAGATGCTGAGGTATCAACTACAGGAAAAACATATTTATAGGTGCTGGTAAGGCAAAATACTTTTATATTATGTCTTAGAATTAGATGCATATCTGGCAATGTAAGAAAAAGGTACATGCCATCAAGCACCTGTATGCGGGCCCCTGATCTTGTCTGCAGACTTTTGATTGTATCTCCACCTCTACCTATTAGTATACCAACCTGCACAAAGAAATAAACGTCAGACATGATAGGGAAGAAATTATTCATTTGAAGCAGTTCACATGTTTCCAATTAACATGGGTTTTTGCATGAATGCTTCAATGAGACCAATGTAGTTAATAAGAATAATGACACAAATAGTCCCCAAACTTTTAATTTATTCAATGTGGTCTAAATTTCAGCCCAATGAGCGATGCGATCCTTGAAATTGTAATTTGTTGAATGTGATCCCTCAACTTTTGGAACATGTTCAATATAGCCCTAGAAATATATGAAAATATTCAAGATTGTCTTTCCATTAATTCAAGATCAAGGACGACATTGAACATTTTCATATAGTCCAGGGACTAAATTGAACTTGAACTAAAAGTTCAAGGATCACATCAAGCAGATTAAAATTCAGAGACCACATTGCACATTGAGCTAAAGTTCTAACACTAACTTACACATTGAGTTAAAATTTAGGATCACATTGAACAAATTGATAGTCCAGAGATCACATTGCACATTAGGCCAAAATTTAAGGACTATTTGTGTCATTTTCCCTAATTAATATAGATGACCATGTAAAGCCTCAAAGTATAACCTTCTCATTTGGCACTTTTAGTTCAATTTGTTCTGCAGACCCAGGAATGTGTGCAGATGCAATGCCTTTGGCTACAAGGGAAGGGGAACCACCGGCATCAGCCTGCAACCAAATTCACCAAAGTAAACAAAACAGATAGTTTCAGATTCAGAGAGCAATAATCTCGTTCTAAAATAGATGAAAGTAAAACACTAAGTTGAAATCAGACCAAGAACCAAAATCAAAACTGAACACACCTCCATGGGTTCCTACAGCTTAGACCTCGTAAGCCTATAGAAAATCTACAATTATACTCTTGTCAACATGTGAAAATGATTTCACATCCTTTTGGTAGGATAAGCATCAACACAAGAAACTCTAAAAGATCTTTAATGTTGCTTCCATCATAACCAAAGAGACATTTGATAAGTCTTTTGTCTTGCACCATCGGTTTATCTAATTCAACATTTCAATTATGTAAATTAGCAAATAGGCACAACCAGCGCACTGATGCATGTGCAAATTCGAAAAAACAGAGGACAAGAGAGTATCACAATCATAAAATGTAAAAGCAAAAGTAGGGAATGACACTCTCACAATCTGTTTCACTTTAAAGCTTTTCTCCCCAAAAAAAAAAACCGAATTGAAGCATCTTCACTTGCCATATTCTCATTCCATAGCTCTCTCTCTCTCTCCCTCCCTCCCTCCCTACCAGCGCACTGATGCATGTGCAAATTCAAAAAAACAGAGGACGAGAGATTATCACAATTATAAAATGTAAAAGCAAAAGTAGGGAATGACACTCTCACAATCTGTTTCGCTTAAAGCTCTCTCTCTCTCCTAAAAAAAAAAAAAGAGGAATTGAAGCATCTTCACTTGCCATATTCTCATTCTCTCTCTCTCTCTCTCTCTCTCTCTCTCTCTCTCTCTCTCTCTTCCCTCTTCTTTCAATATAAAAAAGCAATAATGATTGGGTGGTGCTAAAGGCCTCATCCCCACTTAAGGTTCAGGTCTTTTGAGTTCATCGAATTTGTAAATTAACAATGCAACATTAAGGTATTAAAGAATCATCTCACTAAGTTTCTTAGATACTGAATAATAAGGAAAAAAGTTCTTCAAGAAAAACTATCACCAATTCTTTCAACAAGACATAGAGATAATTTTAGACATTGACGGAAGTTACATCAGTGCAGGCAATTCTATGGAATGGATCCATCAATTCATCATATTAAATGCTCATCTAACCTCACAAAAAAAAACTACGGCAAAAAGGTAAGATTAAAGGAAATGATGTGGCAATAGAATGAATACAAACCTCTGCTATGACATCCCTAATAAGCTTCTCAGCCTTGCTAATGTTCTCCTTCGTTCCTGTTAATTCCACAGGTCTTGTTGTAGATGACATATCAGCTTCAGCATCTCTCACGATCTGAATTTTCACCCCCGAATTGTATTGTAGGTACCGTATGGTATCTCCATTCTTACCAATAAGAACACCAACCTGCACATGTCAAACCCCAAACTTGTCTCTCGGCACATGTTTTGATGAAAAAGAAAAACAGGAAGCACTGTCCATGCAAAAGAAGTCGTAATCAAGTTTTTTCTAGCCAAAATTATGAAAGATTCAGTGTTACAAGCTAAAATCTATCTCTATCCAGTTTATACCAGAAAATAATATTTCATAACATTAAATTATGCATGCTTATGCTTCCACTTCCAGGTCACTTTACTTGTACATTGAATCAATCAGAATAACAGTACACCTTTGAGGTTGTGGATTTACACAAACCAAGAGAATGTGATCTGATTACGACTAATCACGCTTCTTCAGAACATTTCAAGCATTCTCATTTATTGTTAATCATTGAAATTGGTATGTGGTACATTTTAAATATATAAACACTGTTGGAAATAGAAGTGTTTCACAAGTCGCCTTCATCACAATTGTTATGTTGGTTGGAAGTGACCATTATTTCATTAAATAACCCACCAATGGTGAGCGAAGCTTCACATCTTGAACTATATAGTTTTCGGTTAACTGTTATATTTATATACCACTCACTATCAAAAAATTTCAAAATTCTAGTGTTAGTATACTACATTGTACATCAAAGTAAGAATGATGTTCATTTCACGGTCTTGTAGGTTGCAGCTGATATTTACCTAATTTCCATGCCCAAGCCGCACATAGAAATAAATCATCGATTGATTAGTTATTATTTTTTTCAAAAAGGCAAAATCTACAGTTTAGTTGAAAAGTCAGATAGTTATCAGCAGTTCCAGGTCTCTCCATCAAGCATTCCTTAATCTTCAAAGCCAAGCTTAGCAGACCTACCATCTATTGGACATGCGATTACTGACGGAGTGCAACTAACAGTGAGTTTCGACTAAGCTTAGGTCTTTTCCATCTTCAGGCCTATGCACTTCTCCATCACCGAAATGAAGCAATTTTAGCATTCCATGCTGGCAGTTGATATGGTTTTAAACTTTTGAATCTATTAAATCATAATTACGGGTCAGTTCCAAGAATGGTAACACTTATCACCACGTCACAAACTTTCGCAGGTATTGCTGTGCGTGACTCATTCCATTTGATTTGTAAAATCCTATCGCTTACCAATTAAATTGTACGACTGACTTTCTGAGACCTCGACAATCTTAGGTAGAAAAGTCATCCTAACCACCTTCACTTTAATCCGGAAAATTAATTTAACGAGTAGTAGAGCAAACGCACCTTACTGTTAGGAACCTCAATTTTGTGTGTCAAAGTATGACCATCATCAGATGCCTGCTGCTCTTGGGCAGGGACATCCTGTTCATTAATATCCACCGTCGGCACAACTTCTTCCTCGGAAGTTCCATGGGCATCGTGAATATCTCCCGCGCCATGATTTTCCACGGACGTCTTCTCATTGTCCCCTATTCCTTCGCTCTCGTTTGACTGGCGCTGAGCCTCCTCAACCTCACTACCATCCAAAGTTGTCGCTATACCATTTTCCTGCACAGGCTCGTCTCCCTTCTCATGTGGATACCCATTTCCATTCGCCGTTTCTATCAAACAAATAACACTTCATCAGGTGGAACGACCGTTAACCCTGAGCGACATCTCCAATCACATTTCAAACACCCACTCACATATTCAACCAAACCCTCACCACCAGGACATCGAATCCGCAGCTCAAACATTCAAAGGCCACAAAAGGAACATAATCAAACAAAAACCCGCAAACTCGACGCACGAATCGATAACAACGCCTCAACACTCTTCCTACTTTTGCCTCCTCATGGAAACCAAGACAACACAAATAGAAACCACGCAGAGAAGCCCTAGGTGACGCGACACCGAGGGCCGCCAAGTACCTGAAACCTCGGGGTCGCCGTCGAGGCGGGGACGCTTCACGTCGGGAGAATCGGAACCCGCCGCGGCCGCGTAGCCGTCGGCGACGGCGGCGGCGACGTCGGGAGCCTCGGCGGGAGCTAGGGTTTGGTCGGCCTCCAAGTCGTCGAGCTTCCGCTTGTGATCCGACGGCGGCGAAATTGCCACGACCTCCTCGTCCGCCATCGACCGTCGAGAGGGAGGGGTGCGAACGCGGCGGGGCAAATGGTCGATCAGTGCAGAGCGAGTTCGCTTCTTCTTCCCCGCAGAGAGAGAGAGAGAGAGAGAGAGAATGTGCGGAGAGGTTGAACTGAGAGTGTAGACGCGAGAGCGCTTTAGGATATTTTCTTCGCGGGCGTGCGAAGCGGGCCGGGCCGGGCCGGAAGGGGCTCTGACGGGCCCTTCCTGGCCCATCACCTACAGTGCTCCATGCCGGTGCAGGCCGTCTAAAAGATAGATCGTGTTGTGTTGTGTCGTGTCGTGTCGTGTCGGGTCAGTCTGCTCATGGATGAGGGCAATTGTGTGCCTGATCCTACTAAAGTTTGCCAATCAGGGACAAGTCGAGTCATCGATCGAATTTTCCCTCTTTAAATTACTTTTCAAAGAACACTAGAAATCTCATTTTGATCTGATAGGCTTTTAGAAACTCGTTTCGTGGTTGGAACGGGGCATGTGAAATTCTATCTAGACATCATAGATAATTTTGTAAGGATAAGTGCACTAAAAATCTTTAAAACTTATCAAGAAAGCGTAATAAGATTTGAAAACCTTCGTAAATTACAATCAAATCATAAATCTTATTACGAAAGTACAATCACGCCTTACTCGAGTCCAATGCACTTTCTTGAAAATTGTAAGAAGTAATTATATTTTCGCGACACCACCGGCCATGGTGGCTCCGCTGGATAGGCTTCAATGGTCCTTTGAGGGAGAGGTGAGGGGTTCGAAACCCTTGCAACGCAAGAGGGCTGGCGGAGTTACTTGGTGACTTACCGGTGGCGTGGGGTGGTGGTTTCCATATTGCCTCTTGTGTTCTTCCCGCCATTTGCCTAGAACTTTCGGGGTTTCTTGGGTCATAAAAAAAAATTATATTTTCACGATAGATTTTATGATTTAATCACACTTTTTGAAGAATCTCGAGACTCAATTGTATAGTCGTGATAACTCTTACAATTTTTAATGCACTAATCTCTAATTCTTTTTTGCGAGATTTTTGTTTTATGAAAAAATAAGGATCCTACTTGAAGTGGCATGAAATTTCTAATAAAAAAAAAAACACAGAAAAAATCGCTAACCACACATTTCGGGGCAAAATTACGGGAATGCCCCCCTCCTTCCTGGAAGCACCAGGGCCACCCGTTTTCAGTGTTCCGAAACGACAAAAACCGGTGGCCAGAAATAACGGTCGAGGCGGAGCTGGGAAAACTGAACTGGGAACTCCCCTCTTGCTTCCTTCTTGCTCCATCTCGAGTTTTCTCGACTCCACTACTCACTGAGTCGACTCGGCCATGATCACCTGCAAACCATCCCACCCCAACCTCCAACCCCTCTCCAGACACCAGCTCCCCAGCTTCACAAGAAACGGCCCCTCTTCGCGCCCCATCCCGGCTCTCCGCAGCCGATGCGCCGTCGTCTGGTCGCCTTCGCGGCGGAACAACAACACTGCCGGAGCCTGCGTCGCGAGGAGCTCCGGCGGCGGCGGCGTTAATGGTGGCGGTGGGTGTTTTGAGAGCAAAGAGAGGGAGGCAGTGGGAGGAGGAGGAGGAGGAGAGAGGAAGGTGCATTGCGAGGTGGAGGTGATATCGTGGAGAGAGCGGAGGATCAAGGGCGAGATCTCGGTGAAGGCCGACGTGGAATCGGTCTGGAACGCTCTCACCGACTACGAGCGCCTCGCCGACTTCGTCCCCAATCTAGTCTGCAGGTATAAAAAATTGCATCTTTCGGGTTTCTTATTTTCAGCCTTATTTGCGGTATTCTTTGATGCTCAAGAGAGGAACAATGCTGGTTGATATCTTTCTCATGTGGGTATGGTTAATTGTGATTGTAGCCCACTTGTTTGAGCAGTTCATCACATCATTTTAGTCAATTAGTTCTCAGTGCAAGGAGTTAAATCATGCCTTTTGCTTTCCTTGTTGAAGCAAAGTTCCTTCCGGATCGCTTAGATTTCGGGGAGGACTGATGCGCAGTTGACTGAAAATGACGCGAAAGGATTCATAGACCTGGGTTAAAACTTACTCAGTCTGTGGAGAGATGGACTAACTTTTTGGGCCATCCGTGTTTTTACGATACTTCATTTGAAGTTATGTGCCGTCCTTCTGTGTTTCATGGTTGATGCTCGTCATCTGAAGAAAGAGTGTTTTTTTCCTTCTTTTAATTGTGTAGTGGGAGAATCCCCTGCCCGCATCCTGGGCGGATATGGCTGGAGCAGAGAGGCCTGCAGAGGGCATTGTATTGGCATATTGAAGCTCGTGTTGTCTTGGACCTTCAAGAGTTTGCCAATTCAGTGAGTGTCCTCAAATTGCCTTTTTTCCCTTTTTTTTCTTTTTGTTTTAGTATGCATTTTAGCACTTCGTGATTAAGTAGATCAAGAAAAGAAGAAATCAATGAATCAAGCTAAAAACCTGATAGCACTGTTGTAAATCGTTTAGTTCCTAGCATGACAAGTGCTACACAGATGAAGATTCAACATCGAGCCAGTTGAGATAACATGCTTCCTCTTCCTACCATGTCGACATTGGCATATCTGTGCATCTCCCAGAAAATGTTCTGTGGAGCTAGCATAGAACATGATACTAATAAAGCAGAATGGGAAAGGGATCGGTTTGTTTTATCTCATTGAACTTCCTTTATGTATGTTGAACTTCAAATAAGCCGGCAAGCATTTTAACTTCATCACTGTCTAATTTTTTTGTTTTATTATATAACATATGCCTCAGGCTCCAATACAGGACTTACATGAAATGATATCAGAGCATATATACCTCCTAATCAAATGAACGATCAGATATATTTTGAAGACATTAACATAAGTTCTCTTCTCTGCCAGAATTAGTCCAGAACTCGTGGAAATCGATTTAATGTTTGCATTCTTTCCTTTGGTATTGCTTTTCTTTTTTAACTTTCATGATAATGTTAATAGAGGATTCAGTCTCTCTTATTAGCTTCCATTAAATATTCTGAACAACTAAGAAACTGAAACATGCATGCGTAGCTGTTGGACTCAATTTTCTGTGTTGCATCGATGTTATATTCACAATACATAGGTGGAGCTTCATCAATTACTGAACTATAAATTCAAAACAACCTTGTGGCGCAGGATAATGAGCGCGAACTTCACTTTTCCATGGTTGATGGAGACTTTAAGAAGTTTGAAGGCAAATGGTCTTTAAAATCAGGGCCTAGGTGAGATTCTGTGTGCTTGTGTGCAAACCATGTTTGGGTATCTTCGTTCTTGCTTTATACTTTTACATCTGGAAAGCATCAGCCATCAAGGTTCTTTCTTCTTTAATAGGTAAGTCAACTTCAAAAGTGGGAGTTGATTAAACCCACTACAAGCCAATTGTACTAATGTAAACTGACAAACCAGCCGCATTAGCAGCAAATACATGAATGAACAGTACGAAATTGCGACAATCTGCAACTAATCATAATGAATGTGCCAATGAGCTCATATTAATGGAACTCCGTTGGGTCTTGTGTCCAATTCCTATCTTCTCCTCCCTGAGTTATCCATCAAAATAGTGCATCCGCTAATCATCCTGTTTAGATAGATTTCAAATTTACAGGTTGTCAGTGATGAGAGTTCTTGTTTGTTTAACTGGAAAAATCTAGTAAGAGGATAAAAAAAGAGGTACTAGTGTCGCCAATATAACTGCTGTCATTATGTAGCATCTTGGCCAGTCAGTCCTTTCTATAGTTGCTCTATAATCTCTCTCATTGTCTGACTTCAATCCAGATGATCAAGAAGTTACTTCTGTCTTATCATGTGCATATCCCGTCTGAATAAATGAAGGATGAAGGAATCTACAATGCATGTGTTACATGATTTCAAGACTCATTATAATGAAATTTGGGGGTTAAATGATATTATGCCACAAATAGGGATTCATTTATCTACTAGTAGACAGACAAGAATGCTCTAACTAAATTCTGTGCAACGTCTCTGCAAATAATCCTGTTGTGACTTTCCTAATTTTCTCTTTTGATCTCTCTGCTATTCAGATCGTCGACCATTTTGTCATATGAGGTAAATGTGATACCACGTTTCAACTTCCCAGCTATTTTCCTAGAAAGGATCATCAGGTCAGATCTCCCGGTAAATCTTCAAGCCTTGGCATTCAGAGCTGAAAGAAATTTTGAGGGAAATCAGAAGTTGGCATCGACCACAAGTTTTAGGGACAGAGCAATCAATGGTGCCGTTACTTCCATTGGCCCTGATTTGGACAATAAGGTGCAGCCTAGAGACATCAGCAATGCTAATGCTGGTCAACTGCCTGCGTCATCAACTGAGCTGACTAGTAATTGGGGCGTGTTTGGCAAAGTTTGCAAACTCGATCGGCCTTGTGTGGTGGATGAAGTTCATCTCCGTAGACTTGATGGCTTATTGGTAACTGAATGACAGTTAATATTAGAATATTCTTTATTGGCTTTTGTTTAGGGAGACTAATTTTGTTTAGGTGAATTCTGATAGAATGCTGTTTTGGGCTGAAGGAAAATGGAGGCGTCCACCGATGTGTCATTGCTAGCATAACAGTAAAAGCTCCTGTTCGTGAAGTCTGGAATGTCTTGACTACTTATGAAAGCCTTCCTGAGTACGTATCTCTCACTCATGCTTCTTATTACTTTAGTTGGATAAGGAATTTGGCTTTTGCTCTCTTGTTTCTGATAATACTTGTACTGTATCAGTGTTTTTGCCTTGCTTGAGCATTTAATGCAGGATCTTTTGTACATCTGATTTTCATACTTAAAAGTTTGTGAGGGAATAATATTGTAGGTAGTTATCTTTGAGACCCAAGTGAAAGCCTAGAAATCCTTCGTCACATAAACCATTAACGAATTGACATTCTAATGTTGAAACTCTTTAACAAGTGGAGTGGACATGCATATATGACTGGCTTTGACTGGAAATTAAATATGCATGAACAAATCTTTTGGCGAGTTCAGTTATCATTTTACTTAGATAGTTGCTTTTGTAATCAGTATTCTAGGTACAAATTCTGGCCTGACTATTGTGTAGTTCATATCGAACTTATTATTTGTAGTTTGCTGTCATTTAATTATCGACTTGTTGTTCAACTGTCCAGGCAAAAAGAGAAAAAGAATCATATGTATGTAGCAATATGATAGTCAGTGAGCTAACTACATGAATGATCACAAATGAAGATCCAGTAACAATAACTGAGAAGATGATTACAAGAGAGAAATACTAGTTCATAAATAGGACCAATTAGAAAACTAAAAGAAAGTGAGAGAGAATTAAATGGAATATATTTTATACAGCTATATACTTCTTTGCGCTCTTAACTACCCTGTCAACACAGCATCAGCCTAAATTGTTTTCCTGCACTCTACTTTATGACAGGATAGTTCCAAATTTGGCCATCAGCAAGATTTTATCACGAGAAAACAACAAAGTTCGCATTCTTCAGGTACATAGAAGAACTTTTTAGTCTATTTGGTTCAATAGATAGAAAGTTGCTTTGGAAGCATGTTCAACATTTCAAATAACGTATCATCTGCCCCAGTTTGTAGTTCTTTCATGTTCAAACTACTTAATATTATCTTTAATAATGTATTAATATGACCAATGCTATCTGTCGAGTCTACTTCTAAAGGTTGTGTGATGACACTTTAAGAAAGAAGGTCCGCATGTCAATAAAAGTGGTTGTCAATAAAAGTGGGCACGGTTATATTGGGTCTTTTTCTTTTTGTTTTTCTATTCCCTCCAATCCCTGTAGAACTTAGCGTTTCCAAGCTGAATGTCTTTCTAATGAAAAACCATAATCACAGGCAAACTTTTTGAGCTGAAGCTGTTACTGGTTAGATATATGTCTTTGATTGGTAGTAGACGTTAAAAATTAGCAGCCAAGATATGTCATATGGGGTATTACATGTGCGGTGTGTTTCAAAAACAAAACGTGGAAAACAGTTCATGTAAACTGGGACAGATATAATGTCTTTAAGAAACTGTTGATTCGAGGAATCCCTAAGATAATTGATGGTTCATGTAAGAAAACAGTTATTTATGCATCATTCCTTTTGAGAATTTGTCTTTTTCTCATTCATTCATCATATAAATGAATAGGGATACATGGTTGTATCATCGAGCACCATAAAAATACACAGCGTGAGAAAGTAAGACTATACAATACCTACTAACAATTGAGACACCGGAAAGTCTTAACTGGGTGACACTTTTGATATAGACATCTTTGATAGACACCTGTCCAATGAGAATGCTGTGACATGTTTGATAACTATAGATTCAGTTATGGCTTCCATGTCATCTGATTGGACTTACATGGTTTTCTGCTGAGCTCAACTTTGCCTCTAAATGGATGCAGGAAGGATGCAAAGGTCTGCTGTATATGGTGCTCCATGCCCGAGTTGTTCTCGATTTGTGTGAACATCTGGAACGAGAGATTAGTTTTCAGCAGGCCGAAGGGGACTTCGACTCCTTTCAGGGAAGATGGATTTTTGAGCAACTAGGAAATCAACATACGTTACTGAAGTATACTGTAGAGTCAAAAATGCACAAGGATTCATTTCTTTCTGAAGCTATTATGGAAGAGGTTTGATTTTACTTCAGATATTTCATGCGTAGATGTTCTTTTCATTTTCTTTTTCTTTTGGCCAATATTGCATAGATGGTCCAAAGCTACCGGTATTGTTTAAAAGTCTTACAACTATGACGTCATCTGTTCTGAAAAATAGGGAAAACAAGTTCATGGTGTTGGGTATGTCGTGTTCATTTTAAAGGAACGAACAAACGTCATATCTAAAAGTGGCTTCCCCTTCTTTCTGTCAAAGATTCAAGGATGTGATTATAATGCAACAACAGAAGATACTAAGACTGGAATAGCCTTTTCTAATTAAATCAATTCAGCAGTTATCATAATCCACACAAACTTACCCTCAAAGAGAAAAAAGTTATTTTAATTCTACCTAACGAGAAGTTCTGTTGTAGACTCATCACCAGTTTAAGTGTTGTATGTCTATCAATACCATTTTCCTCCTCGGAAGATGTGAAATGTATTAACATACTGGTTTTCTGACTCATTAGGTTATTTATGAAGATCTCCCTTCAAACCTATGCGCAATTCGGGATTACATTGAGAACAGGGGCGCAGCAGCAACTGACTCAGAAACAATCAGTGAAAGTGGTCTTTCCAGTGAGCAAACTGCTTCACCTAGCATGGATGAAAGCACTCGTGTCAGTGTTACAACTGATGACATCTCCAACTACGATGATGACTTATCATCACAAAGACCAAGAGTTCCAGGCCTGCAGAGAGACATTGAAGTCCTGAAAGCTGAACTCGTGAAATTCATTTCAGAGCATGGGCAAGAAGGATTTATGCCTATGAGGAAGCAACTCCGTTTGCATGGTAGGGTCGATATTGAGAAAGCAATCACACGGATGGGTGGATTCAGAAGAATTGCATCGTTGATGGATCTTTCCCTCGCTTACAAACGTCGCAAACCGAAGGGGTACTGGGACAACCTTGAAAACTTGGAAGAAGAGGTGGGTTAAGCTTGTAATAAATTCCATTAGCGGACTGCATTTCTTTCATTTGAGGTTAGGATTTCCATTGTTGTCGAAGATGAACATTTGTGAACAACCAACTCTTTGTTTCCTAGGCTAGGGAAGATGGTTTTACTCACTTGTTAACTTTGAGATCATACTACTACGTGATTCATTGACTAGGATTGTTTTTTCTTGCTTGCAGATACGTCGATTCCAGAGAAGCTGGGGAATGGATCTCTCATACATGCCTAGTAGAAAATCTTTTGAGCGTGCAGGTATTGGCCCCAAAATGACTCATCTCTCAATTTTATTGCTGCATTTACCAGAGATGCCATTGTACAAGCAATCTTATAGATGCCATTGTCTCTGTCTCCCTAAGCTTTCCTCATTAACCGAGCGAATTGAAAATATGTTCTGTTCTTTAAAGCTTAAGGGCCTATTCGAAAACCCTTAAGTCAGATCAGATTTAGTTCCTCTCCTTATTCCATACTTTAGGACTTCCAGTTTTTTCTCTTTAATGATAATGCATTTCCAGTTTCACCCATGACTTTCACCATGGGGAGGCTTGAACAATAACATGAAGATGACATAATAGCTAATAAATGTGCATTTGAGGAAGTTACTGGTTATGTTAGATAGGCCTATGTATGTGAAGTGTAACTATTCCGGTGAGGCATTGAGTAGGTGGATCCTACATGGTCTATTTATGGGTCCTCAACTAATCTGGTGAATACAGAAGAGCCATTTATCCGGTCGCTAGTGGAAAAGTGGTAAATAAGACTTGTGTTAAGTCATTTCTATCCTAGGATTACACCATAGGCCATGCTTATCTAGTGCGCGCAGGCGCTATTTGATCCCATCAAAGCAGCATTTGTTTGGAATGGCTAAATGCAAACCGAGCAGGAAAAAATTCACGCTAAGTTGTCTGTGGCTATCATCTATGACAATTTAACCTCATCTTCAGTTTCAAAATGAAAAATCATCTTTGAGTAAATGTGGCTTCTCCAGCTTGCAAAAGATGAATTGTCAACATGGTAAACCATGACCCGGTATAGCTCTATACCGTGACTCAGATGTGGATTTCTATTATGTGGTGGCATGACTCTATAGTATATTTACATGCTAAAAACTTAGATTAAATCCTTCTTCCATCCTAATATGTTACAGATGTTCTACAGGGAGATACGACATTGCGCGCGCTCTAGAAAAATGGGGAGGCCTTCATGAAGTATCTCGTCTTTTGTCCATGAAAGTTAGGCATCCAAATAGACAACCGGGACTTGCCAAGGACAAGAGAGCAGATCCTGTAGCAGCTACTGATTTAGAGGTCGAGGAAAGGTTGACATCTAAACCCTACATATCGCAAGATACTCAGAAGTGGCTTTCTCAACTTAAACATTTGGACATTAACTGGGTTGAATGATGAGTGATTTTGGGGCGGTGATATCCTTCCTTCTCCCCGCCGTCCCCCCCAGAAAAAAGGAAACAAAAAGTTCTTGAAGCTGTGGCAAGTTGCCCTATGATGTTTCGATTTTTGTGGTTCATCTTTCAACTTCTTGAAATTGGTTGCACTGTGCCCCCGTCCTTGGCTCTGACAAAACTATGACAAGTTATATACGGAAAAAATATACTTCAAAGTGATTATATTCTCATGTACTTTTGGCCGTGAACTTGTTCAGATTCCTATGTCTTTCTTCATACTTCTTCGCACGAGCCCTCTCTTGTTGTAATTATTCCGCTCGTACCTTGTTCTTTTTCATCGCTTATCGCGAGAATGGTTTTGGACAGCCCCATATTTTCTCTCATCATTTGACCTTCACCTTGTTTTCCTCCCAATGTCGCGGTCTCATACCATTCCAATCGACGCATGCACGCTTTCTTCCTCAAAGCACTGATGGTTGAATGCACGCACAAGCAGTTGATTCAACAGGATTTGAGAACTGTCAAAATAAAGTTGGTAATGTTATTAAAGTGTCAGTAAGTTGTCCACAAATTTGCGTTGATCAGATGACCGAATTTTTCCACACTAACTCTTTCAGCAACCTAAGAAAACCTATTTTAAGACGAAACAACAGAATCGTCCATCGCAGTTTTAATTTTACTTCATACTCTGACAATGGCAAAAATTCAAAATCTTAGTATCACCACACACCGTTTCAGCAGTGCCTTCTGCCTTTTTCTTCCCAATCTTGCATCCATTCATGAGCTTTTCCTCGTGTTAAAGCATGAGGCTGCTAGGAGTATTAGCGTAACTCGTACCATCATCTCCTCAAGCAAAGAGTAAACTATACCTTCATGAAGGCTCTACTTATTTTGTGAAAAATTAATAATTTATACAATGTTTTCTTAAATATGATCGCTTATATCGCTTTATATAATTAACGATGAAAAATATATTTATTGACAACAATTTATATCTAAACATTCAGACTCATTCATAATCGAGTTTTGCTATCTATCCTACTTCGACCTTGCAACTCTAGGTAGGAACAAAATTCTTCAAGATTTCCATTCATTCTGTGCAATCTGCTGGAAGAGCGCATGCAGCTTACATGCAGTGTCGAAACTTTTAGCCAATGAGTCGTCGATCATCAAGTGGAGCAACTTTACTCTTCGAAGAATCTAAAACATGTATCAGGTGGATCAAAGCAAACCCTAATACTCGAAGCAGTCTCGTATGTTCATTCTTCGGTCATTGCTTTCCAATCAGTGCCATTTACATACATAATGTAACAATGAAATGCCAAGTGCAAAACATTATTCGAGAGATCAGATGGGGCAAGCTTCTGTTTGAAGGAGGGAGCTCTATAAGGCCAAAAGCTTTCTTTTCATACCCCACCCAACAGCTATCAGGTAGAGCACAACACAACCTCCAACTGTGCCGATGATAGTTTCCCAAAATTTTATGTAAGGAGCACTGAAGAGGTCAATTTCTATGTTCATGCCAAATAATCCAACCACCACGATGCCCGCATTTACAATCATTGTCGCAGTAGAAAGCATCACTCCCATCTGCAGCAGCTGATTCTGCTTATCATCCAACATTATATTGATACAATCCTCAGTATCATCCACATAATCGTTCATCTACACAAACAGAAATAACTCTTGTTAGACATTGCATGTCCAGCAGATATGAAACATACAAAAGATGTGAGGAAATTATATGCAAAATCAGATGTTAATGCAGTGAAAACGTGATCTTTCCCATTCTCTGTCCTTCATTTCCATAACAATTCGTTAAGAGATGCAATAAATGTTGTGTATATTTGACAGACTACATGGAAGGACCTGGACTGTCGATCCAACTTCATTGTCTTAGAGAAAAGGGCAGGTACAGCATGGGCAATTTTACGAAAGCTACCCATGCTTTTAAAGTACAACTGAAAAGAAATTCATCACAAAACCTACACAAGTTGCATAACTGATCAAACCTATCATGGAACTTGAATAAAAAGTAATATGCTTCCTACATTTAATTAATGGTAGAACAATTAAACTGATAAGAGTTAAATATGTTTTGCCCACTCAGCTGTGAGCACAAAATTGTGAAGTCATGCATCCAAACAGATAAAAGGGTAATTCCCGGGTGCTATTTTACAGTCAAGGTACCTATGTCCGGAGGTAGCCTTGAGATCATCACACATGCGCATCACAACAGATTCATTAATTAATTTGCAACAGACTGATGTAAAAATAACATTCAGATGAAAAAGCTTGAAGAGGACTTTAATGGCAATGTATGTGGAAATGCATTAAGAAAACTAAGTGAGTTCCATCGCCCAATTCATCTAACGGTTGAATGGAGGATTTAGCCTTCTAGTGAGTTATATTTTGGATGGGAGATGCACAATATATTGTACTCGGTTAGATAAAACAAGGAAAACACATTTTCCCTAATGATGTTTTTTGCTTAGGAGGATTGGGCATTCACTTTTGGGTCCGATTGCAAGGTGGAATGAAGGAAATGCCCATTCCACCAAATAGATGGAATTGTGATTTCTCTCCAAGTTTCAGCTGATGGAATCACTATTCCTTCACCTTTTGTTCACACATTTCGAAGAATGTCCTCTCTTTTCTACTTCCTGTAGTTTATTCTAAAGAAAATATTGACATTTCGTTATTCTTTCAATTCTATTCCCATGTTATTTCTCCTCCACGACAAAAGGAATTTGGATGCTCATTCTATTCCATGCCATTCCTCCTCCCATTCCATTCCTTCCTTTCTCTCACTTCATCACATCAAACATAATTTATGTAGATTTCAAATTATAAACAAAATGAGAAAACATTTCCACAAATTTTTAATTGGTTGAATGCATAGAATTTATCTTAAGGCAGAAAATCTTAAAATTTTCAAAGTGAATTATCTTATTCAGCTAACTATGATAGTCAGTGGTCTAAGGCACAATCATATATGGACAGTTATAACATACTAGTGAGCTGATAAAAATAAACCACCGAATTCAGCAATGCATGTAAGGAAAGCACGTAGATACATACATCCGATAATTTTTGCAGTGTGCCATCAATTTGGACAAAATATGCTTCTAAAAGCATCTCAAGCTCCTCAATGTTAGACTTGTAGCTGGTCAAAACTACAGTATCTAATTCATCTTCCTCATTATAATCTTCAGCCCTGTCATGACATATCATTGCAGAGTACCAAAGCATCACGTTATGCAAGACAAGCTATAGATGAAAAATAAACTCAGGAGTTGTGGAATGACACAGCACGTGTAAACCAATTTACTTCTGCAAGTGTGTAAAGATTGAAGCGGCCGGACAGTATAAATTGGTAGGCTTGTAGTTTTAAGTTAATGTACTTTAAATTTGGACCTGCGAGAATAGGTACTTCCTCTCTGTCCCACATATTAATGGGTACAGCAGTGTTCTCTATTTATTTAGCCTTCTATTATGCATGCTTCCACTTCAACATTGCATCACACTGCAAAACTTCATTCTCACTTTATTTCTAAATAGCAAGATAGCTTCAACTACAATCAAATTGAAGTACCAGCGGACCAACATTCCCCTCCATAAGTATTTGGAACTATTTAAGCTGTCAGTCACCTTTCATCATCTATTTCAGGAGCAGCATTGTCTACTTCCTCTCTGATTGAAGCATTATCCAGTGAGCGAGTGAGAAGCTTTTCTGTCAAATACATCTCAGCCATATCATTATCGTCATCCAGCAAATGTTCAAGTTCATCTCTCACCTATGTTTAAGAAAACATGCAAATATTATGTAACAATCAGGTAGAATCCATTGTTAAGAAAAACACATCATTAAAACACTAGACAAATGAGATTTAACAAGAACAATTTAAACATCAGATTAATGAAGCAGAGTTCTTCTTAAGGGTCTTCAAAAATTTGAAATGAAAAATGCAAGCCTCTTCTTAGTTTCTTGTTGCACCTTTCACTGCCACATGTATGAAAAAAAATGTGAGGAGAAGGGCGGACTCAATTAGTTATCTCCTAAATTTTAAATGGAAAAGGTACATGTAGGACATGAGAACAGCAGTGTTGAAGTTATCTGGAGAAATAATAGCATGATCAGTTCAAGAAGACTTGGAAGCGTGGAAGGGTGTTTACTCTAGTACAGAGATTAAAATTTTCAGCCTCAATCTATATTACTGTCTTAAGGATGAATAGCTTTGGCTAATGAGTTTGTGGATTTTTGAACCCTGGGTGCAGTCCCTCTGCCTTCCACTCACAAGAAGAGTTGTACCATCGTGTCAATTACCTTCTGTACTCGGCCAGAGATGGCAACTAGACGACTCTTTATATTTCTAACACGGTCGAGGTTAAGTGTGCTGATTTTGGAAGTTAGTTCATCCAAAGCTGGATATGCCTCATCCTCCAGGGTCTTGGTCTGACAATGTCAGAAAGGAAAACATTTCAGTTACCATCCAACAGCGGAAAAAGTTTGAAGCTAAAAAGTCAAATGGGATGAGGAGAAATTTCAGTGATGCAGTTTTTAATGATTGAACACAAAGAATCAATCTTTTATATTTGTGTAATGGGAAAGGCTAGAAATTCTGGTTCTATATGATAACAACCCGTGTTTAGATATAAAGTAGCCTGAGAAGGTACAACATCCTTAAGAATTGTTACATTTTCCAATTCACTAGATTGAAGTGTGTCATGTATACCTCTGACTCAAGGCACCGGCAAGCAGATTCAAGACAAGATTCCAGTGCTCTGAATTCGAATGGCAATGTCTTGTGAACCCCACTAGCAGGCAAGGTCTTGCCGTCAACTCCCTTTGCAAGCAAAAATGTAACTATTAATCACGACAGGCCGACCAAATGCTGGGACAACTTGAGCAATTTTCTGTTTGTTAGAGCTACACAAATAAAATTCATTTACAACTACTACCCAAGGCCAAATAAGGATTAAACCGGTGAATGACAGTTTAATGTGATTTCATAAACAAACTGCGCAAATCAAGCTGACAGACAAATCAAATGCTGGGACAACTTCTTTCAGTAGGCAATTTGACATTAGGTAAAAAGACAATATAATTCACTTAACACTACTGACAGAGGCCAAATAAAGAGCAAACTGGCAAATAACAGTAAACCGCGATTGACTCTGTAAACAAGCTGCACTTGACACAACATGATGAACCACACAATTCCGAACATACTTCGAAACCTCAAACGACGGTCGATCGATACTACTTGCAGAATTTTAGCAAATATCTCTTACAACCAACAAAATGTCATGCGGATTTCTCGTATGTCCTTCTATTCCGCCCCCTACCTCAGGGTTTCTGCATAAGCCGCCGACGACAACACGGAATCCGAACCATCTCACCTCGGCCTAGAGCCTCACCTGTTGAGTCGCGCAATTGGAGCTAGAAACCCGGCGCTGGAGGTCCTGGACGAACTGGTAAACCAGAGGGCTGTTGGTGTTGACCATCAGGACCTCCTTGGCGGTGATCACGGCCTTGATGTGCTCCAGGTTCACGACGACCGCCCGCTCCCGGCCGAGGATCGAGGACGGGTACGACAGCACCGGGTCGAGCACCCGGAGGTCGCGCGCGGGGAGGCCGGTGCGGCGCATGATGGAGTGCTTCTCGATCTCCTCGACGCGCGACTGCCCGGACTCCGACACGATCAGCCACGCCCGGGTCCCGATCCCCTTCCGCCGCGGCTGCTGCGCCTGGACCATCGCCGCCCTGCCGATCTCCTCCTCCCCCGTCCGGTCCGGCGGCGGCGGCGGGGGCGCCATCGATGCGAGGGGCTCCGTCGAGAGAGATCGCATTCGGGAGCGGCGCCGTCACCGGAGAAATCTGGAGAAGAAAGGACGAATCTTTTATGAGGGAATCCGGTAGAAAAGGAAGGTGCAGCGTTCCCGCCAGAATCGGAAAGAGGATATGACGTGGCTGCCCCCGACCGGGATTTGTTTATATTTTTTTTAAATGTTAAAAAGCCCAAAAAAAATCCACAAATTATGCAAATTCCTGAGGCATTTACCTTTAACTTTTTTTTTTATGACTTGCAAAGTGACATATTTATCTAATTTTTCACAAAAAATCCAAACTTTTTTTATACAAAAAATTAATACCGTACTTTACATTGTCCATATAAGCAATCAAATATGTGATTTAATAAATGCTGATTTGCAAAATCTATGGGGAAAATCGCAAATTCGATAGTACGTGGAATTTGCCCTTGAATAAAGGAGATATTTTTCTATTTACGGCATGAACTTTTATAATTCAAATAGGAGGGAATTAATCCAATTTGGGATCTCATGTCCAAATTTGTATTGATCTTTCCCAATTAGTGAAAATGGCATTGATTCATTCCCATGTGCTAGTGTCGGCACGAAAACGTATTTTCTAAAGGTGTGTATTTGTTTGAGGTAAAATATTCGTCCGGAATTAGTTTTCCAAATTTTCACCCGTTTAGTTGACTGAAAATAGTTAGTCAACCAAAAACATTTTCTGATCAAGAAAAATATTCATGCATAAAATTAGGAAAATAAATTTCTAAATCTAATGAGGTAAAAATACTTTTTGGAAATGCTCATTTTAGTTTTTCTTTTATTAAAAGAAACTTCTTTTTCTTTCCTTCTTCCTCCATTGCCAATCGCTCGGCCTCAACGATTAGCCATAGGCACAGGTCAACAGGCCAACCTTAGGCGAGGCTTGAGCATGCTGACCTGAGCTCATCAAGATCTAGTGAGCTCAAACTCGCCCAAGGCTAGCCAAATCAACCCTTGTCGAGCCCCAGGCGACAACACCTTGGTTTGTCGGCCGTTGCTGAGGCCTGGCAACTGACGATGGAGGAGGAAGGAAAGAAAAAGAAAAGAAAGAAAACAAAAATATAAAACTTTTTTAAAAATGATATGTTTCGCATCAAACTGAAATCATTTTTAAATAAAATCGAAACCCATAATATCAAACAAAAGAAAATTAACCATTTTTAAAAAAAAATTATTTTCCTTTCTCATGAAATTTTTTCTCAAACAAACGTAGCCTAAATATTATGCATGTTTCACATGATCAACAGTCAACAACAAGAGGTAGATACAAGAAAACTATATTGCGCTATGAATCAGTTGTATCGATCACATTCTACCTAAGTGCAGACCTTCGACATTTACCATCCGGAAGTAGGCAATTTTAACCGCCCATGCATTCAAAATCTACAATTACACATAAGGAAACAAATGTTCAATGTCAATTATGCCTAAACTCAAAATCCCATCCCACTAAAATCGATCCATCGCGTAATCAAATATTAGAATCGAATAGACTTTGATCGAGAAATTACCTAATTTAATCAACGAACTCCACCGAGGTCGGCGAAGAAGCGATTCTCGGCTACTGATGGGCAAGCCAAAGACAGCAAGGAAACCTCGCAACGGAGACTTGCAGGCTCAGAAAGGTTGGTTTAACTGGCCTGCGGCGGAGAAGGACCACCGGTGGTTACAAAGACAGGCAGCCGAGCCGGGGCAGCCGGAAGCCTTGCCTGGAACCAGGAAACCTCTATTGGAATTGTTGGTTTCCTTCAAAAATTCGAAGGGAGGTGCGAGGAGTTGTGTGAGCTGTGGCGGTGCAGCGAGGCCAGGAGGTGGAGGTGTGGCGTCTGTCCGGAGACTCGCGGCGGCGGTGGCGTGAGGTTCACGGTGCGGAGAGGAGAGCACGCGGATTTGCAACTGCAAGGAGAGTTCGTCTCTGTATTCCCTCTCGTCTCTGTATCGACTTTATCCTTGACTTTGTAATTTTCTTCGAGCGTGCAATGTGGACCGCCTTTTCTTGTGCTGTTAGCATAAGTATCAGATGACGAGAGCATGGAGAAAATTGATAGATTTCCAAGGGAACGAATGCGTTGACTTCCCTTTTGGGGAGTGGGGGAATAATGGTGTGCACGTGCATTACTTCTTTGCTTTGATTATTCTTCGGCCTTAGATTATGCGGCTGACCCCTTCTTGCGATTTGTTTATATTATTTCAAAATGCTCTTCCATTAGAAGAGAGAAAATGAGCATGAAAATTCTGATGAGAGTTTGTCCCTGAAATAAAGGAGATATTTTTCTCTAGTTGTGGCATGGGCTTTCAATAGTTCGACCACAAACGAGACTCAATCCAATTTGAGATTCTCATGTCCGAATCTGTATTGATTTTTCCCAAGTAATCTAATAATTTATCTTTCTTTATTTTTCTCTTTTTTTTAAAGTACTATGCGTATTCATGTGATTGACGGTCAACAACTAGAGTAGAGCAAAAAGACTTTATTGCAAAACCATCCTTTCTTTTAATAAAACTTGCAACTTACATCTGATTTTTTTTACTTACATATATCGACTTGCATGCTTATAGTTATAACCCTGCTTATTTACAAAAATTGTCATCTACCTTCCTAAATTGTTCTTCCAAAAAAGAAAAAAAATAAAACTAAAAAACCACCACGAACCCAAGTATGCATGTTTTTGTTTTCTACCATCTTTCTGTCCATCATCAGCCGCCAGCTGATGATGGGTAGAACTTGCAACTTACATTTGATTTTTTCACTTACATATATCAACTTGCATGTTTATAACCCTGCTTATTTACAAAAATTGTCATCTATCTTTCCAAACTGTTCTTCCAAAAAAAAAAAAACAACTACGAACCCAAGTATGCTAAAAAAGTACCAAAATAATCCTAAACCTTTTACATTGATACGAATTCAATTATAAACTTTTTAGTTGGACCAATTTAGTCCTAAACATTTTCACATTAGTACCAATTCAGTCCATTTTGCTAATTTAATCCGGAAATTGCTAACGTGGCC
Source organism: Eucalyptus curtisii (assembly GCA_017140595.1). NCBI lineage: Eukaryota > Viridiplantae > Streptophyta > Magnoliopsida > Myrtales > Myrtaceae > Eucalyptus > Eucalyptus curtisii. Next base: position 433,536 of record CM029502.1, on the reverse strand, counting down.
GCAACAGTCTTATGTGGAGCCACGTGGACAAATTATATATATATATATATATATATTTAGACTTTTTAATTTTTTTTTTTTCCTTTCCAACCTACCATTGCCGGCCACAAGCTGGTAGGGGCGAGGGCCGCCGCGCCCTCGGCGGCCACGTAGGGGGCCTCGCGCCCTCATTGGCCACGGCGGCGAGGGCACGACGGCCCTCGCTAGCCAAGGGTGAGGGCCTTCGTGCCCTCGTCAACCACAGTGAGGGCGCAAAGGCCCACGTTCATGGCGAGCGAGAGCCGCTATGCCTCAGGCAAGGCCGTTGTGGCCCTCACTTGGATTTGGGCGAGGTCGCCTCACCCTCGCCCTCGGATCCGGGCGATGGCCGCCGCACCACCCGCCATGAGCGAGGGTTGCCGTGCCCTCACTTGTGGCCGACGAGGGTACAGAGGCCCTCGCTGACCAATGGGCAAGGGTTTTGGCCCTTGCCTAGATCTGGGGGAGGGCTGCCGCACCCTTGCCTGCCACGAGTGAGGGCTACCGTGCCCTCGCTTGTGGCCAAAGAGGGTGCGGAGGCCCTCGCCGACCAATTGGCGAGGGTTTTAGCCCTTGCCTGGATCTGGGCAAGGGCCGACGCCCCTCGCCTATGGCCGGCGACCTATCAAACGAAGTAATAACTTTTATAGATTATGTAGATCAAGTTTGTCTCCATTGTCGATCATGTGAATCCTGACATAAGTCCCAATGATTATTATTAAGATGATAATATTTTACTTGGCCACGTGATAATAACTTTTCAAGGCCACTAGTTTATCTGAAAAGTTAATGTGAGAAGTGGCTATCATGATCACAAGTGATTTTCCCAAAAGAAAAAAAAAATGAAGAGCCAATTTCTTTTTCCGAGGGATAGATCTTGCCACCATTAAACTTCGCTTACGTGGCATTCGATCTATCAAACGAAGGATGACGTGACCAACGGTGACTACCGCATCATCGATGTAGTTTAGATGTTGGTTAACTTAAACAGGATTGTGCCCTCCATTTTAATTATAAAAAAAAAGACGCTCTTTGAGCTAAGGCTTCACAAAATCAATTTGAGATTTCTCCCCAGGTCTGATTTTGCTCGAGAACCCTAGTCCTAAATTTGCTCGCTTGAGCGCTCTTCTCTCTTCCCTCTACTTTCTCTGATTGATGGAATTGGGCCCCAAATTGAAGTCTTTTAACATTCACTCTCCCCTTCACAAATTGATTTTTGACTTTCAAGATCCTAAATCCTAAAGCCGCAAATCTCTCTCTCCTCTCCCTAAAGAAAAAAAAAAACAAAGAAAATGACAATTTATTTATTTGCAACTTTCAGCACATTGATCGACATGGCATTCGTCACTGCCCGATTAATGGCATCGCATTAGTAGAGCCTAGCAACATATCTAACCGTGGCCAAATTATCCCTAAGACGCGGGTAAATTTGTTTCCCGGATAAAAGTTGTGGGATCTTAATTGGGCAAACGTTCTTGATCATAACTTTATTTTTTCTTAATGTTCCGATTTAACCGGAGAGAGAGAGAGAGAGAGAGAGGGAGAGGGAGAGAGATGCTTTAATTGTTGTCAGTTAAATCCGGTCTTGTCGTCTGTCTCTCTCTCTCTCCATCGGGATATTATTCTCTGTCTTTGTCGTCTGTCTGTCTCTCTCTTCGTCGGGATATCGGATTTAACGAACAACAATTAAAGCATCTCTCTCCAGAATCCCCACGCATCTCTCTCCAGAAAGCGTGGGGATTCTGCAACGTGGGGAAGGGAATCTCCGACGGGCGGACGGCTTATCAATGTCCGACGTGTACCCTTCTTCAACCTTCGACAAAAAAAAAAAAAAAAAAAGAGAGAAAAGAACTCCACTTCCATTTCCCACCCACCCCCACTCGACTTCCATTGATGTAAAGCCTTATGCTTGCGCCCGCTAACTCTCCATCTTCGGCGCAGCTGGTAATTTCTGGACCTGTTGAAGATGCCTTCCCAATTTCTAAAACCACCTATGCCCGACGGCGATCCTTACTACTATCCGAGGAACTCCTTTACCTTTTCCTTCCCTTCCCAAAGATATTACGATTTCGCTTTTCGTGTCGCCTCCGCTTCATCTCCCGTGGAGACGAGAGCCCCCCAAATTCGGAGATGGAAACAGCATTAGGCTCGGTGGTCAAGATTTTCACCGTCTCCAGCAGCCCCGACTACGTACTTCCCTGGCAGAACAAGCCCCCTGGCGAGGCTTGGGGTTCCGGTGGGTACCCTTCCTCTTCGTTCCTGTTTGACCCTCGTTTTCTTTCACCCCTGCAATCTAATCTATTTCCCTGCTGTCTGTCTGAACCCAAGGATTTGCCTTTCCTGGGAAAAGAATTATCACCAGCGCTCATGTAGTTGCAGACCAAGCGTTCGTTCAAGTTCGAAAGCCTGGGTCGGCTACCAAGTATAAGGCCCGTGTCCTTTCTGCTGGTCATGAATGTGACTTGGCCATTCTAAAGGTGGACAGTCAACAATTCTGGGCGGGCATGCGTTTCTTGGAGCTTGGAGGCATTCCATTCCTACAAGATGAAATAGCTGTGGTTGGGTATCCTGAAGGTACTCGCTGCTCAATTCCCGACCTATATTACACCATTAGTGAGTAACGAGTTAGCTCTTACCTCGCTGTATAGGTGGGGACGATATTTCCATGACCAAAGGCGTTGTCTCCAGAGTTGAGCCTACTCAATATGTGCATGGTGCGACTCAACTTCTTGCAATCCAAATTGAGGCAGCTATAAACCCGGGATATAGTGGGGGCCCTGCTCTCGTCGGTGTTAAAGTTGTTGGTGTAGCTTTCCAGGCTTCTGAGAATATTGGGTGCGTTCTCCTCTTCTTTTTATGATGAGAACATTGGTCACGCTCTACATACTAGACATATATTGCACTGACCTTGCTTTATTCCCCCTTTTCTCATGTGGGCATTTATTCCGTTAGAACTTCCTCACACAGTTAGAGCTTAAAAATTATGCTAAACCTTTTTATCTCGTTGAATTCCAATCGACTCACTTTGTGTTCTGTGTAGAGCTATCGTACATGAATAATTTCTTTTTGGACTTTCCCCTAGATACTGTCAATCTAAGTTGAGTAGAATCAGCTGTTTGCTTATCGAATGGATGTATTTACTCAAACTGTTCATTCCTCTTTGTCCGATTTGATTGTTATCTAGCATGCATCGAGAATCCTAGTCAAAATGTGCTTGAGTTGTTGATTCATGCTATATTCTATCTTCACACGATCATGTGCATATCTGTCCTGTTTCATGGATGGAGAAAGCTATCACCTCAACAGCAAATCATCGACCTTCTTGTATCTTGCCAGTGTTCCTGTGGCTACTGTTCTGCCCAAAAAGCCCCTTCTCGGACTTCATTTAAGCAAAAAGTTCAGTTGCAATATTAAGGATAGTGCAACTTCTTAGCATGAGCTTCTTATCATATACCTGAGTGTTTGGATCTGCCTCATAGAGTTGCCTTTGCTGTTGCACTCCTTCTAGCTTCAAATGCATGGTTGTGTATCTAGAAAGGTATAATGTGGATACTTAATGAATTCCTTTTCTTTTAATTGCCGTCACACAACTATATCGCTAAGAGTACTTCATGCAGATCATCATCATTATATGCCATAGAATAAGTATATATAATTAAAGATCACTGTTGAGAAATATTGTGAGTAATAAGGGTAAAATAGTAACTTACTTATGAGTAGGGTTGCGCACATATATATAATCATTTTGAATAATCAGAAAACAATTATCCTTCACATGGTATCAGAGCCAGGTTTAACAAAATAAAAATAAAAACCCTAGCAGCCAGATTACCGAAGACCACTATTCCGTCACTGGAAAAGTCCGCGCCTCCGGCATCGTAGATCAGTGACCCTTGCTGTTATCGTTCAAGTCCCGCCTTGGGAAGGCATCGATCAGCCTTGTGATTGCTGCTCGATTCCCATCATCGCAAATCCTTCTGTCAAACCTTGCTGATCAGTTCCCTATGAGAGTCCTCCGATGAAAATCTTAGAAGACGACATGCATCTTATGGTCTGGCCATGATGATGATCTTTGTGAACGACTTCCTCTGCTAAAACCCTATTTCGATTTTGCTGCCTCGTGTGGCTTGTGTGAAGGGAATCGAGGCCCCATCCATGCGCGTGAAGATCTATGGAGTATTGATCGGGTCGGGCTGAGTTTCAGAGGAAGCTGGGCGCTTGATATATCGTCCCCGATCATTGTCCTGGAGATCGGAGTTTTGATGTCTGTCGAGTTGTCATGGAGATCGGAGTTTTGATTTCTGTCGAGCTCGACGCTCCAACTTGAGGATAAGTGCAGAGGGCATCGATTCTGAGCGCTGCCCACATCAATTTCCTCCACAAGGAGCGCGTGACTGGAGGAACTGAGTTTGTCGTCGGTACTCCTGCTTTGGATATTTTATTTCAAGTTCGCATTTATGATATGAGGACTTATTCGGTGGGTCCGGTGTCATGGTTTCTATGGTCATGGTGGTGATGTTATGGTTTTACCCGATAAGGACAAGGTGCTGTACCCAAAACTCGCAAGCATTGAATTGACTTTCTGAGAATTGAAGGCCTCCATAACCTCTGTCTGCCATTCTTTTGCAGTGTAAATTTCTCCTTTGCTTTATTGAGGTTTGGATGCGCGGGGGACTCGGGTCTACCGTGTGAAAGCTGAATATTCTAGCTGCTGGACATGATGGGATTTTTTTTTATGGTAGACAGTAACCTACTTTGTTATGTGTACTGCACAAAATTTTAGAAGTGGCCATTGTGGATAATAGATTTGCTAGTTATTACAGAGGATAGAGTTGCTTTTCCGCACTTGAAAGTGATTTGCATTGATAAGTACACTGGTGCTTTGGCGATCGTATGCTGATTCGGTTGAAGCCTTTCTGTTTGAAATTTTTTGTGTGTATTTGATTGAATTATTGGAATTAAGTATCGGCAACTGTGAAGTTCATTTCTTGGGCTCAATCATTCTTTATTCACTAATGGCGACCAATGGATCGACGTCTGGATCTCCTTTTGGTCATTTTTAATTAACATCTGTCAAGTTAGATGGAACTAATTATCCATCTTGGTCTAAAGCGGTTGAGGTCTATCTTACCGCCACCGTGACAACTAGACTATCTCACGTCTACAATACCATCTGACACGAGTAAAGTTGCCGATTGGATTGCGGGAGATGCGATGATTCGGTCCCTATTGTGGAATAGCATGGACCCTAAGGTCAGTCCTCACTTTATTCAATGTGACTCAGCTAAAGCAGTTTGGGATAAGTGTGCATTACTCTATTCGGGGCAAAATAACATGATGCGAGTATGTGACACGTGGGAAAAGTTATTTGATATTCAACATGGAGATCAATCCTTGTCTGATCATTATGCTCGGTTCACCACTCTCTGTCAACGATTGGATACTTATCTTCCTGCCTCGAATGATCCAAATGTTTTGGCTAAACGACAAGAGGATTTGAGGGTAATATTATATCTCAAGTCATTGGGGCCTGAGTATTCATCTCTTCGTCAGCATATTACATCTCAGAGTTCTCTTCCCACAGTAGATGAAGTCTTCTCCCAGGCTCTCCGTTCTACAATTCCTGAGAAGAGTTCATCCACGCCAGCAATGGAGATTAGTGCTATGCTTTCTCGTGGTTCTAGTGGACGTGGAGCTCGAGGTCGTGGTTATCGAGGTCGTGGACGTGGTGTTGTTCATGGTGGAAGTCGTGGAGGCCATGAAGGGGCAGTTGGGACTCGTGGTACCATCAATTCTGGGAATAGTCGTGGTTCTCGTTATTGCCATCATTGTCAAAGAGCTGGACATACAGAAGCTTATTGCTATACACTTCACCCAGAGCTCAAACCACCTATTGCTGCATATGCAGAAGTTGAGGATTCTCTTGGTCCTCCCTCTATGGCTACACCAAGTTCAACTCAAGGTCTTAAGACAGGCGATTCAGTTACATTAACATGTGCCGAGTATGATACATTGGTTCGCTCCCAACAAGTAACAGGATCTTCAGCTCCTACTACTACTCTGGCACAAACCTCTAAAGGTAGTTCATCATGTTTGTTGTCTGCATCATCTGATTCTTGGGTTATAGACTCTGGAGCTACCAATCACATGACTGGTAACTCTAACTTACTGTCTTCTTTTCACTCTACATCTCCTTCATTATCGAATTCGATTACATTAGCAAATGGTTCACGGTCTCAAATTCTTGGTATGGGAGTTGCTCATTTGAGTCCCTCTCTTTCTTTGTCATCTGTCCTTCACCTATCAAAATCTCCTTATAATTTGATTTCTGTTAGCTCTTTGACCAAAGAACTAAATTGTTCTCGTGACCTTTTACTCTTCCCGTTGTATTTTTCAGGATCGAGGACCGGACGAGATGATTGGTGGGGGACATGAATCCAATGGCCCGTACTACCTTGATAAGAAGGTGTTAGGCGCCGCAGCGGTGAAACATACATCGACTGATGTATATCGAATGCATTGTCATGCTGGTCATCCACCACCAAACCTACTTCGACGTTTATTTCCTGAGTCTAAGTTTGTGAGTTCCTTTCGATGTGAAGCTTGTCGTTTGGTAAACATCATAGAGCTTCTTTTCCTTCCCGTATTCAAAATCGTGTGTCTAGTCCATTTCGGTTGGTTCACTCGGATGTATGGGGTCCATGTCGTGTGTCGATGTCTCGGATTCAGGTATTTTGTTACATTCGTGGATGATTTTTCCCGAATGACTTGGTTATTCTTAATAAAGGATCGTACAGAGATTTTTCATTGTTTTCAATTGTTCTATTTCGAAGTGTTGAATCAATATAATATCTCTGTCAAACATTTACGGTCAGATAATGCTAGAGAATATCTTGCTACAACTTCTGGTTTCCAGCCCTTTCTGGAATCTCATGGTATTATTCATCAGACGTCCTGCTCATACACTCCACAACAAAATGGCGTAGCTGAGCGTAAAAATCGCCATCTTCTTGATGTCGCCCGCTGCCTCATGTTTCATATGCATCTACCTAAACATTTTTGGGGCCATCTTTGTTCTTACGGCGTGTTATTTAATTAATAGGGTTCCAACTTTCTTCAAGGGAAGACACCATTCTCAATTTTACATCCAAATCGTCTGTCTTTTCCTTACCTCTTCGAGTCTTTGGGTGTGTTTGCTTTGTACATAGTCTTACTCCGGTCTTGATAAATTGGATCCTCGTGCTGAAAAATGTGTCTTTGTGGGATACTCTCGAACTCGGAAGGGATACAAATGTTATAGTCCTACTCGTCGTCGTATGTTCGTGTCTACGATGATGTGACGTTCTTTGAAGATCATTCATATTTTTCCTCTCGAATGTTCCACGAGATACCGGTGATAGTGATGATTGTGTACTACCAATGCTTCCACTTTGCCTTCCATCTCTCCAACTACCTCCGAGAAAATTTCAGTTCTTGACCGCACCTATCATCGACGACGCGTACGGTTCCAACTATGACAAGATGACGGCCTTCATCGGACTGATTCATCTTTCCCCATCGGTTGCGGTGCCGACCTCTCGATCCTAATCCGCCCATTGCTTCTCGAAAAGGTACACGTTCTTGTGTTGGTCGTCCTGTTGATCATTATTCTTGTCTTTCTGATTGTGTTAGTACGCACCATCCTATTTTCAATTTTTTGTCCTATGATCGTTTATCTCCTACCTTCTTTGCCTTTGTCTCGTCGTTGTCTTCTATTTCTGTGCCTAGCAGTGTTGCTGAAGCTCTTGCTCATCCGGGATGGCGTCGTGCCATGGAAGATGAAATGAAGGCACTAATTGAGAGCAAAACTTGGCAGCTTACTTCCTTACCTACTGATAAGCAACCTGTTGACTGTCGTTGGTTTTTCACTGTTAAAGTTCACCCGGATGGTACTCTTGATCGATTGAAGGCACGATTAGTTGCGAAGGGGTATACTCAAACTTATGGTGTCGACTATAATGACAGCTTCTCTCCCGTGGCCAAAATTCCCTCTGTCTGTGTCTTCATTTCATTGGCTGTGCAATTTGGCTGGATCCTTCATTAATTGGATGTCAAAAATGCTTTTTTACATGGTGATCTGGCTGAGGAGGTCTACATGGAGCAACCACCTGGGTTTATTGCTCAGGGGGAGAATGTGGTATGTCGTTTACACAAAGCTTTGTATGGACTTAAACAATCTCCTCGTGCTTGGTTTGGTAGATTTAGTGATGCAGTTATCAAATTTGGATTAAAGCGGTGTCAGGTAAATCATTCAGTTTTCAGCTCTGTGTCTTCGACTGGTTGTATCCTTCTAGTTGTATATGTGGATGATATCATCATTACTGGCAGTGATTCAGGTGGTATTCAAAAACTTAAGCAATTTCTACATAAAGAATTCAGTACTAAAGATCTGGGACGTCTTCGATATTTTCTTGGCATTGAAGTATCCTATTCACATGCTGGTATCAATTTATCACAACGAAAATATGTATTGGACATCCTTGGCGAGGTTGGATTTCTTGGAGTAAAGCCAGTCGATACCCCTATGGATCCCAATATGAAACTTGATGCAGAACATGGAGAATTACTACATGATCCAGCAAAGTATCGAAGATTGGTTGGTAAGTTAAACTATCTTACTATTACAAGACCTGATATATCCTTCGCGGTTAGTGTAGTAAGTCAGTTTATGAGTTCTCCTTGTACCACTCATTGGGATGCTGTACTACGGATCGTCAAATATTTGAAGGGAGCGCCAGGTAAAGGACTACAGTTCAAGAATTATGGCCATCTAAACACTACAGGCTTTTCTGATGCCGACTGGGCTGGATGTCCTGTGGATAGGAGATCTACTTCAGGCTATTGTGTGTTTCTTGGGGGTAATTTAGTTGCATGGAAAAGCAAGAAACAGCATGTAGTTTCCCGATCAAGCGCTGAAGCTGAATATCGTGCTATGGCACATGTAACAAGTGAATTACTATGGTTGAGAATCTTACTATCAGAGATTGGAATGTCACCGTCAAATCCATCAGTGTTGTATTGTGATAATCAATCCGCTATTCATATTGCATCTAATCCAGTCTTCCACCGAACTAAGCACATTGAGGTTGATTGTCATTTTGTGCGAGAAAAGTTCGAAAGGTGACTTTATTCTTCAACACACAAAGTCGTAGGATCAACTCGAGACATTTTTACGAAGTCTTTACGGGGAATAGAGTGAGCGTCTTATGTAACAAGTTGGGACTATTTGATATCTATATCCCAACTTGAGGGGGAGTGTTGAGAAATATTGTGAGTAATAAGGGTAAAATAGTAAGTTTGTTATGAGTAGGGTTGCGCACATATATATATATATATATATTTGTAACCCTTTTTCATTTTGATTAATCAGAAAACAATTATCCTTCACAATCACCATTTTTATATACTGAACATGTGAGTGTTTAAAAGATAGCTCTTTCTATCTTGGATTGGTTTTGAAGTTACCATCCTTCTAGTAGCCAAAATAGTGAATATAGGTGATTGGAATTGCTAAAGTTGTGATCACTATTTCGGAGGTATTTTTTCTTGTAACTCTCAAAAATTATTTCTCTTAGTTCTCCACTAATTTTTTATCCGTGTTTTGCAGATACATAGTTCCGGTTCCAGTAATCGAATGCTTCATATCTGGTGTTGACGAAAGTGGAAAATACACAGGATTTTGCTCCCTTGGCTTGTCATGCCAGCCAATTGAAAATTCTCATCTGAGAGACTACTTCGGGATGCGTCCAGAAATGACTGGAGTTCTTGTAAGCAGCATCAACCTTCTTTCAGATGCTTATAGGTTCCTCAAGAAGGATGATATAATCCTTGAATTTGATGGCGTGCCTGTGGCAAATGACGGAACAGGTATGTTCATACAATTTTAGCATTCAGCCGTAGTTTACCATCAGAGTAATAGCAGTGAATATCTTCGTGTTAATATAATTCGTGCTAGTCAAAATACATGGATAATACTAATTTCATAACCATGCTGGCTTTACTCATATCCACCCTCAATGGGCCATGCATTTTTTTCCCCTTCGGCATCTCACTGATTTCAATCTCTGAGTTTGTACTAGTGAGACGCGTGTACCTGGCTTTTCGTCTTTGTGACACTGGGCTTTTCTAATGGCTTTGCTTTTGAGTTTTTTGTTTTTTGTTTTGTTTTGTTTTTTTTTTTTTTTTTTAAGATAGTGTTCCTTTTATGTGATGCATATTGCAGTTACTTTCCGGCACAGAGAACACATTAATTTCGATCATTTGGCATCCATGAAGAAGCCCAATGAAGTGGCCTTAATCAAAGTTCTTCGGAAGGAAAGAGAGTGTAAAGTCAACATAACCCTCCGACCAGTAAGTCATTCTGACTTTTTTTCTTCTTTCAGATTAATGTCTTAGTTATGTTTGCATGATACCATATATTTGTGAGCAGGTACTGTTCATGAATGGCAAAGAAAGTTTAATATATACTAACATGTAAAGCCAAATTAGAAGAGTTAAAAGTTTGTTCACCTTAGACAATTCTACAGTGAGAAAATAGCAGGCGGATTGATGATCCCCTAATTCATCTTGTGGATTGGTGATTCTGTGTTGAGGATGGAGATTTGGTTTCTTTGATTGGCTAAGAGTAGACCTGCCAAAGGGCGGATCGGGTTCAATTTGGGTCGGGTCATAAATTGTCCAACCCAAATTGATCCATTTAACTCATTTGTGACCCATTTATCATAATGCAAATTTCATAAAAGAAAACCACTTTCTCATCCTATCCTTTGTGGATGGTGTGTGTTCAAATCAGTTAGCATATGAAGCTTTGCTTTGGTGGATTCGTGGAGAATCAAATTAGCGAGCCCTCCACTTTCTTTGCTTCTTTGAAGATACAATAGTCTAGTGGACATTATCAGGTTGTCTTGAGTTGGTAGATAGAGTCACACAAAGATGATTGAATCAAGACCAAATCATCTGATCTTGCGGTAGGCCAGTCCATTGCACTTTCAATCCTCTCAACTTGTCATCAGTACGAGTTCGAAGAAAGGAATTACAGCGCCTTTCTATTGTTTCGATGACCTTTTTTGGTCATAATAAAGATAACGCGCCAATAAGAGACAATGCTGAAAGTGCTAGTATGAACACCTAGAGAGGGGTGAATAGGTGTAAAAACAGATTCTGCAAAATGTAGTGAAAACCTTTACTTACCTAAGTCTGAATAACAACAGACTTTTGAAACTGAGTCTGAATAATAACAGACTTTGAGCAAGTTCAGACTTTAGTAGTTAAATAAAAATACGAACAAAATAAAGGAGTTTAGGGAAAGAGAATAGAAACACAAGGTTTATAGTGGTTCAGCTTAATCTAAGCCTACGTCCACTCTCCCACGCTAATAGCCTTCTTGGCTGGATTCCACTATGCAATCAATAAGAGATTACAACTTTGAGTGCAAACACTTAGTAGTAGATCACACTATCTCACTAAGTCACTCTTTTGGTATTTTTCTCAAGATCACAAACGTTTAAGCTCACGAGAGACAAGTGTATGATCGAAGATCGCTAAGACTTTGGAATTATAAATTTTACGCTCCGTCTCTTACTTGCTCATCGGTCATTCATCTCCTTAAATACTCCTCCACTTCCAAACTAGCCGTTGGACAACATCTCGAGGATCGTCTTCCAATCAATCCGTTGAACAGATCTGTATCTAGAAGATTTGGTAGCCGTTGAGTGACAAAAGTAGAATCCCAAATTGATTCCGATCGTCCATACAAATAGAATCTTGGTCCGTATAGAAAGTTATTGTCTTCAAGATCTAATTGTCAATCAATTAAATTGAATCAATCAAATCAATCTTGTTGTGGAATCCAAACCAGATCATTAGCCTTTATAAATTTGGGACTTTTGTTACGTTCTGTCGAATCTGGATGTAAAATCTGAAAGCAATAGACTTTACAGTCTGAGTCTGAGTGTGATAGACTTTACAACCTGAGTCCGAACTATACTGCTTCTGAACAGATTTAGCTTTAAGGTCTGTACACAGTCTGAATAAGTTCAACTTCAGCATAGAGTCCGTCTTCTGGTTCTTCATTCACGTTCAGTCTGGAATTTGTCAGAGTAGGCAGACATCTGATGTAGAACAGACTTTGATACTAAAGTCTGGCAGTCTTCAGACTTTGATACGGAAGTCTGGAAATCTTCAGAATATACATTGGACACGTGTTACGTTCAGTCTTCTGGCCGTCTTCAGACTTTGACAATATCATTTACATGTTCTATCATCTACATGGTCTATTACTTAACCATTAAACACGTTAGTAGCCTTTGATTTATTTTGTCATCTTCAAAATATTATAAGGGATTTCCCTGACAATCTCTCCATTTTTTATGATGACAAAACAATCTTTGAATATGCAAATGTGTAATCACACTTTCTAAAATATTGATAAATCAGAGCAATGTAATTCAAATCAAGAGATAGCAAATAGATTGAGCATAACAATATATAGAAAAATAATCGCAGCTCAATATTATACAATAAATTATATCAAAGCAATGTAATTCAAATCAAAAGATAGCAAATAGATTGAGCATAACAATATATAGAAAAATAATCGCAGCTCAATATTATGCAATGAATTATATCAACCAATCAACACATATGCATATTTATATTCTCTCCCCCTTTTTGTCATAATCAAAAAGCAATAATGATATCACGTAGAGAATATAAAATGATAATACAATTTCCAAAAAAAATTCAGTTTTTACAAAGTAAGTAGAATATTAAAGATATGCAATATAGCTCATTTCGATCATATATTTCAGCAAATATTCAATAAAAATCATGGATGCGTTATAAAATTCAATTATCCTTTTTGTCATAATAAAATGATAATATCAATAAAAGATTTGTTAATGATAAAAGGTAATAAAAAATGCACTAACCGGATTTTGTAGAACTTGAATTCTGACACATTTACCTTTTTCTTCCTTCCATAATAATTAAGATCACGATCAATTCAAAAAGATTTTTCCATAAATGATCAATGCTCCCCTCAATTTGTTGCCTTTTTGAAGTGATCACGATTCTTTTCTTTTCCTTTTGGATTCACTTCCTCCCCCTGTCATCATGACAATATTTGCGAATAGAAACAATTGTTGCTTGTGCACGTTGAACATAATATTTTTCAAGTATTTCCTTTGCAGCGACAACATCCGCAACGATCACTTGCAACTTGAAATTCGAGGCAAAAATTTATTTTCTTCAATCAAGCTCTTCTCGAATTCAACCTGCATATACTTAACGAACTTTCGTACGACACATTAGGGATTTCCTTAACAATTTGCAAAAACTTTGCACAAGGAAGTGAATTTTTGAATCTTCAGAAGATAGTATATAATCTCCACAATTTTCAGATCAAGCTTTCCAAAATCCATATGAAGGATTCTTTTTGCACCAATCTTCATAGAAGATATTTTTCTGATTGCACCAAAATCTGCGTAAATTCGTAATCATTCTTGCCTTATTGAATTTCCTGCAATTAACTCATTTTCTTTTTGGTATTCATCAATTTGGATCCTTCCATTGACGTTAGAGCAAAATATAAAATCTCCATAAATAATCAAATATTCCTTCCTAACTTATCATAACATATTAATTAAGGAAAGAACATTATGCACAATAATATTAGAGAGAATTAAATCCTTGAATATTTAAGAAAGAATATTTTGCATAATAAATTAATATCACGTAAAACAGATTTTTATTTGGCAAAATATGATAAAATCTAAGAGTATAAAATTAAACCAAATAAATTCATTTGTCTCTAAGCAAAATATCAAAAAATAATCACACAATTCTTTTTTCAAATCATAGAATATGATCATTATAAAATCTGAATCAACCAAGGATATATCGAATATCAAGCATAATGAGAAATTTCAAATTGTGTACTCAAACCAAATTGAGAATAAAAAATATACATTCCTTACCAAACTCTCTTTCTTCTCTTCCTTTATTTCCTGCAAAAATAACTCATCTTTTCTTTGGTACCCATTTTTTCTTGGGTCCATGAGAGTTAGTAGAATATGATGTTTTTACCCAATCTTTCTTAATAGGTCTTTAGACTTTAGAACATTCTTTTCCAATGTGTTTTGAATCACCACAATTTGAACACTTGAGGGCATTTCGACCAACAGGTTTTGTAAAGATCCTTTGAATGATTCTTGTACGCAAGTTTAGAAGGTCTTTGTTTAAGTCTCTCATTGACTTTAGGAAAATCTATTAGAGAATCACTTTCCTTATTGAAACCAAGTCTCGACTTATTATAGTAAGGAACTTGTATATAAATGATATGCTCTAATGTTTTTGATCCATTTGAAAATCTTGTCGAAATATTTGAAAATTCTTTTTTTTAAAAATCATTTTCTTTGACAAGTAAATCTCGACTTTCTTTTGTTAGTGGAAAATCTTTTTGCAAAATTTTAAAATTTTCTTTTTGAGAAAGATCCCGTTGCCTAAGCCGAGAATTTTCCTTTTTAAGTTCGAAGATCCTTTTAAGAAAAGATTTGATATTTAAGCAAAGCTTATTTATAAACTTTGAAACTTTGAGAGGAATTTTTGAATGGCTTACCTTGATTTCCTCATCGGATTCTGAGTCTGTGTCCAAGTCGGACTCTGATTTTGAGTCTGTGTTTGAGTCAGACTCTGATTCCGAATTTGAGTCTGAGTCTGAATGTGCCATCAAGCATATATTTCATTGCTTGTCATCTTCTCTCATGGTTCTTTTCTGGCCATTCTGCTTATATTGTTTTCTTCCATTGAATTTCATTCCTTTTCTACTCAGCTTTTTGAATTTCTTGATCATAAAAGCAAGTTCTTCGTCGTCCATGTCATTTTCTGAGTCTGTATCATCAGAATCAGCGTTAGATATTAAAGCGATGGACTTCTTACCTTCGGGATCTTCGTCGTTGATTTGTTCCACTTCATAGGATTGAAGAGTGCCGATCAATTCATCAACGGAAAGTGGCATGATCCTCTGAGTTTCTTGGATTGAGGTCTTGACATGGTTCCAATCTTTTGAAAGACCTCGCAAGAGTTTGTTAACCTTTATTGGGGAAGAAATTTGCTGACCATAATATGCTAAACCATTTACAATTTCTGTAAAACGGCTGAACATATCTCCAATTGACTCTCCTTACTTCATCTTGAAGGATTCATATTGGCCGAGCAAGAAGTTCACTTTAGTCTCTTTTACACGATCAGTCTTTTCATAAGTAACATGAAGTCTATCCCAAACTTCTTTTGATGTTTCACATGAAGAGATTCTGTTATACTCAACAGGAGATAAGGCGCAATATAAAGAATAAATAGCTTTTGCATCAAGTGCTTCTCTTTTGGACATCTCCGTCCGAGACATAAGAGCATGGAGTTTGGTTTCTCTGTCTTTGGCATTCTTGTTTGAAGTAGACGCAGTAGTGTGATTGATTCATTTTTCTACAACATCCCATTGTAAGGGATCACTAGATCTTAGGAATGTCTTCATTCTGTTTTTCCAAACGTTGTATTCCTTTCCATCCAAATATGGTGGCCTGGTGTTACTTTGCCATTCTATAAGTCCTGGTGCCAAGATACTAGCCATAGAAGATCTTTAGCTCAAAAGTAAAAAACACTTTTATAAATCGAGCACTTGGCTCTATACCAATTGAAAGTGCTAGTATGAATACCTAGAGGGGGTGAATAGGTGTAAAAACAGATTCTGCAAAATGTAGTGAAAACCTTTACTTTTAACCTGAGTTTGAATAATAACAGTCTTTTGAAACTGAGTCTGAACAATAACAGACTTTGAGCGAGTTCAGACTTTAGCAGTTAAATAGAAATACGAACAAAATAAAGGAGTTCAGGGAAATAGAATGGAAACACAAGGTTTACAATGGTTCAGCTTAATCCAAGCCTATGTCCACTCTCCCACGCTAACAGCCTTTTTGGCTAGATTCCACTATGCAATCAACAAGAGATTATAACTTTAAGTACACCAATACCATTGTGACTATTACAGATGTATGGGGTCGGGTAATTTCTTGGTCACTAAGTTACTCTTTTGGTATTTCTCTCAAGATCACAAACGTTTAAGCTCACGAGAGATAAGTGTATGATCGAAGATCGCTCAGACTTTGGAATTATAAATTCTACGCTCCGTCTCTTACTTGTTCATCGGTCGTTCATCTCCTTAAATACTCCTCCACTTCCAAACTAGCCGTTGGACAGCATCTCAAGGATCGTCTTCCAATCTACCCATTGAACAGATCTGTATCTAAAAGATTTGATAGCCGTTGAGTGACAAAAGTAGAATCCCAAATTGATTCCGATCGCCCATACAAACATAATCTTGGTTTCTATAAGTAAAGCTTCTTCGTATAGAAAGTTCTTGTCTTCAAGATCTAATTGTCAATCAATTAGATTGAATCAATCAAATCAATCTTGATATGGAATCCAAACCATATCACTAGCCGTTATAAATTTGGGGCTTCTGTTACGTTCGGTCGAATCTGGATGTAAAGTTTGAAAGTAATAAACTTTACAGTTTGAGTCTGAGTGCGATAGACTTTACAATCTGAGCCCGAACATATACTGCTTCTGAACATATTTAGCTTTAAGGTCTATATACAGTCTGAATAAGTTCAACTTCAGCATAGAGTCCGTCTTTTGGTTCTTCATTCACGTTCAGTCTGGAATTTGTCAGAGTAGGCAGACATCTGATGTAGAACAGACTTTGACACTAAAGTCTGGCAGTCTTCAGACTTTTATACGGAAGTCTAGAAATTTTCAGAATATACATTAGACACGTGTTACGTTCAATCTTCTGGCCGTCTTAAGATTTTGACAATATCATTTACATGTTCTATCATCTGCATGATCTATTACTTAACCATTAAACATGTTGGTGGCCTTTGATTTATTTTGTCATCTTCAAAATATTATAAGGGATCTCCCTAACAAATGCTACATAGGACTGAGCTTACGAGTTGTAACCTGCCAGCAAAAGACAGCCTCCTAGCAGTCCAGCTTCTTAACCAACTCAAAATTCAATTAAGGCTTTGCAATCAGCTTCAGATAGCTTCCCCGAGATTAAAGGAAGCTCTAAGTACTTAACAGGTGGAGAAGCTCTTTTAAAACCACTCAGCTGGACCATCTCCCCCAAATTAGCTTCAGAGACTCCAGAAGTGTACATTGCAGTTTTCATTGTGTTCAACTTTAACCTTGAAAGATTATAGAAGCACTGAAACGTTTCCAATGTCTCCTTTGGAGCCTCAACACACCCATTAGTTAGTGTCAAAATGTTATCAGCAAAACAAAGATGAGTGATCTTGATTTTTAGCACAAAGGACGAAACTTCAGCTTTCCTCGCGTAGCAGCCTTACATAACACTCCAATCACCTTAAGAAAACTCTGGGTTGCCTTGCCTGAGATCCTTACCACCTTGAAAATAACCCTCAAGGCCACCACTAAAGAGTAACAGAGAAGCATGCAGAGGTAATGTAAAATTTTTAGGGAAAACCAATGCAGCCATGACGTTGAAATAAAAAGGCCAATGCACTTAAGCAAAGACCTTCTTAAGATCTGCCTTTATAACACTTCTAGAAGACAACATCTTTCTTGTGATGGGGCTTAACATCTTCAGGAGCAAGCAAGATATTCTCAGCGATTTTCCTACCCTCGATGAAAGCTCGTTAATTCTTATTAATGTAGGATTTTAATTATGCATTTGTAGACAACATCCAGCAGGAGACAGGCTTATAATCAGCCATTCTAGAGCCATTGTGGACTTTAGGGACCAAAGTGATACCAGTAAACTTTGCTGCTTTCACCTGTTGATTACCCTGAAAGAAGCTAAGTATAACAGCCCTAAAATCCCTACCATTGATAGGCCAAAAATCTTTAGAGAAATGAGAGGGAAACCCATTCAGGGCCAGACCAAAGAGGCTTGGATTTCCTCAACTGTAATAGAAGCACCCATGAGATCCTTAGATCATCAGAAAGGTTAGAGTCGAGCAATTTCTTCAGCTAAGAGATAATTCCACTGGAGCAATTAACATCTGGAGCACCCGGTAAGTCTTAATAAAAGTCCACAGGTTCTGCCATAATTTTATCATGCTTCTAATACGAACTTCCATGACTGGCCACTGGAGATCTAATTGCACTCCCCAAAGTTCTCTCTTTCACCAACTAATGAGAAAAGCCGGTATTTGGATCACCAAGCTTTAGCCAGGTAATTCTAGATTTTCGTTTATAGAAAGCATCCTCAGCTTGCTGCAGATGCCCCAATTGAGGTCTGATTTTCTGCTCTTCCTCAGTTAGACTCTCAGAGGGATTACTCCTCAGAGCATGCCGGAGAGCAGCAAGCTCAAGTTTTTTTTATTTCAGCTTTCTCAGGCAAAGCACCAGAAGAACCTCTTTTTTAATGAGCAATGAGCAATACATTGGATATTCAGTCACCACTTTATTCCAATCAGAATGCAAAATTCCCTTATACTCCTCATGATATGTCCGGAAGTACTTGAGACTTCTTGGATTTAACTTCATCGATCTCTAACTGAAGTAGAGCATAAGAATGATCAAAATAACTTGCTACCCTCCAAGGCTCACCCTGATGGGATAATTCTGTCATTCTTTGCATTTTACATGAGCCCATTCTAACTGCATGGCTTGGAGCAATGATGGATTTGTTAGGGCTAGAACTATCACCTAGAGGGGGGGTGAATAGGTGAATATGCAGAATTTAAAAGATAATCGAATTTAATATTGCAAAAGGACGTCGTCTGGTAACAAGATGTGCAGTGGTCAGATCTTACCAATGTGCAATAATCTATCACAAGAAATAAATAAGAGTTTAAGGGATAGAAAAATGCATACAACAATTATAATGGTTTGGCTTGTAATAAGTGTACATCCACTATCCCGCGCCGACAGTCTATCGGCTGGATTTCACTAAAGAACTGATCAGAGATTACAACAATTGAGTCTTCTCGACTCGAGTAAGCGTGATCAAATCTTCTGATCTCACACTCCAACAACCTTTAAGTGATTATAGATTTAAGCTCATAGAGATGAATGTGTAAGGATGAAGCTCTCTTGAAACTAAGGAATTTTAGACTTTGAAAAATCTCTCTTATTTTCCTTCAACATCATGACCTCCTTTAGTACTCCTCGGTGTCCAAGCTGATTGTTGGACAGAACCTCTGAGGATCATTCATCCAATCAATCCATTGGACTAGAATGACACTAGAAGTTCCAATTGCCTCGAGAATGCCAAGAATAAAGTCTCCCATTGATTCTGCTGCCCGTACAACAGATTGGCTTCACATAAGTTGAGTTCTTTGTTAAGAAAGAACGTTTCATCTCCAATTGATTGATCCAAGATTCTCGATGCTTCATGTTTAGAAAGAATATATTTGCTATGCTTTCCTTCTAGATAATCAATAGATATAGTAAGAAATCTATGCCAATTTACTAGCCGTTGCTCGACGGTTTTAGATCTCCTCAATGTGTCTGATCATAATCCTTATCACGTTGATTCTAATTATCAAAAATATGATAAATAGATCTTCAATGCGACTATGAATCCTGATAAAGTCCGATAATTTATTCCAGAAATACCACTTGGAAAAACTTGTGATCAGGATCATAAGTTAATTAAGAAAAGTTTTGTCGATTTTCAAAATCATCTCGGAGAGTTTCCACAACAGGATGTACTTAGTAGCCCCTACAGTTACCACCTGTTTGTGTCCTAAGTATATGTTGATTGATTTTTGTATATGTGTGTTGAGTGTGTCTTGAATTCTGTTTTAGGTATTCAACCCAAATTGAGTTTTAATACCTGAATTGAAAGTTGTGGTGAACCGACTTGAGAAAAAATAAATGGAGGTTCACCCAAGCCCTCTGCTACCAACACTGGAGCAGTATAAATATTGTTTTTCTCAAATGATTGGGTTTAGAAGTAGAGACAGCAAGAGTCTTGAGGTTTTTGAGCCATCGTTTGTAATTCTTGAATTTTCTATAGCGGATTTTGCTTCTCATTTCCCGTGATTTTTCCGGCAAGGGTTTTCCACGTAAATTTGTGTGTTCTTTTATTTTTCTTAGTTTCAATTTCGTTGTAGTTTCCACATTGGTCATAACAATGTGCTTGCCTCATCAGCAAAGAGAGAATTTAGGTAGACTGTTACAGTTGCTAACGTTTGAAAAATAATGGATTTCGCAGTTGCAACCTTTAGTTCCAGTACATCAGTTTGACAAGCATCCAAGTTATTACATTTTTGGGGGTCTGATATTCACTCCACTCACCCAACCCTACCTTCACGAATATGCTGACCGGTATAGCATGTGGCCTCGGCGATTGTGTCAACTTGCACTGGAGGAACTTCCAAGAAATGCTGGCCAAGAAATCGTTATTATTTCGATGGTTTGTATTCTTCCACATTCTACTAGAGGTTGTTGACTTCTTTTATCAGCAGTAAGTTTTTGTTAGATAGGGTGATCGAGAACCGGTGTTTGATTAAAAGCTAGGAGGGATGTATATGCTGAACTTAATGAATGATGTAAGTGATATGAGAAGCCTTTCTTTCAGTCTGATACTTGGTCATTGTGACTGCAAGATGTGATATCAGTTGGTAACCATGCTCCTTTTCATCAAGCGCAAGAGGTGGCAGTGGGGGGAATAGCCAGATATCTCAAACTATTTTAATGTCCTAAAAACTCAATCTGTTGAAACTATTATAGGACGTGAAAGAAGACTGGAGAGGTAAATCTAAAGTCTATATTTGAATTACTAACAAATGCTCACTGCTACAGGTCCTGATGGATGACATCACTGAGGGGTATGGACATCTTGCAGCAGTACAGGTATCTGCATCCTAGGTGGACGGATTTCATTATTGAACTTGTGTTTCAATAAACGGAAGAAATTTCCTGGGTCACTTCAAGAAATTGGAAGGGTAGAATTCAACGGTTATGATTTCTTTGTAACGCATACAATCAATCTCGCCATTTTAATAGTACCGACCAATTGGAAAAAATGAAGGTAGAAAAGAAAATCAAAACAAGCATTATGAAGAAAATCAATGCTGTCAATTTTTAGTCTGGCCAACTTACAAATTGCTTCTGGGTATCTATTTTCAGCCAATATGCATCTGATCATAGTGGGTTAAGGCCGCTGTTTTTTAATTTTTTACTCCACTGGGAAGTTGTCCTGTTTTTTTTTAAACTTGAGTAATTAACTACTACTCTCATTTTGTGATTGGCAGGTGAGGAAGGTCAATGGAAGTGAAATTCAAAATTTGAGGGATTTGTACCGGCTTGTGGAGGACTGCACTACCCAAAGCATACGATTTGATTTGGACGATGAAAGGGTAATTGTATTCAACTATCGTATGGCGAAAACTGCCACCTCTACAATTCTGAAGCGCTATAGGATACCCTCCATTGCGTCGGCTGATCTGATCAACGAAGTCTAGACTGAAGCATAAAGCCGGATTTGGTGTATCATAAGAGCTTTGCCTTTTCTATGGAATCTGATTCACTTATTGTTCTACTTAATGTGTGATGAGTTAGTCAATAATTAATAAAGTGGCAACTGTTGTAGCGAAGGACGTTGGCTGAGGGGGAGGAGGAATTGTGGTTTTGCGACCGGCCAGAGAGGAGAGTGTCGAATTATTGGAAATGGTGGAGGACGGAGAGTGAAGGTGGATCTTTACATTGAAACCGAAGGTAAACGTGACTAGTTATGGATGACATACAAAGTGATTATATTCTTATATACTTTTGGCAGTGAATTTGTTCAGATTCCTATGTCTTTCTTCATGCATCCTTCGCACAAGCTCTCTCTAGTTGTAATTAATACGCTTATACCTTGTCCTTTTTCATTGCTTAGCGCGAGAATGGTTTTGGACAGCGCCATATTTTCTCTCATTATCTGACCTTCACCTTGTTTTCCTCCCAATGTCGCGGTCTCATCCCAATCGACGCATGTACGCTTTCTTCCTCAAAGCACTGATGGTTGAATGCACGCACAAGCACTTGATTTGACAGGATTTGTCATGTGAAATCTTTCCGTAAACAGAAAAGACAATTCATTCAACAGAATTTGGCTTTTGGTGGGAAAGTCAAAAATGCTTTTACCAATTTGCGACGAACTTGTTGATTGAATTGTCTTTATGAGATTTTGTAGGACTATTATCAACTGTTTTAAAAATTTAAAATGATTCGTACTCACTACTCACGATCTCCTGTTTTGATATTATTTGAGATTTTATAAGATTATTACTAATTGTTCTAAAAATTTAGATGAATGTGTGATTTAATAATTAAATTATTCCAACAGTCATGCCTAATGATGCACTTATAGAATCCCCTCTCCCTAGAAAGCCTCCTGTTCATTGTCGTGTCGCGTCATTCGACTCATTCCTGAACATGGAAAAAATTTCATTCTCACCCGCTCCAAAGTTTACGCAAATGAAAGTGGCAATGGGCGTTTCCATGCTTTCGGCTTAGGAATTGAGGGTTATAGGCGCAGTTCGTACCGTAATCAGGGAACTCATTTTTAAGTGGGCTGTTGCCTGTTGGTGTTGATCATTAGGACCTTGATCACGGCCTTGATGTGCTCCAGGTTCACGAGGACCGCCCGCTTCCGGCCGAGGATCGAGGACGGGTATGACAGCACCTGGTCGAGCACCAGGAGGTTGTGCGTGGGGAGGCTGGTCCAGCCCATGATGGAGTGCTTCTCGATCTCCTCGACGTGCGACTGCCCGGACTCCAACACGACCAGCCAGGCCCTGGTCCCAATCCCCTTCCGCCACTACTGCTGCGCCTGGACCATTGCCGCCTTGCCGATTTCCTCCTCCCCTGTCCGGCCGCCACTGCCACCATCGATGCGAGGGGCTCCGTCGAGATAGATCCGTAAGAATTTTCCCGATATGGGCCACATTAATTAAGATTATAATTATCCATTTTACGGAGTTGATCTAATAAAGTGAGGTATAAAGTTTCTTAACAGTCCAATATGGGCTTGGCTTGTGAGGGCCGAATTAGGCCCGGCCCGTGATGAGAGGGCCTGTCCAAATTCTATAAATAGGCTAAGGTCCCTCCTCTAGCCTCACTGTTGCAATTCAAAGCATACACCCACTCTCTCACTTAAGGAAAATCGTGAGAGGCCGTCTCATCGAGCCAGGGTATCGAGGGTTATAAGGGAGAAGATCTTCTGCGTCAAAGACCCGGATTGCTGTTGTTTTGCTTCAACAAATCATGGATCTCAAATCAGGTGCACAAATCTTCGAGCTTCTAGCTATGTCGGTCTTGGGTTGCCGTTCTGACGGCCTACAAGATCACATTCACAAGTGAGCAAGTGGGTGGCGCCATCACTGAAGAAAAATCTGGAGAAGAAGGATTAAATTTTTCTTAGGGAATCTGGTAGAAAGGAAAGTGAAGCGTTTCCGCCAGAATTGGAAAGAGGAGACGACGTGATTACCCCAGACCGGGATTTGTTTTTTTTTTTTTAAATGTTAAAAAGCCCATCAAAAATCTCAAATTATGCAAATTGTTGGCATATTTACCCTAAATTTTTTTTGTGACATGTTTATCTAAATTTATATTTGTGTTACACATTTATCTTGAATTAATTTTTATTTTTGTGACGGCTTTTTATTGTGATACAAAAAATTCTAGCGGTGTTCATAAGTATAATTTTGATAGAATGCAAACGCGAATACTAACTTGGGATAAATTTGTTAGATAGATATAAGTTTAGAGTTTTTAATATTACAAAAAAAGTTTATAGTAAATATGTCACACAGATATAAACTTGACATATTGGCGTCACATTAAAAAATAAAAATAAAGGTAAATGTGTCATTGTAAACATAGTTTAATTTATTTTGGTGATTTAAAAATGTAGATTTGGAACTTTTGTGGGATAAATCACAAATTCAATATTGTTGAATCTGCCTTTGAATATGAAGATATTTCCTCTATTTGGATCTCATGTCCAAATTTGCATTGATTTTTCGCAGTAATCCTAATTGCTTCTATTCATTCCCATGTGCTAGTGTCACCCCAAAAACATATTTTCTAAAGGTGTGTTTGTTTAAGGAAAAGTGTTTGTCTGGAATTATTTTTCCCAACTCTCACTTGTTTAGTTCATCGAAAATGATTAGCCAATTCGATGGAGAAAGAAGAAAGAAAAAGAAAAAAAGAGAAAAAAAAATATAAAAATATTTAAAAAATGATCTTTTTTTTTTTTCATGAAATTGAAATCATTTTTCAAATAAACTTCAAATACTAGAAAACGTTTTTACCACATATTGCCAAACAAAAACAAATTAACTATTTTCTTGAATCGATCGATTACGTAATCAAATATTTAGATCGAATAAGACGTTGAGCTATAACCTAATTCAATCAATGAAGTCCATTATGCCGAGGTCGGCAAAATCAAATATTTAGATCGAATAAGCGATTCTTGGCTACCGACGACGGGACAAGGCGAAGACGGCAAGAAAACCTCAACGGAGACCTGCAGGCTCCGTAACTGGCCCACGGCAGAGGAGGACCACCGGTGGTACTACGATGGCAGAGGAGCCGCGGCAGCCGGAAGCCTCACTTGGAACTGCGAAACCTCTCTTGGAATTGTGGGTTTCCTCCATGGATTCGAAGGGAGGTGCGACAAGTCGTGTGAGCTGTGGCGGCGTGGCGAGGGAGGAGGCGTGGTGGCTGTCCGGATGCTCGCAGCGGTGGCGTGAGGTTCACGGTGCGGAGAGGAGAGCACGCGGGTTTGCAGACGGCGAGGAGAGTCTCCTTTCCGTATCTTCTTTGTCTCTGTATCGACTTTATTCTTGACTTTGTAATTTTCTTCGAGCGTGCGTTGTGGACCGCCTTTTCTTGTGCTGCTAGCATGAAGCAGTGGATGACGAAAGCATGGAGAAACGTAAGGATTTCGAAGGGAAACGAATGGGTTGACTTCCCTTTTGGGGAGTGGGGGAATAATGGTGTGCATGTGCACTACCGTTTGCTTTTATTATTCTTTGCCCTTGATTATGCGGCTGACCCCGACTTAGGATTTGTTTATATTATTTCAAAATGCACTTCCATTAGAAGAGAGAAAATGAACATGAAAATTCCGATGATACCTCGAGTTTGTCCCTGAAATAAAGGAGATATTTTTCTCTAGTTGTGGCATGAACTTTCAGTAGTTCGACCACAAACGAGATTCAATCCAATTTGAGATTCTCATGTCTGAATTTGTATTGATTTTTCCCAACTAATCTAATAGTTTATCTTTCTTTTTCTTTTTCTTTTTTTAAAAGTATTACGCGTATTCATGTGATTGACGGTCAACAACTAGAGTAGAACAAAAAGACATTATTGCAAAATCATCCTTTCTTTTAATAAAACTTGCAACTTGCATCTGATTTTTTCACTTGCATATATCGACTTGCATGTCATAACCCTGCTTATTTACAAAAATTGTCATCTACCTTCCCAAACTGTTCTTCCAAAAAAAGAAAAAAAAAATACAAACCCAAGTATGCAAGTTTTTGTTTTCTACCATCTTTCTGCCCATCATCGGCTAGCGGCTCGCCCCCCCCCCCCCCTTCCCCCTAAAAAAAAAAAAAAAAAAAAAAACCGACCGTTGTTGACCTCGAACTTAAGGTTGACATTGCCATAGAGATTGGGCGTCTCAGTCTAGACCAACAAGCTTTTCACCGGGGGTTGGCGTGACCAAGTGAGAAAGTGAGAGGAGGTGGAGAAGGAGAAAGAGATGGAGACGGGAAAGAAATCGATGTAAGGTTGGCGGTAGATGTGTTTTTTTTTTTTTTTTTTTTTTTCAGTTTGAAGGAGATGCATATGTTTTTAAAAGTGATGATTTGGCTTTACATGTAGTCATTGACTTGAGAGCTTCTAGTCCTATGACGGATAAGCAAGAACTATTTTCTTCCCTCATAACTCTAGTCCTTCATCAGAAGTTATTTTAGCTAATGGTTCCTCTACTCAAGTGGTTGGGTCAGGAATTGTTTAACTTACACTTTTCTTATCTTTGGAGAGCTGAACACCTAGAGTACCAAAACTTGATACGGGGAGACACTTAAGTGTTAAGAGTATGGAAATATACACTTAAGTGCCAAAATCGAAGCAAAATGGATCCATTAAGAGCCCGTTTGGTTCGGCTTTGGGGAAATGCCATTGGGAGAATACAAATACCTTTGAGGTAAAGGGGTTTTCGAAAATGCTACACCATTTGGTAAATTATAGCATTAAAAGATAATTTAGCATAAACACCATTTGGCAAAATTCACATTTGTAATTGACTTTTGCTTTTTTTTATTTTTTATTTAAGTGAGAAAATCAAATTCCGACAGCCGCCGGCGGCCGACCAACCACCGGACGGCCAATCTGGCCGCTGGACCCCCAGATCTGGCAGCCTGAGGTCGTGGAGGCCAGATCTAGCCGTCCAGCAGTCAGATTTGGCAGCCTCAGGTCTCGACCTCAAGTGGCGTCGCCTGGCTCGCGCCAGCCAAGCGACGCCGCCTGAGGTCGAGGGTCGCGCCACCCCAAGCGGTGGTCACTAAGGATGTGTAACCCCCAGACGGAGGTGGCAGCTGCCAAAGAAGAGGCGAGAAAGACAGACGAATGGGGAAAATGAACAGTGACAATTTGCATTTCCAAAATGCCCAATGCTTAAAGCACCTAAAGACCCGCATTGGGCTTTGAGCATTGGGAATGCTGACATTTGCTCAATGAGCTTTCAAAAATGTCTCCCAAACACCAAATATTTTCCCCAAGGGGCTTTGGGCCTCCAAAACCTCTTGGGAAAGCCGAACCAAATGGGGCCTAAGTGCAATGGCGAGAAAATCCGGTCAAAATGCTAACGTGACATCTTTTCGGCGAGACAAGGGCAAAACAATGTTGTTTTGCACACTGACGTGAAAAGAAAAGCAAAAAATGACGTCGTTTTGCCTAAGATTTGAATTTTAATATAATTATTAATTAAATTAAATTTAAAACTAAATTTAGTAACTTTTTTTTTTAAAGCAAAAGCACATCACAAAAGGGCGATGGTTGTGCAAGCTCTCACCACCGCCTCCCCATCGTTGTTGGCAAGGGCTGGCGACGGTGGGGAGAGGGTCGACTGGGGTTGTTCAACCTTGGCTAAGGGCTAGCAACCCTGACTGACTAGTGATGAGGGCCCACAAGCCCTCACCCAAATTTGAGGTGAGGGTTGCAGCCCTCCCCCAAATTCAAAGAAGGTTGTCGCCCCTTGCCTAGTCGGGCTAAGGGTCGTCGCCTGCTGGGGGGTTGCCCTAGCTAGCGGTGGCGACCCTCGCCGGATCTAGGGTAAGGCCGCGACCTTCGCCCCACATCTAGGCAAGGGCTTATGGGCCTTCACCGCCAATTGGTTAAGGCCCGGTGACCTCGGTCGTCCCTCCCTCTATCATCGCCAGCCCTTGCCAATGACGATGGGTATGTGGTGATGAGGGCTTGTACAACCCTCGCCTTCGCAATCTACTTTTATTTTTATTATTTATTTTTAAATTTAATTAAAAAAAAAAAAAAAGACAAAACAATGTTGTTTTGGTTCTTAATTATTAACTTAGCTCTCTGGCGTGCCACATAGGTTTTCTGGCCACTTTCACTAGATTTGACACTTAGCTGTCCCGTTTTTAAAAAAGAAAGGGACACATTTAAGTGTCGTTTTCGTAACTTTTGATACTTAAATATCATCCATGTCAAGTTTTGGCACTCCAAATGTTCTTTTGCCCTTATCTTTGTCTTTTGTTTTACATATTTCCCAACTTCTTTTGAATTTGTTATCCGTTAGTCAATTAACTAAAGCTCTTGGTTATTCAGTTACATTTTACCCATCTTATTGCATTTTTCAGGACCTTCAGACAAAGAAGATGATTGGTGGAGAGCATGAATGTGATGGACTCTACTATCTAAATGATGTCTCTTGTGTTAACACCAATGGTCTAGCTGCTACTTGTATTACCCCCTTATTATGGCATTTCTATTTAGGAATTTATCTTTATTTAAGTTACAACAAATAATTCCCAAGTGCAAATCAATTTCTAGTCTTGAGTGTGAGGCTTGTGAACTTGGGAAATATCATCGTAGTTCTTTTCTTAGTTGTAGTGATTCTCGTGCATTTACTTTACTTGAACTTGTTCATTCAGACATCTAGAGAACTTCCCATATTGCTAGTAGAAATGGTTTTAAATACTTTGTTACTTTTGTGGATGATTATTCTCGTCTAACATGGCTTTATATGTTTCATGACCATTCTGAATTTTTACATGTTTTTCAATTGTTTCATCGTGAGGTTACTAATTAGTTTAATACATCACTTAAGATTTTGCAAATAGATAATGCTCTAGAGTATACACATAAATCGATTTCTTTGTTTTGTTCTAATCTTGGCATTATACTTCAAACAAGTTATACTTATACCCCTCAGTAGAATGATGTAGTTGAGAAAAAGAACCGTCACCTTCTAGAAGTTGCTCATTCACTCTTGTTTCATATGCATGTCCTAAAATCATTTTGGAGTGATGCTATCCTTACTGCATGTTATCTCATAAATTATATGCCTTTCACTGTCCTCAATGATCAGTCACCAATCAGTGTTGTATTTCCTGACAAGTTGTTATTCCCTCTTACCCCACCCGTCTTTGGGTGTGTTTGTTTTGTCCATAACCTACATTTTGTTGCTAATAAACTATCTCCTCATGCCACTAAATGTAAATGTGTTTTTCTTGGGTATTCACATACTCAAAAAGGATATCAGTGTTATGATCCTATAACTTATACCCAATATGTTAGTGCCGATGCTACTTTTTTCGAAGGCACACTATATTATTCTACTGAGGGTAAAGAGTTTTCAACTGACATTGTAGCCAATCCTCTTATCCCACAACTTATCCCCTTAGATTCTGTTAGTCCTTCTTCAATACCTCTTCCCTTGCAGGTGTATCAGCAACGAAAGCAATTTATGGCACCGCCAGTCTCCAGTTCTTCCATGCCCTCCATTCAATCTTCCTCCTTGTCTCCTGGTCTAGACGATCTTCCGATTGCCCTTTGCAAAGGTACTCATTCTTGTACACAAAAATCCTCTTTGGCTTACCCTATCAAGTGTTATGTACATGATCATGTACAATTTGGATGGCTTAGTTGAGCGTCTTAAAGCTCAGCTCGTTGCTAGAGGTTTTACTCAAACTCATGTAGCAGGCAAGGTCTGGCCGTCAACTTCCTTTGCAAGCAAAAATGTAACTATTAATCACGACAGGCCGACCAAATGCCGGGACAACTTGAGCAATTTTCTGTTTGTTAGAGCTACACAAATAAAATTCATTTACAACTACCACCCAAGGCTAAATAAGGATTAAACCAGTGAATGACAGTTTAATGTGATTTCATAAACAAACTGCGCTAATCAAGCGTTGTGACAAACAAATCAAATGCCGGGACAACTTATTTCAGCAGGCAATTTGACATTAGGTAAAAAGACAATATAATTGACTTAACGCTACTGGCAGAGGCCAAATAAAGAGCAAAGTGGCAAATAACAGTAAACCGCGATCGACTCTGTAAACAAGCTGCACTTAACACAACATGATGAACCACACAATTCCGAACATACTTCGAAACCTCAAACGACGGTCGATCAATGCTACTTGCGAATTTTAGCAAATATCTCTTACAATTAACAAAATGTCATGCGGATTTCTCGTATGTCCTTCTATTCCGCCCCTACCTCAGGGTTTCTGCATAAGCCGCCGCCGACGACAACACGGAATCCGAACCATCTCACCTCGGCCTAGAGCCTCACCTGTTGAGTCGCGCAATTGGAGCTAGAAACCCGGCGCTGGAGGTCCTGGACGAACTGGTAAACCAGAGGGCTGTTGGTGTTGACCATCAGGACCTCCTTGGCGGTGATCACGGCCTTGATGTGCTCCAGGTTCACGACGACCGCCCGCTCCCGGCCGAAGATCGAGGACGGGTACGACAACACCGGGTCGAGCACCCGGAGGTCGCGCGCCGGGAGGCCGGTCCGGCGCATGATGGAGTGCTTCTCGATCTCCTCGACGCGCGACTGCCCGGACTCCGACACGATCAGCCACGCCCGGGTCCCGATCCCCTTCCGCCGCTGCTGCTGCGCCTGGACCATCGCCGCCCTCCCGATCTCCTCCTCCCCCGTCCGGTCCGGCGGCTGCGGCGGCGGCGGCGCCATCGATGCGAGGGGCTCCGTCGAGAGAGATCGCATTCGCGAGCGGCGCCGTCTCCGGAGAAATCTGGAGAAGAAAGGTCGAATCTTTAATGAGGGAATCTGGTAGAAAAGGAAGGTGCAGCGTTCCCGCCAGAATCGGAAAGAGGAGATGACGTGGCTGCCCCCGACCGGGATTTGTTTATATTTTTTTTTAAATGTTAAAAAAGACCAAAAATCTCAAATTATGCAGATTCTCCATGCATTTACCTTAAACTTTTTTTTTTTTGTGACGTGCAAATCCGACTCGTGTGACATATTTATCTAAACTTATATTTATGTTACACATTATACCAAATTTTTTTCACAAAAAATCCAAACTTTTTTTATACAAAAAATTAATACCGTTTACTTTACATTGTCCATATAAGCAATCAAGTATGTGATTTAATAAATGCTGATTTGCAAAATCTGTAGGGAAAATCACAAATTCGATAGTATGTGGAATTTGCCCTTGAATAAAGAAGATATTTTTCTATTTACGGCATGAACTTTTATAATTCAAACACGAGGGAATTGATCCATGTCCGAATTGGTATTGATCTTTCCCAATTAGTGAAAATGGCATTGATTCATTCCCATGTGCTAGTGTCGCCCCGAAAACATATTTTCTAAAGGTGTGTACTTGTTTGAGATAAAATGTTTGTCCGGAATTAGTTTTCCAAATTTTCACCCGTTTAGTTGACTGAAAATAGTTAGTCAACCAAAAACACTTTCTGATCAAGAAAAATATTCATGCATAAAATTAGGAAAATAAATTTCTAAATCTAATGAGGTAAAATACTTTTTGGAAATGCTCATTTTAAATAAAAATTTAGTTTTTCTTTTAAAAAAAAATCTTTTCTTTTTTCTTCTTTTTCTTTCCTTCTTTTTCCATCGCCAATCATCGGGCCTCAACGATTAGCCACTAGGTCAACAAGCCAACCTTAGGCGAGGCTTGAGCTTGCTGACTTGAGCTCATCAAGATCTAGTGAGCTCAAACTCGCCCGAGGCTAGCCAAGTCAACCCTTGTCAAGCCCCAGGCGACAACACTAGTGCCCTATCGTAGCTCAGCAACTGACGATGGAGGAGGAAGGAAAGAAAAAGAAAAGAAAGAAAATAAAAATATAAAACTTTTTAAAAAGTGATGTTTCGCATCAAACTGAAATCATTTTTAAATAAAATTGAAACCCTAGAAAGCGTTTTTTATCACATATTATCAAACAAAAGAAAATTGACCATTTTCTTAAAAAATGATTTTTCGAAAATTATTTTCCTTTTTCATGAATTTTTTTCTCAAACAAACGTAGCCTAAATATTATGCATGTTTCACATGGTCAACAGTCAACAACAAGAGGCAGATACGAGAAAACTATATTGCGCTATGAATCAGTTGTATCGATCACATTCTACCTAAGTGCAGACCTTCGACATTTACCATCCGGAAGTAGGCAATTTTAACCGCCCATGCATTCAAAATCTACAACTACACATAAGGAAACAAATGTTCAATGTCGATTATGCCTAAACTCAAAATCCCATCCCACTAAAATCGATCGATCGCGTAATCAAATATTCGAATCGAATAGACTTTGATCGCGTAATCAAATATTCGAATCGAATAGACTTTGATTGAGCAATTACCTAAGTTAATCAACGAACTCCACCAAGGTCGGCAAAGAAGCGATTCTCGGCTACTGATGGGCAAGCCAAAGACAGCAAGGAAACCTCGCAACGGAGACTTGCGGGCTCGGTAAGGCTAGTTTAACTGGCCTGCAGAGAAGGACCACCGGTGGTTACTAAGACAGGCAGCCGAGCTGGGGCTGCCAGAAGCCTTGCCTCTTGCCTGGAACCAGGAAACCTCTCTTGGAATTGTTGGTTTCCTTCAAAAATTCTAAGGGAGGCGCCAGGAGTTGTGTGAGCTGTGGCGGCGCAGCGAGGCCAGGTGGCAGAGCTGTGGCGGTGCAGCGA
Source organism: Eucalyptus curtisii (assembly GCA_017140595.1). NCBI lineage: Eukaryota > Viridiplantae > Streptophyta > Magnoliopsida > Myrtales > Myrtaceae > Eucalyptus > Eucalyptus curtisii. The sequence continues at coordinate 401,237 of CM029502.1, read as the reverse complement.
GGCCAGGAGGTGGCGGTGTGGCGTCTGTCCGGATACTCGCAGCGGCGGTGACGTGAGGCTCACGGTGCGGAGAGGAGAGCACGCGGATTTGCAACTGCAAGGAGAGTCTCCTTTCTGTATCTCCTCCCGTCTCTGTATCGACTTTATCCTTGACTTTGTAATTTTCTTCGAGCGTGCAATGTGGACCACCTTTTCTTGTGCTGTTAGCATAAGTATCAGATGACGAGAGCATGGAGAAAATTGATAGATTTCCAAGGGAACGAATGCGTTGACTTCCCTTTTGGGGAGTGGGGGAATAATGGTGTGTGTGTGCATTACTTATTTGCTTTGATTATTCTTTGGCCTTAGATCATGCGGCCGACCTCGACTTGGGATTTGTTTATATTATTTCAAAATGCACTTCCATTAGAAGAGAGAAAATGAACATGAAAATTCTGATGACACGTCGAGTTTGTCCCTGAAATAAAGGAGATATTTTTCTCTAGTTGTGGCATGAGATTTCGATAGTTCGACCACAAATGAGACTCAATCCAATTTGAGATTCTCATGTCCAAATTTGTATTGATTGTTCCCAAGTAATCTAATAATTTATCTTTCTTTTTCTTTTTCTTTTTTTAAAGTACTATGCGTATTCATGTGATTGACGGTCAACAACTAGAGTAGAACGAAAAGACTTTATTGCAAAACCATCCTTTCTTTTAATAAAACTTGTAACTTACATCTGATTTTTTCACTTACATATATCGACTTGCATGCTTATAACCCTGCTTATTTACAAAAATTGTCATCTACCTTCCCAAACTGTTCTTCCAAAAAAAAAAAAAGAAGAAGAAAACAACCACGAACCCGAGTATGCATGTTTTTGTTTTCTACCATCTTTCTGCCCATCATCAGCCGCCAGCTGATGATGGGCAGAACTTGCAACTTACATCTTTCTTTTTCACTTACATATATCGACTTGCATGCTTATATAACCTTGCTTATTTACAAAAATTGTCATCTACCTTCCCAAACTATTCTTCTAAAAAAACAAAAAGAAAAAAACAACCACGAACCCAAGTATGTAGGAAAAGTATCAAAATAGTCATAAACTTTTTACATTGGTATAAATTTAGTTCTAAATTTTTTAGTTAGATCAATTTAGTCCTAAACATTTTCACATCAGTACAAATTCAGGTCCATCCGGCTAATTTAAGCCGGAAATTGCTTGATGTGGCCGTCGGCGGTCTTATGTGGCAATACGTGGACAAATTTTATAATTTTTTTTTATATTTTTCAGTTTTTTTTAAATTATTATTTTTTCTTTTTTTTTTCCTTTTTTTTTTTTTTTTCCTTTCTCCTTACCCTTGGCTAGTGAGGTCACCGGTCGACCATCACCAGCCACAAGCTAGTAGCGACGAGGGCACGGGTGCCCTCACCGGCCACTAGTGAGGGCCATCACGCCCTCGCTGGCCATAGGCGAGGGGCGTTGGCCCCCGCTGAATCAAAGTGAGGGCCTCTGCGCCCTCGTCGACGAAGGGTGATAGGGTGCGATGGCCCTAGCCGGCCAAGGGCAAGGGCCTCTAGGCCCTTGTCGCCATAGGTGAGGGTGCGAAGGCCCACGCTCGTGGCGAGTGAGAGTCTCTACACCTCAGGCGAGGCCGTCGTAGCCTAGCTTGGATCTGGGCAAGGGCCGCTGCACCCTCGCTCACCACGAGCGAGGGCTGCCATGCCCTCGCCTGTGGCCGACGAGGGTGCAGACGCCCTCATCGGCGAATGGGCAAGGGTTTCGGCCCTCGCACGTGGCCGGCAAGGGCGCGGGTGCCCTCGCCCGACCAGCCGGCTGTTGCCGGCGATGGTCAGCCCGGTGACATCGCCGAGCAAGGGATAAGGAGAAAGGGAAAGGAGAAAAAAAAAACGAGAAAAAAAGGAAAAAAATTTGAAAAATCTGAAATATATATATATATAATATTATAAAATTTGTGCACGTGGTGCCACATAAGACCATCGGCAGTCATGTCAGCAATTTTCGGCTTAAATTAGCCGATGGACTGAATTGATACCAATGTGAAAATGTTTGTGACTAAATTGGTCAAATTAAAAAATTTAGGACTAAATTGGTACAAATACAAAAGATTTATGACTTTTTTTTCGCACTTTTCCCCAAGTATGCATGTTTTTGTTTTCTACCATCTTTCTGCCCATTATCAGCTAGCAACCCCCAAAAAAAATAAAAAAATAAAACCTCGACAGTTGCTGACCTTGACATTGCCGTATAGATTGGGCGCCTCAGTCTAGACCAACAAGCTTTGTCACCGAGGTGGGGGCGGGTGGCGGCGTTAACGGTGGCAAGGGGTGGAGAAAGTGAGAGAGGATCTACTTTGTGAGCGGGACCAAGTGAGAAGGATGTGAAGGAAGAGAGGGAGACGGAAAAGAAATCGATGTAAGGTTGGTGGTAGATGTGTTTTTTTCCAGTTTGGAGGAGATGCAGATGTTTTTAAAAGTGATGATGGTAATTTATATATAAGTTTAAACTTGAAGATATGTTTTGCAAATATCTTATAAATTTTTGCATCTTTTTATAGTGGCCAAATACCATGAAAAACCTCTAATTGATATATATGTGATAAATTTACTTCAAACTAATTTTTTAACCACAAAAACTCCAAATTGATACATCTATGACAAATTACCCTCCGTTCGTTTTTGTCAAATTTTATTATTAAATTATTGAGTTAGATAAAATATAGCAGTTGACGGATATACTGGTTTTGGATTTTACTCTCCGTTAGTTTTCGTTAAATTTTATCATCAAATTACCAAGTTAGATGACATGTAGCAATTGACGAATGTACCGGTTTAGGGTTTTATCCTATGTTAGTTTTCATAAATTTTGCCATCAAATTACCAAATTGGATAACATGTAATAGTTAACAAATGTATCGATAGAGTTTTATCATTCATTTGTCACAAATGTACCAATTTGAGGTTTTTTTTTGTATTAATCTAATCTAACTATAAATAATATAGAGTTGCGCTAAATTACAAGTATACAAGTTTGGAGTTTTTTGTGATAAAAAAATTAATTTGGAGTAAATTTATCATCAAATATTCTAATCGAATAGAGTTTGATTGAGCAATTACCTTATTTAATCAATGAACTCCACCAAGGTTGGCGAAGAGCGATTCTAGGCTACCGACGGGCAAGCCAAAGATACCAAGAAACCCTCACGACGAAGACCTGCGGGCTCGGTAAGGCTGGTTAAATTGGTCCACGGTAGAGAAGGACCATCGATGGTCACTAAGATGGCAGAGGAACCGCCGTAGCGGGAAGCCTCGCTTGTGATAATGCTAGTAAGAACACCTAGATGGGGTGAATAAATGTTAACATAAAATCTTAACAAATAAATGCGGAATTAAATAAGTTGCGAGCAAAATCCAAATAAGGATCATAGTCTATTAAATAAGTCACTAGACTTCTGAGATAACTAGTAAGTGTGTAACAGACTTAAGTAAAGAGAGTTAAGAGAAGATTGCACACAAAATTTATAGTGGTTCAGCCTAAATCAAGCTTACATTCATTCTTCCACGTTGACAGTGTACTGGCTGGATTTCACTATAGTATCGATAGAAGATTACAACTTATGAGTGCAAATACTCAGTGATGAGTGCAAATATTTAGTGGTAGATCTCTCGACTCACTAAGATACTCTTTTTGTGTTTTCTTTCTTGATCGCACTTTGTAATGCTCACAAATGAAACAAGTAAAATAGGGTTGCTTCAAACTTTGGAATTTTGAATTCACATCCCTCTTCTTATTGACCAAATGACCTCCTTTAAATACTCCTCCATGCCATACTAGCCATTGACATTCTCCGGAGAAATTTCTTCTAATCACATCATTGGACCGAATCTTTCAAATGGATCTTATAGTTGTTGAAGACAGGAATGAAATTTCTATTTGATTTTGATCGCCTATATAATCAGAATCTTGGTTTCCATAAGTGATGTTTTCCAAAAAAAAAAAAAAAACTTATCTTCCAAATTGATTTCATCAAATCACGATTGATTCAATCAATATTTTTTTTAATAAAGTAAGGAAAATCCTTGGCTAGAAGATAATCGTTGAAGAATTGTTTCCAAACAAAGGTTTATTCTGGATTTGTGTTGCAACATCATCACTAAGTTTGGTTCTAAACTCTTCTCGTTCTGGACATGATCTCGTTCTAAACTTGTCGAGTAGGATATGCTTCTAGAAAAGTATTGACAGAGATCTTTGAAAACATCTTCAAAAGCAAAAACGTTAGAAGCAGAAAGTTTTGTAAACTTCAAAACTTAGTAAGAGTTTTCTCAACAGCTTGGAACCGTGAAACCTCTCTTAGAATTGTGGGTATCCTTCAGGTATTCGAAGGGAGGCATGACGAGTTGTGTGAGCTGTGGCGACGCAGCGAGGGTGGCGGTGTGGCGGCTGTTCGGATACACACAGCGGCAGCAGTGGCAGGGGTGGCTTGAGGGTCTCGGTGCAGAGAGCACGCGGGTTTGCAACCGCGAGGAGAGTCTCCTTCTACTTCTTCTTTGTCTCTGTATCGACTGTATTCTCGACTTTGTAATTTTCTTCGAGCATGCAATGAGGACCACCTTTTCTTGTGCTGCTAGAATGAAGCAGCAGATGACGAGAGCGTGGAGAAAAGTGTAAGAGATTTCGAAGGGAACGAATGGGTTGACTTCCCTTTTGGGGAGTGCGTGAAGAATGGTGTGCCGTGCTTAACTTCTTGGCTTTGACTATTCTTTGGCCTTGATTATGTTTATATTATTACAAAGTGCGGTTCCATTAGAAGGAAATGAAGAATTCCGATGATACGTCGAACTTGTCCCCTGAAATGAAGGAGATACTTTTCTCTATTTATAGTTCGAACACAAATGAGATTTAATCCAATTTGAGATTCTCATATCCGAATTTGTATTGATTTATTCTCAAGAAATCCAATAATTGATCATTTTTTTAAAGTATTGCATGTATTCATATGATCGACGGTCAACAACTAGAGTAGAACAAGAAAACTCTATTGCAAAACCATCCTTTTTTTCAAAAGCAAACTTACAATTTACATCTGATTTTTCCACTTGCATTTATCGACTTGCATGCTCACAACCGCACTTATTTACAAAAGTTGTCATCTACCGTGCCAAACTGTTCTTTCAAATAAAAAAAAAAAAAAAAAACCACGAACGCAAGGATGCATGTTTCTGTACTCTATCACCTCTTTTCTGTCCATCATCGGTTGGCGGCTGCCTCCCCCGCTCCCCGACCGTCTTTGACCTTGAACTCGAGTTCGATAACTATTGTTGCCTTAAGAGATTGGGCGACCCAATGTAGACCAACAAGCTTTGTCACGGAGCTCTTCAGGCTTGCGCGAGCCCCATGGGCCAAGCCCGCAGCTTATTCAAGCCCATCACAGTCGAGCTCGTCGCTCGCGCAAGCTCGACCTCCCATGGCCACAAGCTCTGTGAGAGAGAGGAGAGAGGGTGGGTCGTCAAGGCGAAGGGATCGACAGCAAAGGGCACTGGAGGTGGCGTCCGGTGGCGGCGAAGGTGGTGGTCAGGGGTGTAGAGAGAGAGAGAGAGAGAGAGAGAGAGAGAGAGGATCTACTTTTTGTGCGTGACTGAGTGGGAAGAAGGTGGAGAAAGAGAGAGGAAGAGGGAAAAGAAAATGGGTGTAGGGTCGGGGTAGATATTTTTTTTTTTGTTTCAATTGGGAGGAGACGCAAAATGTTTTTAAAAGTGATTATGGTTATATAATATAAGATATAAATGCAAACTTGAAGATACGTTTTGCCAATATCCCATAAATTTTTGCATTTTTTTTATGTTTGATTGTAATGCTTAGATTATAATTACTCATTTAGGCTGGCAAGCTATTCACCGAAGCTACCTAAACTTGAAAAGAATTAAGACAAGTTGAAGCATTTTGCAGTCAAACTCTAGTAATCTATGGCTAGCTTGCCTTGCACCCATATCACAATATATATATATGTACATGGACTAATTACTTTAATGTATTTGTTTATAATGTTTCCAATAAAAAAGTGAATAGCACAAAAAAATTTATTGCATGCTTTATAGATTATGTTAATCGAACTTATATCTACTATTGATCATGTGAGCCCCAACATAAGTTCCCATAATTGCAATTAGGGTGATATTATTTTACACGACCATGCGATAATAACTTTTCAAGGCTACTAGTTTATTAGAAAAAGTTAATACTACATGTTGAGAAGTTGCTATCATGATCAGAAGGGATTTTTCCCAAGAGGGAAAAAAATTGAACGGCAAACTTTTACCGGAGGGGTAGATCTTGCCATCATTTAACTTTGCTTACATGGCGTTTGATCTATCAAACAAATTGAAGTCTTTTAACATTTACTCTCCCATTCACAAATTGATTTTTGACTTTTGAGATCTTAAACCCTAAAGCCGCAAACGACATCATATTTGTTTGCAACTTTCAGCACATTGATCGACCGATTAACGACATCACATTAGTAGAGCCGAGCAACATATCTAACAGTGGTCAAATTATCCCTAAGACACGGGTAAATTTGTTTCCCGGATAAAAGTCGTGGGATCTTAATTGGGTAAACGTTCTTGATCATAATTTTCTTTTTTCTTAATGTTTCGATTTAACCAGGGAGAGAGAGATGCTTTAACTGTTGTTATTTAAATCTGATATCCCGATGGAAAAAGACAAGAGATACGACGAGCGGAAGAATAAAAGATCCCCTCCCCACGTTCCAGAATCTCCATGCGAAATCCCCAAAAAGGGGCGACGAAGATCCCCGGCCGACGTCCGCACTGTGTGGGTAGCATGGTAATTTCGGGGACATCGGGGGGCGTGCAACGACTTGTCGTCCATGGGTCCCACCTTCGAGCCCGACCCCGCAGCCTCTTTCCATGAATTGCGCGCGCGCTCTGTCTCTCTTCCGCGGCACGCTTCAATGGAGGGAGAGTGGGACAGAGGCGCCACGTGTCGCCTACGGAATGGACCGACCATCATAGCGAGAGGAACAAGCGCCGACCCTTCTTCAACTTTTGACGAAAGCTCGTCTTCCTCAGCTCGACTTCCGGTTGATGTAAAGTCTTCCGCTTGCGCCTGGTGACCCTCCATTTTCAACGCAGCTGGTTTTTCTGGGCCCGTTGAAGATGCGTCCCCAATTTCTAAAACCACCTATGCCCGACGGCGATCCTAACCATCGGAGGAAGTCCTTACTTTTTCCTTCCCTTCCCAAAGATCATGATTTCGCTTTTCGTGTCGCCTCCGCTTCCAGTTCCAATTTGGGTCGGTTTCCTCCCTCGCCCGCCCTCTCGAGCATCTCCAGTGGAGATGAGAGCGCCGCATCCTTGGGGATAGAAATAGCATTAGACTCGGTGGTCAAGATTTTCACCGTCTCCAGCAGCCCCAGCTACTCGCTACCCTGGCAGAACAAGCCCCCTCGCGAGGTTTGGGGTTCTGGTGGGTTACCCTTCCTCTTGTTCCTGTTTGACCCTTGTTTTCTTTCACCCCTGAAATCTAATCTATTTCCCTGCTGACTGAACTGAAGGATTTGCCTTTCCTGGGAAAAGAATTATTACCAGCGCTCACGTAGTTGCAGACCATACGTTCATTCAAGTTAGAAAGCCAGGGTTGGCTACCAAATATAAGGCCCACGTCCTTTATGTTGGTCATGAATGTGATTTGGCCATTCTGGGGGTGGACGGTGAAGAATTCTGGGCGGGCATGAGTTTCTTGAAGCTTGGAGGCATTCCGTTCCTACAGGATGAAATAGCTGTAGTTGGGTATCCTGAAGGTACCCGCTGCTCAATTCCCGACCTATATTACACCATTAGTGAGTAACGAATTATGCTCTTACCTCACTGTAGGTGGGGATAATATTTCCATGACCAAAGGCGTTGTCTCCAGAGTTGAGCCTACTGAATATGTGCATGGTGCGACTCAACTTCTTGCAATCCAAATTGAGGCAGCTATAAAGCCGGGATATAGTGGGGGCCCTGCTCTCATCGGCGGTAAAGTTGTTGGTGTAGCTTTCCAGAGACTAACCGGTTCTGAGAATATTGGGTGCGTTCTCCTGTTCTTTTTATGATGAGAACATTGGTCACGCTCTACATACTAGACATATATTGCACTGACCTTGCTTTATTCCCCCTTTTCTCATGTGGGCATTTATCCTGTTAGAACTTCCTCATACACTTAGAGCTTAAAAATTATGCTAAACCTTTTTATCTCGTTAAATTCCAATCGACTCACTTTGTGTTCTGTGTAGAGCTATCATACATGAATAATTTCTTTTTGGACTTTCCCCTAGATACTGTCAATCTAAGTTGAGTAGCATCAGCCGTTTGCTTATCGATTGATGTTCTTACTCAAACTGTTCATTCCTCTTTGTCCAATTTGATTGTTATCTAGCATGCGTCAAGAATCCTATTCAAAATGTGCTTGAGTTGTTGATTCATGCTATATTCTATCTTCACACGATCATGTGCATATCTGTCCTGTTTCATGGATGGAGAAAGCTATCACCTCAACAGCAAATCATCGACCTTCTTGTATCTTGCCAGTGTTCCTGTGGCTACTGTTCTGCCCAAAAACCCCCTTCTCGGACTTCATTTAAGCAAAAAGTTCAGTTGCAATATTAAGGATAGTGCAACTTCTTAGCATGAGCTTCTTATCATATACCTGAGCGTTTGGATCTGCCTCATAGAGTTGCCTTTGCTGTTGCACTCCTTCTAGCTTCAAATGCATGGTTGTGTACCTAGAAAGGTGTAATGTGGATACTTAATGAATTCCTTTTCTTTTAATTGCCGTCACAGAACTATATCACTAGGAGTACTTCATGCAGATCATCATCATTATATATACCATAGAATAAGTACGTATAATTAAAGATCACATTTTTATATACTGAACATGTGAGTGTTTAAAAGATAGCTCTTTCTATCTTGGATTGGTTTTGAAGTTACCATCCTTCTAGTAGCCGAAATAGTGAATATAGGTGGTTGGAATTGCTAAGAAGTTGCGATCACTATTTTGGAGGTATTTTTTCTTGTAACTCTCATTAATTAGTTCTCTTAGTTCTCCACTAATTTTTTAACTGTGGTTTGTAGATACATAGTTCCGGTTCCAGTAATCGAACGCTTCATATCTGGTGTTGAAGAAAGTGGAGAATACACAGGATTTTGCTCCCTTGGCTTGTCATGCCAGCCAATTGAAAATTCTCATCTGAGAGACTACTTCGGGATGCTTCCTGAAATGACTGGAGTTCTTGTAAGCAGCATCAACCTTCTTTCAGATGCTTATAGGGTCCTCAAGAAGGATGATATCATCCTTGAATTTGATGGCGTGCCTGTGGCAAATGACGGAACAGGTATGTTCATACAATTGTAGCATTCAGCCGTAGTTTACCATCAGAGCAATAGCAGAGAATATCTTTGTGTTAATATAATTCATGCTGGTCAAAATACATGGATAGTACTAATTTCATAACCACGCTGGCTTTACTCATATCCACCCTCAATGGGCCATCCATTTTTTCTTTTTTCTTTTTTTGCCTTTGGCGTCTCACTGATTTCAATCTCTTTGAGTTTCTACTAGTGAGACGCGTGTACCTGGCTTTTCGTCTTTGTGACACTGGGCTTTTCTAATGGCTTTGCTTTTGAGTTTTTTGTTTTTTGGTTTTTTGTTTTTTTTGTTTTTTCTTTTTTTTGGCATGTGTTTTTTTTTTTAAAGATAGTGTTCCTTTTATGCGATGCATATTGCAGTTACTTTCCGGGACAGAGAGCGCATTAACTTTGATCATTTGGCATCCATGAAGAAGCCCAATGAAGTGGCCTTAATCAAAGTTCTTCGGGATCAAATAGAGTACGAATTCAGCATAACCCTCCAACCAGTAAGTCATTCTGACTTTTTTTCTTCTTTCAGATTAATGTCTCAGTTATGTTTGCATGATACCATATATTTGTGAGCACGTACTGTTCATGAATGGCAAAGAAAGTTTAATATATACTAACGTGTAAACCCAAATTAGAAGAGTTAAAAGTTTGTTCACCTTAGACGTTTCTACAGTGAGAAAATAGCAGGCGGATTGATGATCCCCTAATTCATCTTGTGGATTGGTGACTCTGTGTTTGAGGATGGAGATTTGGTTTCTTTGATTGGCTAAGAGCAGACCTGTCAAAGGGCGGATCGGGTTCGATTCGGGTCGGGTCATAAATGGTCCAACCCAAATTGACCCATTTAACTCATTTATGACCCATTTATCTTAATGCAAATTTCATAAAAGAAAACCACTTTTCTCATCCTATCCTTTGTGGATGGTGTGTGTTCAAAATGATCAGTCAGCATATGAAGCTATGCTTTGGTAAAGTCGTGGAGAATCAAATTAGCATGCCCTCCACTTTCTTTGCTTCTTTGAAGATACGATAGTCTAGTGGACATTGTTAGGCTGTCTTGAGTTGGTAGATAGAGTCACACAAAGATGATTGAATCAAGACCAAATCATCTGATCTTGCGGTAGGCCAGTCCATCTGCACTTTCAATCCTCTCAACTTGTCATGGGTACCAGTTCAAAGAAAGGAATTGCAGCTCCTTTCTATTGTTTCGATGACCTTTTTTGGTCATAATAAAGATAACGCACCGATAAGAGACAATGCTACATAGGACTGAGCTTACGAGTTGTAACCTGCCAGCAAAAGACAGCCTCCTAGCAGTCCAGCTTCTTAACCAACTGAAAAGTCTCTCAATTAAGGCTTTGCAATCAGCTTCAGATAGCTTCCCCGATAGTAAAGGAAGCCCTATATACTTAACAGGTGGAGAAGCTCTTTTAAAACCACTCAGCGTAAGACCACTCAGCTGGACCATCTCCCCCAGATTAGCTTCGGAGAGTCCAGAAGTGTACACTGCAGTTTTCGTTGGATTCGACTTTAACCTTGAAAGGTTATAGAAGCACTGATATGTTTCCAATGTCTCCTTTGGAGCCTCAACACACCCATTAGTTAGTGTCAAAATGTCATCAGCAAAACAAAGATGAGTGATCTTAATTTTTAGCACAAAGGATGAAACTTCAGCTTTCCTTGCGTAGCAGCCTTACATAACACTTAAATCACCTTAAGAAAACTCTGGGTCACCTTGCCTGAGATCCTTACCACCTTGAAAATAACCCTCAAGGCCACCGCTAAAGAGTAACAGAGAAGCTTGCAGAAGTAATGTAAAATTTTTAGGGAAAACCAATGCAGCCATGACGTTGAAATAAAAAGGCCAATGCACTTAAGTAAAGACCTTCTTAAGAGCTGCCTTTATAACACTGCTAGAAGACAACTTCTTTCTTGTGATAGGGCTTAACATCTTCAGGAGCAAGCAAGATATTCTCAGCGATTTTCCTACCCTCGATGAAAGCTCGTTAATTCTTATTAACATAGGATTTTAGTTATGCATTTGTAGACAGCATCCAGCAGGAGACAGGCTTATAATCAGCCATTCTAGAGGCATTGTGGACTTTAGGACCAAAGTGAATCCAGTAAACTTAGCTGCTTTCACCCGTTGATTACCCTGAAAGAAGCTAAGTATAACAGCCCTAAAATCCCTACCATTGATAGGCCACGAATCTTTAGAGAAATGAGAGGGAAACCCATTCAGGGCCAGACCAGGCTTGGATTTCCTCACCTGTAATAGAAGCACCCATGAGATCCTTAGATCATCAGAAAGGTTAGAGTCGAGCAATTTCTTCAGCTAAGAGATAATTCCACTGGAGCAATTAACATCTGGAGCACCCGGTAAGTCTTAATAAAAGCCCACAGGTTCTGCCACAATTTCATCATGCTTCTAATACGATACTTCCATGACTGGCCACTGGAGATCTAATTGCACTCCCCAAAGTTCTCTCTTTCACCAACAAATGAGAAAAGCCGGTATTTGGATCACCAAGCTTTAGCCAGGTAATTCTAGATTTTCGTTTATAGAAAGCATCCTTAGCTTGCTGCAGATGCGCCAATTCAGGTCTGATTTTCTGCTCTTCCTCAGTTAGACTCTCAGAGGGATTATTCCTCAGAGCATGCTGGAGAGCAGCAAGCTCAAGCTTTTTAATTTCCGCTTTCTCAGGCAAAGCACCAGAAGAACCTCTTTTTTAATGAGCAATGAGCAATACGTTGGTTATTCAGTCACCACTTTATTCCAATCAGAATGCAAAAATTCCCTTATACTCCTCATGATATGTCCGGAAGTACTTGAAAGACTTCTTGGATTTAACTTCATTGATCTCTAACTGAAGTAGAGCATAAGAATGATCAAAATAACTTGCTACCCTCCAAGGCTCGCCCTGATGGGATAATTTCATTCTTTGCATTTTACATGAGCCCATTCTAACTGCATGGCTTGGAGCAATGATGGATGTGTTAGGGCTAGAACTATCATCTAGAGTGGGGTGAATAGGTGAATATGCGGAATTTAAAAGATAATCGAATTTAATATTGCAAAAGGACGTCATCTGGTAACAAGATGTGCAGATCTTACCAATGTGCAATAATCTATCACAAGAAATAAATAAGAGTTTAAGGGATAGAAAAATGCATACAACAATTATAATGGTTTGGCTTGTGATAAGTGTACATCCACTCTCCCGCGCTGATAGTCTATCGGCTGGATTTCACTAAAGAACCAATCGGAGATTACAACAATTGAGTCTTCTCGACTTGAGTAAGTGTGATAAAATCTTCTGATCTCACACTCCAACAACCTTTAAGTGATTATAGATTTAAGCTCGCGGAGATGAATGTGTTAGGACGAAGCTCTCTTGAAACTATGGAATTTTAGACTTTGAAAAGTCTCTTATTTTCCTTCAACATCACGACCTCCTTTAATACTCCGCGGTGTCCAAGCTGATTGTTGGACAGAACCTCTGAGGATCATTCATCCAATTAATCCATTGGACTAGAATGACACTGGAAGATCCAATTGCCTCAAGAATGCCAAGAATGAAGTTCCCATTGATCCTGCCCGTACAACAGATTGGCTTTACATAAGTTGAGTTCTTTGTTAAGAAAGAACGTTTCATCTCCAATTGATTGATCCAAGATTCTCGATGCTTCATGTTTAGAAAGATTATATTTGCTATTCTTTCCTTCTAGATAATCAATAGATATAGTAAGAAATCCATGCCAATTTACTAGTCGTTGCTCGACGGTTTTAGATCTCCTCAATGTGTCTGATCATAATCCTTATCCCGTTGATTCTAATTATCAAAAATATGATAAATAGATCTTCAATACGACTATGAATCCTGATAAAGTCTGATAATTTATTCCAGAAATACCACTTGGAAAAACTTGTGATCAGGATCATAAGTTAATTAAGAAAAGTTTTGTCAATTTTCAAAATCATCTCGGAGAGTTTCCACAACAGGATGTACTCAGTAGCCCCTACAGTTAGCACCTGTTTGTGTCCGAAGTATATGTTGATTGATCTTTGTATATATGTGTGTTGAGTGTGTCTTGAATTCTGTTTCAGGTATTCAACCCAAATTGAGTTTTAATGCCTGAATTGAAAGTTGTGGTGAGCCAACTTGAGAAAAATTAAATGGAGGTTCACCCAAGCCCTCTGCTGCCAACACTGGAGCAGTATAAATATTGTTTTTCTCAAATGATTGGGTTTAGAAATAGAGACAGCAAGAGTCTTGAGGTTTTTGAGCCATCTTTTGTAATTCTTGAATTTTCTATAGCGGATTTTGCTTCTCATTTCCCGTGATTTTTGGTTTTCCACGTAAATTTGTGTGTTCTTTTATTTTTCTTAGTTTCAATTTCGTTGTAGTTTTTGCATTGGTCATAACAATGTGCTTGCCTCGTCAGCAAAGAGAGAATTTAGGAACACTGTTACAGTTGTTAACATTTGAAAAATAATGGATTTCGCAGTTGCAACCTTTAGTTCCAGTACATCAGTTTGACAAGCATCCAAGTTATTACATTTTTGGGGGTCTGATATTCACTCCACTCACCCGTCCCTACCTTCACGAATATGGTGAAAACTGGTATTACTTATCGCCTCGGCGGTTGTGTCAACTTGCACTGGAGGAACTTCCAAGAAATGCTGGCCAAGAAATCGTTATTCTTTTGAAGGTTTGTATTCTTCCACATTCTACTAGAGGCTGTTGACTTCTTTTATCAGCAGTAAGTTTTTGTTAGATAGGATGATCGAGAACCTGTGTTTGATTAAAAGCTAGGAGGGATGTGTATGCTGAACTTAATGAATGATGTAAGTGATATGAGAAGCCTTTCTGTCAGTCTGATACTTGGTCATTGTGACTTCAAGATGTGATATCAGTTGGTAACCATGCTCCTTTCCATCAAGCGCAAGAGGTGGCAGCGGGGGGAATAGCCAGATATCTCAAACTATTTTAATGTCCTAAAAACTCGATCTGTTGAAACTATTATAGGACGTGAAAGAAGACTGGAAAGTATATTTGAATTACTAACAAATGCTGACTGCTACAGGTCCTGATGGATGACATCACTGAGGGGTATGGAGATCTTGCAGAATTACAGGTACCTGCATCCTAGGTGGACGGATTTCATTATTGAACTTGTGTTTCAAAAAACAGAGGAAATTTCCTGGGTCACTTCAAGAAATTGGAAGGGTAGAATTCAACGGTTATGATTTCTTTGTAACGCGTACAATCAATCTCGCCATTTTAATAGTACCAACCAATTGGAAAAAATGAAGGTAGAAAAGAAAATCAAAACAAGCATTATGAAGAAAATCAATGCTGTCAATTTTTAGTCTGGCCAACTTACAAATTGCTTCCGGGTATCTATTTTAAGCCAATATGCATCTGATCATAGTGGGTTAAGGCCGCTGTTTTTTAATTTTTTACTCCACTGGGAAGTTGTCCTGTTTTTTGTGAAACTTGAGTAATTAACTACTACTCTCATTTTGTGATTGGCAGGTGAGGAAGGTCAATGGAAGTGAAATTCAAAATTTGAGGGATTTGTACCGGCTTGTGGAGGACTGCACTACCCAAAGCATACGATTTGATTTGGACGATGAAAGGGTAATTGTATTCGACTATCGTATGGCGAAAACTGCCACCTCTACAATTCTGATGCGCTATAGGATACCCTCCATTGCGTCGGCTGATCTCATCAACGAAGTCTAGACTGAAGCATAAAGCCGGATTTGGTGTATCATAAGAGCTTTGCCTTTTCTATGGAATCTGATTCACTTATTGTTCTACTTGATGTGTGATGAGTTAGTCAATAATTAATAAAGTGGAAACTGTTGTAGCGAAGGACGTTGGCTGAGGGGGAGGAGGAATTGTGGTTTTGCGACCGGCCAGAGAGGAGAGTGTCGAATTATTGGAAATGGTGGAGGACGGAGAGTGAAGGTGGATCTTTACATTGAAACCGAAGGTAAACGTGACTAGTTATGGATGACATACAGACTGATTATGTTCTTATATACTTTTGGCAGTGAATTTGTTCAGATTCCTATGTCTTTCTTCATGCATCCTTCGCACAAGCTCTCTCTAGTTGTAATTAATACGCTTATACCTTGTCCTTTTTCATTGCTTAGCGCGAGAATGGTTTTGGACAGCGCCATATTTTCTCTCATTATCTGACCTTCACCTTGTTTTCCTCCCAATGTCGCGGTCTCATCCCAATCGACGCATGTACGCTTTCTTCCTGAAAGCACTGATGGTTGAATGCACGCACAAGCACTTGATTCGACAGGATTTGTCATGTGAAATCTTTCCGTAAACAGAAAAGACAATTCATTCAACAGAATTTGGCTTTTGGTGGGAAAGTCAAAAATGCTTTTACCAATTTGCAACGAACTTGTTGATTGAATTGTCTATTATTATCAACTGTTTTAAAAATTTAAAATGATTCGTACTCGCTACTCATGATCTCCTGTTCTGATATTATTTGAGATTTTGTAAGATTATTACTAATTGTTCTAAAAATTTAGATGAATGTGTGATTTAATAATTAAATTATTCCAACAGTCATGCCTAATGATGCACTTATAGAATCCCCTCTCCCTAGAAAGCCTCCTGTTCATTGTCGTGTCGCGTCATTCGACTCATTCCTGAACATGGAAAAATTTCTTTCTCGCCCGCTCCAAAGTTCACGCAATTGAAAGTGGCAATGGGCGTTTCCATGCTTTCGGCTTAGGAATTGAGGGTTATAGGCGCAGTTCCTACCGTAATTAGGGAACTCATATGTAAGTGGGCTGTTGGTGTTGATCATTAGGACCTTGATCACGGCCTTGATGTGCTCCAGGTTCACGAGGACCGCCCGCTTCCGGCCGAGGATCGAGGACGGGTATGACAGCACCTGGTCGAGCACCAGGAGGTTGCGCGTGGGCAGGCTGGTCCAGCCCATGATGGAGTGCTTCTCGATCTCCTCGACGTGCGACTGCCCGGACTCCAACACGACCAGCTAGGCCCTGATCCCGATCCCCTTCCACCGCCGACGCTGCGGCTGGACCATCGCTACCCTGCCAATTTCCTCCTCCCCTGTCCGGCCGCCACTGCCGCCATCGATGCGAGGGGCTCCATCGAGATAGATCACATTCGCGGTGAGCGAGCGGGCGGCGCCATCACCGAAGAAAAATCTGGAGAACAAGGATGAATCTTTTATGAGGGAATCTGGTAGAAAGGAAAGTGAAGCGTTCCGCCAGAATCGGAAAGAGGAGACGACGTGATTACCCCAGACCAGGATTTGTTTATTTTTTTTTCAAATGTTAAAAAGCCCACCAAAAATCTCAAATTATGCAAATTGTCAGCACATTTACCCTAAACTTTTTTCGTGACTTGTTTACCTAAACTAATACTTGTGTTACACATTTATCTTGAACTAATTTTTTTTTTTTGTGACGGACGGCTTTTTATTGTGATAAAAAAAATTGAAACTTGTATTCATGTGATACTTTTATTCAAAAAATATATTTTTTCCATGATGCTAAAAATCCTAATTTAGACTGGCCACACCAACGTTTAACCTCTATCAAGATTTTGTTTTTCTTTTTTCCTTTTTGTCCTTCCTCCTTTGCCCTCACCACCATCATCTTTACTATCAGCATCGCCACGGTCCGCACAATTGCCAAACTAATTAGGAAATTGAAGGAGGAAGGTAAAAAAAGAAGGAATAAGAAAATGAGAAAAGAACATATAATGAGTTTACATATTTTTGCCACGGAAGCACTACGTGGGCACTGTTTGCTTTCTGTCGTCCATGTAGGCAACCACGTAAGATTTTTAGCGGTGTTCGTGAGCAGAATTTTGATAGAAGGTAAACTTGAATACTAATTTGGGATAAATTTGTCAGATAGATATAAGTTTAGAGTTTTTAATGTTAAAAAAATTTTTTATAGGAAATATATCGCGCATATATTAACTTGACATATTAGCGTCACAATAAAAAAAAAAAAAAAAAAAAAGGTAAATGTGTCACTGTAAGCATAGTTGATTTTTTTTTTTTTTTGATTTAAAAATGCAGATTTGTAACTTTTGAGGGATCAATCACAAATTCGATATTATGTCGAATCTACCTTTGAATATGAAGATATTTTCTCTATTTATGGCATGAGCTTTTATAATTCGAACGTGAGGGAATTTATTTAATTTTGGATCTCATGTCCAAATTTGCATTGATTTTTCGCAGTTAATCCTAATTGCTTCCATTCATTCCGATGCGCTATTGTCACCCCAAAAACTTATTTTCTAAAGGTGTGTTTGTTAAAGGAAAAGTCTTTGCCTGGAATTATTTTTCCCAACTCTCACTCGTTTAGTTCATCGAAAATGATTAGCCAATCAAAAACACTTTCCGATCAAGAAAAATATATATGCACAAAATTAGACAAGTGAATTTCTGTATCTAAGGAGGTGAAAATACTATCCAGAATTGCCCATCTTGAATTTTTTAATATTTTATTTTTTGTTTTATATAAAAAAGATTTTTTAATTCTTTTCTTTTCTTTTTTCTTTTCTTTTTTCTTTCTCTTTTCTCCCTCCTTCATCGCCAGTTGCTAAGCCTTGGCAACCAACTATAAGCACATGCCGACCTCAAGTGAGGCTTAAGCTTGCCAGCCTGAGCTAGTCCGGATATGGTGAGCTCAACCTCGCTTGAGGCTAGCCAAGTCAACCCTTGTCGAGCCTCGGTGACGGCACCAGTGGCCTATCGCAGTCGTTGCTAAGGCCTGATGGAGAAGGAAGAAAGAAAAAGAAAAAAGAGAAAAGAAAAATATAAAAATATTTTAAAGACGATCTTTTTTTTTTTTTTTGCTTGAAATTGAAATCATTTTTCAAATAAACTTCAAATACTAGAAAACGTTGTCACCACATATTGCCAAACAAAATAAAAATTAACCATTTTCTTGAAAAATTATATTCCGGAAAATGTTTTATTTTTTCATGAAATTTTCTCCATAACAAAGGCAACAAGAAAACTTTATTGCGCTATGAATCAGTGATCACATTCTACCTAAGTGCAGACCTTCGACATGTACCATCCGGAAGTAGGTAATTTTAAGTACCACCCCTGCATTTAAAATCTACAACTACACGTAAGGAAACACTATTCAATGCGGATTATGCCTGAACTCAAAATCCCATCGCGCTATAATCGATCGATTACGTAATCAAATATTTAGATCGAATAAGACGTTGAGCTATTACCTAATTCAATGAATGAAGTCCACCGAGGTCGGCAAAGAAGCGATTCTTGGCTACCGACAGGCAAGCCAAAGACGGGGACACAATCTCGCAAACGGAGACTTACGGGCTCGGTAAGGTCGGTTGAACTGGTCCGTGGCTCAGAAGGACCACCGGTGGTTACTAAGACGGCAGAGGAACTGGGGCTAGCTGGAAGCCTCGCTTGGAACTGCGAAACCTCTCTTGGAATTGTGGGTTTCCTCCAAGGATTCGAAGTGAGGTGCGACAAGTCGTGTGAGCTGTGGCGGCGTGGCAAGGGAGGAGGCGTGGTGGCTGTCGGGATGCTCGCAGCGGTGGCGTGAGGTTCACGGTGTTAAAATAATAGTTATTTCCTTTTGCATGTTTTTGCTGATTTGGTTTTTCAGTTATTGGAGTTAGTGGAGTCATGTGTGTTAGTTGTCCTAGTTTTTAGGTGTTGGTGGAGTAAGTGCTTTATGCAGAACATGGGTAGTTATGGGTCTTATTTTAGTGGTGTTTTTACGTTATGTATTTGTCTTTTGTAAAAGACTTCGTTGTTCTGTACGAAAGTTGAAGTTTCAGCCTCATCTCTCCTCCCTTTAGCAATTTAACAGTGGTATCGAGCTTGAGAGAAACGTGAGAGAGTTTTTAAAAAAGAAAAAAAGAAAAAGAAGGTTTAGAGGTGTGAGATACTTTCGTTAGATAATTGCAGCAGCAATATTTCCAATGGCCACCGACAATTTTATTCAACCAGCAATTCCACGCTTTGATGGTCACTATGACCATTGGAGCATGCTGATGGAGAATTTTTTACAATCAAAGGAGTATTGGTCGGTTGTCGAATATGGAATTCAAGAGCCACCAGCAGGCATGGCTTTGACAAATCCCCATAAAGCAAAATTGGAAGCTAGAAAGTTGAAGGACCTGAAGGCAAAAAATTATCTCTTTCAGGCTATTGATCGTTCCATCTTGGAGACCATTCTTTGCAAAGAAACTTCCAAGGATATTTGGGATTCTATGAAGAAGAAATATCAAGGCTCTGTTAGAGTGAAGCGTGCACAGCTTCAA
The DNA here is from genome assembly GCA_017140595.1 of Eucalyptus curtisii. NCBI lineage: Eukaryota > Viridiplantae > Streptophyta > Magnoliopsida > Myrtales > Myrtaceae > Eucalyptus > Eucalyptus curtisii. The sequence continues at coordinate 381,477 of CM029502.1, read as the reverse complement.
GCCTTGAGAAGAGATTTTGAGACACTAGCGATGAAGGATGGAAAATCTGTCACAAGTTATTGTGCCAGAACAATGGAGATCAGCAACAAGATGCGATTCCATGGCGAGAAGATGGACGACGTCACCATTGTGGAGAAGATTTTGCGTTCCTTGACACCAAAGTTTAATTATGTTGCCTGCTCAATTGAAGAGTCGAAAGACATAGATGCGCTCTCTCTTGATGAATTGCAAAGCTCCTTATTGGTCCATGAACAGAAGATGAACAGAAGATGAACAGTAGATGAGCAAGCGTTGAAGGCTTCTACCAATACTCATTCCAACAATTTCAGAGGAAGGGGTAGAGGGAGAGGTAGAGGAAGGGGAGATCGAGGAAATAGAGATGTTAGCAGGAATTTCAGAGCAAACAATGAACAATTTCAAGGCAAAGGCAGATGACGGGATCATAACAAATCCAAGATAGAGTGTTTTAGATGTCATAAATTTGGTCATTATGCATCTGAATGTTATATTAGGCTGCCTAATAATAAAGAAAAGGCAGAGAGTTCAAATTTTGTTGAAGAAAAAGAAGTTGAAACGTTGTTGATGGCTGTTCACGATGAAAAGAAGCCCGAGTCAGATATTTGGTATGTGGATACAGTCAAGTAACCACATGAGTGGAAGTAAGTCTTCTTTTTCTCATCTAATTGAAGATTTTCATTCCACTGTGAGTTTTGGGGATCATTCTACTGTGAAAGTGATGGGAAAATGTGATATTAAGATAAGAACCAAGAATGGTTTTGTGGAAACGATCTCTAATGTGTTGTATGTTCCTGACTTGAAAAGTAACCTGTTGAGTGCTGGCCAATTATAATAAAAGGGTTATATAATCACCATTTAGAAGGGTGCTTGTGAAATTTATGATTCTGTTAGAGGTTCTATTGTCGTTGTTCCTATGAGTTCAAATAGATTGTTTCCATTAAAGATTGAAAATATTCAATCTTGTTTGATGGTTGAAAAGAAAGATCTCTCATGGCTGTGGCATTTTCACTAAGGTCACTTGAGTTTTTGCAGATTGAAAACCCTCCAACAGAAAAACATGGTGACTGGTCTTCCTCAAATTACTATTCATTCCCAAGTCTGCGAAGAATGTGTTGTTAGCAAACAACATCATTCTCTATTTTCAAAAGAGAAGTCATGGAGAGCAAATGATGTTTTACAGCTGGTGCATTCGGACATTTATGGTCCTATAAACCCATCTTCTAATGGAGGTAAAAGATACTTAATTACCTTCATTGATGATTTTTCCAGAAAAACCTGGGTTTATTTTTTACAGGAAAAATCAGAAGCTTTCTCCACATTTAAAAGCTTCAAAGCTTGTGTGGAAAATGAAGCAGAAAGAACATTAAGACCATCCGAACAGATCGTGGTGGTGAATATTGCTCAAAAGAATTTGAAGTTTTTTGTGCAGAGCATGGCATTCGAAGAGAGCTTACTGCTGCATATACACCATAACAGAATGGTGTATCTGAGAGGAAAAATAGAACAATTCTCAACATGGTGAGAAGCTTATTGGCAAGAGGAAGAGTTCCAAAGACTTTCTTGCCAGAAGCAGTAAATTGGAGTATTCATGTTTTGAACAGAAATTCAACTTTTGCTGTTTAGAATATGACACCAGAAGAGGCTTGGAGTGGGAGAAGACCGGCTGTAGATCACTTCGAATCTTTGGATGCATCGCATATGCCCATGTCCCGGATGTGAAAAGGAAGAAACTTGATGACAAAGCTAAAAAATGTGTCTTTCTTGGTGTAAGTGAAGCATCCAAAGCATATAAGTTATTCAATCCACTAACAAAAAAGATTGTGACTAGCATGGATGTTTTTGATGAAGAGAACACTTGGGATTGGAATAGGCAGCAGCCTACCGAAGTCCTTTATGGCAATGATGCTGAACAAGAGTAGATTTCAGCACCTTGTATGCCCCAAAATTCATCAAATACAACTTCTACAGCTGCTGGAATTTCACCAACAGGCGCTAAAGTCAATGAAGAAGAAGCTCAATCTCTTCACCGCGTTAGAAGAAGGCCTGCTTGGATGGAAGATTATGAGGTAATTGGAATTGGAAATTCGATTACTCACTTTGCCTTGTTTTCAGACTATGATCCTACAACTTTTGAGAGTGCTGTCAAAGAAGAAAAATGGCGAAAAGCGATGGATGATGAAATTAATGCCATCGAAAGAAATGATACTTGGGAGCTATCCGATCTTCCGGATGGACAAAAAACCATTAGTGTAAAGTGGGTCTTTAAAACAAAACTGAAAGAAAATGGTGAAGTTGACAATACAAAGCACGTTTGGTAGCCAAGGGATACAAGCAGCAATATGGGATCGACTATACATAAGTTTTTTCTCCAGTTGCGAGACATGACACGATCCAGATTGGTGGTTGCATTGGCGGCACAGAATTCTTAGCCTATTTTCCAGCTAGATGTCAAATCGGCATTCTTACATGGGTACTTGGAGGAACGGGTATTTGTCGAGCAATCCCCTGGTTATGTCAAGATTGAAAATGAGCATAAAGTTTATAGATTGAAGAAAGCTCTTTATGGGTTAAAACAAGCCCCTCGGGCTTGGTATAGTCGTATTGAAACTTATTTTCTTAAAGTTGGTTTTTCAAAATGTCCTTATGAGCATACGCTTTTTGTCAAGATTGGAGATAAAGGGAAAATGCTTATTGTTTGTGTGTATGTTGATGATCTTATATTTACTAGAAGTTGTGATAGCATGTTTGAAGAATTCAAGAAATCTATGATGGATAAGTTTGAAATGTCTGATCTTGGTATGATGCATTACATGCTTGGCATAGAAGTGATACAATCGGATGATGGGATCTTTATGTCTCAAAAGAAATATGTGGGAGAAATTTTGGACAGGTTTCAGATGAAGGATTGTAATCCTATAAACACTCCAGTTGAGTTTGGCTTAAAGTTACACAAAAATCATGAAGGGAGGAAGGTTGACAGCACACTTTATAAACAAATTGTGGGCAGTTTGATGTATCTAACTGCAACAAGACCATACATAATGTATTATGTGAGTTTAATCAGTAGATATATGGAGAATCCTACAAACATGCATTTGTTAGCTGCCAAGAGAATCCTTCGTTACTTACAAGGAACTAGAGACTTTGGGCTATTTTACAAGAAGGGTGAAAAGTCCAATTTGTTGGGATTTACGATAGTGACTATGCAGGAGATCAAGATGATAGGAGGAGCACTTCGGGTTATGCTTTTATGTTTGGGACAGGTGCTATTTCGTGGTCATCCTAGAAGCAACCAATTGTCACATTATCAAGTACAGAAGCTGAATTTGTTGTTGCAATAGCTAGTGCTTGTCAAGCTATTTGGCTAAGGAGAATTCTTGAGGAGCTGCAATTCAAGCAACCAGGAGCTACTAATTTTATTTTATTTTTTTATTAATTTCGTGGTCATCCAAGAAGCAACCAATTGTCACATTGTCAAGTACAGAAGCTGAATTTGTTACTGCAACAGCTAGTGCTTGTCAAGCTATTTGGCTAAGGAGAATTCTTGAGGAGCTGCAATTCAAGCAACCGGGAGCTACTAAAATTTTTTGTGACAACAACTCAGCAATCAAAATCTCCAAGAATCCTGTGCTACATGGAAGAAGCAAGCACATTGATGTGAAGTTTTATTTCTTGAGAGATTTTAGCAATGATGGAACAATTGATCTAATCTACTGCATGAGTGAAGATCAAGTTGCTGATATATTCACCAAGGCCCTCAAGATGGAGTCATTTGTGAAGCTCAGAAGGTTACTAGGTGTTTGCAAGTTGAAAACAGTCAAGGCTTTAAACTGAATGTTAGTAAACATCAATTTAAGGGAGGGATTGTTAAAATAATAGTTATTTCCTTTTGCACGTTTTTGCTGATTTGGTTTTTCAGTTATTGGAGTTAGTGGAGTCATGTGTGTTAGTTGTCCTAATTTTTAGGTGTTGGTGGAGTAAGTGCTTTATGCAGAACATGGGTAGTTATGGGTCTTATTTTAATGGTGTTTTTACATTATGTATTTGTCTTTTGTAAAAGACTTCGTTGTTCTGTACGAAAGTTGAAGTTTCAGCCTCATCTCTCCTCCCTTTAGCAATTTAACACACGGTGCGGAGAGGAGAGCACGCGGGTTTGCAAACCACGAGTAGAGTCTCCTTTCTGTATCTCCTTTGTCTCTGTATCGACTTTATTCTTGACTTTGTAATTTTCTTGGAGCGTGCAATGTGGACCGCCTTTTCTTGTGCTGTTAGCATGAAGAAGTGGATGACGAAAGCATGGAGAAACGTAAGGATTCCGAAGGGAAACGAATGGGTTGACTTCCCTTTTGGGGAGTGGGGGATTAATGGTGTGAATGTGCACTACCATTTGCTTTTATTATTCTTTGGCCTTGATTATGCGGCTGACCCCGACTTAGGATTTGTTTATATTATTTCAAAATGCACTTCCATTAGAAGAGAGAAAATGAACATGAAAATGCACTTCCATTAGAAGGAGATATTTTTCTCTAGTTGTGGCATGAACTTTCAATAGTTCGACCACAAACGAGACTCAATCCAATTTGAGATTCTAATGTCCGAATTTGTATTGATTTTTCCCAAGTAACCTAATAGTTTATCTTTCCTTTTCTTTTTCTTTTTAAAAGTACTACGGGTATTCATGTGATTGACGGTCAACAACTAGAATAGAACAAAAGGACTTTATTGCAAAACCATCCTTTCTTTTAATAAAATTTGCAACTTACAAATGATTTTTTTCACTTGCATATACCAACTTGCATGCTCATAACCCTACTTATTTACAAAAGTTGTCATCTACCTTCCCAAACTGTTCTTCCAAAAAAGAAAAAAACAACCACGAACGCAAGTACATAAGTTTTTGTTTTCTATCATCTTTCTGCCCATCATCGGCTGGCGGCCCCCCCCCCCCCCCCCCAAAAAAAACCCGACGATTGCTGACCTCGAACTTAAGGTTGACATTGCCGTAGAGATTAGGCTCCTCAGTCTAGACCAACAAGCTTTGTCACCAAGGTGGCGGCAGGTGGCGGCGTTAACAGTGGCAAGGGGTGGAGAAAGTGAGCGAGGATATACTTTATGTGCATGACCAAGTGAGAAGGAGGTGGAGGTGGAGGAAGATAGGGAGATGGAAAAGAAATCAATGTAAGGTTGGCGGTAGATGTGTTTTTTTCCAGTTTGGAGGAGATGCAAATGTTTTTAAAAGTGATGATGGTAATTTATATATAGGTGTAAACTTGAAGATACGTTATGCAAATATCCCATAACTTTTTGCATCTTTTTATATTGGCCTAATACCATGAAAACCTTCAATTGATACATATATGATAAATTTATTTCAAACTAATTTTTTAATCACAAAAAACTCCAAATTGATACATTTATGACAAATCTACCCTCCGTTAGTTTTCGTCAAATTTTACTATTAAATTACCGAGTTAGATAAAATATAGCAGTTAACGGATATACTTGTTTAGGGTTTTACTCTCCTTTAGTTTTCGTTCAATTTTACCATCAAATTACTAAGTTGGATAACATGTAACAGTTGATGGATGTACCGGTGTAGGGTTTTATCCTCCGTTAATTTTCATTAAATTTTGCCATCAGTTACCTAGTTGGATAACATGTAATAGTTGACAAATATATTGTTTTAGAGTTTTATCATTCATTTATCACAAGTGTACCAGTTTGAAGTTTTTTGTGGTATTAATCCAATCTAACAGAAAATAATAGAGAGTTGCGGTAAATTACAAGTATACAAGTTTGGAGTTTTTTGTGGTCAAAAAATTTATTTGGAGTAAATTCATCATCAAATATTCTAATAGAATAGACTTTGATTGAGCAATTACCTTATTTAATCAATGAACTCTACCGAGGTTGGGGAAGAGCGATTCTAGGCTACCGATGGGCAAGCCAAAGATACCAAGAAACCCTCATGATAGAGACATGCAGGCTCAGTAAGGTTGGTTTAATTGGTCCGCGGCAGAGAAGGACCATCGATGGTCACTAAGGCGGCAGAGAAGCCGCTGCAGTCGGAAGCCACGCTTATGATAATGCTAGTAAGAATACCTAGATTGGGTGAATAGATGTTAAAATAAAATCTTAACAAATAAATGCGGAATTAAATAAGTTGGAGTAAAGTTTGAATAAGAATCAGAATATGTTAAAGAAATCACCAGACTTTTGAGATAACTAGTAAGTGTGTAACAGACTTAAGCAAAGAGAGTTAAGAGAAGATTGCACACAAAATTATAATAGTTCAGCTTAGATCAAACTTACGCCCACTCCACGCTAACAGCGTACTGACTAGATTTCACTATAGTATTAATAGAAGATTACAACTTATAAGTGCAAATGCTCAATGATGAGTGCAAATACTTAGTGATAGATTTCTCTAGCTCACTGTCGTGACCTCTTTTTTTCCGTCCGAGAGAAAGAGGAAGAGGTTTAGGGGTATTTACCTAAAGAGGCGGACCAGCCCCTAGATTAGGCGCGGGCTCTCCCAAGCCCATACCTCGCGCGACGTTGGATTTCGTATTTCAGTTCTTAACAACCTATGTATTTCTAGGAGTCGCCACTAGCCTATTGGGGTCGGCTAGAAACCAATCAAGACACGGGAGTGTTGTCTCGATTTCTACGCAACCAGAGATTTCTAGGAACAGGGACTTGTTTACGCTAATGTTTCTATTAGCGCCCTTGCGGTATCACTAACTTGGAAGGTTGTTTATCTAAATAGCCACACAATCTTGATATCAATTACAATTTTTATGAAACAACTAAGTGTCCATGCAAATACTTTTTTTGTAGGGTTGTTTTCCTTAATGTCTAGACTAATCCTAACATAATTTAGAAAAGAAATTTACACTCAAATTATTGAAAAGCGGTGCGGTAAATAAACATCCAAGAAATTGAAAGGACTTGAAAGTAATGCGGAAAAGAAAGACCCGATACAACTCGGGCAAATAATATTACATGGCCTTATTATCACGCCCCGGGACAGGACCCCCGTGAGCGAAATGAGAATTTAAATATGCATGAAATTACTCTAGATGCATGAAATTACTCTAAATAATTTTAATCTACGCCAAATAGATTATTTACAAAAATGGTTATAAAATACCAAAATATCATTGAATTAAGAAAATGACCTTTTAAAATTAGGAAAATTTCCTAGATGTCATTTCTATCATAATTTGATATCATCCATCATTTTTATAATTTTTTGAAATTTTCATATTTTTTTTCATATTTTTTAATTTTTATTTAAAATTAATTCCGTAAACCGATATATGCCGATTTACACTAACATGGGACTGCCCAGTACATGAATCTAACAAGCTCCGAGCTCAAATCGACCATTTGAAGATCGAAACTTGGTTTGCGCATTTCGTCGAACACTTGGCGTGCATCAAATCATCCCAAATCAGCTTCATCGGGCCATGTTTGTGGCTTTCAATCTCAACCCATAAGCAATCTCATGCGGAACTAAAGTATCAAGATTATACTACCACATGCAAGGAGCAAGATTAGACAGAAATCATAGCATAAAACACAAAAGAACTAAGCTAAAATCATCCTCAAATATGCGGGTTTGAGTTGATTTTGCAAATCTGGGTTTGAACCCAGGTCAAGCAAACAGGTTATATGCCCATATTCAAGCCCCGACACTTATCACATGCAAGATCTAAGGGAAACATTACATGATCCGAGTGAAAGTAGGTAACATGAGTTTTTAAATATAACGAGCATCACAGAGAATGACCAAACGAACGCATCAAAACGACATTTCCAAGAAGCACACATGCAAAACTCTTGAAGAGATTTCAACACTTAGAAAAATTCCAGCCTCAGAAATCAGTTTTCCGAGCTAGTTTTCCTCTTGATTTTTCACTATTAAAACACGTTCAAACTCAAACAAAAATACATCTAGTATACTTACCTTGCTTCCTAGTTTCTTTTGCACGTGGTTCTTGGCCGAGGAAACCAGGAACTTATCCTCGGGAGGCACGTGGAAGTTGGCTTCTTCAACTGGAAAACGAGATCTGCAAAGAAAGAACTGATAACGAAGGTTTTCATTGACCTCCAAAATCAAGCTTCAGAACCTCTTTTGTTGGCCAAATTCAAACAAACCCAAACTATATGTATTCTAGTTTGTCTTGTAAGTCATGGATTTCCTCATTTGTCTCTCAAATTGCTCAAAAACACTCGCTTTTCCTCACTCGTGACCAACCAGGTTCAACACTTAGAAAAATTTTCGAACTTTCTTGGCCCGCTAGGAGGGTTGTTTTCGGGGGGCTTTAGGAGACCTTCCCGAACTCCATTTGGGACGTGCGACCTATGGATGGAAAAATCTTTGAGTGGAGTTTCACTCTCTAGTTGAAGGTTTTGGCTAATTTGGGTTGAAAATTTGTGAAAATTTCACTTTTCTCTCTGAAGGTTCATCTGGAATTTCTGGGTTTTTTCCTTTTTGGAGTTGCTTCTGGAGGTGTTTTTGGAGGACGACCGTGAGCTCCCTCCTCTCCCTCTCGTCTCCTCTCTCTCATGCCTCAAAAGAGCCTGCTTCATAGATCTTATCCACTGAATTAAGGGATTTTTGGTCGATCTTTTGTCCACCTACCAAGCCTGTCAACAGGGCTACTTCAACAACTTTCGGGATAAGTACACTAACAGTGCCAAAAGTTGTGTACGGCGCTCACTTTGGTGCCAAAAGTTTCCGTCGGATCACTTAAGTGCCAAAAATTTGAAAAACGATCATTTTAGTGCCAACTCCGATCAGATTGACCGGAAATCTAACGTGGCACTTTTTTATTAATTTTTTAGGCCGACGTGGCTCGCGGAGAGAACAAAGATCTAAACCACAAAAACGACGTCGTTTGGCTTCTTTCCCCCAAATCGAAACCCTAAATCCCCAAATTGAAAGAGAGAGAGAGAGAGAGAGAGAGAGAGAGAGGGAGAGAGAGGAGGCATGTCGTCTTCTTCCCTGAAAAACGACACCAGCAGCAAACGGCACCAGCAGCAACACCGGGAGCGCACCAGGCAAAGACCAACAACGGCACCGGCGGCGGCGGCGGCGGCGCACCAGTAGCGGCACCTTTGACCCCTCTTATTCCTCCTCCTCCTTCGCCCTCACCTCCTATTCTTCCTGCCAATTCTTGCTTGAGCAACATTCTCATTCTCTCCTTGCTCACCTGGTCGAGCATCTACAATGGTGGCCGAGCGATGGTGGCCGAGCGTTGGTGGGCGAACAACGGTGGCCGAGCGGCGAGGAAGAAACCCTAACCCTAATTTCAATCCACGTTGAGCTATACGGCGTCGTTTTTGCGAGGATGTCCACGTACAAGGGCAAAACGACGTCGTTTCTTGAAGATGATGGAAAACGATGTCGTTTAAAAGCCGAGTAACTTTTTTTTTTAAATATAAAAGCCACGTAATTAATTTGGCCGGAATTTTTCGCCGGTGGCACCAAAGTGATCGTTTTTTCTCCGATTTGGCACCAAAGTGATCCGGCGGAAACTTTTGACACCAAAGTCAGCGCCGTACATAACTTTTGGCACTGATAGTGTACTTATCCCACAACTTTCTGACTTAGTCAAAATTTTCCACTTCTGCAGCTGTTGAGTGTGCGGATTTGATGCGATTTTCCCGTGCCTTCAGCAGCTTATCCCTGACCAATGTTTGTCCACTTGCAGTACCAATAATGGTCTTCCATCACGTGCATAGATCGGGCTAGTTGGGCAGCTAAGGAGGATATGGTGGGGCCACCAATATGCCTACTTAGCAACTCCGAATTAAGACCTAATTGTGTGCTGGGATTTGGTAGCTGATTTGGGTGCTTTAATCCATCAATTTGGCTGCGGTTTTTGATCAATTAGCAAGCTCATGTATAGTAGTTTAAAATCTCGACCAGCTTTCGCAATTGTACCCACCCAATTTGCAAGAAAGTCCCTCAAAGTTAGCTATTTTCTTATCCGAAAATACCCAATTCAAGGCAAATTTGGTCCTTTGGCCCAATTTGATTAATTAGACCTGAGCCAAGTTCAATTTCAATTCAATTGGGGGCTGAGACGATGATTTAAGGGCTTAGGCACAAATTTTGCAAAATTTGCGAATTGGTCCCTCAACTTTTGGAATTTGCAAATTGGTCCCTCAACTTTTGGAAATTGCATTTTTGCCCCCAATTTACCATTTTAATTCCAGTTTGACCTCCTGGGCTTGGCTAGTCACATTTAGATCATTGGCTCCAACTTTTTTCTTTTTTATTATCTTTTTTTTAATCTTTCTTTTTAATTTTTTTAAATTTTTTTTAAGGAAAACATCTTCCATTTAAAAAAATTATACGAAACACTTAGATAATCTATATGCAAGAATTTGACATGAAATATATTTATGGAAAAACAAGTTCCTATATTTTCGGAAATGATTTTTGGGCAAAAATTTAGGTGTCAACACTCACTAAGACACTCTTTTTGTGTTTTGTTTCGTGATCGCACTTTGTAATGCTCACAAATGAAACAAGTAAAATAGGATTGCTTAAAACTTTGGAATTTCAAGTTCAGATCCCTCTTCTTCTTGACCAAATGGCCTCCTTTAAATACTCCTCCATACCATACTAGCCGTTAACATTCTTCGGAAAAATTTCTTCTAATCAAACCATCGAGCTAAATCTTTCAAACATATCTTATAGTTGTTGAAGATAGGAATGGAATTTATATTTGCTTCCGGTTGCCTATACAATCGAATCTTGGTTTCTATAAGTGATGCTTCAAAAAAAAAAAAACTTGTCTTCTAAATTGATTTCATCAAGTTGCGATTGATTCAATCAATATTTTTTTAATGAAGTAAGTAAAATCCTTGGCTAGAAGATAATCGTTGAAGAATTTTTTCCAAACAAAGGTTTATTCGGATTTGTGTTGCGGCGTCATTGAGTCGGGTTTTAGACTCTTCCTCGTTCTGGACATGATCTCGTTCTGAATTCGTCAGAGTGGGATATGCTTTTGGAAAAGTATTGACAGAGGTCTTCAAAAACATCCTCAAAAGCAAAAACGTTAGAAGCATAAAGTTTTGTCAACTTCAAAACTTAGTAAGAGTTTTCTCAACAGTTTGGAACCGTGAAACCTCTCTTAAAATTGTGGGTTCCCTTTAGGTATTTGAAGGAAGGCACGATGAGTTGTGTGAGCTGCGGCGGCGCAAATGAGGGTGGCGGCCGTTTAGATGCACGCGGCGGCAGGGGCGGCTTGAGGGTCACGGTGCGGAGAGCATGCGGGTTTGCAACCGCGAGGAGAGTCTCCTTCTGCTTCTTCTTTGTCTGTGTATCGACTTTATTCTTGGCTTTGTAATTTTCTTCGAGCATGCAATGAGGACCACCTTTTCATGTGTTGCTAGCATGAAGCAGCAGATGACAAAAGCGTGGAGAAAAGTGTGAGAGATTTCGAAGGGAACGAATAGGTTGACTTCCCTTTTGGGGAGTGCGTGAAGAGTGGTGTGCCGTGCTTAACTTCTTTGCTTTGACTTTTCTTTGGCCTTGATTATGTTTATATTTGTTGGGATATAATACGCGGAAACGATGATCTTGCGAATTTACGTCAACGAAATCATCGGAGAAATAAACGAAAAAATAAGGACACCAAAATTTACGTGGTTCGGTCCGAGTATCGGTACCTACGTCCACGGAGAAAAATGTAGAAATAATCCACTAAAATCGAAGAATCGAGTTCTGATAATCGCCAATCGCTCAAATGTTTCCCACATCTGATTTAACCCCAAACCCTAAGTGTTTATAAATAAACAACTCACTTGGGTATAAACTCACGGCACAAAATTACCACGCGTCCCTCGGCTCAAAGTATAACGCGCGCGGCTTTATCTTCGGCTTAACGTGCGGCTCCTTTTTCTCTGTAGGTTTTTCTTTCTTTTTTCTTCTTGCGGCTTCGAAGGATTTTCGTACGGGTGCAGCAGCAACACACCGAAAGAAAAGAAACCCTGCGTAAAAATACTTCTGTTGACCTGGGCCCACCAAGAATTGTTTTATACGCGTGCAGAGACTCCTTCACGCCAAAAGGGCAATCTTCTACGTGCGTGGGCCCAGAGTCAACACTTTGACTCTGGGGCCCACGATCAGATTCCTTTTAAACTCACGTGTAGACTCCTTCTTACCTTTAATATATATCAAAAGTGTGCCCAAGGTCTTGTTTCGCACGTCCGAAATAGAGAATCCAAGAAGAAAATTGTTTCTTCCTTCTTCATCTGATTTATAATCCATTTGGGAAAAACTTTATCGATAAATTCGATTTAACAAATCGTTATCCAAATTCAAACTCGAGACATTTAATTTAACAATTCTCCACATTGGCCTATGTTTTGAAGCCCAAGTTATAGTCTTTCATCATCAATCTTTCTTCTCCCAACGCCGACGGGCGCTTACTCTCCACAGACGCCAAAGCCGTGAGCTCAAGCGTAGCTTGAGCTTCGCCAAAGGAACAGACTTAGTCATCATGTATCCGGGGTTATCTGTTTGTAGCAATCTTTTTAACTCAACAATACCCTTAGCTAAGACATCTCGAATGAAGTGGTACCTGATGTTGATATACTTCATTCGCTCGTGATAAACTGGATTATACGCCAAATATATCGCACCTTGGTTGTCACAGTGTATATCCACACTTTTATGTTCTAACCCAAAGTCCGAGAGCAAACTTTGTAACCATATCGCATCTTTTGCTACAAAGGTTAGTGCCATGTACTCTGCCTCAGTCGAAGACAAGGCAATGTGATCCTGTAAGGATGCTTTCCAACTAACTACACCACCCGCTAGCGTAAATACGTACCCTGCTAAAGACCTGCAATCATCCAAGTTACCAGCGTGATCCGAATCCACAAAACCAGTGGTCTCACCGCCATTCTTTGTCCCTCCGGTATATTATACCCACGTCTGTTGTCCCCTTCAAATATCTGAGGATCCACTTCACAGCTTCCCAATGAGCTTTATCAGGACGCTTCATATAGCGACTAACCATACTCACAGCTTGTAAAATATCAGGCCTAGTGCACACCATAGCATACATAATACTACCCACGACACTAGAATAAGGAACACGGGACATATGCTCCTCCTCCTCCTCCTCAGTCTGCGGTGATAATTTATCTGAAAGTTTAAAGTGCTTCGCTAAAGGTGTACTTACGATTTTGCTGATCGCATATTAAAACGTGCTACGATCTTCTCAATGTATTTCTTTTGAGATAGACGTAAAACTCCCCGCAATCTCACACGCAAAATCTCCATACCCAAAATTTTCTTTGCAAAGACATAAATCTTTCATCTCAAATTCAGCATTTAACTACATCTTCAGCACATCAATATCAGACATATTCTTAGCTGCTATCAGCATATCATCCACATATAAGAGTAGATAAATCAAAGAACCATTTTCCAATCTCCTATAGTAGACACAACTATCCATCTGACTTTTCAAGTAGTCTTGACTAGTCATGAAAGCATCAAAACGTTTATACCACTGCCTAGGAGATTGTTTCAGCCCATACAAAGATTTCATTAACAAGCAAACATGATCTTCCTTACCGGAATAGCAAATCCCTCTGGTTGCCTCATGTGAATCTGCTCCTCCAACTCACCATGAAGAAACGCAGTTTTTACATCTAATTGCTCTAACTCGAGATCCTGCGAAGCAACTAAGGCAAGTAAAACACGAATAGAAGTATGTCTTACCACAGGAGAGAACACCTCATTATAGTCAATGCCCTCACGCTGTGTATACCCCTTCGCCACAAGTCTCGCCTTATACCTCGCTGCCTCGACACCGGGAATGCCCTCTTTCCGTTTGAAGACCCATTTACTTCCGACAATCTTTTGGCTCTTGGGTACTTCATATTTGTGCTTCAGAAAGTATACCCATACCTCCCTCGAATAATCGTCGATAAATGTCAGCATATATCGGGCACCTCCTTTCGAAGGAACCGAAGACGGGCCCCGGACATCCGAGTGAATATATTCAACAGTCGCTTGGTCGAATGAATAGCCGTCGTAAACTTAACTCGGTCTTTTGCTTCCCATAGATGCGGTGCTCATATAAGTCCAAATTTTCCTATCTTCTGACCCTTCAACAACCCCATTTCACTCAGCATCGTCATACTTGCCTCACTCATGTGCCCCAAAAGCATATGCCATAATTGAGTCAAGTCAGAATCTGACTCACCTGATGAAACTGCAGCGGTTCCGGTCACGGTCTCTCCTAGTAGATGATAGAGAGTATTCACTTTCTTCCCCTTCATCACTATCATGGCACCTCGAGAGATCTTCAGTACTCCACCTTCAGCGGTGTACCTACACCCTATGTCATCGAGTGTCCCCAGAGAAATAAGGTTCTTCTTGAGCTCCGGTACATGCCTCACATCACAATGTGCGCACCACCCCATCGTGCATCCGTATCTGAATTGTCTCTATCCCCACGGCCTTACTGCATCGCATTATTCCCTAAAAGAACCCTACCACCATCTCGCAGCTGGTAAGTAGTAAACCAGTTTTTATGAAGTGTCATGTGATAAGAACACCCCGAATCCAGCACCCATTCATCTCCTGACGAAGTAGCAGTCACACATAAAACAGCTTCTGCATCACTATTGCTCCCCGCGACAACGTTTGCCACACTGCTTGTGGCATTCTGCCTATCAACTTTATTTCTCCGCTTTGGATAATCTCTCATGATATGCCTCTCCTCGTGACACTCAAAGCACTTCACGCGTCCCTTGGACTTTTTATGGCGTGATTTTGATCTGCTTTTACCTCTGCTGCTACTAGGCCCTCGATGTTGTTCTCTATCCCGAACCATCAATGCTTGCGCTACTCCTTGCGCTTGACCATCATCTCGCAACTTTCTCTGCCACTCCTTAGAGAATAAGGCGGACTTTACCTCTTCTGAGGTAATTGTAGTACGCCCCTGCAACAATGAATCAGTAAAGTGCTCCCATGATTCTGGTAAAGAGGCTAACAACATCATGCCCTGCTCTTCATCATCAAGTAACTTACCGACGTTCTTCAAATCCAACATGAGTTTATTAAATTCATCTAGGTGGGTTCTGATAGACGCACCTTCAGTATATCTAAATTGACACATCTTCTTCAGCATGTACAAGCGATTGTTCAAACCTTTCTTTACATAGAGTGCTTGAAGTTTTGCCCATAATGCTGCGGCATCCTTCTCCTCAGCAACCTCTAGTAAGACCTCATCCGTCAAATTTAACAGGATTATACTCTTTGCTTTTTCCATCAGCTCTACCATCTCTGAGGCTTTCATCATAATCGACAACTCATCTTCACCATCCAGTGCCTTGGCCAAACCTTGTGTTGTCAATAAAGCCCGCATCTTGATGCTCCATAACACAAAGTTGTTGCTCCCGTTAAACTTCTCAATTTCATATTTCCTTTAAGATATAATTGCAGTAACAGAATTTCCAGATAATAATCAGACAAGTAAAAGCTCCAAATCACAATCAAGAAATCCAACCCCAAGCTCGGATTCCAATTGTTGGGATATAATACGCAGAAACGACAGGATCTTGCAATTTACGTCAACGAGAAATCACCAGAGAAATAAACGAGAAAAATAAGGACACCAGAAATTTACGTGGTTCGGTTCGAAAGATAGATACCTACGTCCACGGGGAGAGCCAAAAGAAATAATCCACTAAAATCGGAGAATCGAGTTCTGATCGCTTCAATCTTCCGAGTGTTTCCCACACCTAGATTTAACCCCAAACCCTAAGTGTTTATAAATAAACAACTCACTTTATAAACTCACAAGACAAAATTATCACGCGTCCCTTAGCTTGAAGTATAACGCGCGTGGCTTTATCTTCGGCTTGACGTGCGGCTCCTTTTTCTCCGTAGGTTTTTCTTTCTTTTTTCTTCCTACGGCTTCGAAGGATTTTCGTACGGGTGCAGCAGCAACACACCGAAAGAAAAGAAACCCTGCGTAAAAATACTTCTGTTGACCTGGGCCCACCAAGAATTGTTTTATACGCATGCAGAGACTCCTTCACGCCAAAAGGGCAATCTTCTACGTGTGTGGGCCCAGAGTCAACACTTTGACTCTGGGGCCCACGATCAGATTCCTTTTAAACTCACGTGTAGACTCCTTCTTACCTTTAATATATATCAAAAGTGTGCCCAAGGTCTTGTTTCGCACGTCCGAAATAGAGAATCCAAGAAGAAAATTGTTTCTTCCTTCTTCATCTGATTTATAATCCATTTGGGAAAAATTTTATCGATAAATTCGATTTAACAAATCGTTATCCGAATTCAAACTCGAGACATTTAATTTAACAATATTATTACAAAGTGCGGTTCCATTAGAAGGAAATGAAGAATTCGATGATACGTCGAACTTGTCCCCGAAATGAAGGAGATACTTTTCTCTATTTATAGTTCGAACACAAATGAGATTTAATCCAATTTGAGATTCTCATATCCGAATTTGTATTGATTTATTCTCAAGAAATCCAATAATTGATCATTTTTTTAAAGTATTGCATGTATTCATATGATCGACGGTCAACAACTAGAGTAGAACAAGAAAACTCTATTGCAAAACCATCCTTTTTTTCAAAAGCAAACTTACAATTTACATCTGATTTTTCCACTTGCATTTATCGACTTGCATGCTCACAACCGCACTTATTTACAAAAGTTGTCATCTACCGTGCCAAACTGTTCTTTCAAATAAAAAAAATAAAAAAAAAAACCACGAACGCAAGGATGCATGTTTCTGTACTCTATCACCTCTTTTCTGTCCATCATCGGTTGGCGGCTGCCTCCCCCGCTCCCCGACCGTCTTTGACCTTGAACTCGAGTTCGATAACTATTGTTGCCTTAAGAGATTGGGCGACCCAATGTAGACCAACAAGCTTTGTCACGGAGCTCTTCAGGCTTGCGCGAGCCCCATGGGCCAAGCCCGCAGCTTATTCAAGCCCATCACAGTCGAGCTCGTCGCTCGCGCAAGCTCGACCTCCCATGGCCACAAGCTCTGTGAGAGAGAGGAGAGAGGGTGGGTCGTCAAGGCGAAGGGATCGACAGCAAAGGGCACTGGAGGTGGCGTCCGGTGGCGGCGAAGGTGGTGGTCAGGGGTGTAGAGAGAGAGAGAGAGAGAGAGAGAGAGAGAGAGGATCTACTTTTTGTGCGTGACTGAGTGGGAAGAAGGTGGAGAAAGAGAGAGGAAGAGGGAAAAGAAAATGGGTGTAGGGTCGGGGTAGATATTTTTTTTTTGTTTCAATTGGGAGGAGACGCAAAATGTTTTTAAAAGTGATTATGGTTATATAATATAAGATATAAATGCAAACTTGAAGATACGTTTTGCCAATATCCCATAAATTTTTGCATTTTTTTTATGTTTGATTGTAATGCTTAGATTATAATTACTCATTTAGGCTGGCAAGCTATTCACCGAAGCTACCTAAACTTGAAAAGAATTAAGACAAGTTGAAGCATTTTGCAGTCAAACTCTAGTAATCTATGGCTAGCTTGCCTTGCACCCATATCACAATATATATATATGTACATGGACTAATTACTTTAATGTATTTGTTTATAATGTTTCCAATAAAAAAGTGAATAGCACAAAAAAATTTATTGCATGCTTTATAGATTATGTTAATCGAACTTATATCTACTATTGATCATGTGAGCCCCAACATAAGTTCCCATAATTGCAATTAGGGTGATATTATTTTACACGACCATGCGATAATAACTTTTCAAGGCTACTAGTTTATTAGAAAAAGTTAATACTACATGTTGAGAAGTTGCTATCATGATCGAAGGGATTTTTCCCAAGAGGGAAAAAATTGAACGGCAAACTTTTACCGGAGGGGTAGATCTTGCCATCATTTAACTTTGCTTACATGGCGTTTGATCTATCAAACAAATTGAAGTCTTTTAACATTTACTCTCCCATTCACAAATTGATTTTTGACTTTTGAGATCTTAAACCCTAAAGCCGCAAATCTCTCGACATCATATTTGTTTGCAACTTTCAGCACATTGATCGACCGATTAACGACATCACATTAGTAGAGCCGAGCAACATATCTAACAGTGGTCAAATTATCCCTAAGACACGGGTAAATTTGTTTCCCGGATAAAAGTCGTGGGATCTTAATTGGGTAAACGTTCTTGATCATAATTTTCTTTTTTTCTTAATGTTTCGATTTAACCAGGGAGAGAGAGATGCTTTAACTGTTGTTATTTAAATCTGATATCCCGATGGAAAAAGACAAGAGATACGACGAGCGGAAGAATAAAAGATCCCCTCCCCCACGTTCCAGAATCTCCATGCGAAATCCCCAAAAAGGGGCGACGAAGATCCCCGGCCGACGTCCGCACTGTGTGGGTAGCATGGTAATTTCGGGGACATCGGGGGGCGTGCAACGACTTGTCGTCCATGGGTCCCACCTTCGAGCCCGACCCCGCAGCCTCTTTCCATGAATTGCGCGCGCGCTCTGTCTCTCTTCCGCGGCACGCTTCAATGGAGGGAGAGTGGGACAGAGGCGCCACGTGTCGCCTACGGAATGGACCGACCATCATAGCGAGAGGAACAAGCGCCGACCCTTCTTCAACTTTTGACGAAAGCTCGTCTTCCTCAGCTCGACTTCCGGTTGATGTAAAGTCTTCCGCTTGCGCCTGGTGACCCTCCATTTTCAACGCAGCTGGTTTTTCTGGGCCCGTTGAAGATGCGTCCCCAATTTCTAAAACCACCTATGCCCGACGGCGATCCTAACCATCGGAGGAAGTCCTTACTTTTCCTTCCCTTCCCAAAGATCATGATTTCGCTTTTCGTGTCGCCTCCGCTTCCAGTTCCAATTTGGGTCGGTTTCCTCCCTCGCCCGCCCTCTCGAGCATCTCCAGTGGAGATGAGAGCGCCGCATCCTTGGGGATAGAAATAGCATTAGACTCGGTGGTCAAGATTTTCACCGTCTCCAGCAGCCCCAGCTACTCGCTACCCTGGCAGAACAAGCCCCCTCGCGAGGTTTGGGGTTCTGGTGGGTTACCCTTCCTCTTGTTCCTGTTTGACCCTTGTTTTCTTTCACCCCTGAAATCTAATCTATTTCCCTGCTGACTGAACTGAAGGATTTGCCTTTCCTGGGAAAAGAATTATTACCAGCGCTCACGTAGTTGCAGACCATACGTTCATTCAAGTTAGAAAGCCAGGGTTGGCTACCAAATATAAGGCCCACGTCCTTTATGTTGGTCATGAATGTGATTTGGCCATTCTGGGGTGGACGGTGAAGAATTCTGGGCGGGCATGAGTTTCTTGAAGCTTGGAGGCATTCCGTTCCTACAGGATGAAATAGCTGTAGTTGGGTATCCTGAAGGTACCCGCTGCTCAATTCCCGACCTATATTACACCATTAGTGAGTAACGAATTATGCTCTTACCTCACTGTAGGTGGGGATAATATTTCCATGACCAAAGGCGTTGTCTCCAGAGTTGAGCCTACTGAATATGTGCATGGTGCGACTCAACTTCTTGCAATCCAAATTGAGGCAGCTATAAAGCCGGGATATAGTGGGGGCCCTGCTCTCATCGGCGGTAAAGTTGTTGGTGTAGCTTTCCAGAGACTAACCGGTTCTGAGAATATTGGGTGCGTTCTCCTGTTCTTTTTATGATGAGAACATTGGTCACGCTCTACATACTAGACATATATTGCACTGACCTTGCTTTATTCCCCCTTTTCTCATGTGGGCATTTATCCTGTTAGAACTTCCTCATACACTTAGAGCTTAAAAATTATGCTAAACCTTTTTATCTCGTTAAATTCCAATCGACTCACTTTGTGTTCTGTGTAGAGCTATCATACATGAATAATTTCTTTTTGGACTTTCCCCTAGATACTGTCAATCTAAGTTGAGTAGCATCAGCCGTTTGCTTATCGATTGATGTTCTTACTCAAACTGTTCATTCCTCTTTGTCCAATTTGATTGTTATCTAGCATGCGTCAAGAATCCTATTCAAAATGTGCTTGAGTTGTTGATTCATGCTATATTCTATCTTCACACGATCATGTGCATATCTGTCCTGTTTCATGGATGGAGAAAGCTATCACCTCAACAGCAAATCATCGACCTTCTTGTATCCTGCCAGTGCTCCTGTGGCTACTGTTCTGCCCAAAAAGCCCCTTCTTGGACTTCATTTAAGCAAAAAGTTCAGTTACGATATTAAGGACAGTGCAACTTCTTAGCATGAGCTTCTTATCATGCACCTGAGTGTTTGGATCTGCCTCGTAGAGTGGCCTTTGCTGTTGCACTCCTTCTGGCTTCAAATGCATGGTTGTGTACCTAGAAAGGTATCATGTGGATACTTAATGAATTCTTTTTCTTTTAATTGCCATCACAGAACTATATCTCTAAGAGTACTTCATGCAGATCATCCTCATTATATGCCATAGAATAAGTACATATAATTAAAGATCACATTTTTATATACTGAACATGTGAGTGTTTAAAAGATAGCTCTTTCTATCTTGGATTGGTTTTGAAGTTACCATCCTTCTAGTAGCCAAAATAGTGAATATAGGTGGTTGGAATTGCTAAGAAGTTGTGATCACTATTTCGGAGGTATTTTTTCTTGTAACTCTCATAAATTATTTCTCTTAGTTCTCCACTAATTTTTTAACCGTGGTTTGCAGATACATAGTTCCGGTTCCAGTAATCGAACGCTTCATATCTGGTGTTGAAGAAAGTGGAGAATACACAGGATTTTGCTCCCTTGGCTTGTCATGCCAGCCAATTGAAAATTCTCATCTGAGAGACTACTTCGGGATGCTTCCTGAAATGACTGGAGTTCTTGTAAGCAGCATCAACCTTCTTTCAGATGCTTATAGGGTCCTCAAGAAGGATGATATCATCCTTGAATTTGATGGCGTGCCTGTGGCAAATGACGGAACAGGTATGTTCATACAATTGTAGCATTCAGCCGTAGTTTACCATCAGAGCAATAGCAGAGAATATCTTTGTGTTAATATAATTCATGCTAGTCAAAATACATGGATAGTACTAATTTCATAACCACGCTGGCTTTACTCATATCCACCCTCAATGGGCCATCCATTTTTTCTTTTTTCTTTTTTTGCCTTTGGCATCTCACTGATTTCAATCTCTGAGTTTCTACTAGTGAGACGCGTGTACCTGGCTTTCGTCTTTGTGACACTGGGCTTTTCTAATGGCTTTGCTTTTGAGTTTTTTGTTTTTTGGTTTTTTGTTTTTTTTGTTTTTTCTCTTTTTTGGCATGTGTTTTTTTTTTTAAAGATAGTGTTCCTTTTATGCGATGCATATTGCAGTTACTTTCCGGGACAGAGAGCGCATTAACTTTGATCATTTGGCATCCATGAAGAAGCCCAATGAAGTGGCCTTAATCAAAGTCCTTCGGGATCAAATAGAGTACGAATTCAGCATAACCCTCCAACCAGTAAGTCATTCTGACTTTTTTTTTTCTTCTTTCAGATTAATGTCTCAGTTATGTTTGCATGATACCATATATTTGTGAGCACGTACTGTTCATGAATGGCAAAGAAAGTTTAATATATACTAACGTGTAAACCCAAATTAGAAGAGTTAAAAGTTTGTTCACCTTAGACGTTTCTACAGTGAGAAAATAGCAGGCGGATTGATGATCCCCTAATTCATCTTGTGGATTGGTGACTCTGTGTTGAGGATGGAGATTTGGTTTCTTTGATTGGCTAAGAGCAGACCTGTCAAAGGGCGGATCGGGTTCGATTCGGGTCGGGTCATAAATGGTCCAACCCAAATTGACCCATTTAACTCATTTATGACCCATTTATCTTAATGCAAATTTCATAAAAGAAAATCACTTTTCTCATCCTATCCTTTGTGGATGGTGTGTGTTCAAAATGATCAGTCAGCATATGAAGCTATGCTTTGGTAAAGTCGTGGAGAATCAAATTAGCATGCCCTCCACTTTCTTTGCTTCTTTGAAGATACGATAGTCTAGTGGACATTGTTAGGCTGTCTTGAGTTGGTAGATAGAGTCACACAAAGATGATTGAATCAAGACCAAATCATCTGATCTTGCGGTAGGCCAGTCCATCTGCACTTTCAATCCTCTCAACTTGTCATGGGTACCAGTTCAAAGAAAGGAATTGCAGCTCCTTTCTATTGTTTCGATGACCTTTTTTGGTCATAATAAAGATAACGCACCGATAAGAGACCATGCTACATAGGACTGAGCTTACGAGTTGTAACCTGCCAGCAAAAGACAGCCTCTTAGCAGTCCAGCTTCTTAACCAACTGAAAAGTCTCTCAATTAAGGCTTTGCAATCAGCTTCAGATAGCTTCCCCGATAGTAAAGGAAGCCCTATATACTTAACAGGTGGAGAAGCTCTTTTAAAACCACTCAGCGTAAGACCACTCAGCTGGACCATCTCCCCCAGATTAGCTTCGGAGAGTCCAGAAGTGTACACTGCAGTTTTGGTTGGATTCGACTTTTACCTTGAAAGGTTATAGAAGCACTGATATGTTTCCAATGTCTCCTTTGGAGCCTCAACACACCCATTAGTTAGTGTCAAAATGTCATCAGCAAAACAAAGATGAGTGATCTTAATTTAAAGCACAAAGGATGAAACTTCAGCTTTCCTTGCCTAGAGCCTTACATAACACTTCAATCACCTTAAGAAAACTCTGGGTCACCTTGCCTGAGATCCTTACCACCTTGGAAATAACCCTCAAGGCCACCACTAAAGAGTAACAGAGAAGCTTGCAGAAGTAATGTAAAATTTTTAGGGAAAACCAATGCAGCCATGACGTTGAAATAAAAAGGCCAATGCACTTAAGCAAAGACCTTCTTAAGATCTGCCTTTATAACACTTCTAGAAGACAACCTCTTTCTTGTGATAGGGCTTAACATCTTCAGGAGCAAGCAAGATATTCTCAGCGATTTTCCTACCCTCGATGAAAGCTCATTAATTCTTATTAACATAGGATTTTAGTTATGCATTTGTAGACAACATCCAGCAGGAGACAGGCTTATAATCAGCCATTCTAGAGGCATTGTGGACTTTAGGGACCAAATTGATACCAGGGACCAAAGTGATACCAGTAAACTTAGCTGCTTTCACCCGTTGATTACCCTGAAAGAAGCTAAGTATAACAGCCCTAAAATCCCTACCATTGATAGGCCAAGAATCTTTAGAGAAATGAGAGGGAAACCCATTCAGGACCAGACCAAAGAGAGGCTTGGATTTCCTCACCTGTAATACAAGCACCCATGAGATCCTTAGATCATCAGAAAGGTTAGAGTCGAGCAATTTCTTCAGCTAAGAGATAATTCCACTGGAGCAATTAACATCTGGAGCACCCGGTAAGTCTTAATAAAAGCCCACAGGTTCTGCCACAATTTCATCATGCTTCTAATGATACTTCCATCACTGGCCACTGGAGATCTAATTGCACTCCCCAAAGTTCTCTCTTTCACCAACTAATGAGAAAAGCCGGTATTTGGATCACCAAGCTTTAGCCAGGTAATTCTAGATTTTCGTTTATAGAAAGCATCCTCAGCTTGCTGCAGATGCCCCAATTCAGGTCTGATTTTCTGCTCTTCCTCAGTTAAACTCTCAGAGGGATTACTCCTAAGAGCATGCTGGAGAGCAGCAAGCTCAAGTTTTTTTATTTCCGCTTTCTCAGGCAAAGCACCAGAAGAACCTCTTTTTTAATGAGCAATGAGCAATACATTGGATATTCAGTCACCACTTTATTCCAATCAGAATGCAAAATTCCCTTATACTCCTCATGATATGTCCAGAAGTACTTGAAAGACTTCTTGGATTTAACTTCATCGATCTCTAAGTGAAGTAGAGCATAAGAATGATCAAAATAACTTGCTACCCTCCAAGGCTCGCCCCGATGGGATAATTCTGTCATTCTTTGCATTTTACATGAGCCCATTCTAACTGCATGGCTTGGAGCAATGATGGATGTGTTAGGGCTAGAACTATCGCCTAGAGAGGGTGAATAGGTAAATATGCGGAATTTAAAAGATAATCGAATTTAATATTGCAAAAGGACGTCGTCTGGTAACAAGATGTGCAGTGGTCAGATCTTACCAATGTGCAATAATCTATCACAAGAAATAAATAAGAGTTTAAGGGATAGAAAAATGCATACAACAATTATAATGGCTTGGCTTGTGATAAGTGTACATCCACTTTCCCACGCTGACAGTCTATCGGCTGGATTTCACTAAAGAACCAATCAGAGATTACAACAATTGAGTCTTCTCGACTCGAGTAAGTGTGATAAAATCTTCTGATCTCACACTCCAACAACCTTTAAGTGATTATAGATTTAAGCTCACAAAGATGAATGTGTAAGGACGAAGCTCTCTTGAAACTATGGAATTTAAGACTTCGAAAATTCTCTCTTATTTTCCTTCAACATCATGACCTCCTTTAATACTCCTCGGTGTCCAAGCTGATTGTTGGACAGAACCTCTGAGGATCATTCATCCAATCAATCCATTGGACTAGAATGACACTGGAAGATCCAATTGCCTCAAGAATGCCAAGAATGAAGTCTCCCATTGATTCTGCTGCCTGTACAACAGATTGGCTTTACATAAGTTGAGTTCTTTGTTAAAAAAGAACGTTTCATCTCCAATTGATTGATCCAAGATTCTCGATGCTTCATGTTTAAAAAGAATATATTTGCTATTCTTTCCTTCTAGATAATCAATAGATATAGTAAGAAATCCATGCCAATTTACTAGCCGTTGCTCGACGGTTTTAGATCTCCTCAATGTGTCTGATCATAATCCTTATCACGTTGATTCTCATTATCAAAAATATGATAAATAGATCTTTAATGCGACGATGAATCCTGATAAAGTCTGATAATTTATTCCAGAAATACCACATGGAAAAACTTGTGATCAGGATCATAAGTTAATTAAGAAAAGTTTTGTCAATTTTCAAAATCATCTCGGAGAGTTTCCACAACAGGATGTATTCAGTAGCCCCTACGGTTAGCACCTGTTTGTGTCCGAAGTATATGTTGATTGATCTTTGTATATATGTGTGTTGAGTGTGTCTTGAATTCTGTTTCAGGTATTCAACCCAAATTGAGTTTTAATGCCTGAATTGAAAGTTGTGGTGAACCGAATTGAGAAAAAATAAATGGAGGTTCACCCAAGCCCTCTGCTACAAACACTGGAGCAGTATAAATATTGTTTTTCTCAAATGATTGGGTTTAGAAGTAGAGACAGCAAGAGTCTTGAGGTTTTTGAGCCATCTTTTGTAATTCTTGAATTTTCTATAGCGGATTTTGCTTCTCATTTCCTGTGATTTTTCCGGCAAGGTTTTTCCACGTAAATTTGTGTGTTCTTTTATTTTTCTTAGTTTCAATTTCGTTGTAGTTTCCACATTGGTCATAACAATGTGCTTGCCTCGTCAGCAAAGAGCGAATTTAGGAAGACTGTTACAGTTGTTAACATTTGAAAAATAATGGATTTCGCAGTTGCAACCTTTAGTTCCAGTACATCAGTTTGACAAGCATCCAAGTTATTACATTTTTGGGGGTCTGATATTCACTCCACTCACCCGTCCCTACCTTCACGAATATGGTGAAAACTGGTATTACTTATCGCCTCGGCGGTTGTGTCAACTTGCACTGGAGGAACTTCCAAGAAATGCTGGCCAAGAAATCGTTATTCTTTTGAAGGTTTGTATTCTTCCACATTCTACTAGAGGCTGTTGACTTCTTTTATCAGCAGTAAGTTTTTGTTAGATAGGATGATCGAGAACCTGTGTTTGATTAAAAGCTAGGAGGGATGTATATGCTTAACTTAATGAATGCTGTAAGTGATATGAGAAGCCTTTCTGTCAGTCTGATACTTGGTCATTGTGACTGCAAGATGTGATATCAGTTGGTAACCATGCTCCTTTTCATCAAGCGCAAGAGGTGGCAGCGGGGGGAATAGCCAGATATCTCAAACTATTTTGATGTCCTAAAAACTCAATCTGTTGAAACTATTATAGGACGTGAAAGAAGACTGGACAGTATATTTGAATTACTAACAAATGCTGACTGCTACAGGTCCTGATGGATGACATCAATGCGGGGTATGAACGTCTTGCAGAATTACAGGTACCTGCATCCTAGGTGGACGGATTTCATTATTGAACTTGTGTTTCCAAAAACAGAGGAAATTTCCTGGGTCACTTAAAGAAATTGGAAGGGTAGAATTCAACGGTTACGATTTCTTTATAACGCGTACAATCAATCTCGCCATTTTAATATTAGTACCGACCAATTGGAAAAAAAATGAAGGTAGAAAAGAAAATCAAAACAAGCATTATGAAGAAAATCAATGCTGTCAATTTTTAGTCTGGCCAACTTACAAATTGCTTCCGGGTATCTATTTTAAGCCAATATGCATCTGATCATAGCGGGTTATGGCCACTGTTTTTTTTTTTTTTTCCACTAGGAAGTTGTCCTGTTTTTTGTGAAACTTGAGTAATTAACTTACTACTCTCATTTTGTGATTGGCAGGTGAGGAAGGTCAATGGAATTGAAATTCAAAATTTGAGGCATTTGTACTGGCTTGTGAAGCACTGCACTACCCAAAACATACGATTTGATTTGGACGATGAAAGGGTAATTATATTCAACTATCGTATGGCAAAAACTGCCACCTCTACAATTCTGACGCGCCATAGGATACCCTATGTTGGGTCGGCTGATCTCATTGATAAAAGCAAGAAAGACTAGACTGAAGCATAAAGCCGGATTTGGTGTATCGTAAGAGCTTTGCCTTTTCTATGGATTCTGATTCACTTATTGTTCTACTTGATGTGTGATGAGTTAGTCAATAATTAATAAAGCGGAAACTGTTGTAGCGAAGGACGTCTTCTGAGGGGGAGGAGGAATTGTGGTTTTGCGACCGGCCGGAGAGGAGAGTGTTGAATTATTGGAAATGGTGGAGGACGGAGAGTGAAGGTGGATCTTTACATTGAAACCAAAGGTAAACGTGACTAGTTATGGATGACATACGAAGTGATTGTATTCTTATATACTTTTGACAGTGAACTTGTTCAGACTCCTATGTCTTTCTTCATGCTTCCTTTGCACAAGCTCTCTCTAGTTGTAATTTTTTTTTTTTGGTCGAACTCTCTAGTTGTAATTAATCCGCTTATACCTTGTCCTTTTTCATTGCTTAGCGCGAGAATGGTTTTGGACAGCGCCATATTTTCTCTCATTATCTGACCTTCACCTTGTTTTCCTCCCAATGTCGCGGTCTCATACCATTCCAATCGACGCATGTACGCTTTCTTCCTGAAAGCACTGATGGTTGAATGCACGCACAAGCACTTTGATTCGACAGGATTTGTCATGTGAAATCTTTCCGTAAGCAGAAAAGACAACTCATTCAACAGAATTTGACTTTTGGTGGGAAAGTCAAAAATGCTTTTACCAATTTGCGACGAATTTGTTGATTGAATTGTCTTTATGAGATTTTGTAGGGTATTATCAACTGTTTTAAAAATTTAAAAGGATTAGTACTCACGATCTTGATTTGATACCATTTGAGATTTTGTAAGATTATTACTAATTGTTCTAAAAACTTAGATGAATGTGTGATTCAATAATTAAATTATTCTAACATTCCTGCGTTATGATGCACTTATAGATTCCCTTCTCCCTAGAAAGCCTTCGACTCATTCCTCGACATGGAAAAAGTTTCAGTCTCACCCGCTCCAAAGTTTATGCAAATTAAAGTGGTAATGGGCGTTTACATGGTTTTGGCGTAGGAATTGAGGGTTATAAGCGCAGTTCCTACCGTAATTAGGGAACTTATATGTAAGCGGGCTGTTGGTGTTGATCATCAGGACCTCCTTGGCGGTGATCACGGCCTTGATGTGCTCCAGGTTAACGACGACCGCCTGCTCCCGGCCGAGGATGGAGGACGGATATGACAGCACCAGGTCGAGCACCAGGAGGTCGCGCGCAGGGAGACCGGTCCAGCCCATGATGGAGTGCTTCTCGATCTCCTCGACGTGCAACTGCCCGGACTCTGACACTATCAGCTAGGCCCTTGTCCCGATCCACTTCCGCCACGGCTGCTGCGTCTGGACCATCGCTACCCTGCCAATTTCCTCCTCCCCGTCTGGCCGCCGCCGCCATTGATGCGAGGGGCTCCATCGAGATAGATCACATTTGCGAGTGAGCGAGCGGGCGGTGCCATCCCCGAAGAAAAATCTGGAGAAGGATAAATCTTTTCTGAGGGAATCTGGTAGGAAGGAAGGTGAAGCGTTCCCGCCAGAATCGGAAAGAGGAGACGACGTGACTACCCCCGACCGGGAATTTTTTTTTTTTTTTAAATGTTAAAAAGTCCACCAAAAATCTCAAATCATGTGAATTGTCGGCACATTTAGGGGGTGTTTGTTTATGTTCTTTTTTTCTGTTTATGAACAAAAATTCTGTTTTTTTATTCCCAGGAACAAAAAAAGAATAAAAACGCGTTTAATTGCGTTTTTGTTCCAAATCTGTTTTTTTTTCCCGAGAACGAAAAAAGAACATAAACAAAAACAAAAAAAACTTGTTTTTCGGAATAATTTTTAAGAACAAATTTTCTCTCTCCTTTCTTTTCTTTTCTTTTCTTTCTTCTTCTTTTCTTCTTCTTTTTTCTTTGGCCGGTCGCCGGCCTCGGCCATGGCCGGCGACCGGCCGTCGAGGGCCGCGACCTCGCCGGAGCGCCGCCGCCGGCCCCCAGCGAGGCTCGGCCTCGCCTTGGCCGGGCGAGCTCGGCCTCGCCGGATCTGGGCGAGCGAGCTCGCCCGGCCAAGGCGAGGCCGAGCCTTGCACCGGCCGGCGACGACGCTCGGCCTCACCTTGGTTGGGCGAGCTCGAGCTTGCCCGATCCGGCGCCACCGAGCTCGCCCAACCACCGGCAAGCCCTAGCTCGCCTCGCCGGGGCCGGCAAGCCTCGCCATGGCCGGGCGAGGCCGCCGGCCCTCGTCGGCCGGGCCATGGCTAAGGCCGGCGGCCAAAAGAAGAAAAAAAAAGAAAGAAAAAAAGGAAAATTAAAATTAAAAAATTAAAAGAAACAAAAAAAGAACACAAATTTACCAAACATGTTTCTGTTCTTTTTTTATTCTCGAACAAGTTTACCAAACACGTTTTTCGGTCAAAAGTTGTTTCCGGAATGTAAATAATTTTTTCTATTTCATTCCTCAACAATTTTTGAAAATCGTAAATACAAACAAACGCACCCTTACCTTAAACTTTTTTTGTGACATGTTTACTCAAATTTATATTTGAGTCACGCATTTGTCTCGAACTATTTTTTTTTTTTGTGACGGCTTTTTATTGTGATACAAAAAATTTAAATTTGTATTCATGTGATATCTCTATCCAAAATATATATTTTCTATGATGATAAAAATCCTAAATTTAGACTGGCAGCACATAGGTTTAACCTCCGTCAAGATTTTTTTTTTTTTTTTTGTCCTTCCTCCTTTGCCCTCACCACCATCGTCTTTACTATCGGCGTCGCCACGGTCCCCACAGTTGCCAAACTAATTAAGAAATTGAAGGAAGAAGGTCAAAAAAGCAAGAATAAGAAAATGAGAAAAGAACATATAATGAGTTGACATATTTTTGCCACATGAGCACCACATCAGCACTAATTGCTTTCCGCCGTCCATGTAGGCTACCACGTAAGATTTTTAGCGGCTTTCGTAAGTAAAAATTTGATATAAGGTAAACGCGAATACTAATTTGGAATAAATTTGTTAGATAGATATAAGTTTAGAGTTTTTAATATTACAAAAAAAAATTATAATAAATATGTCACACAAATATAAACTTGACATATTAGTATCACGATAAGAAAAAAAAAAAAAGGTAAATATGTCACTGTAAGCATAATTTAATTTATTTATTTCTGTGGTTTAAAAATGCATATTTGCAACTTTTGTGGGATAAATCACAAATTTGATATTATGTCGAATCTGCCTCTAAATACGAAGATGTTTTCTCTATTTATGGCATAAGCTTTTATAATTCAAATGCGAGGTAATTTATTTAATTTTGGATCTCATGTCCAAATTTGCATTGATTTTTCGCAGTTAATTTGAATTGCTTCTATTCATTCCCATGTGCTAGTGCCACCCCAAAAACATATTTTCTAAATGTGTGTTTGTTTAAGGAAGAGTGTTTGCCTGCAATTATTTTTCCCCACTCTCACTCGTTTAGTTCATCGAAAATGATTAATCAATCAAAAACACTTTCCAATCAAGAAAAATATATATGCAAAAAAATTAGACAAGTGATTTAGATGTGAAAATACTTTATGGAATTGCTCATCTTGAATGTTTTAATATTTTTTTTCTTTTATTTAAAAATGGTTTTTAATTTTTTTCTTCTCTTTTCTCTTTTCTTTCTCTTTCCTCCCTCCTTGGTCGCCAATTGCCAAGCCTTGGCAACCAATTATAAGCACGTGCCAGCGTCAAGTGAGGCTTAAGCTTGCCATCTTGAGCTAGTCGGGATTTGGTAAGCTTAACCTCGCGTGAGGCTAGCCAAGTCAGCCCTTGTTGAGGCTCGGCAACGGCGCCAATGGCCTATCTCAATCGTTGCTAAGGCCGAGCAACTCGCGATGGAGAATGAAGAAAAAAAAAAAATATAAAAATATTTAAAAAACGATCTTTTTTTTTTTTTGCATGAAATTGAAATCATTTTTCAAATAAACTTCAAATACTAGAAAACGTTTTTACCACGTATTACCTAATAAAGAAAAATTAACCATTTTCTTGAAAAATTATTTTCCCGAAAATATTTTTTTTTTTTCATGAAATTTTCCCCATAACAAAGGCAACAAGAAAACTTTATTGCGCTATGAATCAGTGATCACATTCTACTTAAGTGCAGACCTTCGACATGTACCATCCGGAAGTACGTAATTTTAAGTACCACACCTGCATTTAAAATGTACAACTACACGTAAGGAAACAGTATTCAATGCGGATTATGCCTGAACTCAAAATCTCATCGCGCTAGAATCGATTGATTACGTAATCAAATATTTAAATCGAATAAGACGTTGAACAATTACCTAATTCAATCAATGAACTCCACCGAGTTCGGCAAAGAAGCGATTCTTGGCTACTGACGGGCAAGCCAAAGACGGCGACGAAACCTCGCAAACGGAGACTTGCAGGCTCGGTAAGGTCGGTTGAACTGGTCCGTGGCTCAGAAGGACCACCCGTGGAAGCCTCGCTTGGAACTGCGAAACCTCTCCTGGAATTGTGGGTTTCCTCCAAGGATTCGAAGGGAGGTGCGACGAGTCATGTGATCTGTGGCGGCGTGGCGAGGGAGGAGGCGTGGCTGCCATACGGATGCACGCGGCAGCGGTGGCGGCGTGAGGGTCACAGTGCGGAGAGAACGCGGGTTGGCGACCGCGAGGAGGGCCTCCTTTCTGTATCTTCTTTGTCTCTCTGTATCGACTTTTTTATTGACTTTGTAAATTTCGTCGAGCGTGCAATGTGGACCACCTTTTCTTGTGTTGCTAGCATGAAAAATCAGACGACGAGAGCATGGAGAAAATTAAGAGATTTCGAAGGGTCCAACTGCGTTGACTTCCCTCTTGGGGAGTGCGTGAAGATTGGTGTGCATGCATTACTATTTTGCTTTGACTATCCGGGCCGGGATTTATTTATATTAATTTCAAAATGCGATTCCATTGGACGGAAATGAAAAATCCTGATGATACGTTGAATTTGTCCCTGAAATAGAGAAGATATTTTTCTCCATTTATGGCATGAACTTTTATAGTCCAAACACAAATGGGAATTAATCCAATTTGAGATTCTCATGTCTGAATTTGTATTGATTTTTCCCAAGTAATCCAATAATTTATCTTCTTCTTCTTTTTTTAAAGTATAATGGACACTCAACAACCAGAGTAGAACAAGAAAACTTTATTGCAAAACCATCCTTTAAAAAAAAAAAAAAACTTGCAACTTTCATCTGACTTTTCCTTTTTATTGCAAAACAATCCTTTAAAAAAAAACTCTTGCAACTTTCATCTGACTTTTCCTTTTTAAGATATTGACTTATATGCTTGAGATGGGGCTCGCGCAAGCTCACGGCTTACTCAAGCCCATCACGGTCAAGCTCGTCCCTCGCGCAAACTCCACCATGATGGGTAAATGTCGACAATGGTGACAATGGCAAGGCGTGGAGAGAGAGAGAGAGAGAGAGAGAGGATCTACTTTGTGCGCGTGACTGTGTGAGAAGAAGGTGGAGAAAGAGAGAGGAAGAGGGAAAAGAAAATGGGTGTAGGGTCGGGGTAGATGTGTTTTTTTTTTTTTTTTTTTTCGAATTTGGAGGAGACGCAAAATGTTTTTAAAAGTGATTATGGTTATTTAATATAGGATATAAGTGCAAACTTGAAGATACGTTTTGCCAATATCCCATAAATTTTTGCATCTTTTTTATGTTTGATTGTAATGCATAGATTATAATTACTCATTTAGGCTTACAAGTTGTTCACTGAAGCTACCTAAACTTGAAAAGAATTAGGACAAGTTGGAGCATTTTGCAGTCAAACTCTAGTAATCTATGGCTAGCT
The DNA here is from genome assembly GCA_017140595.1 of Eucalyptus curtisii. NCBI lineage: Eukaryota > Viridiplantae > Streptophyta > Magnoliopsida > Myrtales > Myrtaceae > Eucalyptus > Eucalyptus curtisii. The sequence continues at coordinate 348,782 of CM029502.1, read as the reverse complement.
TGCCTTGCACCCATATTACAAACAAGTATATGTATATGGATTAATTACTCTAATGTATTTGTTTATAATGTTTCAAATAAAAAAGTGAATTGCACAAAAAATTTATTGCATGCTTTATAGATTATGTAAATCGAATTTATATTTACTATTGATCACGTGAGCCCTGACATAAGTTCCCATCACTGTAATTAGGGTGATATTATTTTACCCAACCATGCGATAATAACTTTTCGAGGCTATTAGTTTATCATAGGAGTTAATACCGCATGTAGAGAAGTTGCTATCATGGATTTTTCCCAAAAGGAAAAAAAATTGAAGAGCCATTACCATCATTTAATTTCGCTTACATGGCGTTTGATCTATCAAACGAAGGATGACATGACCAATAGTGACTACCACGTCATCAGTATAGTCTAGACTTTAGTTAACTTAAACGGGATTGTGCCTTTCGTTTTAATACATTAAAAAAAAAATGACGCTTTTTGAGCTAAGGCTTCACAAAATCAAATTATGATTTCTCCCTTAATCTGATTTTTCTCAAGAATCCTAGTTCTAAATCTATTCGCTTGAGTGACCTTCTCTCTCCCCCCCCCCCCAACTCTCTCTGATTGATGGAATCGAGCCCCAAATTGAAGTCTTCTAACATTCATTCTCCCCTTCACAAATTGATTTTTGACTTTCAAGATCCTAAGCCCTAAAGCCGCAATCTCTCTCTTCTTCCCCCCCCTCCCCCAAAAAAAAAAATAAAACCCCACCTTGTTTGCAACTTTTAGCATATTGATCGACATAGAATTCGCCATTGCCCGAGTAACAACATCACATTAATAGAGTCTAACAACATATCAAACAGTGGCCAAATTAACCCTAAGACGCGTGTAAATTTGTTTCCCGGATAAAAGTTGTGTGATCTTAATTGGGCAAAGGCTCTTGATCATAACTTTCTTTTTTCTTAATGTCCCGATTTAACCAGAGAGAGAGGAAGAGAAAGATGCTTTAATTCTTGTTACTTCTGATTTCCCGATGGAAAAAGAGACGGATACGACAAGTGGAAGAATAAAAGATACCCTCCCCCACGTTCCAGAATCTCCACGCCAAATCCCCAGATAGGGGTGGGGAAGACCCCTCGGCCGACGATCGCACCCCGCAGGCAGCACGGTAATTCGCAGCTCACGCGGGGACCCGGAGACGTCAGGGCTCCAACACAGCCTGGTCGGCACGCTCCCTCCCAAGAAAATATTAGGTGGGTCGACTATTCCGTGTCGACGGGTGGTTTTGTCAGAGGTTTATCTTTCTCTCTCTCCTCACCATCTTCTTCCCTCCCCACTCGACGTTGTGCCAGTGATGGATTTTTCGCCTCAAGACCCAAATTGGGCTCCCCTTTTTTTCCTCCTTTTTTTTTTTTCTTTTTCAACGAGGAATGGGCCCCCTTTATCTATAGGGTTATGAATAATGGACAGCTCAAATCAATAATCATTTGGATAGGCTAGTTCAGTCTTGTTCTTGAGAGTGTTGGTCCGATTTTCGGTCCCTAAAATTGAAATTGGTGTCCAAATGATCCGGTTCCCAATTCTAAGAGGACACTGGACTGACTACAATTTTTTTTATAATTATTTCTTTAGTAAAATGTGAACTAAATACTATTTCGTCCAACGGTACCATAACTTACGGCACAATAATTCCTCTCTCATTATTACTTCTGTCAATATCTTAAGACTTGTCACTCTTTCTCGATATGCGTAACCACCCTTTAGTGGGGAAAAAGTGGCTGATTTCATTAGATCAGACCGGACTGGAATTGAAGGTCCATTTTGGTTCTCGGTCCTAGGACCAAATAGTCCAGTTCCGTTATTTCCTTAAAATCGGACCAAACTAGAAACTCGTCACCTCTATATTCTTTTGCAATTTTGATTGATTGTTTTTCTTTTTATTGCTCGTTCTTAATTCATCACCACTAATAATAATAATAATAGAAAGATTGCCAACTTCACGTTGCTTGTACCAAAAATTAGCTAATTACACCCAATGAAATGGGGTTTCACGCGCGTATTGAAATGAAGGAGCACCCCCTGTTATGATCCGTCAGAATTTGATAAATTTCGCATTTGTATTCAATTTCCATCGATTGAGAAGACTTTTGGTGTAGGGAATATACCGATTCCTGCGCATGCGAGAAATGAAGATAATGACTTTAAAGAAAGGGGGTGAAATGACGTAAGACATAAATCTCGGGGAAATCTGCTCTTTTTGGTCCAAGCCACAACCACACGTGACCTCCTCCTCCTCCTCCTCTTTCCGTTTTATTTATAGCCCACTTCGTTCATCGTTCCTCCAAGATTTATCTCTCTGCTTGGTCTCCTCTCCCATCTGGTTCTAAGCTTTTTCCCAATCGTTCCTTCGTTCACCGGTGAGGTCTTCCCCTCCTTATAATAGCTCTATCTCTCTCTCTCCGCTTCGATGCATCCTTTTTCCATTTCTTGACTAAGCCTCGCGCGTGCAGGGAATTTGGATCCGCGTCCATCTGGAGCGACTGGCGGCGTCGTGTGAGAGAGTGAATCAAAGGTCCATCTTCGTCGTTCTTTGGAGGAGGGAGAGAGAGAGAGAGCGAAATTTGAGATGAAGGAAGAGAGAGAGAACGCATAAGTCTTCAATAGGACAAATATTTGGTGGGTCGGCTATTCCATGTCAACGTGTGCCCGGCTGATCAATGGACGACGCGTGGAGCGACTTGTAGTCCATGGGTCCCACCTTCGAGCTCGACCTTCGTGAATTGCGCGCTCTATCTCCCCTCTCTCTTCCGCAGCACGCTCATGTCTGTGTCAGGATCACGTCGTCCCACTCTGACGCTCTCTCTCCTCTGCTCTCCTCTGCAGACCGTCTCTCTCCTCTATCGGTGGGGCTTGGTGGGGCTTGGGAAGGCGACGGCGTTGGCGACGTCCGCGTTCAGGAGCAGGGGGCGCTTCGCGGAGGAAAGAGAAAAAGAGCGAGTAGAACGACCTTCGCTTGTGGAGAGGGAGGCCAAAACGCGAGCAGGGTTCGTCGGCGTTGGGGTTGGCCAGGAAGGGCGCTCCGCAGAGAAAAGAGGGAGAGAGCAGAGCAGAGGTCGCGAGAGGGAGGCGAAGGGGCGTCGGCGTCGGGCGCTTAAGCGGAGGCAGAGGCGGAGGGAGAGGCGTCGGTGTCTAAGTCGGGGACGACGGAGGCAATCGGCGGAGGGGCGTCAGCGTTGCGGTTTGCTGGAAGAGAGGCGCGACTTCGAGGAGGAGAGAGAGAGGACTAGAGGTCGCGAGAGGGAGGCGGAGGGGTGTTGGCGTCAGAGTTGGGTTCAAGAGAGGAGGAGGCGGTGGCGGCGGCGGAGTCGGGGCGACGGAGGCAACCGGCGGAGGTGGAGGGCCGTCGACGTTTCGCTGAAAGAGAGGCACGACTTCGCGGAGGAGGGGAGAGAGAGCAGAGCGGATATCACGAGAGAGAGGCGGAGGAGCGTCGGCGTCAAGGTGGGGCGATAGAAGCAGCCAGCGGAGGCAGAGGGGCTCAACCTTCATGATTTCCTCTTAACTCTTCGCAATTTTAGTCTCCCCGCTACGGAACGGAGAACGGGGAGAGAGACGGAGACCGGGGAGAGGGGAGAGACGGTCTGCAGAGGAGAGAGAGCGTTTTCAGGGAGGTGGGCCAGGGACTATGAAAGAGGGACTAGGACGACGATACGGACAGGTGTAATGGTTTGGAGCAAAAATTGCGTGACTCTTAGCGTACCTGCGACACAAGGACGATAGAGGCGCGACGTGTCGTCTACGGAATGGACCGACCATCTTGGCGAGAGGAAAAAGTGCCAACTCTTTTTCAACTTTTGATAAAAAGTTTCCCTTCCTCAACTCGACTTCCATTGATGTGAAGTCTTCAGCTTGCCCCCGGTTACCCTCCATCTGCAGCGCTGCTGGTAATATCTGGACCTGTTGTAGATGGTTCACCAATTTCCAAAACCGCCTGTGCCCGATGGCGATCCTGGCTATCGGAGGAAGTCCCCTGTGCCCGATGGCGATCCTGGCTATCGGAGGAAGTCCTTATTCTTTTTCTTCCATTTCCAAACCTTATAATTTCCCTTTTGGTGTCGCCTCCGCTGCCAGTACCAATTTGGGTGGGTTTTCTACCTCACCGTCCCTCTCGAGTATTTCGAGTGAAGACGAGAGCGCCGCATATTCGGGGATATAAACAGCATTAGACTCGGTGGTCAAGATTTTCACCGTCTCCAGCAGCTCCAACTACTTGCTTCCCTGGCAGAACAAGCCCCCCCACGAGACTTGGGGTTCTAATGGGTACCCCTCCTCTTGTTCCTGTTTGACCCTTATTTTCTTTCACCCCTGAAATGTAATCTATTTCCCTGCTGACTGAACCGAAGGATTTGCCGTTCCTGGGAAAAGAATAATTACCAGCGCTCATGTAGTTGCAGACCATACATTCATTCAAGTTAGGAAGCATTCTTCGCCTACCAAGTGTAGGGGCCATGTTCTGTCTGTTGGTCATGAATGTGACTTGGCCATTCTGGGGTGGACAGTCAAGAATTCTGGGCGGGCATGCGTTTCTTGGAGCTTGGAGGCATTCCGTTCCTACAACATGAAATAGCTGTCGCTGGGTATCCTCAAGGTACTCGCTGCTCAATTCCCGACCTATATTACACCATTAGTGAGTAACAAGTTAGCTCTTACTTCGCTGTAGGTGGGGACAATATTTCCATAACCAAAGGCGTTGTCTCCAGAGTTGAGCCTACTGAATATGCGCATGGTGCGACTCAACTTCTTGCAATCCAAATTGATGCAGCTATAAATCCGGGAAATAGTGGGGGCCCTGCTCTCATCGGTGGTAAAGTTGTTGGTGTAGCTTTCCAGAACCTAACCGGTCTGAGAAAATTGGGTGAGTTGTTCTGTTCCTATTATGATGAGAACATGGGTCATGCTCTACATACTGGACATCTATTGCAATGGCCTTGCTTTATTCCCTCTTTTCTCATGTAAGCATTTATTCCGTTAGAACATCCTCATACACTTAGAACTTAAAAATCATGCTAAACCTGTTTATTTTGTTGAATTCCAATTGACTTGGTTTGTGTTCTGTGTAGAGCTTCCGTACATGAATAATTTCTTTTTCCAACTTTCCCACAGGCACTTTGAATTTCATTTCAGTAGAATCAGCTGTTTGCTTATCGATGAGATGTACTTACTCAAACCTTTCATTCCTCTTTGTCCAATATGATTGTTATCTAGTATGCATCTAGAATCCTAGACAAAATGTGCTTGAGTTCTTGATTCATGCTCTGCTTCTGAACAATTGTTCTTGGATATTTTCCATCTTCACATGATCATGTGGATATCTGCCCTGTTTTGAGGATGGAGACAGCTATCACCTTAACAGCAAATCATTGACCTTCTTGTATCCTGCCAGCGTTCCTGCGGCTGTAAACCCTATCTTGGACGTCACTTAAGCAAAAAGTTCCAGTACCGAGGCTTGGCTAGCGGATCACTCTTTGCAACATTAAGGATAGAGAAACTTCTTAGCATGAGCTTCTTATCAAATACCTGAGTGTTTGGATCTGCCTCATACAGTTGCCTTTGCTGTTGCACTCCTTCTAGCTTCAAATGCATGGTTGTGTACCTAGAAAGGTATCATGTGGATACTTAATGAAACCCTTTTCTTTTAATTGGCGTCACAGAACTATATCACTATGGATACTTCATGCAGATCATCATTATATGCCATAGAATAAAGTACATATAATTAAAGATCGCATTTTTATATATTTCAATGGCTGAACATGTGAACGTTTGAAAGATGGTTCTTTCTATCTTGGATTGGTTTGAAGTTACCATCCTTCTAGTAGCCGAAATAGTGAATATAGGTGGTTGGAATTGCTAAAAAGTTGTGATCACTATTTTGGAGGTATTTTTTCTTGTAACTCTCATAATTATTTCTCTTAGTTCTCCACTAATTTTTTTACCATGGTTTGTAGATACATAATTCCGGTTCCAGTGATCAAACATTTCATTTCTGGTGTTGAAGAAAGTGGAGAATACCCAGGATTATGCTCCCTTGGCTTGCATTACCAGCCAACTGAAAATTTTCAACTGGGAAACCACTTCGGGATGCTACCAGAAATGACTGGAGTTCTTGTAAACAGCATTGACCCTCTTTCAGATGGTTATAGGATCCTCAAGAAGGATGATATCATACTTACATTTGATGGTGTGCCTGGGGCAAATGATGGAACAAGTATGTTCATACAATTATAGCAGTCAGCCTTAGTTTACCATCACAGCAATGGTAGTGAATGTCTTCGTGTTAATATAATTCATGCTGGTCAAAATACATGGATAGTACTAATTTCATAACCACGCTGGCTTTACTTGTATCCACCCTCAATGGGCCATGCTCTTTTTTTTTTTGTCTTTTTTGATTTCAATCTCTTTGAGTTTGTATTAGTTAGACACGTGCACCTGGCTTTTCGTCTTTGTGGCACTGGGCTTTTCTGATGGTTTTGCTTTTGAGTTTTTTTTTTTTGGGTGCTTTTTTTGGCATGTGTTTTGGTTGAAGATAATGTTCCTTTTATGCGATGCATATTGCAGTTCCTTTTGCGGAACAGAGAGCGCATTACATTTGATCATTTGACATTCATGAAGAAACCCAATGAAGCGGCCTTAATCAAAGTTCTTTGGGATCAAAAAGAGTATGAATTCAGCATAACCCTCCGACCAGTGAGTCATTCTGGCACTCTTTTTTTCAGATTAATGTCTCAATTATGTTTGCATGATACCATATATTTTTGAGCAGGTGCTGTTCATGAATGGCAAAGAAAGTTTAGCATATACTAACATGTAAAGCCAAATTAGAAGAGTTAAAAGTTTGTTCACCATAGATGATTCTACAGTGAGAAATAGCAGGCGGATTGATGATCCCCTATTTCATCTTGTGGATTGGTGATTTTGTGTTGAGGATGGAGATTTATTTTCTTTGATTGGCTAAGAGTAGACCTGTCAAAGGGTGGATCGGGTTCGGTTCGTGTTGGATCATAAATGGTCCGACCCAAATTGACCCATTTAACTCATTTATGACCTATTTATCGTAATGCAAATTTCATAAAAGAAAACCACTTTCTCATCCTATCCTTTGTGGATGGTGTGTGTTCAAAATGATCAGTCAGCAAAGGAAGCTATGTTTTGGTGGATTCGTGGAGAACCAAATTAGCTTGTGCCACTCCACTTTCTTTGATTCTTTGAAGATACGATAGTCTAGTGGACATTATTAGGCTGCCTTGAGTTGGTAGATGGAGTCACACAAAGATGATTGAATCAAGACCAAATCATCTGATCTTGCGATAAGCCGGTTCCATCTACTATCTTCAATAACATCAGCATCCTTGGCTTGGAGAGAGAGAATCATACACCATCCTTCTTCCAAAGATTGCCAACAAACTGCCCAATGAATACCATTGATCCTGCAACAAGTATGTAATCTTTCCATCCCAAATTACGTATTGAATAAAAGGTCCAAACTTATGTCTAAGCTTGAGCGATTTCCTCTAAGCTTAAGAGAATTAGCAGAAGAAGCAATTTGCCATATGCTATTATTCTTCAAGAGATAAGCTTTAACCAAGCTATCCAAAGGGATCCAGATTCAACCAATAGCAGCCAAATTAACTTCATGGCTACTGCTTTATTCCAGCGGTATATTTGCTTCAATTCCAATCCCGTTCCTTCTTTGGTAGATAAACAACCTCCAATTTCACTTTCAGTCCTCTCAACTAATCATCGGTACCAGTTCAAAGAAAGGAATTACAACGCCTCTCTATTGTTTTGATGATCTTTTCTGCTATCTTCAATAATATTAGCACCCTTGGCTTGGAGAGAGAGACCAGAATCATACACAATCCTTCTTCCAAAGATTTCCAACAAAGTGCCCAATGAATGCCATGGATCTTGCGATAAGTATGTACTCTTTCCATCCCAAATTACATATTGAATAAAAGGTCTAAACCCACGTCTAAGCTTGAGCAATTTCCTCTAAGCATAAGAGGAATTAGTAGAAGAAGCAACCTGCCATATGCTGATATACTTCAGGACAAGCTTTAATCCAAGCCATCCAAGGGGATCCAGATTCAACCAAAAGCAGCAAATTTACTTTATGGCTACAGCTTTATTCCAGTGGTATATTTGCTTCAATTCCAATCCCCTTCCTTCTTTGGTAGATAAACAACCTCCCACTTCACTTTTAGTCCTCTCAACTTGTCATCAGTACCAGTTCAAAGAAAGGAATTATGGCACCTTTCTATTGTTCCGATGACCTTTTTTTGGTCATAATAAAAATAACGCACTTATAAGAGACAATGCTATATAGGACTGAGCTTATGAGTTGTAACCTGCCAGCAAAAAAAGCCTCCTAGCAGTCCAGCTTCTTAACCAAGTCAAAAGTCTTTCAATTTAAGCTTTGCAACCAGCTTCAGATAGCTTCGCAGATATTAAAGGAAGCCCTAAAATACTTAACAGGTGGAGAACCTCTTTTAAAATCACTCAGCTTAAGACCACTCAGCTGAACCATCTCCTCCAGATTAGCTTCAGAGACTCCGGAAGTGTACATTGCAATTTTCATTGGATTTGACTTTAACCTTGAAAGGTTATAGATTCCAACGTCTCCTTTGGAGCCCCAACACATCCATCAGTTAGTATCAAAATGTCATCAGCAAAACAAAGATGAGTGAGCTTGATTTTTAGCACAAAGGATGAAACTTCAGCTTTCCTTGCTTAGTAGCCTTACATAACACTTCAATCACCTTAAGAAAACTCTGGGTCACCTTGCCTGAGATCCTTACCACCTTGAAAATAACCCTCAAGGCCACCACTAATAGTAACAGAGAAGCATGCAGAAGTAATGTAAAATTTTTAGGGAAAACCAGTGCAGCCATAACATTGAAAATAAAAGGCCAATGCACTTAAGCAAAGACCTTCTTAATGAGCAAGCAAGATATTCTCAGCTATTTTCCTACGCCCGATGAAAGCTCGTTAATTCTTATTAGCAAAATAAGGGAGCACTATCTTCAATCTATTGGCCAGGATTTTAGCTATGCATTTGTAGACAACATCTAAGAGGAGACAAGCTTATAATCAGCCATTCCTAGACGCATTGTGGACTTTCGTGACCAAAGTGATACCAGTAAACTTAGCTGCTTTCACCCGTTGATTATCCTGAAAGAAGCTAAGTATAGCAGCACTAAAATCCCTACCTGTGATAGGCCAAGAATCTTTAGAGAAATGAGAGGAATACCCATCAGGACCAGACCAAAGAGAGGCTTGGATTTCCTCAGCTGTAATAGGAGCACCCGCCTGATCCTGTAGATCATCAGAAAGGTTATAGTCGAGCAATTTCTTCAGCTAAGAGGTAATTCCACTGGAGCAATTAACATCTGAAGCACCCAGTAAGTCTTAATAAAAGCCCACAGGTTCTGCCACAATATGATACTTCCATGACTGGCCACTGGAGATCTAATTGCACTCCCCAAAGTTCTCACTCTCACCAACTAATGAGAAAAGCCAGTATTTGGATCACCAAGCTTTAGCCAGGTAATTCTAGATTTTTGTTTATAGAAAGCTTCCTCAGCTTGCTGCAGATGCCCCAATTCAAGTCGGATTTTCTGCTCTTCTTCAGTCAAACTCTCAAGAGGGATTACTCCTAAGAGCATGCTGGACAGCAGCAAGCTCAAGTTTTTTAATTTCCGCTTTCTCAGGCAAAGCACCAAAAGAACCTCTTTTTTAGTGAGCAATGAGCAATACATTGGATATTCATTCACCACTTTATTCCAATCAGAATGCACAATTCCCTTATACTCCTCATGACATGTCCGAAAGTACTTGAAAGACTTCTTGGATTTAACTTCATCGATCTCTAAGTGAAGTAGAGCATAAGAATGATCAAAATAACTGGCCACCCTGCAAGGCTTGCCCTCTTGGAATAATTCCGTCATTCTTTGCATTTTACATAAGCCCATTCTAGTTGCATAGCTTGGAGCAATGATGGATGTGTTAGGGCTAGAACTATCACCTAGAGGGGGTGAATAGTTGAATACGCGGAATTTAACAGGTAATCGTATTTAATATTGCAAAAGGACAACGTCTGGTGACAAGATGTGCAATGGTTAGATCTTATCAGTGTGCAATAATCTATCACAAGAAATAAATGAGAGTTTAAGAGAGAAAAATGCATACAACAATTATAGTGGTTTGGCTTATGATATGCCTAGGTTTACTCTCTCGTGCTGACAGAGGTTACAATAACCGAGTACTCTCGACTCGGGTAAGTGTGATCAAATCTTCTGATCTCACGCTCCAACGACAACCTCTAAGTGATTACAGATTTAAGCTCACAAAGACAAATGTGTAAGGATGAAGCTTTCTTGAAACTTTGGAATTTTAGACTTCGAAAAATCTCTTTTTTTTTTTCCTTCAACATCAAGACCTCCTTTAATACTCCTCAATATGCAAGCTGACCGTTGGACGGAACCTCTGAGGATGATTCATCCAATCAACCCGTTGGACTAGAATGACACTAGAAGATCTTATTGCCTCAAGAGTGCCGCAAATGAATTCTCCCATCGATTCTGCTGCCCGTACAACAGATTGGGTTTACATAAGTGGACTTATTTGTTTGGAAAGAACGTTTCATCTCCAATTGATTGATCCAAGATTCTCGATGCTTCATCTTTAGAAAGATAATATTTGATATTCTTTCCTTCTAGATAATCAATAGATATAGTGAGAAATCCATGCCAATTTACTAGCCGTTGCACAACGATTTTAGATCTCCTCCAATGTGTCTGATCGTAATCCTTATCACGTTGATTTCGATTATCAAGGATATGATCAATAGATCTTCAACGCGACTATGAATCCTGATAAAGTCTGATCATTTATTCCAGAAATACCACGTGGAAAAACTTGTCATCAGGATCATAAGTCAACTAAGAAAAGTTGTCAATTTTCAAAATCATCTCGGAGAGTTTCCACAACGGGATGTACTTAGTAGCCCCTACAGTTACCACCTGTTTGTGTACTAAGTATATGTTGATTGATCTTTGTATATATATGTGCGTTGAGTGTGTCTTGAAATTTGTCTCGGGTATCCGACCCAAATTGAGTTTTAATACCCGAATTGAATGCTGTGGTGAACCGACTTGAGAAAAAATAAATGGAGGTTTACCCAAGCCCTCCGCTACCAACACTGGAGCAGTATAAATATTGTTTTTTCTCAAATGATTGGGTTTAGAAGTAGAGACAGCAAGAGTCTTAAGGTTTTCGAGTCATCTTTTGTAATTCTTGAATTTTCTATAGCGGATTTTGCTTCTCATTTCCTGTGATTTTTCTGGCAAGGTTTTTCCACGTAAATTTGTGTGTTCTTTTATTTTTCTTAGTTTCAATTTCGTCGTAGTTTCCGCATTGGTCATAACAATGTGCTTGCCTTGTCAGCAAAGGGAGAATTTGGGAAGACTGTTACAGTTGTTAACATTTGAAAAATAATGGATTTCGCAGTTGCAACCTTTAGTTCCAGTACATCAGTTTGACAAGCATCCAAGTTATTACATTTTTGTGGGTCTGATATTCATTCCACTCGCCCAACCCTACCTTCACGAATATGGTGAAAACTGGTATTACATATCGTCTCGGCGGTTGTGTGGACGTGCACTGGGGGAACTTCCAAGAAATGCTGGCCAACAACTCGTTATTCTTTTGAAGGTTTGTATTCTTCCACATTCTACTAGAGGCTGTTGACTTCTTTTATCAGTAGTAAGTTTTTGTTAGATAGGATGATCGAGAACCTGTGTTTGATTAAAAGTTAGGTGGGATGTATATGCTGAACTTAATGAATGATGTAAGTGATATGAGAAGCCTTTCTTTCAGTCTGATACTTGGTCATTGTGACTGCAAGATGTGATATCAGTTGGTAACCATGCTCCTTTTCATGAAGCGCTAGCGGTGGCAGTTGGGGGGGGGGGGTGTGGGGGGGTGGCGGGGGGGGAATAGCTGGATATCTCAAACTATTATAATGTCCTAAAGACTCAATCTGTCGAAATTATTATCGGACGTGAAAGAAGACTAGAAAGGTAAATCTACAGTCAATATTTGAATTACTAACAAATGTCGACTGCTACAGGTCCTGATGGATGACATTAATGCGGGGTATGGACGTCTTGCAGAATTACAGGTACCTGCATCCTAGGTGGACGGATTTCATTATTGAACTTGTGTTTTAAAAAACAGAGGAAATTTCCTGGGGGCACTTCAAGAAATTGAAAGGGTAGAATTCAACGGTTATGATTTCTTTGTAACGCGTACAATCAATCTCGCCATTTTAATAGTAGTACCGACCAATTGGAAAAAATGAAGGTAGAAAAGAAAATCAAAACAAGCATCATGAAGAAAATCAATGCTTTCAATTTTTAGTCTGGCCAACTTACAATTGCTCCGGGTATCTATTTTAAGCCAATATGCATCTGATCATAGTGGGTTATGGCCTCTGTTTTTTTTTTTTTTTTTTTTTTTGTTCTCCACTAGGAAGTTGTCCTCTTTTTTGTGAAACTTAAGTAATTAACTACTACTCTTATTTCGTGATTGGCAGGTGACGAAGGTCAATTGGAAAATTTGAGGCATTTGTACCGGCTTGTGGAGCAATGCACTACTGAAAGCATATGATTTAAATTGGACGATGAAAGGGTAAATTGTATTCAACTATCGTACGGCGAAAACTGCCACCCCTACAATTCTGACGTGCCATTGGATACCCTTCGTTTAGTCGGCTGATCTCATTGATGAACAGGACAGCAAGGAAGACTTGACTGAAGCATAAAGCCGGATTTGGTGGATCATAAGAGCTTAGCCTCTTTTATGGATTCCGATTCACTTATTGTCCTACTTTATATGTGACGAGTTATTCAATAATTAATAAAGCGGAAACTGTTGTAGCGGAGGACGTCGGCTGAGGGGTTGGTGGAATTGCGGTTCTGCGACTGGCCAGAGAGGAGAGCGTCGAATTATTGGAAATGGTGGAGGACGGAGGAGGGAAGGTGGATCTGTACATTGAAACCAAAAGAATAATGACACCGATGAGAGCAGTGCCTCCACTATTTCCCGGGTTTATAGCTGCATCAATTTGGATTGCAAGAAGTTGAGTCGCACCATGCGCACATTCAGTAGGCTCAACTCTGGAGACAACACCTTTGGTTATGGAAATATTGTCCAAACCTACAGCGAAGTAAGAGCTAAGTTGTTACGCACTAATGGCGTAATATAGGTCGGGAATTGTGCAGCGGGTACCTTGAGGATACCCAACAACGGCTATTTCATCTTGTAGGAACGGAATGCCTCCAAACTCCAAGAAACTCATGCCCGCCCAGAATTCTTGACTGTCCACCTTTAAAATGGCCTAGTTACATTCATGGTCAATAGATACGACATGGGCCCTATACTTGGTAGGCGAACCATGCTTTCTAACTTGACTGAATGTATGGTCTGCAACTACAAGAGCGTTGGTAATTGTTATGTTACTTTGATTAAGTTATTTTTTATTTTCTGGGTTTTATTCCTTTTTGCAACATAAGGGCATTATGGTCATATACAATTTAGATTCAATATAAACACAATGGGTTTAGGGCGTCTGTTACATAGAATCTAGAGCCTGCTCTTTGGTTTTTACGTTCTCTTTCTTTCTTCTCCTCCTCTCTATTTCTTCTCTCTTCCTTCTCTCTCTTGCTACTTGCCGCAGGTTCTCTACTCAGCTTTGTGAGATGGTATCATAGCAGATCTAACTATTTAATTCCTTGGTCCTATTGCTGGTTTGAGAGTCCTCTAATAACCTTATTCCTTCCCTGGTGCGTAGCCACCAAAAGTTACAATGTTTACTTGTTCAAGTCTCGATACATATAATATCAGGAGAAATCAGATTCATCAGGTCGGCTTGTGACCGTAGATTACAACTCTTATTGATCAGCGAATTCATGAATCAAAGTACTTTGTTGATTATGATTGACTGGTCTTGTTGGATTTCCATCGAAAATATAATTATTTGAATCGAGATTTCTGGTCAGATATTTTCTTCTATTTAGCAGCCTATATTTATGAGATTTCAGCATCCCTTTGGTTAATTGATGGGGCCAATTACATCTGATTATCTGTCGATATTGCTGTTTTATTTCTTGCAATGAAGTTTTGGCCTTCTTGATTAGTGATAGATATATTTCTGTTGAGATTATCATCGTGAGTAACACTAAGCCTTCTACAGACAATGTTAATGTTCAGATTGCCACTATTAAATTAAATGGATCCTCCAATTATTTGTCATGGGCCCAAGTTGTAAAGATCTATATTAATGCTAAAGGAAAACTCAATTATTTTTCTACAAACCCCCTGCTAAAAACTCTAAAGATTATAGTTGAATGGATGAGAGAAAATGATACATTTTTGGTGTGGTTATCGAATAGCATAAACCATCCATCACTGCTGATGTCATATCTCACACGATTGCCAAGGGAGTGTGGGATGATCTTATGGAGAGTTACTCACAGGACAAAAATTTGTTTAGGGTCTATGAACTATATGAGAAGAGGAATCTAATCAATAAAGCTGGACAATGGTAACAATACCTAGTGAACACTCTTCTTGGATGAATGTAAAGATATAACGTTGGAATCTAATCAACGATGTTGGACAGTGGTAACATCACTTAGCAAACACTGCTCCTAGATGTATCTAAGGACACAATGTCGAAATCTAATCAACGACACTAGACAGTAGGTTAGATTGAATCTAATCAATAGCACTATCCGAGATATAAACACTTGTTGAATTTGAATCTACGACGGGAATCTTAAACTATAGCTAAGCTAGACTAATTGAGGATAAAGTAAAATAAAGTAATTTAGTGTGTTGTTCGGGGGCTCTTTGTTGGATTGCCCACGGTATTTATAGGCCTAATCGGTTAGTTTCTCCTCAAGAGTCGTTCTACGTTTTATGTTGAACCGCGTTATTTGTATTTGGTTTCTGACTTGTTCGACAACATTCTCATAACTTGTCCGGTAAGGATTAAGTGCTCTTCTTGAGTTTGGTGCCATTTTAACCGTTCCCACCTAATTCCACCGTTATTGTTGTGTCTTCAATAGTGATCCTTGACTTCGACATGTGGCAACCAACTATTTCGAATTATCTGTCCGTGCTTGTATGTTCATCAAAATTTAGCTTTAGGATTCTCGAAATGCTTGACTATCCTTTGTTTTCATAATTACTTATGGGCTGAAACGATGTAAATTATAACCCACATATGCCAATGAGGGCGATTTTAGAATTTTCTATCCCTCGCACAAAACGTGTTTGAGGGGGGTGTTTTTGGGTGTCAATTCGAGCGTGCAATGGGGACCACCTTTTCTTGTGTTGCTTGCATGAAGTATCATATGACGAGAGCGTGGAGAAAAGTAAGGATTTCGAAGGGAAACGAATGCGTTGACTTCTTTTTTGGGGAGCGCGTGAAGAATGGCGTGCATGCATTACTATATTGCTTTGACCATTTTGATTGTGCGGCTACCCCGGCTTGGGATTTGCTTATATTAATTTCAAAATGAGATTCCATTAGAAGAAAATGAAAAAATCTGATGATACGTCGAATTTGTCCCTGAAAGGAATGAGATATTTTTCACTACTTGTGGCATGAGCTTTTAATAGTTCCAACGCAGATGGGATCGATCCAATTTGATTCTCACATCCGAATATTTATTGATTTTTCCTGAGTAATCCAATAGTTTTTCTTCTTCTTTTTTTTTTTAAAGTATAACGTGTATTCATGTGATGTCAACAACTAGATTAAAATAAGATAATTTTATTGGAAAACCATCGTTTTTTTTTTTTTTTTAATTTACAATTTACATCTGATTTTTCCACTTTCATTCTCACGACTCCACTTATTTACAAAAAATGGTGGAGGGTTGGGGGTAGCTATGTATTTTCCTTTTTCCAATTTGGAGGACACGCAAATGTTTTCAAAAGTGATGATGGCTATTTATATAGGATATAAGTGCAAACTTGAAGATCCGTTTTGCAAGTATCCCATAAAATTTTTGCATCTTTGTTATATTTGATTGTAATAAATAGATTATAATTACTCATTTAGGCTTGCCAGTTGTCCACTGAAACTACCTAAACTTGAAAAGAAAGAAGACAAGATGGAGCATTTTGCAGTCAAACTCTAGTAATCTGTGGCTAGCTTGCCTTGCACCCATATCACAAACAAGTATATGAATATGTACTCATTACTTTACTGTATTTGTTTAAGAATGTTTCTACTAGAAAAGTGAATAGCACAAAATATTATATATAGCATGCTTTATAAAATATGTGGACCGATTTTATCTTCACTGTCGATCATGTGATCCCCAACATATGTCCTCATTATTATGATTAAGATGATATTATTTTACTTGGCCATGCAACAATAACTTTTTGAGGCTACTAGTTTATCTGAAAAGTTAATGTCACATGTTGAGAAGTGGCTATCATGATCGCAAGTGATTTTCTCAAAAGGAATTTTTTTTTTTGGAAGAGTCAACTTTTATCCAAGGGATAGATCTTGCCACCATTAACCTTGGTGGCGTTTGATCTAACGAATGATGGCGTGACCAAAGGCGGCTACCATGTCACCAATATAGTTTAGACTTTGATTACCTTAAATGAGGCCGTGCCCCTCAATTTAATAATTTAAATATATATATGTTCTTAAAGATAAGGTTTCATGAAATTACATCGAGATTTCTCCTCCAATCTGATTTTGCCCAACAGCCCTAGTCCGAAATTCCCTTGCTTGAGCGCCCTTCTCTCTTCTCCCACGGTCTCTCTGATTGATGGAATCGAGCCCCAAATTGAAGTCTTCTAACATTCTCCCTCTGGCAAATTGATCTTTGACTTTCAAGAACCTTGACCCTAAAGCCGCAATTCTCTCTCTTCTCCACCCAACCCAAGTAAAACGACATCATATCTGTTTGGAACTTTCATCATGTTGGTCGACATGGCATTTGTCACTGCCAGATTGATGACATCACCTAGGTAGAGTCTAACGAAATATCTAATGGTGGCCAGATTATGCCCAAGGCGAAAATTGAGACCTTTTCATGACCCACAAAGAAGATGCAGATAAATTTGTTTAAGGGTCTGTTTGTTAAAAAGTGTTTATGTTCTTTTGTTCCGAGGAACAAAAAAAAAAAAAAAAAAACGTGTTTGGTAAAACTTTTGCTTCTCGGGAACAATTTCGATAAATAAATTTTCTCTCTTCTTTTTTTTTTCTTCTATTTTATTTCCTTCTTCTTCCTTTTGGCCGATCGCCAGCCTCAGCCATGGCCGGCGATCCCAAGCCTCGCCGTGGTTGGGCGAGCTCGAGCTCGCCCAGATCTAATGAGGCCGAGTTCGCCCAGCCACCGGCGAGGCTTGGCCACACCAGACCACCGCCAAGTCGGCGTCGCCCAACGGTGGCCCAACGAGGCCGACCTTGCGCCGCCTGGGTGAGGTCGAGCCTCGTTGGACCTCACCTAGCCGATTCTTGGGTTCTTGCCCTTGGGATTGGCCTGTGGCCGGCAATCGGCCACAAAGGAGGAAGAAGGAAAAAAAAAAAAAAGAAGAAAAAAAGGAAAAATATAATAAAAATATTGAAGAATTAAAAGAAATAACAAAATTATACAAGTTTACTAAATATATTTTTATTCTTTGGAGTAGAAAATTTTGCGATTCTGAAAGACGTTCTTATATTCAGAAATTGTATTCGGAAAACATAAATAAAAAAAATTATTTCCGTTCACAAATTATTTCTCAAAATAAAATAATTATCAAATGCCCCCCTAAGGTCAAGACTCCCGTTCATTTATCCGTTTTGCTGAAATGTTTCGATTTTCCCGGAGAGATATGCTTTAATTGTCGTTATTTTGGAAAGAAAAACAGAGAGATACGACAAGTGGAAGAATAAAAGATTCCCCTCCACGTTGCAGAATCTCCACGCGAAATCCCCAAAAAGGGGCGGCCAAGATCCCCCGGCCGACGCGCACGCCCCGCGGGCAGCACGGTAATTTCGCGGAGACGTCGTGGGGGCTCCAGCACAGCCTGCCCGTATCGGGGGCACTCCGCGTTCCCTTCGCGGGCGGGCCCACGAGCCCACGAGCCCACCTCTCCCTCTCTCTCTCCTCCGTTCAAACTTGTCTACATAACACAAACCAGTCTCGTTGAAGAAACCAATAAAGGCAAAAAAAAAATTAAAAAGAAGAGAGGCAACCGCTTTTCGATTCCTTCGCTCCCAATCCAGAAAAAGCAAAGCACGATTCTCCCCCCTTCGCCTCTCCGATCTCCTCTCTCTCTCTCGCTTTCCGTCCGTTTCGATCGGATCCGAGCGCCGTCGCCGTCGCCGTCGCCGTTCAGGTCAGTTCCGGTTCGCCGTTCGCCTCCCTCTCGTTGACCTCCTCCGCGTGTCTCGCTCGCCCGATCTGGTTTCGACCTCGCCGTCGCGTTTTGCTCCGCGCTTTTCCCGCTTGCCGCGCCGATTCTGGGACGGAATGAGCGTGCGTAGGTTCGATGGATGCGGTTGATATAATGTGGCTCCGATCACGGGCTCTCGAGTTGCGCGCTCGATGGTTTTTTTTGGTGTTGTTTAGGCGTCGGAATTGCCGAGGCGGTCTACGGGGTTATTGGCCGTGTGCTTGTGTCGGTCCGTCTGTTGATTTCGCGACCGATGGATATCTCTCTTGTTGAGCTCGATTGATCGTGATTATAACTCTCACGGCTGAAAGTTGGCCTCTCGTTGCTTGATGCGTGTGGAGTAATTTGTTCAGCTCATGTATGTGGGTATGTTTGTGTGTATGTATGTAGTAATGGTATAGGATCATGGGAATGTGAAGCTGTGTGCTTTGTTACGCACGGTAGTCTTGCACTTTGTGCATTATTATCCGATGGTGTCTTATCTCTCTTTTATTGTGCAGTTTTCGTCCACCTAACCCTTTTGGGGATTGAAGGTTCAAAGATTCCATTTTCGAGAGGGGGGTGGTTGTTAAGAATGTTAGATTAGTTTTATGATGATCGAATTGGCTATATCACTTGTGAGGTTGCTTTCCAGCTCCAGTAGTTATGGTCCATTCCTTTTAGGGTGGACGGTCACCTTCGCATTTGGGATTGTTGCTTTTGTGTACGCATTCCTCAAATGGCAGAAGACTACGTCTTTGCATTGGGTGAAAGCTGCTGCCATGGCGAAGAAGAAAGTTTGGAAGAAGCTAAAAGTTCCCCTGTCGTTTCATATGTGGGTAGAAGACTCTTCTTATGACGAGCAACCATCCACGTGTTGTGTCTGTTTGAATTCACTAGTACCTCCTCATACATTGGGCACAAAAGTGGCATCGCGTAGTCCGCTCCATAGGTGCTGTGTCTGTGGTGTTGCTGCTCATTCTGATTGTTCTCAGTTTGCTTCGAAGGGTTGCAAGTGTGTTGCTCAAGCTGGTTTCACCCATGTGCAGCATCACTGGTCAGAAAGATGGGTCAACATGGACGAAAATCCCGAAACCTCTGCCTTCTGTTTTTACTGCGATGAACCGTGTGGAGTTCCTTTCTTGGATGCCTCTCCGACTTGGCATTGCTTATGGTGTCAACGGCTTATACATGTCAAATGTCATACCAAAATGTTGAATGAATCTGGGGATGTCTGCGATCTTGGTCCTCTTAGAAGGATGATCCTCTCCCCATTGTGTGTGAAAGAGGTTGATGAGGATGTTGCAGGGGGTGGAACGCTTGCAAGAAGAAGGCGCCACAAAGGTAAAAATGGAAGCACTCGTTCGCTTAATGGTAAATTGCTTAATGCTGCTGAAAGTAATCCAGCCTTGGAGTATATGTTCAATGGGTTTGTTGGCTTGAAGAACTTGAGTGGGGAGAAGAATGTTGATCATTTCATGAAAAGGGATGGCCGGGTACTTGGTTTGCGGGGGCCATATAGCAGGTTGTCACAGAAAAAAGGCGAAACCAACTATGGACAACTGAAGAAGTTTGCCCTTGTTGATCTGCCAATGGATGCACGACCTCTATTAGTCTTCATCAATGTCAAGAGTGGAGCACAATATGGGCCTTATCTTCGTCGGAGATTGAACATGCTTTTGAATCCTGTGCAGGTGAGCCATGGCTACTCAGGTATATTATGAGAATTGATAGCACTATTGACATCTAATGTTTATGTCTTTAATGATCAACAGAAATGCTCTCGAACAGAAGTTTAACCATTTTTTTTTTTTTTTTTTTTTGGGGGAAAGCCTCAATTGCATAACTTCCCTCGATCAGTCCAGGTACTCAGAAGCAGGGGTGAGCAAGTTAGGCCTAGTTCCCAAGTTGACCATAGTTTCTGCTAGATCGAGCAAACTGATTCCGGTTTCCAAAAAGCGGGAATCAACTTTGACAGTTCCCACCCCAGAAACCTATTTCGGAACTGATTACCCCTAATAAGAATTTATATTTTGTGACCCTCCTCTCTTGTTTCGCCAAATCCCACCACCCGCACAGCCACACAAGTGAGACATATTTTCTTCTCTGGTCGGTAGTGCTCATTACCATATTTGTCTGGAAAAATCGAAAGAACAGTTTAGAGTGCTATCCTTCCCCACAGCCATTTTCCTTGGTGTTGATTTTTTCTTATTCGCTGGTATTGCTTTGTAAGATGATTTGTGACATTTCTTTGAGCAAGATGAATTTCAAAAATGGAGTATTAATGAACGAAATGGAATGCTAAATGGGCTGTTTTGTGAGTGTTGTTCGTGTTCTGCCTGAGGATTGCTTTTGACTTGCATTCATCTTTTAGCAGGTGAAAATTATCTGTCATTTAATGGGGGAGTATCAATCTTACCCAGTAGAAAATGGCTTCTTTCCTGTAGTCTTATGGAAGAAATCTAGGTTTCTCAGTACCCTATCCTGCAATTAAATGGCTTTTATACTAACAATAAGTTGATTGCTTTTCCTTTGCAGGTTTTTGAGCTGAATGCTTCCCAGGGACCTGAGCTTGGTTTGGAGTTATTTAGTAATTTGCAGAATTTTAGGGTTTTGGTCTGTGGGGGAGATGGAACAGTTGCATGGATAATTGATGCAATCGAGAGGCGGAATTTCGAATCCCCTCCTCCAGTGGCCATTCTTCCTCTTGGCACGGGAAATGATCTGTCAAGAGTTATGGGATGGGGAAGAGGTTTCTCGCTTAGCAGTGGTCAAGGTGGTTTGAACACGCTTTTACATGATGTTAATAGTGCAGCAATTACCATGTTGGATCGGTGGAAAGTGGACATTAGTCAAGAAAAACCTGACGGCAATTCTCATAAGGCCCATTCCAAGTTCATGTTGAATTACTTAGGTGCTTGATCGAACTTACCAGATTTTGCTGATGATTACTGTTAATCTGATCTTCTTACTGAGTTCTGATTTCTTATAATGTAGGCATTGGATGTGATGCTAAAGTTGCATATGAGTTTCACATGACGCGAGAAGAAAATCCAGAGAAGTTTTATAATCGGGTATGGATATACTTATTTTCTTTGTGGTCTTACCAACTTGATGTTGGTCAAAGTTCAGAATATATTTATTGTATATTAACAAACCAAGAGTATAATTTGTTTGAATTTTTGGAGTTGTCTCAATGTGCTTTGACTTAGTCTAGCTAGCAACATCAAAATTCTATGGAGTTGATTGAACTCGGTGCTTTCAGTCATCTTTGCTAAACTTGGCTTGTGCGGTTTTAGTATTTACTACTTGTACTGAGCTCTATCCCGCCGCACCCTTTTCTTTTCTCTTTTTACTCTTTAAAATTCATACAGATTGGCATATTGACACCTTAAAATATATGAACAGTTTGTCAACAAATTGCGTTATGCAAAAGAAGGTGCTAAAGATATCATGGACAGAACTTGTGCTGATTTGCCATGGCACGTTTGGCTTGAAGTTGATGGTAAAGATATTCAGATACCTAAGGTATACTCTAATGATTCAGTTGGACTTGCTTGTCTATTGCCTTTGCTTTCGTTAGTTATTTACTGATCATTCCCTGCTTTCCAGGATTCTGAGGGATTAATTGTGCTAAATATCGGCAGCTACATGGGTGGAGTAGATCTTTGGCAAAATGAATATGAGCATGATGACGATTTTAGTCTTCAGAAAATGCATGATAAAATGCTTGAGGTTGTCTGTGTCAGTGGAGCGTGGCACCTTGGCAAGCTTCAGGTTCGGCACCTCTCTGAGATTTTTCTCTTACTTTAGAATACTCTTATCCTCTAAATGTCTTTGACTTTCGATCATGCACCATTTATGGAACTCCGGACTTTAAGGAGAAGAACTAAATTAATTTGATGGAAATTGTTGTTTATAGACACCAAAAATGATCCACTCAATTTTCTATAATTTTTATGCCATGAATGTTCTTGGTACAGGTTGGCCTATCGCAGGCAAGGAGACTGGCCCAGGGGAATGTCATAAGAATACATACTTCCAGTCCTTTCCCTGTTCAAATAGATGGAGAGCCCTTTATCCAGCAACCTGGTTGCTTGGAAATAACACATCATGGGCAGGTGTAGCTTGTTTTGTCCAGCGTTTTATCTTATGCTTTTTAAGGTGTAACTTATCAATTAATATAGTTGCATGTGATTTACCATAATAACTAATAAGTGCTTTCGGCATTAGACGAAGTCAATCCTGCATTTTCTAGCTTGTTGCTTCATGCACGTGAAATAGAAGAGCTGTTATAACTTTATTAAGAAATATATGTCAGAGCAATATGTAGAGTAACAAAAGACCTTATGATTATTCTTTTTATCTCCGGTATTCCATCCTTGCTATTTTTTAATGCTAGAAAGTGCCTTTTCATTTGGTAGGTGTTCATGTTGAGAAGGGCCTCAGAGGAGCCCAGGGGTCCAGCAGCTGCAATTGTGACAGATGTTTTGGCTGATGCCGAATGTAAGGGCATTATCAATGCATCTCAGAGGAACATACTTCTTCAGCAGGTGGCCATGCATCTGGCTTGACTCCCAACTTTCTGTTCCTGCCATTTCTCCCTTATTAACCATATAGATGCAGGTATTTTGACCGTTGCCCCCTTATTTTCCTCGTGTAAATTTGGGCAACAGGTCTTCCCATACAAGTGTCAACTCTTTGTAACTTTGTAGTGGCGTCTATCCTCATGAAGGGGAATTTTGTAAGCCAGAGAGAGAGAGATGTATAGGAGGGAATACAGAATGCTGAATGCAGATGAGAGTTCAGTACATATTTGCTCCAGCTTGACTCTCATTTCTTTTTCCTTTTTACTTCCGATTGGTTGGACTCCTGAAACTTGATCGTGCACTAGGACTTTGGACTCAAGAATGAGCAACTGAATCAAGGTAAAGAGAGGCGGAGATGATTGAAATAATATTGAATTTCTTTCGATTTCAATAACTGTGCAAATGAAATGGATAAGATGCACATGTAGAGATTTTGAAGAATCATTACGAGGATGCATACCTTTGCCTCTAGTAGGGGCTACGTGATTTCCACACGTGGTCTCCCGGACGAAACCCATCTACATCGCCAATAGCTCCTTAAGGCTTTGGGTCGTCTGGATTTTTAATCAGGATAGGATTAGATAGGATAAGATATGAAATCTTGAAATGTTCTATATCCTATCTTTGATGAATGTTTGACGATTGGATATATTCATATATTAAGATTTATATATTATATATAATATATATATATATATATATATATAATGACATATCATTGTAAATTAATCTAAAATTCATGAACTAAGATGATGAAAGTCTTTTGCAACATTATTCTCTAATTTATTTTTATTTTCTTTTTATTTTCTTTTTCCTCAATTTTTAAATTATTTTTTTATTATTTCTTTTTTCCCATTCCATCAATCTTTAATAAAATTTTATCAAATAGTAAATTGTATTAATATATCTAAAATACAAAAATACCTAAAATATGTAATAAATATAAATATATATTTTATAGATTGAATGTGTATTATTAGATAGAATTAAAATTGAATATATAAATTAATATAAGATTATATTAAAAATAATTTTTTTATATTTTATATTTTATTTCTTAAATTAGAATTGAAATATTATCTATATTGAAATATAACTTCAATTTTGTTAATTTAATAAGTTTGTTATTTGAGAAAATTAACTTTCCTATTATGGATATTAGAAATCACATCCACCTTTATCCCACTTCTCAATGAGGTAATTTTATCCGGCCTATATTCTCCTTTTATCTTACTTCATCTTATCCTGAGCAAGTATCAAATGTAAGATAAGATAAATCATATCATATCCTGAACTTTATCCTAACTACCAAATGCAGCCTAAAAACTTGGGACCTATTGACTACTCCATGCTCAGATTGGATTAGCTTTCATGCAATTCGATCTGCCCACGATCTCATTAGTGTGCTTTCCTACATTGGTTTAGTATATTTAGGATTTTACTCTTTAGAGTGCTCCCAAATGAGGCTTAAGCCCACGACCACAATGAGAGGGACAAAATCCATTACAATGACATTTCAATATCACTTTGGAGAATACCTTATATTACTTAATTGTGGTAATGAATTTGAATCTAGGGCCAAGTTCTTGCATGCATGTAGATGGGCTTTTAAAGGATACACATTGCTCTCACTTTAATGCCCTCATCTACAAAATATATGAATAAAATGATATATATTGTCATGTGAACAAAGGAAGATCATTAGATACATGAGGTGAACTTAGAATAATGGTTCGACCAAAAGAGGCCCAAAATTGTCCTAAACTCTGATGGGAAAAGTACAAAAAAATCCTAAATCTATTATATTGATGTCAATTCAGTCATACCTCTTTCAATTTGACCAACTTTTAATCCTTAACTTTTTCGCACAGGTATCAATTAAATCCATCTGACCAATTTAGGCCGGACATTAATAACATGGATGTTACTTGTCCTACATCACACCAAAGACACCGACGTGAACAATTTTTTCGTAAATTTCAAATTTTAAATATTTTTTTGATCTTTTTATTTTTAAAATTTTCTCTTTTCTTCTCTTTTCCTTGATTTACTTTTTTTTTTCTTTCCTTTTGTCTCTTTTCTTGTTTCCTTATTTTCTCTACCAATCGCCAGCCTCTGTGATGCCAGCCAAAAAAAAAGAAACAAAAAGAGAAGGAAAATAACGAAAAGGAAAAATTGGTAAAAAATTCAAAAACGCATCTAAAAATTTTAAAAATGTTTATGTTAGCGTCAAATCATGCCATGTAAGAAGATCGGCATTCATATTAGCAATTCCAGCTTGAACGAGGGCAAGCACAGTTTAGCCCAACTCAAATGAGCTGCTGGAGAGCACGGAACCAAATGCATCTTCACTGTAAATGGAATGCTAGAAATAACATATTAAAAGGGAAGATAGACCACAAAAAAACGAGGAGGCTTATTCATATACAAAATTTACTGTACAAGTTCTGTGTCTTATATCACATGCAGGTATAATTATCAAAGCAGAAAATATAATATCCTGGTACAGGTCAATCATAAGGAAGATTGTTTCTGCATTTGTACAGCTGTATGTTCCTCCAAAGGATCTTTTCTGCATGTGTCCGTGTCAGCCTGTCTATAATCACCTCCTCAATTACTTGCTCTTAATGGACGACTCCGGAGAAGAAAAAGAATGTTATTATTCCTTGCGTGGTCAATAATCATTAGATATCATTATTGAGATCGAAGAGTTGGCACCACTTGATCTCACGTAAGCCCTAAGCTTCAGTGAACTCGAATATTGCACCTGTGTGGTTGAACCCGCATGATACAAGTACTGCTTTCACATGCTCGTCAAAGTCGACCATTGCCGGTTTTATGTAGTCCACGTCATCCCCATGACCCTGAGCCACAAAGCACACATTATGCACAGTGCAAATCCATTTAAAAGAGCAAAGTTTTCAAACAAAAGGATCCTTAGGCAATAATCGAATCCCCGACAACAAAACACGAAAAGCGAAAGTACAAGCAAATGAACCACTTGAAAACCACCAATATGGTGCTCACTGAGCTGAGAGCCAATATTGCAAGAAGCATGAACTATAGAGTTTGCAATTGCAAGCTGCAACTTGCCATACTTTGAGGGGTAAACTTTCAAAAGAATTCAGGATGGAACTGCAACTCCTCAAATATCCAAGAGGGACAAATGCTAAAAAGTTTCCGATTCAGGTAAAACTTTCTTCATACTTTTAGAGTGAAAAGATTAATGGATCCAACCACATCAATAAGCTAGAATACAGAGCATTAGCTTTCATCTACCATTATAAAAAAATGACTCAAGAGCACATTCTTAGATCCCCATCATATGCTGGAAGAGGAGCTTTAGTAGTTGCACCATCACAGCAAACATTTATTGAATACGCCCAACTGGACCACATTACGCAATCATAATCAGAAATAGCTATTGGTAAAAGTATATGCTATAAGTCAAGCTCTGGTCTTATTGCATGTTTTTTGACCCAGCGGCACCTATTGCCAGTTAAAGGTTTTGTGTGCTTCAATTCACTCCATTATAGATAAAGATATGACAATAACCACAAATTAGCAAAATGTATATATTACTATTGCACAAATGTAATGTGGTCAGCAATGCAAATTTTGGGAGATCTTTTTACATACCAGTTGTCCACCAGAAGAAATTCCATCATCTGAGAAAGTCCCTTGAGAACCTCCCCAACCCCAGGTAAAAACTTTGCCATCTGCATAAGTACAAGCCACAATGCTCAAAGCATCAGTTCCATATTGAGTTCCTAAAAAATCTCAGTCAAAGCAGCAATAAGTTTGTCTAAATGCTCTCAACTTCATAAATAAAAAGGTTTTGGCACAAAGGAAATTATAGTTAGGGAGTTCAGATCACATCCAGTTTTAATTTCATGAGTTGAATGATCTCTTACCAGAGATAGCAGCTGTATGCTTCCAACCACAGGATACCTATAAGGACAAAAGTGACTAGCTTATACACATCTTCCTCTGAGACTTTCAATAGAATACTTTCCGAATGTCTACTGAATGAGGTGATTGCCCACCTTGCTAACAGGAGATTTGACAAAAGGACCCTCGACTCTCTCAGGTAAATGGAAGACATCTGTTGACCTGTCCATAACAAGTAAAAAAATTATTCCAATAAGAACACTGAGAATAGCAGCAGAAAAGAGAAGAGGTTTAATGCTGCATATGGATCTCAATAAGTCCTCCTTTTGTTTGGAGGGTAATTAAAAACAAACAGTAAGTCGCTTATACCCATTTCCCAAGCAGCCATTTTCATTTGAGCCCCATGTATAAAGCTCCCCACCACCTACAACAGAAGCATGCAAATAAAGCACTAATTTAAGCGATTCCATCTAATTAAGTCCAAAGAGTAGCCTCAGAATACTGGTTGTTGAGACTGTCAGTAAGAGTTTAATAACCTCAGCAGCTCCTTACTGATCAAAAGGCGACAAATCAAGAAAGAAGAAACATATAGAAAATCAACACAGCTACCAGGATTCCAATAATTTGTCTTCCTTAGACTGACTATAGAAGTTTTGAAACATCTTCTGCAACTTTTTCCCGTTAATTGCCAATGTACACTTTAATTTGTTTCTCACCAATCATGATCACTCTACTCTAGAACGAGTTAACCATGGATAACTGTGTGAGCATATACCATTTTAGCAGATGGATGAATATCAGCAGTTGTCAGAAATAGATAATGCTTAAACCATAGATAGCCTGATTGATTTCTCATGTTACTTTGCAGTAACGAAATTTTAGTAGGGGAATCTCTTGCTCCCTTTCCTACTTGTGTTCAGCAGGAATCTATCTTCATTGCTGGCTTTAGCTGATTTATCCCCAAATCCAATCTTTATTAACCACCCCTCCTGTCCTAAAACCCTATCCTGATTTTATTGGGGGGTCGAACCTTGATTCTGATTTAACCTGTTGGAATTTGGTCGACCAATTCATATGAGAATTCTTTTAAGAATAAAGATCTGCTAAGAAGACTTCTTCTGATCCTCCCGTTGAACTTCTAAAGACATGATAAAGAAAAGCACAAATCAAACATGATTAAAGATAAGTGGTTACATGTTATAACGCATGTGTGATAGCCACCGCAAGCAACTTCTCCAGAATATGGTAGCTCATCAACCATGGACGGAGTTGTTGCATTTTTATTGCCTCCAAATCCCTGATACATAAAATGACAGTCATTCAATTGCTAATTTAACCACACTCTGGTTGTTATGCCAAATGAAGCACTTACCAGTTTTTGTAAAGCTTTCTCACCAAATAAGAACACAGAGCCATTCTCTGCACAACTTGTGAATTGACTGGAGTTAATACTCAAAGTACACAACAAAGTGTCACAGATTGAACACCCACCCACCCACACACACACACACAAAACAAAACAAAAGCCTGGAAACTGAAGAATACCATCTATGCAAGCTGAATGCAGCAGCCCGGCAGCAATATTTTTAACCTAAAACATGAGAGAAATGAAGCCAAGAACCACAATGTGTATAAACATATAAATGAGAACATGAACTGGGAAAGCAGCATTTGCAGGTGAACACTACCTTCAACCCCTCAAGCTTCTTGATGATCCTTGGTGTGTATTCACTGCATCAAGAAATAAGGTTAAAGAAAATGAGAAAAGGAATAGCATGGTCGAATAATCATACAGGATTTTACACTGGAGAAACCATCAGAAGTCATTTGACTTTCTCATAACAATAACAATATGTGCTTACCTTTTTAGGATGCACTACATCTTAGAGAAAATCAAATACATAGGGAAACTAATTGCAGGTGGCTTAAACAATTAAAGCAGAGATACTGGGGGCATAAATAAGAAGCTGTGATGGCGTCACCAAGAAAATACGAAACAGATCAAAGGATGGAGAAACCTTATGTTTTGATCTAGAAGGGCTGCTGAGAAAAAATGATGCGAACTAGGATATGAGTTGATAAAACATATCGCTTAGGGCCGTAGGTATGATATAATAACCACATTAAGCAGTATCGCACTATAAAATGGGCTAGATCAAAGCAGCAGGAGGCCCAAGTAGCCATGCAAAAAACTTCTGAAGGACTTTAATGGATTACATAGAGTACAAATTGGACAGACAGGTATGTACCCTACCCTTCAAGCAGGTTAATTCAAGCGGCTGCTGTCGGGAGACTAATCTTTATCGTGGAGAGCTATCATACACTTTACTCAATCTCAGCAATGCTTTTACTCCCAATTAAACTGTAATAGAATCTCTCATCATTTTTGTAATAGAACTAAAGTGCAAATTAACTCAAGATTGCAATTCACATATAGTGGACTAGTGCCAATGTCTATATTAAGATGTTATGGGATCAACACTGATCATAAAGGATAGGCGGTCCTTTATATAGCCCAATCAAAATTGTTTGAAAAAAAAAATGCAAAGCAGTGCTAATAATGATCTCCCAGTATCCGAAGAGTTTAAAAAGCCCAAAAGTGGAAGCTTCTCTAAGACCATAGATACCAACCAGCTGCTTCCTAGAAACCCGAAAATGCTAGATTCATGTCCATGACCAAGTCTGCCGGATTCTCCACCTCCCCAGCTTAAAGCATCACCTTCATCTGGCATTAACATAGGGGTGGGTGAGAGAGAGAGAGAGCAGGGATTTGGCGAAAAGGTTAAATTCCTACCTGTAACAGCAATTGAATGCTCCGAGCCCAAAGCTGCCCTTTTTAAAAACATTCCAGTCAAGCACTCCACTTTAGTCGGCACAGGGACAACTTTTTCAGATTCTGCACAAGTTCCAGAGAAAGGATGCTTGAGCAAGTCATCTAAGATTCACTTGACAAACACAACAAGTCAAGTTGCGACTTAATGATCTGACCGTAACAAGATGATCAATAGAAACAGGCTAGTTTAGTTAAAAGGTGCCTGCTTGCAAAAACATTTTCACAATTGAGTAACACAGATCTTATCTTCCAAAACTATTAGTATTATCTTTGTAATTTTTCATTCTAATATACCCAGGAACACAACATACAATCCCTGAATACTCAGATTATTTCCTTCTGTTGACAATACAAACAATATTGTAGATTATGAATATAGAATGAGTGCACGAAACAGCTGCACAACGGGTCAATAAAAGATTAACTACAGGTAGAAACTGCTTCACTAAGCAGTTGTGTTAACTGAGTAAACGTTTCTACATTAACTGCGCCAGGAAAAATTCTGCACCAATTATGACAAACAAGCAAACATCAAGTCATCGACTAGGACATAAGGCCAAAAAAAAATCTGAAACTGTAAAACTTGTTTGACTGATAAATATGTCATCTTTATCAAAGTTCCAAGGAGGACAGATGGCCAAAGAAGCTTGAGAACAAACAATTGAAATTATTATCATTAAAGTTACTCCTCATAAAAAAATCAATAAATTGTGCACAATTGATGACAACTCTACATTGTACTAAAAAAGATGGAAATTTAGAAAATAGACTGAGTATCCATCAGTTGAATAATTAATCCCTCACAATCATAGTAGTATATGAATCAGTTATTCAATAGCATTTTCTATTTCAGGAACTTACTTTTTCCAAGGCCAAGCTGTCCGCTTGAGTTATTCCCCCACATGTAGAGTTCTCCATCCACTGCCGAAGACCGCACAAAGTATTAGCCAACTTACACAGAAAGGACTTTAATAGCATTTATAGCTTTATGTGATTTTCACTAAAAAAAATATAGAAGAAAATGACAGATAAACATTCCATAGAGCAGGATAGATCCATTTTAGAGGACAAAGAAAAATGGAAAACCTCCTAATAGCATCTTCAAAAGTCCATCATTGACAAATGACACAAAACTTAACCAAATATATGGAAATCGACTGTACAATGCTAAAAGGGAGCCACACATCTTTTAAGCTTCTCCTTGATACAATCAAACCAATAGAGATGTTCTATTGAACAGAAAAGTTCCCCCTAGGAAGCAAGTATTTCCAACTAGGCAACAGATCCAACGATATCAGGCCCACCGTTATGACAGAGACATGTAATCACATTATAGCAAACATCAACGCAGCAATGCACTCCTTATCAAAAAACAGCTTCCTCCTAATTCAAATTTATAAGGTGAGATACAACCAACAATAATCAACCCTTCAAAAATGAAGCCATCAGCCAAAAAACCAACTCTTGAAATGCTGCACAAGAATGTAGAATAGAACCACATGGTACCTATCAATGTTGAAAAGAATGACTTGCCCTTGGACTTCAAAACACACCACAGAAGGCAACAACCAATAGCAGACATTAAAAAGACAAAAGTTTACCTAATGCATCCTAAATAAAAAAAAAAAAAAAGCGCATATATCACCAGAAAAGGAACAATGTAAGGCAGATTGGTTATAAGAGACATCAAAACAGATGGTCCAAAAGATGAGCTTAGCTTGTCCAATAAAAGATTGCAGCAAAGGTAAAACCAATTCACTAAAATTTGGACCAAAAAATTGCTCCTGCCAGGAGATTAGAAAGCAGCAACATCTAATACCATAAAGTTTTCCTCCCAGTCGCATATGTCATTTGCTCCACTAGAATGGGTATCCTCTTGAAATTTTGATAAGACCAAGTCATGTATACACTTTTAGCCACCTTATGTTCACATAATAAGTGCCAGAGCGAGAGACCTGATTGCACCAGAATAATTGTTTACCATTATCTCTTCTTTTCTTGAAGAAAGAATTTACCACATTGTACACATAAACTCTCCTAACACAGACCAGCCACATCAAGACAACTCCATTGCAGTTCTGCTCCCAAAGATTACTTACTTTCTCCAGAAAAGCCATATTCGACCATCAACTTCCATTTTGTCAGATCCATAATAAAAATGCCTGATTGATTGGTTCTCATCCTTTATTATCAAGTGAAAGTTCAAAAGACCTCTAAAATCCAACGGAATCATGTTTCTGAGAAAGATCAATCTGGGAATTCTAAGTCTTGGAACAGAGGATGGATCACTGCTTCCCCAAGGCAGGAACCAAAAGTTGGATCTTCAGCTTGCAAGTCAAATGCCCTTTATGCCTTCTACTTTATCATGTGATGTAGAATTAAATCTTCCTAACCCTCCCAACCACCCAGAACATTCCCACACATAGATGATAATAAGGACTGTATAAAAAATGTTCTCATACATCCAGAGGAAATATCACAGTAGGACTAACTCCTCACCCGTGATAGCACAAGAGTGATGGTAGCCGGCAGATATTTCAACAATTTCTTCAGGCAGTCCAGAAACTTCTACAGGCTCCTGCAAGGATCCAAAGATGTGCTAATGAATAAATTTATTCACGATATCCACAAGAACCTTAATAGTTTACACTCCAACTAAGTGCATTTAGGATAACTTCATGAACTCCCATAAGATGATCTAAAACTGAAGTTGAGAAAGCCTGAAAAATCTCAAACATTAAATAGCAATACTTCTAAGCAAAGACTACTCCATACTTTTAGTTTCTTCCACTTTTTGCCAAAGAAAGAATTATGATGAATCTACAATAATAAAGAAAAAGATAACTATAAAATAAAATCAAGTGAAAAGTGTGCTGGCCTACCTGACACTACAAAGTGACATAAATACAATTCACTTTCATGCTGCGTCTTAAGAAAATAACATGATGACAAAATCACCTACTACTATGCATGAATTTTGTATAGCCATGCCGCATCAAAAGCAAATATATCACCTTCCATAAAGATGGATTGCAAGAAGAAAATGGACTATTCATTACGGCTCAGTTTGAAGTTTATATCATACTCAACATAACCAGGGTACCCCCCCACAGCCTATCCCCACATCTAAACCTGGAAAACATCACCCCACCTGAAGAATAAATATGAACATTGCAAGAAGGAATGCCTGAATAAAGTTCATGTTGT
Organism: Eucalyptus curtisii; assembly: GCA_017140595.1. Lineage (NCBI taxonomy): Eukaryota > Viridiplantae > Streptophyta > Magnoliopsida > Myrtales > Myrtaceae > Eucalyptus > Eucalyptus curtisii. The sequence goes on along the minus strand of CM029502.1, from coordinate 315,759 downwards.
AACCCAGTAAATAATAAGACATGGTGCTTTGGTTGGAATCAATTTATCCCCATCGGCTAGGTAGCATGGGGCGAGGTAGAATTACAATAACTAGGGCCCGAGGTATCAGTATACATATAGAATCAATTATTGTAGACGTATCTTGTAGATTGACAAGCTATCAACAGGAACATAAGGTTTCTAGTCAAATGAAGGATTTCATGTGTGTGTGTGGGTCTATATGTGTGTACGTGTAAGACACACCAAGGCAGACACAGGCACAGGGTTACGGTATGCATCAATAGATGGGAAGAGAAAACTTGCATCCCATAACTGTCAAGGACAAAAGACGTCATGCTTTGAGAAGAGTGTACCATTTCCTCTCAAATATCAACCAAAAGAATCTAACTAATAAAATAGCATAAAAAAACTAAAATTTAAAAACGATAAATGGCATCAGATTGTATGATAAAATTATATATTTGGACCAAAGGATGCACTAAGGACAAGGTGAAGAGGATCATACAGTAGTATACATTTTATCATCTGAAATTCCAAGCTGTCCATGATCATTCAGACCAGTTGCATAAACTTGCCCAGATTCTGTTACATAATAGTCATTAATGAGCATCTATTGAAAACGACACAAATTCCACAAACTTTGCAAGGTATTTTGAGATAACTAACTTTTAGTCTCCTAAAACTGGACTTTAAGGAACAACAAGACAAAATAGCAAGAGTGTTTAAAAACCACAAGAACTACAAAAAGTGCTACCAAATGAACCCTCCAATCAAGACGATGAATAGCACAGCCAAGTTCTGTCACCATTGCTGCAATTATGATAAAAAAAAACTCTGTTTCTAGACAAAGAAATTTCAACAATTAAAGAGGCTCCATGGGATTGCTTTTCCAAAAATATTGCTGCACGATCCTTTTCTTGCAACAAGAACAACCTTTATGTTTGGCATGAAAAGCAAGAAGCTGAGCGCAAAGAAATAGCTCACTGATCCAGTAAGATATTTCTGCTCGCAGATTGATCTCCATCTTGTCAATGCAGTTTGCGAAGGCTAGCCATCTTATCTTTATAAATTCAAGGATCGTATACTTTTCTCACGCACCTCTCTTTCATCATGACAACAGATGTACATCAATTTTCGCGGTCATACCAGGGTCATTGCTTCAGCAATCTTAGCTTGAAGGCTCGAATTCACGCTTATCTACTGGATTGCTCCTCATTCAATAACCCACTCGTTGCTAACAAGCACACAACTCAGACTTCAAAATTTTCAAAACCGAAAACGGCATCATCAAACTAAAAATACAAATTGATGATCAAGGGAGATTAAAACGGCGAACCCACAAAACTCCTACAGCCGAAACATCAAAAAAGGAGTGGAGACAGCGAAACCTGTCAGGAAGAGCGTGTGAGCACCGCCGCAAGCGATGGACTTGAGACTTTGTTGCTTAAAACCCGAGAAAGCGACGGGCTTTGGCCTCCATTGCGACTCCAGATTGCCGTGCCCCAACCTCCCATAATCCCCGTTCCCCCACACCGCGGCGAACCTCCCTCCGACGGATGACGCCGCCGACGACGACGACCGCCACCTCCTGATCGCGCGGCTCGCGATTCCGCTCGTCGCCTTCGAATTCCCGATTCTGCTCCACATTTCGCCTCCGCTTCGACGACCCAGTTCAGCGTACACGTCGCGAATTCAATTCACAATGCTGCATCGATTCCGCAAAGCGTACGATGCGTCTAGAGAGAGAGAGAGAGAGAGAGACAGCGAGTGGCTTCGAGCGAGCCAACGTAAGACCATGGCCTGCTGGAGTTCGGTGGAAGCTGGCAAAGTCGGTTTTTTTTCTTTTTATAACTTTTTACACCACAGTCCCCTCATTTTTTGGCTATTTTCACTTTAACCCCTGCTTTGAAAAAATCTATCCAATTTGGTCCCAATTTTGGAAACCGGAGCTTACATATCTTCCGCATTCGCCGTTCAAAATTAGAAGAGGAGAACGTCCAAATAACCAAAAATAATTAATGGATTGACAATCTATGGAATTAGGAACGTTATATAGAGTCAAACGATACTTTGAACTTGGAATGAGCAGGAAGAAATTAACAATATTTCTTTATTTTTTGAGTTGTTTTGTCGGATTGATTGCTGAAAATGTTTAGTCTCCATCTGGACCAAATTAAAAAAAAAAAAAAAAGATCATTGAAGATGTAAATTCTAATAAGAGAACTACTAAATCCAATCACACATCCTCATCATTTTAGTCATATGGGCTTTCATATCATAAATGGTAGCACATATGGTTACTATGCCATTAATCATGTACCAGGATGGGGGTATGTCCTTTGATAATTATAACAAGGAACTATGCTACCTATACACATTATATTCATTGGACAAACAGTTGACCAAAGTTAATTCCATTGATCTGTTCACCTTTAATGCACCTACCAAGCTACCACAAAGAAAATAACACAACACCTGACAAGGTTTTAATGTCTCCTGACATGCCCCTTCTCATAGAGTCACGAAAGTATATATGAAAGCTACTATTGGCCTTTGGCATGTATAAAGGGGAGCTTCTACATTGGCCGATTATCTGTAATCAAGATGATTAGTGCAGCTCGAAGCGTAGGTGATACATTGACAGTGATAATCAGTTCCAGAAAAGTCCTAATTAATATTGGATAGACTTAACTCACCTTTGAGTCAAAGAAATTTCTAAATATCTAGAAAGTTACAAATTGTCTAGCAGTGTGCATAGCAAATCCTCGTTTCTAGTTTTTTTCTTCTTCGTTTTTTAGTTTGGAATCATTGTGCTGAAATGGAGAAGTCAATTTTTGTTTGGTATATGCCATATGCTTGTATGAGAGGCCATCTACTATACATTTTAATGAACTGTGAATGCAACATAGATTACTTTGCGTATTTCTCTATTTTTCTTCCTCTTTTTCTCATGTGTTTCTTTGGTTTGAGTGCAGGCTGAAGAAATTTCGGAGGACATTCAAAGTCCTCTGATGGCAAGTCCAACGTCTCCTCAAACTCAGGGTTTGGGTTCAAATTGTAAGGTAACACATATTTTCACTAGTTTTTAGTTTTTCAGTTTTTTCAGTATAAGGCCATGCTTGTACGAGAGGCCATCTGCTATGCACTTTAATGAACTATAAATGCGAGACAAATTACTTTGCGTCTCTGTTTTTCTTCCACTTTTCTCATATGTTTCTTTGGTTTGACTGCAGGCTGAAGAAATTTCAGAGGACATTCAGAGTCCTTTGATGGCGATTCCAGTGCTAAGGTTTGGGTTCAGATTGTAACGTAACACACGTTTTCACTAAGTTATAATTTTTCAGTTTATTCGACATAGGCCATGCTTGTATGAGGGGCATCTGCTATGCACTTTAATGAATTGTGAATGCAAGACAGATTACTTTGCGTCTTTCTCTAATTTTTTTCCCTTTTTTCTCATATGTTTCTTTGATTCGAGGGCAGGCTAAAGAAATTTTGGAGGACATTCAAGGTCCTCCGATGGTGAGTCCAATGCCTCCTCAAACTCAGGGTGTGGGTTCAGATTGTAAGGTAACACATATTTTCACTAGGTTTTAATTTTTTAGTTTGTTCAGTATAGGCCATGCTTAAACAAAGGGCCATTTGCTATGCACTTTAATGAACGCCAGATAGATTATTTTGCATGTTTCTCTGTTTTTCTTCCCATTTTTCTCATGTGTTTCTTTGGTTCAAGTGCAGGCGAAAGAAATTTTGGAGGACATCAAAGTCCTCCCATGGCGAGTCCATTGCCTCCTCAAACTCAAGGTTTGGGTTCAGATTGTAAGGCAACACACATTTTTTCTAGGTTTTCATTTTTTTCTTTGTTCGGCATAGGCTATGCTTATACGAGAGGCCACCTGATATGCACTTTATGAATTGTGAATGTGAAACAGATTACTTTGCGTTTTTCTTTATTTTTTCCCCCTTTTTTCTTATGTGTTTCTTCGGTTCGAGTGCAGGCTGAAGAAATATCAGAGGACATTCAAAGTCCTCCGACGTCAAGTCCAATGCCCATGATACCGAAAATTCAAGGACTGAAAAGGAGAAGTCAGCTTTCTCAAACTCAAGGTTTAGGCTTAGGTAGAGGGAAATCTCTATTTTTTGTTGTGATTTAGCGTAGCTTTGAGCGGATCTCGATTGTTTCATTTATTTTCTCGGTTTAATTTAAGTGTCAACATGCTGCTTTTTGTGTGACATTAAAGAAATGCGATTCTTGCGTATCGCCTTCGATATTTGTTGGTGTTTAGGGAGGACTTGCTCTGTTTCATCGATTTCATTTATCTTGGATCTACTTTCTGCATCTTCTCTCCCACTCGCTCTCTTTCAAATTCAGTCCAGATCCGACGGCCAGGATGATCGCTCACCGTTGCCTTACCTCAACGTTTGGTCATCACTGGGCCAATGAGTTTCAATTTCTATCCGCACTTTGCTCGGACATCGTTTTGGAGCACTTCTATTTTGCCCTGACGCTCGCCAATACTTGTTCGCGCCTCATTGGCCACCACCAATACAGCGGCGAATTTCTAGTAACACCAACAACCACTAGATGAGATTTAGCAGTCCCAACGACCCTCCAATGCTTTAAATCAGTCCGTGCCACTGTGACTCAACCATTTGAACGATTGCTTTGCCATTTCAAACCCACCTCCACCTCGCTCTATCATTTGAACGATCGCTCTACCAACCGCATTTTTTGACTAATAAGGTCATAAGCTTTTCGTAGACTCAAAACTTGAGTAAATGGAATGTCTCACGAAAAAGTTATGACTAGTTAAAGTATGCCCAAATTTTGATAAAAACTTGTGGAAATATCGTTCTTTTAAAATTTTCCCAATTCAATTATTTGAAATATCAACCAAAATTTTCTTGTTTGATTTTATTGCTATGTTCCCAACCTAAACTCATCAACACAGAATCTTCTAAACCCAAACCCTAGATCCTAAACCAACTAGCAGCATTCAAAACGAACAGACAACGATTTGTGGTGAAAAGTAACGACTTGCTGATTTCTTGTAGAATCTTTTGAGGATGTGATAAAGTTGTCACAAGACCACACCTAAAAGGTTTCAAGGCTTATAACTTTCGAACTATGTGATTACCAAAAAAATTCTTGCATTTTTTCTAATCCGAGTGATTCTAGAGGGATATTCTTGACCAGATAACAAGACTGATGATCTGAGGCAGGTCAATATGAATCATCTGCAGAACACGTTTAAATATGATGGTGGTGCTCCCCTGCTACGCAGGTCCTCTTGAAGAATTGCCAAGATAGGTATTGGCACTAATGTTTCAATGGATTACTGGTGGAAGCGATACACTGCTCTTTTTGTGCAATACCACGGTACTGCTCTGAGCATTGCCAGCTAAAGCAGGACATCGATCAAGAAACAACATAGAAGATGTTGGCCTTCGTGTAGAAGTTCCTAGAGAGATTGAAAATCCTATCAAGAAAAAGTTAGTTCTGAAAACGGGGAAGAGCAAATTCTTGAGCACTTTCCAGAACACAGACATGAATGCCTGGAGATAAAAAGCTTTGGTATCTCATGACCGAAATTAAATTGTCGAGTTCTTGAACCTTTTTACATTATCACAAGCTGCGCGAGCATCTCATGGATGTTTTTAATTGCAGGATCTTTCTTATGGTTACACCGAATTGGCGGTGGACATTAAACTGGAACTGTGTATATACGCAATTGTACTACTCTTTTTTCCTTTTGTCCTTTGCGATCTCACAGCCTTGACCTTCCAGTAAATCCTTATTTTGTATCTAACGTCTCTCTCTCAACACGTGCACGCAGGCATTTGTATTCGTGCAATCACAAGCTCACATGGACACTGGGATGCGTGAGCACACTTTGGGGCGCCCTGTGACATGAGAAAGATGAATGTTCCTGCCTATTTCTCCTTCACTCATGCAACTAACACTACGTCCTTCCAGCAGCAGTTGGGAATTTTATATACTTCTATCCGATGACTAATGCTTCGCACCCATTTTGTAGATGCAGATTATCATTATCATGTGTCAAATAAGGCTTAGTTCTATGGCTATCATCCGGATGAAATCTAGTGATCCCAATGCTCAGCAAGGTCCTCAAAGAAAATTTTCATCTAATGGAGGTGCTTCAGCTATTATAACAGAATAGGTTTCTCCTAATAGTACGCTCTTTCTTCAAGCCTAAGCATTTCTAATGAAATGTCATTGAAGGTAGTTTTACTATCTTTTTTTCGCCTATTTATTTCCAAGCAGTATATCACTTTTCCTGTAACAAAGTAGAATAAGTCCCTCCGATGTTATATGGTCCACTTTGGTAAGTATCATGTAGGTCAGCGTTGGTCAAGCTATTTTTTTTCTTATGTGGTCTGAATATTCAAGAAATAGGAACAAGGGAATGTCGATGCAGATCTTTTGAGTGTACTTTGTTTTATTTTCCAAAATTCAACAATGGAAAATATTATTCTAAATTATAATAATGACAAAAAAAATCAAATGATTTTATCTGTTTGTATTATTTATATATTTTTGAAGGATTTCAAATGTTCGTGTTCAATTATGAATAAATATTGAATACCAGATCCAATAAAAAAATACATAAAGAAAACACAATTCGCCTCAAGCAAGAGCCTTTTGTTTTGTTTTGTTTTAGACAAGTTATTGGAAGTCTTTTGGGAATCATTTAAATTATTGAACTGGGGAAAAAAGTTAAGAAAAGGAAGAACAAGTTTGTCAAACTGCTCTTGGCAATAACATTGGTCTAGTGAATCTCAAAACGATTCCCGAGTCCCTTTCATGGTCTCACTTTTAATTTTTCACTTAAATATATAACCATTTTTAAAATATATTTTTAGTTCTTTTAGTCAATGTTGGAAGGTCACATGGGTGCGTTTGGTAACCACTTCCCAAAACACTTTGGGGGTCCAAAGCCCCTTGAGCAAATGCAAGTGTGTTTGGCATTTGTTTTTGGATTTGCATTCCCCAAATGCCAGCTTCACAAGGCTGAAAGCCCAAGGCAGGTTGGGGGCTGCCTTGGGCTTTCAGCTTACCGAAAATGCTGAGCTTGAGGGACAAAAAAAAAATTTCTTCCCAAATTATCCTCATTGATTTTTCGTTTGTCCGGTTTTCCCCCACTGTTCATCGTCTTCTTCTTCTTCTTCCGCGAGCGGTCGTCGGCGAAGGGCAGGCAATCGCCGGCGACTATTGCCCAGACGACCGTTGTCGGGGGTGGTGCGACCGACGCTGGGGGGTGGCGCAACCGTTGCACCATTTGGGTCGCGGTGAGGTCTGGGTCACCGCGACCCAAATCTGAGGCGGCAAGGTCGCGGGAGGACCTTGCCGCCCCCGATCTGGGTCGCGTGACCTCGCCGGCCCAGATTTGGGTCTTGGCGAGGTCGCGCGACCCCGCCGCGACCTAGATTCGAGGCGGCGAGGTCCTCACGCGACCTCGCCGCCGGATCTAGGTCGCCGGAGGTCGAGGCGGCATTGCACGACCTCGCCGCCCCAGATCCGGGGTCGCCGACGGCCGCTGCCTTTGCTAGTCAATTTTTTTTAATTTTTCTTTTGATAATTTTTTTTTACCACAAAGATCCTTTGTAAATGTAATTCCTCAAACACCATTTTGCTCAAAGTACTTTACAAAGGGCTTTCAAAGTACAATTTACCAAACATAGTTGCATTTTGGAAAACACCTGGTCTTTGCATTTTCCTGAAGACTTTCCCCGAAAGTCTTCCCATGCATCTATTTTAACGCCAGCCTAGGCCCTCAAGGGCACATAGGCAAACAATTGCGTGTCTTCCCCGACTCGGTTCATCATCGTCAAGTTTTCTAGATAATTTAAATTATTTTCACACTTTGCATGGCAAGAACGATGAGCAATGTCTAATTGGTTCCATTCTTAGTTTGGTTGTCACAATCGACATGATTGGAACACTAATTAACAAGCTAAAAATATTTATGACCAAAATTATCTTTGAGCATGGGCACCTATAAAATAATCGAATGCAAGTCAAACGGTAATAAAGAGTTCATTGGCAAGATGCTAGGCATGTCACACGTTTATCAATTACCAACACTTTTTAAAATAGTATCGTTATTATTTGAATCTTTAAATTTACCAAATGTTCCAAATATTTAACAGCATTAATTTTTCAAGGTTACACTTGCCAAGTTTTATCAGATTTTTCCAAGTTACCATGTGAATGATTTACCAATACTTAATTTAATCTGCTATCAACATGTTAAACTCATCAAATAAGATTACTTAATATCGTATGAAAGTTAATAGCTTCATATACGGTTCATGATGATAACCCTAAACTCCAAATTGTTACACGTGTAATAAATTTTCTTCAAATTAATTTTTTGACTACTAAAAACCCCAAATCGGTGCACCTGTGATAAATTTACCCTTCGTTAAATTTTACATTTAAATTTGTTTTTGTGGATGACACAGGGTGCCGCGGTAAGATGACGTGGCAAGTCTATGTGAAAATCCTTAGAGTTAATACCACAAAAATCCCCAAATCAGTACAATCAATTTTTCTCAAGTATATCGGTTACGCAATCAAAGTGACTCTTCTAAAGCTTCTCACTTTTGTAATAAAATTGAACACTTGATGAAAGATTACCTAAAGCGTAAAGCTTGATTTGAAAAGAATAATAAGCCTTATGCTTTAGTGTGTTTTGAATTAAGCTTAAGTTCCTCATAAATATTAGTGAATTGATTAGAGTGTTGCCACTCATGTTTCGATTACGATGTAGAGATTCATTCCAATTGAAACCATAAAGCCAAATAAGAACTATGAGTTCATGAAGAATAGAAACAAAGCTTACTTGTTAGTTAATCTTAGATATTGGACATTATTTGAATTTGTTTTGGATCCTTTACGTACCTATATTTTCCCTCAAATAAGTTTCTTGCCAAAACTTGATGTTGCTGGTGTTTCTTATAAGTCTGTTTACGGATTCTTCTGTTTATTTAAGAATAGTAATATCATTGGAACTAGAATTTTATATTATAGTCTCTACAAGCTTAAGCTTGATAATGATTTCGTCGAAAACTTTACTGACATTGTATCATAACATCGGCGCTAAACGCAGTTTAGTCGATGAGAATTCTTCTTACTTGTGGCGTAAAAGTTAGGTTACATATCCAAACAAAGAATGTAAATATTAGTGAGCAATGAAATTCTTCCGAATTTGGATTTCACAGATCTGGGAGTGTGCATTGATGTTATTAAAGGTAAACAAACAAAAAATACTAAGAAAAATACAACAAGAAGCATGGAGTTTGTTGAAATTATGCACACTGATATATACGGTCCTTTAGGTGGAGAAAGTTACTTTATCGGCTTTGTTGATGATTTTTCACGTCATGGATACATTTATCTATTACGTGATAAATCTCAATCAATATAAGGGTATATCGAAAAAGTTAAGAGGCAATTAGATAAAATGGTGAAAATAGTAAGATCATATAAAGGTGATGAATATTATGGAAAGTATAACAAATCAGGATAATGTTCGAGTTCATTTGATAATTACTTGAAAGATATGGTATTTATGTTCAATACACGATGTCCAGTACATTTTCGCATGCATAGCCATTTTCTCGGCCCTACAACACCATATGTCACTGTCCACATTGAGCTTCACGCATTCAAATTTAGCTTGATGCAGACTTATTGTCTAGATACTCTCAGTAGATTTTCGAGCTATCGGAAGGAGCACATGTTTAGCAAAGCAAGTAGCGTGCTGATGCATTAGCAAAGAAGGGTTGAAGGAGTGTACATATGAAGAAACACCACCAGAAATTTCCTAGACATGCTTGTTGGAACCAAAAAAGAATAATGACGACATTGGAAATTTGGATCAAGTGCACAAGTTGGAGGGAGAAATTGTTCTTAGAATACTTTTCTGGTGGCTTCTGCTGATATACAATACTCACCCTCTGTCTTTATATATTAGCAGAACACCTATGAAACATTCCACACTTAACACACACATATGAAGTCTTTGAGCACTCCTGGCAACATTAAAATGAAACAACAAAAGACAAAGCTAAAAGAAAAAACACATAAACAATAAATAAGACAAAGACATGAAGTCTTTACTCCAATGAAGAAACCTCACTCTTTGACCCAAATATATATACGAGCTCTCCTTTTCTATATGAAAGCATTTATTCCTTGTTGAATGGAGGAGGGACCACCCAAACATACTTCACCATAAATCATATTCATTTTCTTTTGTCTTCAATCTTCTTTTTGACGCCCACCATAAATCAAGACACAAGTCATGAACGTGTTCAAATCTAACAATCAGATTTACGTTATTCTAACAAGGAAAAGTATTACGGCTGACGTACATGGTAAGTAGCCATTTTCTGGTGAGATTCTTAAGTGACTGGTCTTTCTCGTACAGGTGGGCACGGGGCATTGAGGAGGAGATCCAGCGGAGAGGCCAGGCCAGCCCTTGTCTTTTTGGTTTTCTTTTTTGGTTTTGCTGTCAAGAAGGAAGGGCCACGCCTCCCAAGTGGACTGGCAGGTGAGCCCTGTAACGACCCACCTCCCTTTCGCCTCCCCCTTTCGCCTTCCATCCGAGAGAAGCATCAATTCACCGAAGAAGAAGACTACCCCCGAGAAAGGGTCGTGAAAAAAGCGGCTCCTTTTGACGATCTCTTTCAGAATCGAACGAGACCCAGAAGAGAACTGGAGGCTTGTGCTTTGGGTGTTGAATCTTTTTACCCTCTGCTGCGTTTCCTTCCGGGAGCAAAGTCTGGGCTCGCATCGTTCCGCACTGTTGAGTGGTACCCACATCAGATTTCTGTGAGCTTCCCTCGAACGCCATGATCACTCACATCGGGAACTGAAGTCGAGAGCAAGAGGGAAGGGACACACATGTTTGTGCAGACCCAATTGCGCGTGAATAGATTAGATGTACTCGAGCAATTTGATAGGGTTCATACTGGCACTGGTGTCAAGTGCCTTCATTGGCTCCAGCTTTATCATCAAGAAAAAGGGTCTTCGCCGAGCCGGCGCGAATGGCCCTAGCGCGAGTATGCCTTCTCTTTTCTGATATATAATAGTCCGTTCCATTGCGATGGAATTTTCATGTTGTGGCTAATCGGGTGCCTTAATGTGCCTGCATATTGATTGAAGGCGTTGGAGGCTACGGTTACCTGTTGGAGCCCCTGTGGTGGATCGGCATGATCACTAGTAAGCCACTAATTCCTCAGCTTCTGCTACATTGCTTGTCTTTTTGTTCTTCTTAGGACAGTTTTGCTTTATGCTTTTACCTCAATTCTGGACTTAATTTGATTCGCGCTTCCAAAGTTGTCTGATGGCAGAAAATGGGAATCTCTTTTTGAATGGTGTCCTTCAAATTGTTCTATACTGTGACGAAGTTGTGTGGCTGCTTAGCTGTTGTTTTGATATTTGGCAGTGGTTGTGGGAGAAATAGCAAATTTTGTAGCATACATATATGCCCCTGCTGTGCTCGTGACTCCACTAGGCGCATTGAGTATCATTGTTAGGTACATTTTCTATTCATGTGGGGTTCCACTGTTTGGTGATTGTCCATACATTTTGTTGGTTTGTAATGCATCAACTTTCTTGACTAAGTTTGGTTTATATCTGAATAATGTTGGGCAGTGCTGTTTTAGCGCATTTCATTTTGAATGAGAAGCTACAGAGAATGGGCATGTTGGGTTGTCTTCTTTGTATTGTGGGTTCTACAATAATTGTGCTTCATGCACCTGAAGAACTGTCTGTCGATTCTGTGGAAGAAATATGGGAGTTAGCAACTCAACCAGGTTTGTCATTGCAAAACTCACTCTAGTGCTAGATGCTAACAACCTTCTATGTCCCATCCCATTTCCTTGACTGATTAAGTTGATTTTGTTTATGCTTTCAGCGTTCCTTTTGTATACAGCATCAGTAATTGCAGTCGCATTGGTGCTGATACTATATTGCGCTCCTCGCTATGGTCAGACAAACATCTTGGTTTATGTAGGAATTTGCTCTACTATTGGATCATTAACGGTAACAAAATTGCCACTTTAGCTTTAATTTCTGAGTATTAATTGAGAGTTCAGTTATTCTTGATCGATGTATATTAGGTCTTTTAGTTCTCAATGCTTTCACAAACTTCAAAAGTGATCCATAGCGGTATCTTTCAGGTTATGAGTATAAAAGCAATCGGCATTGCAATCGAACTCACTTTAGAGGGCTCAAATCAAGCTGTGTATTTTCAGACTTGGATTTTTGCGATGGTTGCAGTGACTTGTATTATCACTCAGTTGAACTATCTAAACATGGTAAGAACTTTTTGTATGGGTATAGCTTTGATAAAGTTTATTATTGTGGAAGTGCCTGAAGGCTGTTCCCTTCTTCTTATCTTGAAGTTTTTCTGTAGTTGGGAACAGTTCTAATTTGAACACGTTGAGTTTTCCTCTCTGTTGGGGTAGGAGAAGACTAATCTTAGATGATCTTGTCCTGTTCAAATTTCATGTTCTTGAGCTCTTTAATCCTGTTTACCTATTTAATAGTGGTTATAGCTTTCTTCATGTTGATCATTATGCATTCTTCGTTCTCCATATTGGTTTTTCTAATGTAGTTTTCATGTTTGCATGCTTTCACCGGTAGATCATTTCAGGTTAAAACTCTGGTCAGTCAATTTCTGATTGTGTTTACTGGAATATGGATACATGGATCGCACAATTTGTGTTATTGTTGTGTCCACTGGTCATGAACCTCTACCTAATCTCCAAAACGCTTAGTGAGGAAATGATGCAAATTCAGTTGCTTCTCTATAACTAAGTTTTCAAGTAGGGATTTTGAGAAATATTAGACATTGCTCTGAAATACATTTCTATCAATCCTATCTGATGTTTGTTATTATTAATTTTGTAGCCTTTTTCCAATATTCTTGCCTGCTTATGTTTCCCTTTCCACGCTTTGTATCTATAGCCGGGTTATCTTCTTGAATGTATATGACTGTGTGTGTTCACTCCCTATCCTGATATAGGACAAGAAATAGACTTTGCCTTACCTATGTGTGATTAGCTATACATTTGTTCTTAATGCTGTTGAGTTTTCTATTTTCTTTTTCTTTTTATCAACCCCGTTAGATGTCCTTAATGAAATACCCGAGAAATGAAAATGGTAAGAACCAGCAGAAGAATGTCTAGACTGTGTTGCTGAAATCAGCAAGTTTCCAGGGTATTTAGGAATTTTATACCAAATAGACAGTGTTGTGTCACATATTTGATTGTCATTATACTCTAAAAATCATACTATTTGCTTGGCATCGCTGCAGGCATTGGATACTTTCAACACAGCTGTTGTTTCTCCGATATATTACGCCATGTTCACAGCTTTTACAATCTTGGCCAGTGCAATAATGTTTAAGGTATAGAAACAGGATGACATGTTTCCTTTTTCTGTTTCTTTAGATTCTTTAATTGCTATAGGGAAGAGATAGAAAATGATTTCTAATATAGATTTACGAAATGTGAAGGATTATTCTGGTCAAAGCGCGAGCAGCATAGCATCAGAGCTTTGTGGGTTCATCACCGTGTTATCAGGGACAGCTGTATTGCATAGTACAAGAGACCCAGATCCTCCGCTACTTACAGGTATACATCTCAAATATGTTAATCGGATCCTCATGAAAGAAATATGTTGCTTATATCATCGCGATATGTTGAACTATTACTCATTCACTTCACATGGTATATGTGGGGCTTCCTTGCAAAACTTTCATGATTAAGCAAAGACTAAACTTAATTTTCACCGGAAGTGTATTTTAATAGTTTTCTAATAACTAAGATGGTAATAAAAAAGCACATTCAGTAGAGAGCTATACGTGCCAATAAAAAATTAAACTAGCAAAAAGACCACACAAAGCTGCACGAACTTCTCTCTCTCTCTCTCTCTCTCTCTCTCGCTAGGCCATGAAAACAGGGCCATCGCTCAATGGAGTCAAATCATTGGTGGAATATGTTTCAAATTGGTGAAAGAAACAGACACGGAAATAGAGTGAAAGCAAAAGAACACTAAAGGGGGGAGAGGAAAAACGAGTTAAGGGAGAGGAAAAACGAGTTAACACAATATTAGAGAATAGAGAGGAATTGTCGTGGAGAATAAAAAATATATAAGCTGGAAATCTATGTTCAAGCCCTTCCTGGCTGGAGAACGACAATTTTTTTTTGTCCAATCAAGCTCTTCTCTGAAAGTGGTCATGGAGATTTGCCAAGGTGATATATAACATGCAGTGGAGGGTCATTTTCAGTAGCAAAAGTGGCAAAAAGTTTTTGAAGAAATAAGTAAGCACTAGACATAGCAATGACCGAAACAAATTAGTCACTCAAGTGCTTCAATAAGAGTGTGCAAGGCCTGTAAATTCAGGATATAAGGTCCACCTTCACCAAGTTGGCTAGATGAGAACGGTCTTCAATCAATTGGAGGAAACTTTGGATCAAGACTTAATCAAGCCCTCCATGAGACTTCTTTAGTATCTTCATCTCCAACAGTCCTAGGCTATCTAAAATATTTTCAGGATTCTGAACCTCTTTAAAAGATTTGATAAAAATTTTGACCTAAAGTCTTCCGGTAAGCCTTGAGAAAGCAATCTTGCTGTAATTTATACTGCATCCTCCTTCACATCTTTAACTGACTGAAGGTAGACTCCTGAAGCTCACACTGTCCTGTTAGCATGAGAAATCAACTTCCTACAGCAAAGATGTTTGAGAAGATTCTCTGAAAGCTCTTCTGAAAAATCTGTCACTCCACTTCTAATATCAGCTAGTGGTCAAGAATTTCATCATCCATCATCAACTTCCAAATCTGGTTGTGTCTCTCTTTTATATGTGGATATTTGAAAGAGTGTTATGGTGTTGTTGCATTCTTAAGTAGCCTTTAATTTTGCTTTCGACTGGTCCTTCTTGGCCAATTCTTGAGAAGATAGACAACTTCGGGATGAGAATATTTCTGCATTTAATATCATTACATTTCTCGCTACCAGCTTTGTTATTCTCCTCAAGGAATTGAGCTTTTTTATACATAGCAAAGCTCTGAATTACTTCAGCAGAGCACTTTCTCTACCATGGATTAATATTACATGGTCCAAAAAATCGTCCATTTTCAACCACATTCTCAAATTTAAAAGTTTATGCATGTCCTAGGAATTAGAAAAGAGAATGGTCTATTGATATTTTCAACAACCTTAGCTTTGTGCGAGAGATCCACGTAGTTCTTTATTAGATGCCCTTAAGTTGAGACCCCAAAGATCTTCCTGTAATGGAAGACCAATAAGATTAAATAATTAAATTACCTTTGATCTCATCACTTGTCAGTGCAGATTCTTCATAGGCCATCTTTTTGTTTATTCTTTTTATAACAGTTCACTAATGGCAACAAGGGAGTGCCAACTCATTAATAGAAATAGCTCAGTGCCAAAAGAGAGCTCATTTACGAGATAAGATCCCCAATATCAATCAACGCATTTACATCCAACAGTAGATCACTGTTCCAGAAGTGTTATACTTTGCACCAATTCCCAATCAATTCTGTGCTAGAAGACTCTTCTCCCTTCAAAAGCTCTGTTATTACATTCTTTATCATCAACTGAAAACAGGAACAGGAACTAAAGAAACCCATTTTATGCTATGACAAAGGATTTGAATACCCCGTGATGCCCACTGCTTAATGGAACCCACTATAAACCCACTAAACCCTGTAGAAGCTTAAGAGGAAGTCCAAAAATTTTTCGTCCACTGACAATGTAGAGGACCGTTTGTATCAGTTTCTTCCTCTTCTTTTCACAAAGGAAGCACCTCCTTTCCAATACTGTGCCTCTCTTTTCAGATTATCCAGAGTGAATACATTCCTGACAAGGTTCTTAATCAAAAAAAGGCAACCGAGGTGGAACCTTTGCATTCCAGATAGCTTTCCAAGAAAAAGATAATCTAGTACCATCACAAACCTTTACCATCATCCAATAGAATGATCAAACAGAAAATTTTCCATCTTTGATATCATTCCAAAACAACAGATCATCAAATTTAGGAGCAATGCCAGAGTCATAGAGCAAGTGGGAAAAGACAGCAAAGTCTTCAGCTCCCAGTCATGGATTTGTCTAGAAAAGTCAGTCAGCTCACCTGATAGGTTCCACCAAAATCTTGAGCTTGAGTACTACTATGTGAGAGCCTCCTTACTACAAAGTTAATTCGATGTGGTCGCATTTGACTCTCAGACCTTGGAACCACCTCCGATGTACCTCAGTTTAGACTGTTTCTCTTTATAAGGATCTAGAAAATCTGAGTTCGACGTATGCTAAGCTTGAAAACCTCTGGTAAACTTAGGATAGATCAAGGATACAAATTATTTTGGTGTCTAGAACACTATAAAGTAAACTGATGCAAGTCTCCGAGTATCGTGGCTTTTAAACTGGAGGAGGTGGAGCTGATCACTGGAGGAATGATTAATTGCGCAGCCCATGCTTTGGTCAACTGGGTAGCTGGATTTGCCGAATATCTGCGGATGCAATGGAACCTGCTTTATTCTCTTTAGAAATTAGGCTAGTCTCGTATTCAGGGTATGAAATCCCTTCTCGAAATCAAGCTAGGATTGCTTTCTAGATTTTGCTGAAATGGTTTTAATAATTAGTGAGATGAGCCAGCTGTTGGTGACAAGTAGACTCAATCATTGGTGCTGTACCTTCTCCAAGCGGGTAAGGGGCTGACCTTGAATCTGCCTGCTTGTTACACCCTTTCACTTGGCTGGCACTGTTGGTTTAAACCAAAAATGCAAAATAGAAAGTTGCTCTAGTTGGGGCTTGATTAAGTCAGTACATGAGATCCTCCTGTGTGTGACTAATGCTTCCTGTTGATTCTGCCATCTTTTATTGCAAGCAGTAGTTTCTAGAAGTCCCACATAAATAGACTTGTGTAACGTCCTTGTGTTGATATTTTTCAATTTTTGTTTTTCAGGATATATTGGTTTAAAATATGTTTTGCTAAGTAAATAATTGTTAAATATTAAAGATTTCGAGTATCTTAAATTGTGGAAGAAGGCTTTGGTGGTGGTGTCATTTTATGATATGGAGATTTTGGAGTATGATCAATTTATTTTTTCCTTCATTTGATTAACTTATTTTCTCACTTACACTTCATCAGAGGAAGCCAAACACTTTATTTTGCTCTGTTTATGACCATTATGTCTTGCATTTCTTGCTTGACATATCCTGTCGTATATACTTGACTGGAACAGTAGATATGGGCATGTAATTGATCATGTAATAGGAAAAAAAACAATCTTGTTGAGAACACGAGGTGTTATTCCATAACTCTTAGGGAGCAAACTTCACGAGATATGAGCCTTCTTTCCTCTATCAGAATGGAACAGTCAATGGGCTTTACTCGCTCATATAAACATGCAGATCTGACTTATGGCTAGAATGGGAAACTTGGGTTGCACCTACTCATTACCATTCATGCTTTGTTTGGAAAGTGTGTAATGTGACATATACAGCAGTTTTCAGATGAATAGATTGTATCATCTCTTCTAGAACTGTGCCTCTTTCTAGATTTCCTTTTCTTGGTGATGGAGCATCATTTATTGAGCTGTCTGCTGATTTGAATTCCTTGTGCCCTACTGCCCTAATTTGGCTTGACATAAGAGTGGAATCTGTGGTTTTTTAATAACCTCAACACCTTGCAGATTTATACACACCATTATCTCCAAAAGTATCGTGGTACATACAAGGAAATGGTGAAGTTTGGAAGCAGAAGGATGAAGACGGCTCATCCCCTAGTTTCATAACAATTCTTCGCCAGGACTATTTTAAGTGAAGGTGTAACCAGACATGATTAAAGGAGAGACATTTGGAAAAAATCATCAGTTTGACCCACTACTCGAGAGAATTGATACATGACTCAACATGATCTCCGAGTATTCAAAAGACGCAGTGAAGTTTAACTCTTGACTTGCCAAATCTCTTGTTTCCCTGCTCAGCATGGCCATTTAAGCCATGTAACGTAAGTGCCATCAGGTGATAACATTATCCTTGCCTTCCCTTCTTCGGATTTGTCCAACAAATGAGTTTTGCTGCGTAATGTTTTGTGCCTTTAGGCCACAATTATTTGTTTGTTTGAGGCCTGGGATTCACTTTAACTTATTATTTGATTAGACAGAGAATATGCATTTGTAAATTATTTGTGCCTGCTGGTTCTCCTGGTGTACATTGCTTGTTTACGAAGTCTTGTAGGGTATATTTTTCTCAAGTTTGTTATATGTGACACTTAGATGAGTGAAAAATGAAATATTATTGGTGACTGTCTATTTAAAGCATAAAGATTGTGCATATTTATGCTCTTTCAAGATCTTTGGCTTTGGCAGTCCATATTGTATTGCAAAGTCCTTTTATTTTCCCCTTTTTTTGTGAATTAATCTTAAATTACATCAACAGAATGGAAAACAGTTTGAGGGTTGGGATATGCTATTTCTGTGACTTTTCTCCAACGGTAAGGAAAATCTTCATGCTCATAGAGATTAGGGGCCCGTTTGTTTATGTTCTTTATTTCTGTTTTTGAACAGATTTTCTGTTTTTTTGTTCCCGGAACAAAAAAAGAACAAACGCGCGTTTGTTTGCATTTTTGTTCCAAATCTGTTTTTTTGTTCCTAAACACAAAAAGAAGAAATAAGAAACAAAAAAAAAAGTTGTTTCTTGTTTCTAACAATTTTTAAGAACAACTTTTCTCTCTCCTCTCTTTTCTTTTCTTTTTCTTCTTCTTTTCTTCTTCTTTTTTCTTTGGCCGGTTCCGGCCTCGGCCATGGCCGCGATCGATCGGTCGCGGGCGGCGACCTCGCGCCCGGCCACGGCGAGGCTCGCCGGCCCCCGCGAGGCCGAGCGTCGCCGTGGTTGGGCGAGGCTCGGCCTCGCCGGTGGCCGGGCGAGCTCGGCCTCGCCGGATCTGGGCGAGCCCGAGCTCGCGAGCCTCGCGCCGGTGGGCCGGGCTACGGCCTCGGCCTCGCGGATCGGGCGAGCCGAGCTCGCCGAGCCTCGCCCGCGCCGGCCGAGCCTCGCCTCGCCGGGCGGCGAGCTCGACCTCGCCCGATCCGGCGAGGCCGAGCTCGCCCGCCATCGGCGAGGCTCGGCCTCGCGGCCACCGCCAGCGACGCCGACTGCCACGGCCGGCGAGGCTCGGCCTCGCCGGTGGGCGGACGAGCTCGGCCTCGCCGGATCTGGGCGAGCCCGAGCTCGCCTAGCCAAGGCGAGGCCGAGCCTCGGGGGTCGGCGAGCCTCGCCGTGGCTGGGCGAGGCCGCCGGCCCTCGTCGGCCGGTCGCCGGCCATGGCCGAGGCCGGCGACCGGCCAAAAGAAGAAAAAAATAAAAAATAAGACAAATATTAAAAAATTAAAAGAAATAAAAAAAGAACACAAATTTACCAAACATGTTTCTGTTCTTTTTTTATTCTTAGAATAAGTTTACCAAACGTGTTTTTCTCTCAAAAAAATTGTTCTAACAGAAATAATTTTTTCTATTTCTTCGTTCCCTAACAAAAAAAAAAGAACAGAAACACAAACAAACGCACCCTAGGTTGTCGGAGTATCCACTACTTGTGTCCGATGGGCATAACTTTTTAATTGATTGAGACCATGGTACATTTGTCTCGGCGTAATTTGTGTTTGTCAAAGACATTACACGGGATTCACTGCAAGCAATGACCTCAGACAGGTTGCTTGCAAGAACAGGACTCGTCTTTATGACAACATGAACACGCAGCAAAAACTTGTGTCAACGCAGACAGAGCTTAGGTTAATTGGCAGCAAATACAAGTGGATGATAATATTGATGTTCATGCAACTGAGAATTGATTGTTTTTTAGCAGGATTTGTCAAAATGCTCTTTGAAATTGAAACGTCAACTCTTCTTTCTCCTTTTGATCCAAATCATGCAATTTTCAACTCCTGGTATATTTCATGCAGCGTCACCGACCTCTGGAAGTATATACTAAGAGAACCCCATTCACCAGAAAACATGATTAACAAGAGACCAAGAGCATACTAACAGGTCTTAAGATTTAATTAGAAGATAGGAAATTGATATAATTGGCTCAGCCTCGTTGGATGGAAACAAGCAACGGGAGATAGTGCCATTAGGGTTTTATTAAGGATCTCCCCCACAATGGAAGACATAAGAAAAGAAGACAGCTAGTAAATGGAACCCTGAAGATTGTCGTTGACAACAGGTCCTGAGAGCAACAATTACAAAAGCTCTTCAATTTAAATGAGAAGTAAAATTTGAATGGAGAGTTACTAACCATGTTGTCACGGTCTACTAATCATGACTCGGTATGAAGGCAACATGTAGGATTTACTAATCATGTTGTCACGGTCGCTTTCAAATTAAAAAAAAAAAAATTTGTTCAAAAAGTCTTAAACCTATTGCATTTTTTGCCAATTTAGTCATAAATCTTTTAATTTTGGCAATTAAGTTCTAAATATTTTGATAATTTGAAAATTTAGCGTAAAAATGCTTATGTGGATATGAAGTCGGCACTGGCCATCCTATGTGGCCGAATCTACGGTGGTTGCCATCGACTTGGACGTTGGAGATCAAAATGATGTCGTTTTCATTAATTTAAAAAAAAAAAAAAAAAAAAAGCCCTAGTCATTCTAGGTTGTCAATTCTCTCCTTTCTCACCCCAAATCATCGAATGCTCACCCACCGAAGAACCCTAATTGAGATTATTGAGATTTTGCTCTAATCTGTTCAATCTCAACTATTATTAAAATATTTCACTGAAGTCGAGTCGTTCTTTCATCAAATTGGCTTCCCCATTCATACTCACACCTTCATGTGTCCCAATCCCACATTTGCATGTCCAAACTGCAGACTCAATTCAACCATACCTAGTCGTGATCCGATTCGACCTTGAGAATTGAACACAACAGAGTGTGTAGTCCTGATTTGCTTGTGTTGTTAGCATTCAACGAACATGACATAAAGATATGCTTCCTTTTGGATTCTCTCACTTCGCGATGAAGTCTCTTTAGCTTTTGTTTACGCAAGTAGAGCCCAAGAGTTGTAGTTTAATTTATGCAAAAAATCAATAAAAAATGAGGCTGCTTTAAAAATTTGAGCACGTGTTTATCTAATTGTGATGCTTTGAACTGAAGCATTGCTCTAGTATCGAATATAAGATCATTATTCGAGAAATATACAACTTGTTTGATAAGATGCCTAGGTGATGATAGAATGTATATCTGTTAGAGAAAGTGAGTTCGATAGTAATATCATACAATGTAAAACTTCACATGATTAGATCAGTGTCATTTGAGGCATTCATATTTTCCATTCATTCTTGATTCGAGAGCCATTGGCCCATCAATCCAATTAGAACTTGCTTGTAGAAGTCTGTCATGATTGATTTAATCCATTATATAGAAACAATATGTCATAGCTTCTGGGTCGCCAAGAGTAGAATTGATCAATTAAATTGTTGTTTTATGAATTCACTCTTGTCATGCAAGGTCATTGTTTTGTTACCTTTTTGCTTCTGCATTTTGTATTGTCACCAAGTCGAGTGTGGCTAGATACATGGAAGATTAAAGGAATGTGATATCATTTTCAATATAAAGCAATAATAACTAAAGACAGTGCGCACCTAGGCTCGAAGGTGCACCCATCGAGATCAGGGTAGAATTTTAGTAGTGAACCAAAATTAGAACATGGAGAAGATTTTTTGAAATTTGGGTCAAGAAGTTTTTCTTTCTTCAAAATGAACCATCTTCATTCAATTAGCAAATGTAGAAGCACAATGAAAATTAGCATCCAAGCATAATAAGTCCCAAAGGGGCTGGTGGGCTTAAAAGACCAATGAGAAGGAAGGAATCCTAATCGATGGGCTTTTGTAATCCAGTTTGCACATTAGTTTGCTTCAAGTGAACAATGCACAACCACCGCATTTTCCAGCTAGGCCAAGAGATTCTTGCAATGTTAAGTGCTGAATAGTTCATGGGCTAGGAGCTTTGTGAAATGAGCTCCACGACTGACTTGGCATCATTTATCACTTGAGGGTCTCCAAACAAAAAAATTAACTAGTCGCTTAAGGTTGCGCATGACAACGCTTTTTGGTTGAGGAAGAGTTTTTTTTTTTTTCAGAAATAGTTATTTTCTATTTCTATTCCGGGGAACAATTTCTGAGTAAAAGAACGTGTTTGGTAACTACACAAAATTTCTACTCTTGGAATAGAAAAAGAATAGAAAGTTTCTTTTTTGTATTTATTCATTTTTTATTTTTGCTCACGGATCGCCCACCGCCAACGGCCTCCCGCGCCTCGCACGACCGGCGATGGCGGCCGACGGCGGATGGCTCCGGCGATTGAAGGTGGCCGCAGCAAGAGAAAAGAATAAAAGAAAAAAAAATTGACTTATTTATAGAAATTATTCCCGGGAATAAGAAGCAATTTTTTCTTATTTTTCGTTTCTGCTCCAAATCTATTCCCGGGCTAACTTTATATTCCGGAGAATAGAAAAATAACTTAACGTTACCAAACAGGTTTATGTTCTTTTTTTATTTCGGAGAACAAAGAATTCTGAGAAATAAAAACGTTACCATGCGTTGCCTAAGAGTCAACATGACTCAAATTTAATGAATCCAGTTTGATATAGATAACTCATTTTTTTTAATAGGTGATCCATATTTTAATCCATTTTTTCCAAAATCCGAAAAACAGGTCATAAGTGGACCATTTTAAGGGAAATTCTAAAACATGAGCTTCGAACGAGCATCGCAGCATCACAACACGAACAGGCTTACCTCGCTTGCGTGCCCGTTTTCAGTGGTGAGATTTTTGTTGCTGTCGAGCTCGTGTGTTTCTGATTTGGCGGGCTGAGCTGGAAGACCGAGCATTTCGCCTCTTCTGCACTCAAATTTTTCGCTCCATCAGATTCTGTACGTGTCTACCGTCGCTCCATGAAATGTGGGTGCGGATAAAGGCTTGATTTTGTTCGTTTGCGTCCTTAGACCCGGGTTGTGAAATGTTGTTTTGCTTGATGGGTACTGGGTTGCATTTGCTTTTTCGGACAAAATTCCTCCGGTTCGTGCCTTTTGGTCAGCTGCCAGTGTTTGCGTGGAGTCAACGTTTTTTTTTATCAGATGTCTCCAAAGAGACTGTGGAGTCAATCGTTGTGTGCCTTTATGTGTTGCGTCTTGTCGGAATTGGGGGCTGTGGATTTGATTAGGATGGACGGGGAAATTATCAGACTTGCGGAATGAAGTATCGCATAAAATCTAGGTGGATATCTTCCTCTACCTTCTGATCATTTGTTTTAGATTCCAAGACACCATTATTGAATCGGTCCACGTCATCTTTGTACGTGACTTCCTGCAAGGTGTCTTCATCTTGGTACTCCTTTTGGATGCAGTTGATTGACTGATCACCGGGTCGTTGTCGTTTTCTCTTTTGGAGTTTCGTCCAACTGGAAGTCCTGAAGCTAACGCATTTTGGTTCTTAGGTAGGAATTTGCCATCGCTAGTCCATGCTTACTTTGGCTTCATCTGCCGTTGTTCGTGTAACAAGCTGAGAAGGCCTTATGGCAGTCAAATATGTTGTTTTTCATAATCTTAAAATAATGGATGATAGCAAATAGCTGCAGTCTCCTAATCACTCGGTTTGCTAACAATTTAAGTAGGCAAATGGCAGTCCGGACTACTCAACTTATTGAGTCAGAAAACTGTAGCTTTGCTTGGGCAAACTGCGATTTGCTAACAAGAAATGGTGCTGATGATGATTTGATAGCAAGAAATGTTGCTGATGCTGATTGACTTTGCATATTTGACAATACAGTGTAATCAATTACTATTAGCATCTCCCTGATGATCAAATCAGGGCTTCACTCGGATCTGCTCAGAGAATTGGACTCTGTATCGAAACAAATGGCTAGAACATCAACTTTCCTCCATTATCTTCACAAATTCATTTGGCAAATGGTGTCTTTCATGTTGAAGTTCTGCAATTAACTTAGATCCAGCTA
The DNA here is from genome assembly GCA_017140595.1 of Eucalyptus curtisii. Lineage (NCBI taxonomy): Eukaryota > Viridiplantae > Streptophyta > Magnoliopsida > Myrtales > Myrtaceae > Eucalyptus > Eucalyptus curtisii. The sequence goes on along the minus strand of CM029502.1, from coordinate 291,682 downwards.
TCTGCCATTCCGTTGGTGATCATTTTAGGATGTGATGTAGTTCTTGCACTACAGATGACTTGTTCTTTCATTGGATTGATTGGTTGTCAGCTTATTTATTGGACTTCTAATTGGAAAGCTCAAATTTGATAGTTATCTTTTCTTGTACAAGAGTGGGATTATTGATGCTCTTGCCCTGTTTTGGACTTGAGTTTTCTACTGGCAATGCAAGTACATAGCCTATGACTGCTAAATTGTTGATGTGCATATAATTGAGCAAAACAGTGTTGGAATTTCAAACTTTAGCCATTAATTTGATAAATTTGGTAGGATTTTATGATCCTCAATTCAATCCTTGAAGACCTCTGAACTTTTTGTAGAATCAGACGCACGTAACTTGCTTGAGTGGGTGTGGGTCTTGCAAAATGGGCCATTGGTATAGAACCAAGCCTGTCAAGTGATAAGCATATAGTTTTCAAGAGGAGAAGCTCTTGTTTTGCTCTACTAGGAACTCGCACTTACTCTAGTATATGATAAAAGTGGACTTGTGAACCAGCATGCAGCATGCTATCAATAGCTTTAAGAATATTCTCATTAGTCATGTAGTGTGGGGATGTGAAGCTGCAGTCCCTATTGCTGCACGTGGAGTGTTGTCTCCTCGCCACTGCAGAGGCACACAGGTGCTACTCTGGACAGAGATACAGAGGGGCTCACGAACTTGCAATGCACTTTAGAGTTTGGCCCAAGATGACATGTCATTGTTGGGCTTCAATGTTGGACCAAACTACCCACGGGTCAATCTTCATATTCGTCTTCATCATCTACAAGAAAATAAGGACCTTGCAAATTGTTGGCAAAATAAATCGCGCATGATAAATGAGATAGTGCGTGTAGCCTCAGTCGATGGAAGAGAACTCTAAATGGAAGTTTGAATGTCAGCTACAAAGTGGACTTCTGAACCAGCATGCAAAAAATGGGTGGCAAAAAACAGATGGTGCTTTGGGTGGACCCTTCATCGATGGCAGCGTCTGATCCTCAATCAATTAGTTGATGCATGATCGCACCTCCCTTCTTATTTTATTACATCATAAAATTGACAGAGATTAGTGAGTCAGTCAACACCTCTAGAATAGAATTCCATGAGGTTAGCAGGGACTTTCCTGGAATCGATCATTACTGTTAATCTATCGCCGATGCTTCGAGCTGCACTAATCATCCTGATTACAGGTAATCAGCGAATGCAGAGCTCCCCGTTGTACATGACAAAGGCTAATACTAGCTTTCATACATACTCTCGTGTCGTGACTCTATGAGAAGGGGCATGTCGAGAGACATTAAAACCAAGACCACTCACTGAGGACCTTTCTTCTGGAAGTTTCCAGAAGCATTGGTGATCATCCCTTTTTCTTTTTCTTTTTTATGTTTTAAATTTTCCTTTGTTAGGTTTCAATATATATAAATTGCAATATGCCGATGGGGCTCACATATTTCACTATCAACTGAAACTGCTTCTTGATGTTTTGGTTAAGCAGGCTTCTAATCAGGGAAGAGTTGCTGATTCTAATATTACAAAGTACTCTATCAAGGTTCTACCTGTAAGTTTGAAGCATGTTTGGGGTGCAACATCAGTGAAGTGATGGGTTGCTTAAGTCATGCATATTGCATTTATAGTTAAATTAGAGTTGGGACAACCTTTCACTTATAGCATGTCAGCTTTTCATCCACTACATTTTCAGAATTAAATGGAAACCACTTGGAATGAGTGTCAGTCTGCTCATAATTGTTAGTGGATGTGGTCTCCAAAATGCTTAGAAACTTGTAAAGGATCTGGTTGTCATAATATTTCTTTCGCCTTTGCTTTAAGGGTTTCCTGATTCTATCCTTCTCCTTTTCTTCTTCCCAGTTCAATTATGACCAAAGTGTGTACCGGTTCAGAGAATATTTCAGGTGCCATGGAGTGAAGTCATCAGATCCTGTTTAAAGTTGGCGACGAGTGTGGTTTGCAACTGAGGTAATCAAGGCAGCCAGTCATCTTGTAGAGATTGATTAAAGTTTCTGTACATTTGGGTGCTCCCCTTCGTGTTTGTGATGTAGCCCAATGAATCTATTGATAATTCAAAATTGTCTGTTTACACTGTTTAGCCCTAGTTAACAGGCTATTAGGCTCAGATCTTTAAATGACTTGTGTGAACAATGCGCTATGGCATTGGATATTATTGATAAGGGATGTTGAAGCGACATGCTTAAGCTTTTGGTTGGTTATTTGACAGAAATTTTGACTTTTGAATGAGGAACAATTCTTTTCTCGCTCGTGTGTTCCCCCATCTAAGTAGCTGAAGGAGCCTAGGTGCAATAAGTCTACAGATCTCGTGATGTAGGATGAAAATTTCTTTCCACACCATGAGTTGTTAAACATTCCCCACCAAAGGCTAAGAAGATTGTGGGTGGTAAGCTGCATTTCTGGTCTATAAATGAATTTGTTACGACTGTTTTGCATTACTGTTATGATATGCTGGGTTCTTTTTCTTGTTTTAGTTTACGAATCCAATTCATATTAGGCAAAATTAATCTATATAACCTTGCATGGACCATGCTGTGAGGTTCAGTGGTTGGCAAATTTGGAAATTGAGCTATGAAACTCACTGTCATTACTTCTCTGTGGTGATTGTGGTTGATTGGAACTTAAGTTGCAATAAAGCCCTAAAAGTTCTCTTGCAGTCTTACGGTGAGAACCCTAACTAAGATTACTTAGATCTCGCTCAAATCTGTTCAATCTCAACTCAAATCGAACGATTTCGCTCAAGCTGAGTCATTCTTTCATGAAATCGGCTCTCCCATTCATCCCGACACCTTCATCCGTCCAAATCCCACATTCGCCTGTGCAAATCGTAGACTCGATTCACCCTTACCCAGTCGTGACCCGATTCGACCTTGAGGTTTTACAGCGAACGCGACAGAGTGGTCCCAATTTGCTTGTGTTGTCAAACTCAGCGAATGCGACACGAAGGTATGCTTCCTTTTGGACTCTCCACTTTGCAATGCAGTCTATTTAGTAGAGCCCGAGATTTGTAGTTTTGTCTGTGAAAAAAATCAATCACGGATGAGGCTGCTTTGATAAGTTGAGCTCGTGTTATTCCTGATTGTGATACTCTGAACTGAAGCATTGCTCTAGTATTGCATATAGGATCATTATCAGCGTAATGTTCTGCCTGTTCAATAAATTGCCTAAGTGATGGCAGAATGCATGTCTGTAAGAGAAAGTGACTTTAATAGTAATATCATTCAATGTTAAAGTTAACATGATCAGATCAGTGTCGTTTGAGGTGTTCACATTTTCCATTCATGCTTGAGCTGAATCTAATTAGAACTTGGGTTGTACAGTCTGTTGTGCTTGATTCAAGTCATTAGATGGAAACAATATGTCATAGCTTTGGGTCAATGGGAATAGAATCAATCAATCGAGACTCGGATACTACAGTGGAAGGGTGTTGAATCAATTTGTTTATGGATTCATTTTTGTTATGCACTGCCATTGTTTTGTTACCTATTTGCTTCAGCATTCTATATTGCCACCAAGTCAAGATGCCCATAAGTTGCGATACCCCGTGGGCAGATGGTGCAGGATGCCTCGAAATTGAGAAAACCATATGTTGGGATGTCCCGTATGTGTGACAAGATGCCCCGGGAGTATTCGGGGGGAGAAGGGATGACAAGCATGATGCATGCTCATGAACATACATATTTGCATGTTGATAAGGCACCAAATGATACCGATGCATTAAGAAATTACATGCCATACATGGTAGATTACACCATACATTCATGTGAGGCATTTGCAACAGAAGGTAAGGTGTGCATTCATGCATTGATTATATTGTATTAAATGCTTGTGATTGTTATGTCAGGTTAAGTGGTAAAATAATTTACTAACTTAAACTTAGAGATCACCTACTGGGTTTTGGCTCACTCCTTTATTTTTTTTTAAAAATGTAGGGTGGACAACTCACCACCTATGTTTTTTAGAGTGTCTATACATCATGAGTATGATAATGAGACTATGTCTATACTTGGGTTAGAAAGCTTTTATACTAAGTATGCATCTATTATATGGGTTGATGAAGGATTCCTACTGTGGGTCCTCCACTATTTTGTAGCTCAGTACTTGAACCTCCATGGCGATTTGATCAGACCGTTAAGGGGCTTTATTTGAGTTTTCACTTTCAAATTAAAAGATAAGAGTATTTTAAACCATGCACCTTTTATTTTAGGAATTTTTAAAAGGAGACTGTAAAAAGAATGTGTTTAATAGCACATCTCCAACCCTAGCCTCTGTATTATTTCCTAGTTTCTTTTTGGATATTTTAGATCTTGTGACTCACCAAGTGGTTTAAGAGTCTTTTGGATTGTATTCTAGTGTTTTGTGTTGAAGAAAGTGAAATCTCTCTTTCCCCATGATTTTTTCCATATTGGGTTTTCCATGTAAATATTGATCTTGTGTAATTTCGTTTTTCTTTCATCCTTTCCTACTTGTTCTTAAATTGGTGCATCTTTTATTAGTATTTTCCCGCAATAAATTGGTATCAGAGCAAAGAAATTTCGATTTTTTTCTTCGAGATGACATCTATCAAGTTCGAAATGGCACCCTTTGATGGCCAAAATAATTTGGGTTATGAAGGATCAAGATGAAGGCGTTGCTATGTCGGGAAGGTTTGATTAGAGACTTGGATAGAAATTATCCCAACGATATGACCACGGCTGAGATCGAGGAGATGGAAGAAAAGGCGCATAACATCATCCAATTATCTCTATCCAATAAGATGCTTCGCGAAATCGCAGATGAAGAAACGGCTTTGGAATTGTGGGATAAGTTGGAGAGCCTCTACATAAAGAAATCTCTTACAACAAAATTATTTCTGAAGCAGCGTCTTTACATTCTAAAGATGCAAGAAGGTACTCTTATCCAAGAACATCTAAATGAATTTAATAAAATCGTTATGGATATAAAAGATCTAGATTTGAAGTTAGATGATGAAAATCATGCCCTAATTGTGTCATGTTCATTGCCGAGCTCATATGAGAATTTTGTGAATTCTATGCTATATGGAAGGGAATCCATAGCTCTTGAGGATGTGAAAGCCTCATTGAATTCCGTGGAGATGTGTACAAAATTGAATGCGAGTAATAATAGTGATAAAGCTGATGGCTTAATTGCCAGGGGAAGGTCAAATCATTGTGATAGATGCAATATTGGTAAAGAGTGTTCGAAATTTAGATCAGGCAGAGATAAGAGTAAAGTGGGGAAAAGTACCAAAATAGTCCTAAACCTTTTGTATTGGTTCCAATTCAGTCATAAACTTTTCAATTGGACTAATTTAGTCCTAAACCTTTTCACATTGGTACCAATTCAGTCTATCCGGCTAATTTAAGCCGGAAATTGCTGATGTGGCCACCAGCAGTCTTATGTGGCACCACGTGGAAAAATTTTATGATTTTTTTTTAATTTTTTTCAGATTTTTTAAATTTTTTTTTTCCTTTTTTCTCTTTTTTTTTTTTTTTTTTCTTTTCTCCTTACCCTTGGCCGGCGAGGTCGTCGGCCGGTCGGCCGACCATCGCCGGCCACAGGCTGGTCGGGGCAAGGGGCCCCGCGCCCTCGCCGGCCACTAGCGAGGGCGTCAGCCCCCGCCCAGATCCAGGCGACGGCCGAAACGCTCGCCCGTTGGCCGGCGAGGGCCTATGCGCCCTCGTCAACCATAGGCGAGGGCGCGGTGGCCCTTGCTCATGGTGGGCGAGGGCACGGCGGCCCTCGCCCGATCCAAGCGAGGGCATGTATGCGCTCGCCGCTTCTCCTCGCAGCATCTCTCTCCGTCGCTCGCCACTCGAAGACTCTACCCCCTCACGAGGGCCCTCGCTCGGATTTGGGTGAGGGCCGTCGTGCCCTCGCCCGCCACGAGCAAGGGCTGCCGCACCCTGGCCTGTGGCCGGCGATGGTCAGCCGGCCAACCTCGCCGGAAAAGGGTAAGGAGAAAAGAAAAAAAAATAATTTAAAAAATCTAAAAAAATTTATAAAAAATCATAAAATTTGTCCACATGGCGCCACGTAAGACCGACGGCGGCCACATCAGCAATTTCCGACTTAAATTAGCCGGATGGACTGAATTGATACTAATGTGAAAAGGTTTAGAACTAAATTGATTCAATTGAAAAGTTTAGAACTGAATTGGTACCAATACAAAAGGTTTAGAACTATTTTGGTACTTTTCTCGAGTAAAGTGGAGTGTTACTACTGTCACAAATTTGAACACTACAAAAGTGAATGTCCAATGCTCAAAGCCAAGGGGAAGAAATTCTTGGAGAATTCTAATTTGGCTAGTTTGGTGAAAAATATCGAGTCCGCTAATACAAACAATGTTCTTACAGTTTTTTCTTCGATTGTCATGTCGATAATGAATGGACTTTGGATTCAGCATGTTCATACCACATGTGTCCACATAGAAATTGGTTCCACATATATGAGAAAATCAATGATGGTTTAGTTTTGATGGGTAACAATGCAATTTGCAGGATTGTAATTATTGGTATAATGTAAATTAAATGTCATGACAATGTAGTAAGAACTTTGACAAACATTAGACACATCCCAGTTTTGAATAAAAACCTTATTTCATTGTGCACTTTAGATTCCATTAGATGCATGTACACAAGTGGAGGTGGAGTTTTGATAGTTTTAAAAGGCTCATTGATTGTTATGAGAGATAACATAAAGAAAAATCTTTACATTTTACAAGGAAGTTCCATTATTGGCTCATTCAATATATTATCCTCTTTAGATTTTGAAAAATAAATGTTGTGGCATATGCGGTTGGGCCACATGAGCAAAAGAGGAATGACTATCTTAAGTAAACATGGTTTACTTTGTGATGATCATATGGTCTCACTTGACTTTTGTGAACATTATGTTTTCAGAAAGTGGCGCAGAGTTAGTTTCAGTACAGATGTACACTTGACGAAGGGCACAATTGACTATATTCGCTTAGATTTGTGGGACCAGCACAAATAACATCTAAAGGTGGTGTAATCTATCTTCTGACGTTTGTTGATGATTTTTCCAGGAAAGTCTTTGTTTATTTCTTGAAGCGTAAAAATAACATTTTTGCTACTTCAAGAAGTGGAAGATGTTAATAGAAAAATCAAATTGAGAAGAAGATAAAGTGTCTCAGAACGGACATTGGTCTTGAGTTTTACAGAGGTGATTTCAACGAATATCGTAAAAATTCAGGGATTATTCAATATCAAACAGTTAAGTACATACCTCAATAAAATGAGGTGGCAGAGCGCATGAATCGGACACCTTTAGAGAAAGATAGATGTATGCTTTCTAGTTCTAGACTGGAAAAGATTTTTGGGCTAAAGTTGTGAACACGGCATGTTATTTAGTAAATAATTATCATTCAATCGCAATTGAATGTAAGACTCCTAATGAGATATGGTCAAGTAAACCTTCTGATTATTCTAATTCAAAAATATTTAGATGTCATACTTATTATCATGTAAAAGAGGGTAAGCTTGAACCTAAGGCCAAGAAGTGTATTTTCGTTGATTATGCAGATGGGATTAAATGATATAGATTATGGTGTTCTGACCCTCAGTCGTCAAAATTCATAATTAGTAGGGATGTTACTTTTGATGAAAATTCTTTGCTTGAAAAGAGAAAGGTTGTTACCAAGTCTACAGGTATTCATGAGGAGAATGTTTGGAATAAGGTGGAGCTTCATGTAAAGCATTCCTAGAAAATAATTGAATATGTTCCTATTCAGCTAGAAAGTGATAATAAGTAACAAGTTTCAGATTCTATGAAAGAAAAAGTAGAATAAATTGAGCAACATTTAAGTTTGACTGTAAAGATGGCTAAACAACAAATTAAGCCTCCCCAAAGGTATGGTTACGCTGATTTGGTAGCATATGCTCTTATAGTTACCAAAGAACTTGGTATTGAAGAACCTTCTACATTCCATGAAGCTACTATTTGTTTTAAATCTGAAAAGTGGCTTGTTTCGATGAATGAAGAGATGGAATCTCTTCATAAGAACCAAACTTGGGATCTTGTGAAATTACTTGAAGGCAAAAGAGCTATTGAGTGCAAGTGGGCCTTCAAGAGAAAAGAGGGAATTCCGAGGGTTAAAGATGAAAGATTTAAGGCACGTTTAGTAGCGAAGAGTTTTAATTAGAAGGAAGAAATCTATTTCAATGAAGTGTTCTCTCTAGTTATGAAACATTATTCCATTCGTGTATTGCTTGCATTAGTAGCCCTTTATGATATAGAACTTGAGTAACTTGATGTCAAGACTGCTTTTTTGCATGGCGAGCTTGAAGAGACAATCTATATGTCTCAACCCGAGGGATTCGTTATTGAGGGTAAAGAATATCACCTTTGCAGGTCGAAACATTCTTTATATGATCTCAAGTAATCTCTGTGGCAATGGTACAAGAGGTTTGATAGCCTTATGTTGAATCATGGCTACTCACGAAACACACATGATAATTATGTGTACTATAAGAGATTACACGATGATTCTCTTGTCTATTTATTATTATATGTGAATGACATGATATTGTAGTGAAAAAAATATTGGAAATACAAAATTTGAAGGCAACTTAGCAAGGAATTTGAGATGAAAAAACTTGGAGTTGCCAAGAAAATTTTAGATATGGAAATTCGTAGAGACAGACAGGTTATGAAGTTATACCTTTTGTAGAAGAAGTATATTGAAAAAGTATTTGAGTGCTTTGGCATGAAGAATGCTCAATCGGTAAATACTCATTTGGCATCCCATTTTAGGCTTTCGGCTTCTTTGTCGCCTAAAACGAAAGAAGAGGAAGATGAGATGCCTCCGGTTTCATAGTCTAGTGCTATATAGTTTCATGTATGCTATGGTTTGCACTCGTTTAGATATTTCAGGGCCATTGGTGTCATGAGTAGGCATATGACACATCTGAATAAAACTCATTGGCAAACCGTGAAATGAATTCTTTGATACTTCCGGGGTACCTCAAATATGGTTTGGTTTTTAATAAAGGTTATGATATAGGACATTCGATTGTTGGCTTCGTTGATTCCAACTATACAAACGATCTCGACAAAAGGAAATCTTTGACAGGTTATATTTTTACGCTTGGTGTTTTCGTAGTTTGTCAGAAAGCAACTTTGCAAGACACAATTGCTTTGTCTACTACCAAAATAGAATATATGACGGTAGCGAAAGCAGTATAGGAAGGTTTTTGATTGAAGTATTTTGTTACAGAACTTGATGTGAAATAGGAGGAAGCCTCAGTTATCTTTTGCAATAACCAAAGTGCGATCCAGTTAACAAAAAACATGATGTATCACGGGAGGACAAAACATATCGACATATGGTATCATTTTGTATGTGATAAGGTTGATAATGGTACTGTTACGATGAAAAAAGTATTTACGGTGTATAATTCAGCAAATATGTTGACCAAATTAGTTCATTTGATTAAGCTCAAGCATTGCTTGGACTTGATTGACGTTTTCGCCATTTGAGTTGTTTAGATAGAGTTGGTGGCATTTCATCCCTTATTTCCTACACTAAGTACACTCGTGTAGGGTTAAGGTGTGCATCATCGATTTTATCATTTTTGGGGTGGCCTTGTGTAGTCACTTTTGATGGTGAAGGAGAGAGGTCTTGTGTTGTTTGGCATAACGCTCTTTTAGAGAATTGAAGTTAATGTGGGGATTTGTTGAGTTTTGACTTTCAAATTAAAAGATGAGTATTTTAGATCATGTACGTTTTATTTTAGGAATTTTTTAAAGAAGACCGTAAAAGGACTGTGTTTAATAACACATCTCATACCCTAGCCTTTATATTATTTATTGTTTCGTTATTTCCTATGTTCTTGTTGAATATTTTAGATCTTATGGCTCACCAAGTGGTTTGAGAGCCTTTTGGATTGTATTCTTGTGTTTTTTGTTGAAGATAGTGAAATCTCTCCCCCCCCCCCCCCCACTTTCGTTTTTCTTTCATCCTTTAGCTACTTGTTCTTAGATTGGTGCATTTTTTATTGACGTTTTTTCGCAGCAACTTTGATAGCGAAGGCAATGAGTCATTGGGTGAAGCAGTTGACCCATATTAAATGGTCTACTTTCGTAAAGGCAAGCTTTTAAGCGTGAATAGTTAGGAGATAGATTCCCAAGTCTTTTGTATTTTGGTGTGCTATTTAGGATACTATTATGGTTGTAAATCTAAAGGTACCATAAGGAGATATATGTGTAATGTTCTAACTCATGCAATTTTCAATGTGTGATGCATGTTGACGTGTTCATGATGCTTCCTCTTGCTATTAATTAATAGAAAATGTATTTGGTAATGACACGTGTAGAGCATGACGTGCTTGGGGCGTCACAAGGTGAGCTCGCTCTTGCCCAATGACAGTGAGGTGAGCTTGCCTTTACCCAAGTTGCCTCAATTCGACGACCGGCCAAAGGAAAAAATTTAAAAAAAGAAAAAAAAAATTAAAAAAATTAAAAAAATTTAAAAAAAATTAAAAAAATTGAAAAAATAAAAGGGATAAGTGCAATAGAAGTCCTAAAACTTGTAACAAAAATGCAATTGAATCCTAAAACTTGTAGGTAATGGGCGGCGGCGAAGGAAGCTCGCCGTTTTTTTTTTTTCATTGTTTTTTTTAAATTAGCTTTTATTTGAATAAAAAATAATTTTAAAAAGCCACATGAAAAATAAAAATTAATTTTAAATGCCATGTCAACATTTTCTGTTAAAAAGTTAGACGGTGTTAACTTTAGGACTCGATTAAACCAATTTGATAAGTTTTAAGACTTAATTGTACTTTTTACAAGTTTTAGGACTCACTTGCATTTTCGTTACAATTTTTAGGACTTCTATTGCACCAACCCCAAAATAAAATATCATTAAAAAAATTTGTTTACATCAAAGTTGGTTGTGTTGTTCGTGTTTATAGTAATAACACATGGAATATGCATTTGTAAATTATTTAGGGCGGTTGGTTCTCTTGGTGTACATTGCTTGGTTAGCCTTGATGGGTGTATTTTTCTTGAGTTTGTACAACGTGACACTTAGGCCCATTTTGGTTCAATTTTGGGGAAATGGCTTTGCAGTTCTCCAAATATCTTTAGAGGAATGGGCATTTGATGAAGGCAAATGTGTTTGGATACTGTCATTTTGGTATATTTTGCAAAGTAGCTTTGAGGTGAAAAGAAAAAGGAAAAAAAGAAAAGGAAAAATGAGGAGGAGATGCTGAAGCAGAGGGGAACGATCAGGAGGCAGCCGAAGCTAGTGGTTGTGGTGGGGGAGGCGGCTGGTGGCAGTGGTGGTGGGGAGGCGGCGGGTCGTGCGACTCACGCACCGCCGTCACCTAGGTCGCGTGGCCTTAGGCGACGCCGCCTAGGGCTGCATCACGCACCGCCGTCGCTTGGGTCACGGCCTCAGGCAACGCCACATGGGTCGCGCGACCCACGCACCGCCACGGCCCAGGCGACGGCGGTGCATGGGGTCGATGCCCAAGGTCCCCTGACCTCAGGCAACCCTTCTCAGTGACCAGATCTAGGATGGCTGAGCTCCGCTGGCTGAAGTTCACCGGTGGAGCAACAAGTCCAAGAGGAAGACGATGAACAATAATTTTTTAGGGCAAAAGAGGAAACGCAATTATCAGTGAGGGCAATATTAGAAGAAAAAAAAATCATTAAACCCCTTTTTAGCATTTCGAAAATGCTGAAAGCTCAACGCAGGTCCCCACCTGCTTTGGGCTTTCAACGTTTCAAATGCAAGTATTTGGCCAAGAAGACCTTCAAATGTTGAACCAAACACCTAAAATTTTTCTCAATGGGCTTTGGAAGCTCAAAGCCCCTTGGGAATACTGAACCAAATGAGGCCTTAGATGGGTGAAAAATGAAATTTTATTGGTGACAGTGTCTATTATATAGCAAAAAGAATGTGGATATATATGTTCTTTCAAGATCTTTGGCTTCAGCAGTCCATATCATATCGTAGAAGTTATTTTGTCTTCCGGTTTCTTTTGTGAATTAATCTCCAAATTACATTGGGGGCGTGGTAAACAGCTTTGAGGGTCGGGACATGGTATTTCTGTAACTTTTCTCCAACATTAAGGAAATTTTCGTGCACATAGAGATTAGATTGTCGGAGTATCCACTAATTGTGCCCAGTCAGCGTAACTTTTTAATTGATTGAGACCTTGACACATTGTCCCGGCATAATTTCTGTTATTCAAAGACATGACACTGGATTTATTGAAAGTAATGACCTAAGTCAGGTTGCTTACAAGAACAGGACTTGCCTTTGTAACAACATGAAGAACGCATGAGGACATTAGGTTAACTAGTAGCAAATCCAAGCGGATGATGATATTAATGTTCATGCAACGAGAATTATTGTTTTGGAGCTGGATTTATCGAATGCTCTTTGGAAATTGAATCGTGCACTCCTTTTTCCTTATGTTTTAAACCATGCAAAAATTTTAACACTTGGTATGTTCCATACAGTGTCGCCTGCCTTTGGAAATAAGAGAACCACATTCACCAGAAAACATCATTAACAAGAGACCAAGAGTATCTTGAGTGATCTCAAGATTTAATTAGAAGATATGAAATTGACATAATTGGCTCATACTCATTGGATGGAAACAAGCAATGGGAGAGAGTGCCATTAGGGTTTATGTTGGCCTCGGCCGCAGAGGAAGACACAAGAAAAGAAGACAGCAATAAATGGAACCCTAAATGTTGTCGTTGTCGTTGACAAGGTCTGAGAGCCACAACGACAAAAGCCCTCTAATTTAAATGAGAAGTTTACCTGCTTATTAAATCTCATATGTCGTTTCATCCCATCACTTGATATGTGCATGTACCGGCAGCACTAGACAAGACAACCAATACGATTCACGGGCCACGGTTATTGCAGTCACTTTCCAATACTGACGAACACATTACAATTTGATCATGCCTAATTGATGGAGAAATTATATGATGAATCCCTACATCTAGGCAAAGGGGCAAGTAAACAGTGGTATAAAATTGTAAATGTGTTGATTGGTGCTGTTGGATTCAGGACCAAAGATCAAACAAGGGAGAAGTATATACAAATGGATTCGAAGCTTCAAGAGATGCATCAGGATTGCGAAATCTGATGGCGATGTACAGCTAGGGTTAAGCACGCGAGCTGTCTGTTTCCACATGACCCGGTCGTTGATCAGGCCAAGCTGCTACAGATGTGCTTCTGCTAATATAACCCTCCAAGCCACATAATCAAGTGCCGTGATCCAAAATAATCGAGTTTGAAATAACTAGTTTATTGATGTTTTTGGTTTTTTTTTTTTTTGGTTTTCGCAAAGGGCATGGAATTTTTCTTCCACCAAGCAGCAGATCTGTGGTTTTCTTTTTTGTGGTACCCTGAATCAATTTTCATGTACCGGACCAAAGTCGTCACTTCTCAATCTAATATACCGCAAGCCTTCTATGTATTATCAGGACTACGAGAGCTTCTCGAGAAATTTTTTTATGAGAATCCAATTTGTGACATCACTTCCAGTGATCAAGGAAGGTTCCGTATCTCACATCACTAAATTAAGATAAATTTCATATTTATGCTATTCGTCAGGACGTATTCCTCGCGCTTTACACAGTCCAAGAGATTAATGAAGTATTTCGTGGACCTAGAGATTATCCGCTCGACAGGCCGGCCTTCCTCATTGCTATCAATGTCTTTCTTATGGTAAAAATAGGAAAGCAACGAAATCTATTCCAAAAAGCATCATTGTCCCAGAATGAGAATCAACCCTTTATGTTAATTGATGGGCTTTATCCCTGCCTAATTAGAAAGATTCAATCTATCTGCATTAATTCAGGCTAGTGTAAGTAAACAGATAGACATATATACATTCCAGAGTTCAATATTAAGATGAATTTAGGCAATAACAGGACATGGAATCTCGTCGCCCGTCGGGAAAGTCTTCAAGAACTTGTCGTTTTGTGACAGGCCATCCTGACCAATGGGACGAGATACCGTCCTTGGAATCTTATAAAATATGCCCCATATGTCATAACCTGAGATGTAATTCAAATTCTCCCTTACGGCATGGATCTCTCTTCCTGTCTTTGTTATTATGTACAAACCCAAAAGCTTTGACCTTTTTATAAATACAGGTTGATTCTTCATCGCACCCTCCACTTCCTTCTCTGATCTCTTGCCGTGTTGCTCTTTCTCTCTATCTCTAGATTCCTTCAAAGCTAGGGAGGGAGGGAAACCTAGTTAAACTGATTAGAAAATGGCTGCTCCGCCCCGGACCCAGTGCCCGTGGCGTACCAGGGCGGGTCGGCGTCGGTGCCCGTCTGGCTGAACAAGGGGGACAACGCGTGGCAGATGATCTCCGCCACGCTGGTGGGCCTTCAGAGCATGCCGGGCCTCGTGATCCTGTACGGGAGCATCGTCAAGAAGAAGTGGGCGGTGAACTCGGCATTCATGGCGCTGTACGCGTTCGCGGCGGTGGTCGTTTGTTGGGTCACCTGGGCCTACAAGATGGCGTTCGGGCAAAAGCTCTTGCCCTTCTGGGGCAAGGCGGGCCACGCGCTCAACCAGGATTACCTCGTAGGTCAGGCCGCGCTCCCTGCCACGGCGACCCAGGATGTGGGGATGGCGACGCCGTTCTACCCGATGGCGTCAATGGTGTGGTTCCAGGGCGTGTTCGCGGCCATCACGTTGATCCTGCTCGCGGGGTCGGTGCTGGGGAGGATGAACTTCCGGGCGTGGATGATGTTCGTCCCCCTGTGGCTGACGTGCAGCTACACAGTCGGCGCCTTCAGCCTGTGGGGTGGCGGCTTCCTCTTCCAGTGGGGCGTCATGGACTACTCCGGCGGCTACGTCATCCACCTCTCCTCCGGGATCGCTGGCTTGACTACCGCCTTTTGGGTCAGCTCATCTCTTTCTCTCATGGAAATTTGACTACCTACCTTCCATTTTTTATGTTCTGATAGAGAGAAAATTTTCATTTCCAAATTCTGTTTGAATAAATTCATGTTAGGTAATTATATTTGTGTTTTATATTCCAATAACGAGCTTCCAATGAGGATGGAGATTCGGCGTTGACCTCGACTTTCGAAATTTGATAACCTCTGAGCTTGTCGATTTATTATGTAGGGTTTGCTTCAGATTCAAGATACTGAGATCATCATCTTGGACAAACGAGAAGCAAAACCCCATTAATCACCCGATTTTCAAACTTGACAATTGCCTCCTACGCTAAAGAACAAAGAAAAAAGAAGGATTACTCACTGGATAAATCTCTATCTGAAGTATATTAGTGTATCACGGATGTTGAAAGAGTTATGTACAATTTTTCAACGCGATTCTTGTACAGGTAGGACCCCGGTGCACTAAGGACAGAGAGAGGTTTCCGCCGAACAACGTCCTGTTGATGCTGGCGGGGGCGGGGCTGCTGTGGATGGGGTGGGCGGGGTTCAACGGGGGTGACCCTTACACGGCCAACATCGACTCGTCCATCGCCGTCCTCAACACCAACGTCTGCGCGGCCACCAGCCTCCTAATGTGGACGTTGCTCGACGTCATCTTCTTCAAGAAGCCCTCCGTCATCGGAGCCGTGCAGGGCATGATCACGGGCCTCGTTTGCATCACTCCCGCCGCAGGTACTCCCCGTTGACCAGCTGAATTAAGAAAGTTTGCAGCTGTTAAGCAGCTGCAATTGACTAGCCAGCCAGCCACCTTTCACATTGTAATCTGACTTTGTTGACGTTGCCTTTGCGCAACCTTTCACATGGTACAGGGCTGGTCCAAGGGTGGGCGGCGATAGTGATGGGAGTCTTCTCCGGGAGCGTCCCGTGGTTCACCATGATGGTCGTGCATAAGAGGTGGACGTTGCTCCAAAAGATCGACGACACCCTCGGCGTCTTCCACACCCACGCCGTGGCCGGCTACATGGGCGGGATCCTCACCGGCCTCTTCGCCGAGCCCACGCTCTGCAACCTCTTCCTCCCCGTACAAAACTCCAGGGGAGGAATCTACGGGGGCTCGGGCGGGGTCCAGATCGGGAAGCAGCTGGTGGGCGGCGCTTTCATCATCGGGTGGAACCTCGTGGTCACGTCCGTCATATGCATCCTGGTCGGCCTGGTGGTCCCCCTGCGGATGCCGGAGGAGGAGCTGATGATCGGGGATGATGCAGTGCATGGCGAGGAGGCGTACGCACTGTGGGGCGACGGAGAGACGTATGACTCTACCAAGCACAGCACGGACGACACGATGCATAACGATAAGTCACTCACTGGGGCGACTCAGGTGATCTAAATCGCGGATGCTCGAGATGTTATCGATTGCATTCTTGCCAACATTTCGGTGCATGATTTGGGCGAGGGAAATCATGGAAATGTGCATGGTCCGTTTTCATCTATTGTTCTTGTTGACATTGCATAATTCAATGTTCGGTTGAAAAACTCATGTAGCGAGCAAATTGTCCATATTTCATATGATTGTGTACAAGCGGTCAAAAAACCAAGGTTTCATCACCACATGCACTACTTTTCTTCTAGTAAATTTGGCTTTTTTATGCATCATATTTGCTTCTTTTAATCATCAATCTTTGTTCAAGCATTTGGTCTAATTGCCTAATAATACATGAAATTAGAAATGAGAGAGAGAGATGGGCCTAAACCCTGTTTGGGTCCAATTGAGACACCAAGATCCAAGCCCCAAGATTGTATTTACCAAATTCATTCCTCACCAACCCAAGCAAAAGCTCTATTTCCAAGCGCATGTCCTTGGCATTGTCAATTTCCTCCTCGGCCCGAAAGAAAACGCGGGACCTTACAAAAAGATCAACCGCTGTCATAGATTCCGTCCGATAAAACCCTAAAGCCGACCCAAGAAATGTTCCTTTCACACGGGGTGGGGAGGGCTAGGTGATGATACTATTGCATGCATGATTCAAAAGCCCTTTTCGCGAGTACGTGCAATCATCACTTTCAAGATCACTTTATCAAAAACCATGCATGGAGAGAGAAGAAGCTTCCCTTCGCCTTTTTAACAGAGAGACAGGGGAATGCTCTCTCTCAAAAAGTTGAAAACTTGCCTTAGAAGTGAGGGCCTATGATGATGTCCATGATGCCCAGTGTTGGCAGCGGGTGCTTTGTTTGATTAGCCCTACGTGGCCCTTTCAAATTTGTTCTAATCACAATTAAATTAATATATATGTGTGTGTGTGTGTGTGTGTGTGTGTGAGAGATTATCCATTGATCATTAGGCATGTTGGCCTTCGACAATCCGCGCCCACGTGTTGTCTATCCATTCAAAGGACGAAAACATTAGATCCAAAATAAGCTCCACTGTCTCTAATATTTATTCGATTAAGTCCTTCCACTTTTTGCCCCGATCCCTCTTCGATAGTTAAGAACTTTCGGCATGTTTGTTTACAATTGAGTTTTAAAAAAGTACCTTCTTTTTTTACTCTCTTACAAAAATTTCAGATGTTATTTGAACTTCGCAAAATTATGATATAATAATTGGTGAATCGATTTGCCAATATGTGTATATTGTGAAAATTCAAATTATTTTTGTTAAGATAAAGTCAAAATGGATCTGTTACAAATTTATATTGAGTAAATAATAAAATGTAAAAATCCACACAAATAGGTGCTTAAGTGCTCCGTCCGTACAATAAATGACCCTGCAATCCCACCAAAAAAGAAAAAAGGATTACGTTGCAATAATTGACGCTTGAGTGATCATGCTCCAAATTCTAAAGAAGGATGCACCTTTCTGAATTTCACGAAACACATTTATTTTTTATGTTAAAATCACAAAAAATCTTAAATTAATACACTCATGCTACATTATCCCAAATTAATTTTTACTATAAAAAAAATCACAAATTAGTATACTCATGCCATATTATAATTTGGGCTAAATAGGAAACTTCTATAACAATTTGGAATAAATGTAGCATAAGTATACTAGTTTTGAGTTTTTTATTATATAAAAATTAGCTTTAGATAAATGTGGCACAATGTATACGGTATACCCATCTGAAGATTTTCGTGACATAAAAAATTAGTTTGAAATAAATACATACAAACATAGCAGATTGGAGTTTTTAATGATATTAGTCCTTTATTTTTTCAATTTGGTCTTTCTATACTAAGAGTTGTAGCTGTCTATCCACCTTCATTGTGATGCATCGTTAACTCGAGTCTCTATGATACAAGTGAGGGGAAATCTCAAATAACATCTTTATTTTTGTGCTTATTTCACTCGACACAATCTCTCTTTTTCAGGTTTATCATCTCATTCCAAATTTATCATCTCATTCCAAACATAAATTCACTTGTTATCGTCGCCTCGAGGTTGCTAGTCTCAAAACAACCATCAGGGCATAGTTATCGAGATAGTCGAATTGTGATCATCTTTTCGATTTAATTACTATGTGGGTGGGATCATAAAGACGACGTCATTATAAATACAATATGGTAAAGTTCGAGTAAAGTGCGCCTAAAATATTATAAAATTGTGCATGTACACATAGTACATACATAGCATTTGGCCTATACTTATTAGCTATTTTTCCAAATACGATTGATTTTATGGGAGCCATTATTAACCTATAACATTGATTTATTTTTGGATAATGACATACATGATTTTGAATTTCGACCCAATGTACAATGTGATATTTGAATTTTATTTTAATTTGCAATATTATCTCGTCATAAATTTTTGGTTTAATGTTAAACCTAGAAAATGTTCAATACGATCCCTATATTTAAATTAATAAAAACGGACGATACGAATAATTTTTTATATAATCTAGGGCCTAAATTGAACATGCAGAAACTACATTTTTTAGAACTGACATTGCAAAGCGAACTTAAATATATTGAATAAATCAAAAGTTCACAGAGATCATATTATATATCATATCAAGTCGAATTTGAGGGATCATTTGCCTAGTTTTTCTCAATTTCATTCTTTTCTATTTTGATGGGAACGACATGTTTTTGAATGGGCACGTTAAATGGGATTTGGGGTTATCATGATGAGAAAGCACAGAACATCCCCCCCATAAAAACCAAGGAAAAAGAGAGAGAGAGAGAGACAGTTTGGTGATTGTTAATAAACCATTTTAGAGAGAGAGAGAGAGAGAGAAGAGAAGAGTCTTTTCGCGTCTTCTTTGGCGTCTTTTCTCCTGCACGCGACGCGAGCTCGAGAAGCGGAAGTCGGGAGAGGAGCGACCGACGGACGATGCTGCTTTGCCGCCGCCGCCGCCGCCGCTGCCGCTGCTGCCGCTCCTCGTCGTCGCCGTCGTCGTCGATCTCGCCGTGTCCGCCGGGCTCCGATTGGCGATCCCGATCCCTTCGCTCCGCCTCCTGATTCTTCCGCCGCCGCCGCCCTCCCCGTGGTTCGTTCCCCCGGCGTTCGTTCGTTCGTTCGTCAAGGTGGGGTTTTTCGCTGCGGGAGCTGGGGAATCGCATGAATCGGGGCGCGGCTCCGCGGCTCCGGTCGAAGAAGCCCTAGATTGGGTGGAACGGGGAGCGGAGTGAAGTGGGGGAGAGTGGAGGTTTTCTCGCGGGGGTTTTCTGCTGGGTCTTGACCGCGTGTTGGGTTTGAGAGTTTCGCGCGTCGGACGAGGATGGAGAACGGGTTCGATGGGAAATTGGCGGAGAAGCTGTCTGGAATGGCGCTTAATGACGCGGCTTCCAATATCAACTCCAACAGCGATAGCTTGTCTCAGGTCATGAAGGCCGTTGAAGCTGCCGAAGCCACTATTAAAGAGCAGGTTCCTCTTTCTTTCTCCCGCTCTCTCTTTCTTTCCTTCCTGTAGATAGTTTATTTGATGCCCAATTCGCAAAGCATGAGGTAGGTCGAGCATCAACGATCCTTTTGTAGTGGATGCGGAGTTCTAAGAAATCGCACTGCTGAAGATTCTTGCCCAATTGGGAACCATCGTTTAGCCGCGTCAGTCCATGATTGAACTAGTTGTGAACCCTCATTCTGTGTGTGAACATGCTGGAAGGGATGTGGAATATCTCAACTCTACCTGCTAATTATGTACCCAATATGCTTTTTCTTTTTCTTTTGGATGCGTAAATGCAATTCATTTATGAGCGCCAAAGGGGTACTGAATAGATGGTCGATCTGGCGACCTTGCTGATTCCTGAAACTCGAATGAGTACGACTCTTTGCTTTTCACTAGTACGATTGGAGCACCTATCTTTGATTTTAGATGGGGTGTATGAAGAGTCCTAGTTCGACTACATCTGGGTGGAAATGTAGGCAGTTTTACTTTGAAATGGAATTAATTGTTTGGCAAGGACCTATATTCTGTGGGAAATGGCTCTAATGATGTATTATCTAGATCCTTCCGCATGACAAATCTCCTTAAACCATCTTCTATAAGAGAACCCCCACCCTCACCCTTCTATAAAGAGGAGCATCTTCAACAGAGAACCTCCGTGACCTCTGCAGCCTAACACCCATACCACCACTACAAAGCAGTGAACACTCAGTTTCAAGTTCATCCAGGGTTTGACTTTCTCAGTTGCATTTACTGCATTACTTGGTCAACTCTTTCTTGCTCCCGTTCTGTTGCAGCTTCCTACGTGACAACTGAAGGGGTGAGAAATTATCCTCCCAGTTCACCACTGTGGATGTCACCCTTGTAATCAAGTGGACATAAAAGTTTATCTTGCGCTGGAGTGAGGCATTGCTTGGTGCCTTTTACTGTAACTTTACTCGTCGCAAGTAAATGACGTGCTCAACTATGAACTGATGCTTGCACTTTCACGTCACATGACATGTTGCTAGAAGAAGATGATTATATGCTTAAAGTTATAGATGGTGCTGTATGCTGCGACTCTGTGACATTGAAATTTGACAAGAGGATGATCTTAATTTTCCATTTCACTCATGACAGTTGGACGAGAATAATCGGCTGAGGATCGAGCTACAGGAGAAAATGCAGGAACTGGAAAGATATGTAAGTCATAGGTACTTTTGTTGGAGCAGAATAGTTTAATTGTACATATGTTTGCACTGAGAATGTGTATAATTTAAATGTATAGTACCTGTACATATAGACACGCATCTGATGGGCTTTCCACTTTTCTAATTATTTTTTAGTTAATGTTAGGATCTTCTTTCCTGATAGCCAAAAGAGGTTGTAGTTTGGACGTTGAAGTTGATTCATTCTGAACATAACGAGAATATTTCCTTTACCTGGCCCTAGCTTTTATGCTGTCTCTCTATCATTAAAATTGTAGCCTGGACATGTCAAGCAGTTGTTGAGTTTGTCTTATGTTTTGTTTTAGGAGCGGTTGAATTCTTATGTAGAAAGGGTTAGTGTTTGGCAAGCACTTGGGAATTAGAAGCATGTGAACTTCAGGTGCACCCTGATATTCTTCATGAATACAAAAATTCTACAAGAACACGCATCCAAATTTTTAATATGGTGAGCATGTGAAGGAAGCAACCAACTACTCTTTTCAAGCACTAATTTCCCTTGCCACCATACTTGTTTGCAGCCAAGTATGTTTGAGACTGAATAAGTTTGGCTAAATAACTCATTGGTCGATTCACACTGTACTAGTTCCTTTTTTGTGAAGGAAAGCTAGTTAAACTATAGGAGTTCTCGACCCTAGAGGAAGGCAGTGAGGCCAAAAAGGAGGCAAGAGAAATTTCGAGAGATTTAGCTAGGGATTAAAATGGCTAGTCCAGTGGGCCAGCTTGGGTTCGCAATGAATTTCACTAGTCTCTTCGAAAATGATGTCCTAATAAGTAGGGTGGTTGCAACCCAGAACTTTAGCTAAAGGTCAAGAAGGCATTTTACCCAGTGAGATAGATATTGATAATGTATATATACACATGTATATATCTATGTATATATGTATATATATCTGTATGTATGTGTGTCTCATTCCAACTCTCATACAATTTTTGAGGGGTTCTTTCACTTGACACTGGACTTGAGCCACTTTAGGTTTTCAGGTATTCTGTTTCTTCATGTTCTTTCTTTTTCAATTTAAAGATCATTTTCTTTGCGAGCATGTACACCTACTCGAAATGTACATTGTTAGCAACTTAAAAGTTTGCGCCATTAGATGGAGGGAGATTTATGTGTATATGAGGCTCATATACGCTAATTCACGTGCAAACCAGATTGAGAGCGGCACATGGAATTGACAAATAGGGAGCCACATGTGGGAAGTAAACTAGGTGGAACGTGTCTTTGATATCATGCTAGAAAATCCAACCCAAAAGCTGAAGCCATCACAATCTCCATGGACAAGCAGTGTTGGACACTTTAACATAGATATACCTAGGAGCTTGAGCAATGATGCTCCATTCCATGATGAGGATTGTCTAAGCCACTCCAAGACCCCTCAAATAGACCTATTTTTCTGCTATGCACCTTCTCCAAAGATAATCCAAAGTCAGGATTTTGTCAGAAGCCAAGATCGATTCTCTAGGTGGGCAAGTAGATTTCAAGATGAGATTCTAATGGTCTCTGGCTTGTCTCTTTAGGGTCCTGTAGGAGGATTTCACATTGAAGCCGTGAAGGTGACCGGCACCATCCCTTTCTCCATACTTACACATAGTTTGCCATTGCTTATGTCATTGGTCTTTACTTTCAATTTGGCCTATAGAACAGATTCTCATTATTTGTACGCCATCTCCAACAACTTATTTTGTATATCTCAGAACTTCAACTCTCCTTCATTTTAAGGATTAACTTGAGGACATGACCACCTATATGATGTTCATCTGACTTTTATCACATCGCCTCTCTCTTTTTTTAGCATCTGTACAACTTTGATGCGTGAGTTCTTGGCTGAGTTGCAAGTATGGTCACACGGGAGGATTCTCATAGGTTGATGTTTCATCTAGTGTTTATGATTTTGTATTTCAAGACATTTAAATCAACTTTTTGCATGAACGTTAGCTCTTGTCCTCTCACACCCTTTTGCATGACCCACTTAGTCAGTACAGATAAAAAAACGAAATTAGTCAATTGGGAAACAGGGCGGCTTAAAAGTATTCAAATTATACTTATCACATTTCCATCTAAGCAAAATATTATTTTATTTCCTGAGAAATTATTAAATGATTCCAAATGACTAAATATCAACATGCATATGATTTAATTATTGAGGTGTTGTGTAATATAGAAGTCAAATCTCAGATGCTAAATTATGAAGTTCAAGTAGAAAAGAAGAAGGCAATGTCATTCCAAACATGCCCTAACGTGCCAAGATAAGTATGACAACAGTACCCCCATCCAGCAGCTGATGCTTCTGTCATTCTTAGCCAAGGAGCATGAAGGATCTGTGGATATTGTAAATAGGAGGTGGAATGCGTACTGGTCTTGTGGACTCAGGATTTTGGTGTTTTGGTGGATGATTGATTGGGAGAATGTGTTTTTTTTTTTTTTTTTTTTTTTTTGGGTTATATTTTAGGAAAGAGGGACCTCATGTTATTGTAAAATCAGTAGTTACTGCATTATGCAAATTTGCATTTTTGTGTTTTGTAGTTTTGTGACCCAGCTTTTGATTTTTGTATTTTTCAACCTCACGTTGATCAAGAAATGTCAGGGGTCAATAGTACTAATGAGTCATGACTATTAATGGACTCTTTCTCTTGCAGAAATCATATGAATCAATGGCTTCAAGACATGATGTTGAGGCACCAGATGGCCTTCTTCACAGAGTCAATGATGCTCAACAATCTATACCGTCTGTGGGAAATCCAGAAGAGGGCGTTAACAGCATAGGAGGCACTTCTCCACGTGATCAAGCCGGTTCTATTATTGTTCACAAGGAGGTGAAACTAAGTAATCAGAATGTTGCCAGACATACTCAGGGGCAAGCCCACTCTGAAAGCAATAAGGCTAATGGGACATTAAAAGTTCTTCCTGGTCCTCAAGTTCCCACCGATAATACTGGCTTTTCTCAGTTATCATCACCATCAGCAACATCTTTTTCTCCTAACAGGTTTTACATTGGATTTGAGCAATCCATCTTAAAGTGATCAATAAGTCAGTGTTGAGATGTATAGAATCTTAGACAACATTTCGTGCTTTGTAGATATCAAACTGAAGGAGAATATGATAGAAGACTTAATATCTCTGGACATGGGCTTATGCGGATGGCTGAAGTCAGTAATTCTAGCAGCCTCCAGAAACAGGTTTCTGTGGGATGATTCCACAAATTCCTCTTTACTTCTGATATTTGTGTTGATTGCATTGGTTTATGAATGAAATGATATTTGTAGGATCTCATTCATAAGGTTCAGGAACAGGAACAAGAAATTATACAGTTAAGGAGACATTTGTCAGATTATTCAGTGAAGGTGAGAGTGATAAGTGGTGGTCACTTGTATGATGGAGTGGGCTTTTACTTGAGTCTGCTTGTGGACTAAGTAGTGTTTGGAAGTAATACAACTTAATCTTGTTGTAGGAAGCACAAGTACGAAACGAAAAGTATGTTCTGGAGAAGCGAATTGCTTTTATGCGTATGGTAGGAAGCTTTTGATCAGTCATTGCTCTCCACTTCTCCAATTCTGGTTCACCTTTCCTTATCCATGCAATGGACCTTTGCCCTCTGTTTTTGGAAATGTAGGCCTTTGATCAGCAGCAGCAGGACCTTGTTGATGCTGCTTCTAAAGCTCTGTCGTACAGGCAAGACATAATGGAGGAAAATATTCGTTTGTCATACCAATTGCAGGTATACTTTGCTCGTCCTAGGGAAGTTTTTTTTTTTTTTTTTTTAATGGTAATTTTCATAGTGTGCATGCTTTTCGTATTTTGTTAAAGTATCTCTGATTATGTGCTTAATACTCTCTTTATTTCATGAAGAACACCTTTTTTTCCCCTCTACTATTTCAGCTTAGTGAAAGAAATTTTGATATGTGGTATGGAAATGCATTCACGTTGTAGGCTGCTGACTTTCTGTGGGTTCTCATCAATTTGTCTCAAAGGAAAGTGTGACAAAAATGCAAATAGAATTTTCCTTGTCCCTCCTATCCAATTTTTTTTTTTTTTTTAATGGGTACTTGCTCCTCATATAGGCACCAGCAGACCTGGGGGCAGAGATTTGCCACCGTCTCCACTGAACTTAGAGAATAATCCCTTTATATGTGACCAGTCTTATTAATTGTGTGAGTTCTGCCCCCGCTGATGGTGGCTTTCTCGTTGATACTTCCAAAGTTCTTGCCACTAGTAACTACTAATGGTTCCCATAATGAGTGAGCCATAGTCTTGTAAATAGTACATGACTCCATACAGAATAACAATACATTTCAATTTAAAGAAAAATGAAATGGAAACTTGGCAAATGACAGTCATATAATATCTTTGATTCGATCGTTGTTCTTCATTCGAAAATTTGTTATTTCAACAGAAATGTGGGATGAATTATGTGCACATGTGATATGCATTGACATTCTCTAGGTTTGCTTATGCATGAATATGTAATAGTCACCGCATGGTGATGTGTGACATGCTTATGCACATGTCATGTGATCTTTCATTTAGAGTTTTACGGTTTTGGTAGAGTGGAAACTTTCTTATGGATTAAATGCCTCAGTTGATTTGATCTAGAGAGTTGTCTTGCAAATGACTTTGGTTATTTGAGCTCTTTTTGTATATGGGTCAGCGCCCCTTGGTGCTCTATAATCGATCTTCTTTTTACCTGTAAAAAGAAATGAATAACATGGTAAAAAGTTTGTCTACTGATTTCAAAGCTGAGATAAACTCGAGTATACATGTTATCTGAAGGCGTCTACTCCTTTTAAGTGGTTTGACATTGAGTTGATAAAAATTTGACCTTGTCCTATCAAACTGTAGCCATTGATTTTCTGACTTGAAGAAGGGGAGAGAGGAATCTCAAAGTCTCTAGGAAATGATGTTTTTACAAGATGCGCATGGTTCAACTTACAGTAATTAGAACCTTGTGTTCCTGAGATGAATAAAACAAAGTTAAAAGTAAGAACATCGTATTTGTATGTGTATCTACATATATGTGCATGCAAATTAAATGTTACTATCATTTTCTGTAAAAATAACAAGATAAATATGCGCCTCCTCAAGTAGGGGTCATGGTTCCCTTTTGTAAAAACCAGAAGCATAACCCTCCCTCTCCTCTCTCTCTCCCTTAATTAAATGAAAGATCAACTGGCAAATAGGAACTTAAAGCGGAAGTACAATTTTTCAAAGGAAGAGTATAAATTGGGAGACTATGTTTAGGCTTGTCAGAGAAATCTGGCTTCACCAACCCTATGTCTAAAATCTGGGTCAGCCACTACATATAGGTCTTCATTATTACCTAAGATATTGTTAAATTCTGGTGTCAAAATGGGCCGTTGCCGAAAAGGTAAGAGTAAATGACACACTTGTACATCATGTTGTAGTATCATCATTAACAAATCTAATCCGGAATCTTACGCTGCCCTCTTCTCTCTCTCTCTCTCTCTCTCTCTCTCTCGATGTTTAGGAAAAAGCAAATTTTGAGGTTCTTGTTTTTGTCTCCCAGGCTGCACAGCAAGAAAGATTGACATTTGTGCAATCTTTGCTGCCTCTCCTTGCAGAGTATTCTCTGCAGCCTCCAGTCCTCGATGCTCAGTCAATTGTTAGCAATGTCAAGGTATGTCCAAATCATGGAGTTGTTCCTAGTCCATTACACGTGAGTTGTATATCGTCTCTCTGTTCTTGTAAATTCATGATGTTCTTGTGCCTTCCTTGTAGACTAAGACTGGCTAAATACGTTTTTACGGGGTGCCTTTATTACACAGAAAATCAATGGCATAGAAAACATTTACTAAAAATGATAGTTTGTATTGCTTAAAAAAATAAGTCGATGGAAATTTTTTTTCATTTACAACAACAATCTATGCCTTAACATCATTTATGATCAAAGTTGTTTTTCATTCATTCATTTTTATAAGCAATACAAACTATTAATTTTAGGAAAATATTTTTCAAATCAATGATTTTCCAAGAAACACATGCACCCTTTGTATTTTGATTTTGTTTTTGAAGCAATAACTTTAGTAGCTTAAATGTCAGAGCTTTGGTAATTCTTTTACCTTAAGGTCTCAACCAAACAAAGGACAGAATTATTGAGAAGCTAAAAATGCACTAATACAGCTGGCAAATCAAAAGAGGATCAAACTTGCTTGCATATGGATTTTGAAAAAGATGTTGATACTCTAGTGATCACTTCTAGAATTAATTGTGATAGCACCGTCGTTGCTGTCCTGAATGTCCCAAGCCCAGCCAAAAATTCTCCCATTTGGTTCTGTGGTAGCACTTTCTATTGCAACCTGTGAGATTTTGTGGGACCACTGCCAATTGTTCTAAAAGCTTAAGTTGATAGATGAAGGCGTGGTTTATTATTTAAATATTCTAACACTCCTCCTCACGCTTAGTCTGGTTTTTTTGCCTATACTAAGCGTGGAAATTTAATTAGGGAGACAAATAGGGGCCTGGAAGATTCGAACTCAGGACCTCCTAGCTCTGATGCCATGTGAGATTTTGTGAGACCACTGCCAATTGTTCTAAAAGCTTAAGCTGATAGATGAAGGCGTGGTTTATTATTTAAATATTCTAACACAACCGATGTACAAATGAACTTAAACAAAAAGGTAAGATAGTTACTTCTAAAGGCAGTATATATGGAAAAAGAAAAGAGAAACAATCAGAACTTGCCTCCATTGTTTGTATTGGATCTTTCAAGAGAGAAAAGCTTGCAATTTGGTGGAAGAGACAGCATTTCAGCTTTTCTATTGAAATCTGTTGAAATTCATTTCACTCTGTAATTTTGCTGAGAGATTGACATGACAAACTGGCAACACATCTTTGCCCTTTTTGGGTCCTCTGTTGATTTTGTCATGCACTTTGACTAAGCCAGGGTCGGCAATTCCTAACATGACTCAAACATGACATGAATTTACTGAGAAAAACACAAATACAACATGACTTAAGTCAAAACTAACACGAATCACCACATTTTCAATCATTTCTAATGGAAAACACCCAGTAATAAGGCTGAATCAATTTTCATAATGACGCGAATTATTGACATGAATATGCCGAGAAAACTTGAATTTCCAGCCCTACTTTCTATTTTTTCTTCAATAAAATCTTTTTATCAATAGATTTTATCTTTTCCCAATATATATTTTGAGATGCTTGATTCCGGCAGAAGCATGTAACACCATTGAGACCCACTCTCATCCTGATGGCTGCCACAGCGAACGGCATGGTTTTTACAGTGGTGGAACTTTATTAAACACATGATCTTTTAATCAAATAATTCATTACATGAAGCATAAAAAGAAAAACTGCATTTTCTTGGGTGAATGCAGAATTGCATAGTTGCATCTGAAGATGGTAAAAAAGCAAAGAGGGGAAAGAGGAGTGCTTTGTCGCTAATGGCTTGTATCAAATCTTTTGATGGACAGGAAGTTGTAGTTGAGAAATGGAAGAATGGCATTTCAGTTCCTCTTGAAATCTGTTCAAATTGTTTGGACTCTGGAATTATCCTCGAGTATATGACACTATAGACTGTTTTCATATCTTTTTCCTCTCTGGATTTCTATCTGTGCACTTTGATTTATCTCTTTTTCTTCTTCTTCTTCTTCTTCAAGAGTGCCTTTCTCATAGGTTTTGACTTTCCCAATATAAATATGGGCATGCTTCATACATTAATGATTATGTGATACTATCCAAAACTATTCTCATTCTTGTGGCTGCCATAGCAAACTGCATGGGTAGTGTCGGACATAAATTGAACATGGAAATTGTGCCTGATAGATTTTACTAGATTGCTATCGTTTTGACTGGTGAAGTTTGAAGCCGCGTCATGCAAGAGATAACTGATTTCTTTTCCAATGGACGTCTTTTTTGCAGGTCCTTTTTAAACATCTACAAGAGCAATTAAATGTTAATGAGGTGTGTGGCCTAGATTTGAGATGGCAGCAACATCATCCAACATTTGATGTGAAATTTGGTATTTAAGCTCATCTTATTTTAGGTGCTCAACAAATTATCGTCTTTCTTGCTTCAGACCAGACTGAAAGAATCACACTATCAATTGGCCCCTTGGAATTCAGAGGCAAGTCCGTCAAGTTTCGCGCCACAGTCGCCTGCTTATTCCGTTGGTGCAGCGTTGACGACTTCAGTATGCACGAATATTTAGATCTCAGTTCCTTTCGCCTGTAAAGCATCTTTCCTGATACCTGCAGTTTTTCTTGCCAGAAGAGACATGGACTAGAACTGGTGCCACAACCTCCTTTTTCCTTAGGAAATGCACCAGTTTCTTCTGATGCTCGGTCAAGTGCTGGGTGGGATGCATTGAATGCCCATCAGACTGCTTTCGGAGGTGTCCTACCCAAGAACATGGAACCTGATGACATAGGGAGGTATTCACCCCTTGCAAGCAGGTGAGCTTGGTCAAATGGAGCCTACTGCAACTGTGAACTGATTGTAACACATTTCAACTATCTGCGTTTGTTGGTGGGATCAGTCTTCGTTGAATTATTGTGTTGATTGCTTGCATATACTTAAGTTCTGCCCTATGGTGCTCTTGGACTTGACAAATGTGAAATTCATAGTTTTTCTACTCCACATGTTCCTCAATATGAACAATGCTGCCTGCCTATGAATCTTGGAGCAGACCATGTGATTACAGCAATAAATTTTTAGTATCAGCACATGCATTTTTCTATCATTCATTCTGTAGCTATTTAAAAGGGCACAGGAGTTGGTGATGTTTATCAGTTCTCTAGCACAGAAGATTTGCATTCACAGAGGTAGACTCCTTATGTTGGTTTTGTGCTGATCCCAACCTTCTTCCTGGCAAATGTTTAACTTTTTTGGCTGATGGTTTATTGCTACTGTAATCTTTTTTCTGCAAATACCTTTTTCCATGTGTGAGATGAACTTCTAGGATAATGAGTCCTTGGGTGGACCGAGTCTTTTAATTGGAGAGTTTCTTTGACCCTTTATTTACTATAAAATACAGTTTGACCATTTTGTTGAAAAGGGAATCAGAAAATATTTGACTGGAGTTGTCAGGCATTGTCCTGATATGAATATGATGTCATGAATCAGTTACCAGAAAAGGAAAATGTTAAAGAGTGCCCCTAGGGCACTTGTTAAGCCTCATTTATTGTGCTTTGGAAGCATAATATTTCAATTTGAAGCTGGGGACTTTCCAAAATGTGTTATTGCTCTTTCAAAGTGTGTTGATATGCATTATCAATTTTAGTGGTCTTAACTAGTGTCCCCTGGGCACTGGTTAACAAGACCCATCAAAAAAGATCATTGACATTGTGAAGTACTAATTTGCTCCCTTGATGTTATCAGGGGTGCTGTCACCCGTGATATGGCAGGACACTTTGCAGTTACTCAGGGCAGCACACCTCTCAACCGTCATAGCGAAGAAACTACCAAGCAAGTCACTTTTCGTGAGCCTGTTAGCAACACAGAGATGGATGATCCTGATGTAGAGGGAAGTCACAGTGAGAGAGACTCTTCGGCTAATTGGCCTTCTGGGAATTCCCCCTATTCAGCCCCATATAATAAACCAGGCTATGCAGCCCCACTTGATAATCCCGGCTCTTTATATTCCCCCTATCTACCCCCAGTTCTTGAAGAACCCGCTTCTTCCTTTTCAGAGGGTAACAGTACATTCTTGTTAGGATTTACTTGTTGTCTTGTCAACTCTGTCATAATCCTTTGTTTTTTTAACAGAATTGTTTATGTCTTGCAGCTGCAGAAGATGATCCATTACCAGCTATAGAGGGCCTCCAAATTTCAGGTGATGCATTTCCTGGTAAGGAACTGCAGGCTTGTGGATACTCCATTAATGGAACAACCAGCTGCAACTTTGAGGTGTATATCTGGATCATAAATAACTCTTTTGTTTTTTAGTAGTCCTGGCTGGAGACCTTCCTGTTATCTAAGGTGGCACTGTGGTTTTGTTGTTTATTATTTTGGTGGATGGGACATCTTTTCTTACAATCTCTTATGTCTTATCATGGTACATTTCCTATTTTAAGATGAAAACTCTAGGAATGAGCTTTAGAGTGATAGATTATGGATTCTTGAAGTTGCTTTGAACTTGATGGGAGGCCGTGAGAAGTAACAGGATTTACTGTCCGTTGATAAGATCTTGAACCACCAGGAGCCCTGTTCAGGATTGGGTGAATATTAAGACAAGACTCAAGCCACAGGATGTCCTAAAGGGATTATATCATGTTAGACCGTTCTGCTATTATTAGATAAGGGTTTGCAGCCCCTTGTTGCCCTATAGTTGATCCTTTTACCTATAAAATACCTAACGTTTAACCATTCTGGATTTCTTGCATCTGTGAAGCTTTCATTTGTGCAAATATTTTGTTGATTGTCATTCCTGACAATGGACTGCCTTTCTGTTTAACAGTGGGTACGTCATCTAGAAGATGGGTCAATTAGTTATATTGAAGGTATGTTTTTAGGCTTGCACTTAGATTTTTCCTTTTATTCTTGAAATATGTTATCTAAAAGCTGGGTACTGTGGATTTTCATATGTTAGGAGCTAAGCAACCAAATTATATTGTAACTGCTGACGATGTTGATGCGTACCTTGCCATTGAAGTTCAACCACTGGATAATAGGAAGCGGAAGGTACTGATTTTCAATTTTGGCTTCAGCAACTGTGGTAGTTTATGCAGACTGTTATACTGTCAAACGTGCATGTCTTTTGTTCATTGCTTCTCTGTTTTTCTCCCTTGGTCTTCATCATGCTTTTCTGCAAGTTTTCAGTTCGGGCTCAGCTTTGAAATCAAGAGCCCTAGAGTGAGTACACACATATTGGCTACATTTAGGGAAAATAAAGAAGGCATGTGTTGGAGATTGGAATTTCTAAGTGCTAATAGCAATTCTTCTTATGTCATATTTTCAGCATATTCGCATGAATTGGGTTGTAATTGTGTTTCATGTGTTTTGATCTGATTGAAATTTTTTTTATCCTAGTACGATCTCATTCAGATCGCATTCTTCTTTACCCGGTTGAATCTAAAGTTAGAGAAATTATTTCAACCAACCATGTTACAGATTCTATATGTCCTCGTTATGTTGGATATTAATTACTTAGCCTCTGACTTGTTCTCTTCACAATCTAGGGGGAGCTTGTGAAGGTATTTGCTAATGAGCACAGAAAGATTACATGTGGTGGGTAAAATTATGCTTCGTACCCTTCTCATTTATTGTAAATGCTATAATTGGTAGTTCATATCACATCCATGTATCCTCTTTAAAGTGAAAAGGATGGAATGATTACTGTCATAATTAGTAATTTTCCTGTAAGCCATGCTTGTTTGATGTTCTGCTGGTAGAATTTTCAATCTAAACTAACCCAATTAGCCAAGGAAGCACATCATTATTTTTCTTTCTTCTTTCTTTGTGGTGTAGCTAGTTATGCTAAAAAAATGAAAGCCGTTATGTCGAACCTGGCATATTGCTTGATTATAACCAAATTACCAAACTGCTGGCTTCATGTTTCCCAGAATTTTCCATAAATTTTGTTTCAGTCTGTCAGTGAGGATTGTTCCCCGTTTCATGCACCATAAATCTTCTAACTTCTTCTCCTTTTTGTTCGAAGGCCCAATACAGAATATCATAGAAAGGACTTTTCATGAAGGGCATGCATCATACAAAGTTTCATTATCGGTATGGAATCCTCAATGATAATTGTGATTGTTGCCTCAACTGTTCATTGTTCTCTCTTCACTTGCTAAAAGAAGCATGACTGGCTTTATGTAAGCTGTTGATGGCAGACGGGATATCTTGACATATGGGAACCAGCTATATTGGCAGTTAAAAGGGAAGGTTACAGCATCAAGTGTACTGCCAGTGATGTTGTATTCACAGAAAAGTTTTCTCCAAATATGAAAGTATGATCTTATTCCTTTTATCCTTTTTTGATACTCTGATCAATTTGTTTCTCAAGCTGTGATATAAGTGCTTGATTCTAGACAAGGGCCCTTATCAATCCTAAAGGGGTAAAAGAACTTCACTTATTTCATCACTTGGTATCATTAAACCTGCAATATGCCTGAGACCATTTAAGTTCTTTTCTACTTTAACATCCTTCATTTTTGTAAATTCAATTTTCATCTTGAGAGTCTAATTGAGTATCGAAAGCATCATTATCATCCCTCCTATGTTCTTTGAGGGAAATGAAAGGGGAACATGTGAACCAGATTTAAATTTAATTCACTAAAATCATGAAGGAAGGGACTAGACACACTTTGATTCAAATTTAAATTTAATTTACTAAAATACTATAGTATTTTTGTGTTGATGCCTCAAATGTAGGAAAATGTGGAAGCAACTGTAACTGGATTGCTTTCTGCGTGTCCTTGTCCCCATCAAAGTAGCTATTAATTAACTAACTTTGTTTAGATACTTTTCTTGTCCAAGTTACCTATGGGAGAATGTGTTGAGCTTGAATATTTTAGCCATGAGATTTTATATATATATAGTTGTAGTTACTTTTGTACTGGTGAACTGGAACACCAGAAGTCAGTTTGTTAGCCAATATTTATCTCTGGAAAGAAGAGAAATAAATGAGTAGTATATTTGACTAGAAGAATTCCTGGTGTTCGGTGTCCGTCATCCTTTGTCACAGTTTACATATTCAATATGCATAATCAAAAGGCTGTTGTGCCTATGAGAGTTGTGTTCATTTCCATAATTTAGTACCATCACTAAGTCGTTTAAACTCAATCACTAATATGGTCATCGATGCTCAAACTCTTGGCCATGAAGTTTGGAGCGTGTGTGGCCTGAAGTGGTGGGTACTTTCTTGCCTAAACATGGATACAAATGCTGGATGTAGAACAATGGTAAAAAGTTTATCTTTTAAAGCTTTAGCTTTCTTGATATGGACAACTTTTTAGGTGGAAGCATGAAGTGAATGTTACATAAGTAGGAAAAGATGTGCTGTAATGAAAGGAAGTCTTATCAGTTCAAACCTTTTGCTTTCTTAACAAATATCGATATATTAACTTCGTGATTGGACTAGAGTTGAGTAATAGCTTTGTCCAACATTCCTTTTTCTTCCCCTGCAGATTACAATTCCTTATGGAGATGACACGGCATTCTGGATAATAAGTTCAAATGACAGTGAGCGGCTCTTAAGAGCAGAAAACACTGCAGAAGACATTAGCTGGTAATGATCCATGCTTGTTATGTTATGTTACTTTCCTATGCCACCTGAGATCCCTATCAGATTTAAAATATGTTAAGACTTTGGAATAGAGGCCAATGAGGTGCTAATATTTTTCACACGGCATGTTTTGTCTAATGTTGGATGGTAAAGAATCGCGTGGCACTCTTCCTCCACTGAAAGTGAGAAAAAGAAGGAATGAACAAGTTATACGTTAGTTCAGGGGAAGGATTTTCTTATATTATGATCCTGTTATTTGGCATCATGTTGAAATGTAATTGCTGTTCTCTCTCTCCCTGCAGCTCAAGAGATACGATTGTGCTGACTCTGAGGCTGTTCATCTTAAGGGTACTTTTCTGTTTTTCTTCTCATCACATCTCTTTCCTTATTAATATACGGTTTGAATTATGTACGAATTGTACCATCCAACGAGAAAATCTTTCAGAGTCAATATCAGAATGTTGAAAGTTGGAAAAACCAGAGTCCCCAATATTCACAAAATCTACTTCCTAATCATCATTTTTATTCTGTTTTTCACCCTTCTCAGAGCCCGGGAAAATATTTCGTGCATGCAGAAGTTTCAGTTAAATGATATCAAGGGGTAACAATACATTCAGAGGAGGCATCTGTTGCAGTCTGTAGGATGTACCAGATCTGACAATTTGAATGCCTTTATCAAGTTTCAAAAAGTAAAGCAAACGCACGGCAAGAGAAAGGGATTAATGACTGCTCTTGATAATCAGCAAACTTAAAGTTCACAACCAAAATTAGCAAAGGGAATCAAGTGAAGCAGCAACCCTTAAAAGGAGTCCACGATCAAACTTAACATTTGAATATAACTCAATTTATCGATTATGGGTTTGTACGTGCCATCACCATGTTTCATTAGGGCTACAATTGACTCACTGGGTCTCACTCAAGGACCATAAACATCAGTCTGTTTTCTTCTGAGTTCTGTGTGACTGACACTTTAACTAACCTGACTATGGACATGTATATTGAAGCATATAATTCACAGGGTCCATATCCTGTTGCTTATGCAGGCTGGTGATAGAAGGAAAGGGAGGAAAAGGAGTCTGTTCTTCAACAAGTAAAAAAATCTCCTCTTTTACCTTCCACAAATGTTCATTGCCTCATTGAGAATTGCAAGTACAACACAGAATCTTTGGATAGCATGCTGCATAGTTCACAATTTGAATTCGGACTATCTGAAGGTGAGTCAGGTACGCCCAATGAGGACTGGTTGTATAGTTTTTGCATGAAACATACCCTTTCTTCCTTCTGGCCGTAACCCTTTTCTCTTGTAATCTTTTCGATGTAAAACCCCTAGGAAAGCCAGAGGAGGGCATTTTTCACTTCATGTACAAAAATTTTGTTTATTGTTTTGGCTCAATATATACGGAGGAGGTATTTACTCATCAGATCGTTTGTTGAAGCAGCTTATATTGCTCTAAGTGTCCATGGCCTTGTGAACTGGTATGACAATTTGTCTTGGTTTTAATTAGTTATGATGAGATCTTGCCACATGGGGATTGTAAGTGAAGGCTTGCAACTGATGTAACCATTGGCATGACGAATTCTTGTTGAGTCTTCAAGTGATGTCAATGGATAATGTATCCCGTGATTCATAAGTTTAAAAATGAAGACGTGGCAGGAAAAAGAAAAAGGATGCTAAGCAACTCCACACAGGTAAAAGAAACAGAGTAAGGCTATGGAATTCTCCGGCTGTGTAAATTGTCTTTGGGTTGTGACTTGAACAAGTTGATGATTCAGTTTGTAATTGCTTGTTGAAGCTTCTCCCTCCTCATTCAGCATACATTCGCTTGATGTTGTTGGGAGATACAAATTTAGATGGTGAATCAAAGAACAAATCTATTGCAAGTGCAAAATGACATGGTTGATACCGAATGCAACATACTGTGAACTACTTATCTTACCGAAAATCTTGCTGTGAATATCATGCTGTGAGGAAGGGGATTTCGAAGTGGATCTATATGCATTTCGTGATGGTGATTTTTGTTGAAATACCTCATCGGTGTCTCCATTCAGAAACTCGAAACGTGTGCATACTGCTGCCTGATGAAAAAGAAAAACCAGTGATGCGCGAGCCCTGTCGTTTCAATTTTAACAAAAGATTTGTGTAGGGTTGGGTTCTCGGACATGTAGAAGTGCTCCTTGTACGACCCAATGTGGACGCTACTTCTTTCGCAAGTCTCTCCAAAATTGAATATATATATATTTGGGAGTAACATTTGGAAAGGATTTTAGACACCCAAAAGCCCTTTGGGCCAAATATTGGGTGTTTGGCAAAAATTTTGCAAACCCCCTTAAGGAAAATTGGGCATTTAGGGGTGCGCGTGGTAGCGTTTCTCTTCCGTGGAAGAGTTTTTTTTTCGTAAAATGTTATTTTCTATTTCTATTTTAACAATTTCTCGAGTAAACCCGTTTGGAACTACACAAAATTTCTACTCTTGGAATAGAAATGCGTTTGGTAACGCAACAATTTCTCTTTTTTGTATTTATTCGTTTTTATTCTTGCCCACGGATCGCCGCCCGTCCACCGATCGCCGCCAGCTGCCCTGCCGCCGCCACCGACCTCCGCCGCCCGGCCATCGGCCGCCGATGATCGTGGCCGCCGCGGGGCGTGCGGCGGCGGACGGGGTGACGCGGTGGAGGACGGGCGGCGGCGGGCGGCGGCGGCCGGCGACCGCGGCGGCGGCGGCGGTGGCTCGGCGGTTGGAGGTGACCGCGGCAAGAGAAAGAAATAAAACAAAAATAAAAAAGAAAATTTGCTTATTTCTAGAAATTGTTCCCTGGACAAGAAGCAATTTTTTTTTGTTTTCGTTTATTCCCCGGCTAACTTTTCTATTCCAGGGAATAAAAAACAACTTGCGTTACTAAACGGGTTTTTTTTTGTTCCTAACAAAAGAATAGAAATTTTGGGGAAAAGAAATGTTGTCATGCGGCCCTGAAGGCTAAAAGCCCAAGGCAAGTCGAAAGCCGCCTTGGGTTTTCAGCTTTCTTGGCATGCCCATATGATATCATACAACTTTTTTTGTGTTTTCGAAACTATCCTCACCAAACTTTTTGTATTTTTTTTCATTTTTACCCTCGTTTTGTGATGCTTTTCATCTTCCTTGAGCTGCGAGGAGCCAGCAACGGCTCGAGTGACGCTAGCGTGCTCGTGGTGACCGTCGTTGGAGGGTCAGGCGACCTGCAAAGGTCGCCTTCTGAGTCGCTGCAACTTGCGAGGGGTCACCCAACCTAGATCGGCGGCCCCCTTGTTGTGGTCACGTGGCATGGCGACCCACGGAGGTTGCTGCAACCTAGATCTAAGTTGTGGCTTGGAGAGGTCACGGAAGCAAAGGGAGTCCCCGCGGGTGGTGGTGACGGCGGTAGTGACGATGGGGAAAGAGGCGTCGATGATGCGGGGGCGGAGGGAGAGGTCGAGGGCGGCAGCCTTGGGGTAGTGGGCGAGGGCGATGGGGAGGTGTCAGATCGCCGAGCTTTTGCTTTTTTGTGGTTCTCAAGAAGAGAGATGGTGGAGAAGAACATGGAGGAGAAGATGATGGTGGTTAAGATGAGGAGGAGAAGATGTTGTGATGATGAGTTTGACAATGCGATCTCGACAACACGCGACCAGGCAGCCCTCGCCAAGGTCATGCAACCTTAGGCAGCCTTTGCCTGGGTTGCATGACCCTTGTCAACCCCCCCGGGCGGCTCTCGTTGACGGTCTCTGACAACTACTGGAGGTCTTCAACCTGACACATCGATCGCCAACGTTAGATTTCGATAGCCGACGTCTGCCTACCCTTTGCCAACTAACTATTTTTTTCCCTTTTTTAATTACAAAAGTCCTTTGTAAATGTAAATTTCTCAAAACACTATTATGCTCAAAGGTACTTCACAAATGACTCTTAGATTACAATTTACTAAACGCGATTTACATTTTACAAAACTCATTTGATTTAAAGCCTTTTGCATTTTCCTAAAAAAATTTCCTAAAAGTCCAACTAAACGCACTTTATATATGGAAGTTGAACTTGGGAAATCAATAGTAAAAGCATAAGCAGAAAACCAAAGTACTTAGAGCGTGAGCTCCTCTTTTTTTGACTCAATATTCTTACTTGGGTTTTACTTTATGTTCTATTCATCGTACAAAGCTATCATTCATCAATCATTTGGTCGATTTTATCATTTCGAGAGGTAGCACCTCTGAAAGAGCATGCGAAGTGTCCACGCTTTGAAAATGGTCGTGCCGATTTGAGACAAAGGCCATTCGACTAGCTTGGGAGATGATTGCAAAATTGGACCTATCATTAAGAGAAAAACATGTGTGCTTCCGTCGTCATTCAATGGACGTATTGAGAAAATGCACTAAACATTAGTTCAAATACTTAAATAACTATGCACGTACCATCGTTCGAGCACAACAATGCGAGATAATTTGACGGTTGCTTTTCAAAATTTCTCACTCTAGAATAAAAATTATCAAACCCATTCATCATAATCATTGTCTAGATTGAACTTCAACATCTCCTTGCAAAAAAAATAGATCTAGTAAACCTTGGGAGGAGAATTTCTTCCCAGAAATCAAGTCAACTAAACCGGGCAGATGTCAAATGCTAATTTATTTATTTGATTTTTTTTGGATTCTAGAAAACCAACGATGACCATCCATTTGGTCCACTAGGCTCGGGTAAATACAAGAATTGACCAGTTGCGAGTATTTTTATTTTTGCTAACATGTCGCTTTTTCTATGATGTCAATTTATATTCGGTCTATGGATCGATGCCAAGTGGCTACATATTTCTATTTTATCGGTCATGCACGTTTCTAAAGTCAAAGTGGTGATTATAACTTTGGCAAGGCAACAAATAGATGGTTAGGCGTATGTAGGTCCTAGAATGGGTAGGGTGTTTTTCCAACCTGAGCCTATCCTGTGAGTATGGGTTCCAAGTTGGAACCACTTTGAAATATTGTTTCCATGATACCTCGTACTACCTTGTATTTTTCAAATTTGTTTTGTTGAATAAAAGATTATTGCAGTTCTAGTTCCTAATACATTGAAAATTCAGTGCAAAATATAAGTAGATAACAGTGTAAAATAAACGTCTATGGTTCTAATAGTAACATAATTTGAAAATGATAATGATATCGAGAGTAGAAAAAAAAAAACGAAATTAAATCAGCCCTAGATAGGGAGCGAGGTGAAATGGGGTTGGAAATTGCCGATTAGTTAGGGGTTTACACATCTAAATGTGAAGTCTTCATTAAGGCAAAGTAATGAATAATCAATTACATATATATCTATTTAAAAATATCATATAGGCTACCATATGCCCTTGTACACGATACCTTATATAAGGCACGGGATGCTAGGTAGTAGGTGTATCTGTCAAGGTAAAATTACAAAAAAATTGTCCATACACCTATTATGTGAATGTTAATTTAGCTCTAAATTTTTCGATTTAACAAATATAGTGCTAAATCTTTTAATAATATATCAATTTAGTCATTTCGGTCAATTTTAATTATAAATTGTTGACATAAATGTCAGTTGTTTTAATACGTATAACTGATGCTGACATGAATATTTTTTATATACTTTTATTTTCTTTTTCTTTCTTTTCCTCAAGTGTCAACTGGCCAACCTTTGTCTGTTACTGACAAAGGCCAACAACCCTCATCGACCATTAGGTGATGGCCATGGAGCTCTTGTTGTTCGCAAGCAAAGGCTGCCCGAACGACCCTTGTAAAGCCACCACCTCGATGGTCACCTTCATCTGTGGTTGGCAAGCAGCGTGATCTTGATCTCTGGCCAATCCTCGCCTATGGTCATGTTGGACTTGCTAGAAAAAAATAAAAATAGTTGACAAAAGAATTCCAATATACTATTAATGTGATTATCGACTGTGCACATAGAGTGACCGGTGTCCCCGTTAGTGACATGCCTTCAACCAAAATTTGGTTGCAAAGACTATATTGACAAATCATTAATAGGTCCGATGACTCAATTAACGAAGTCGAAATGATGAAAGTCGAATCGACGTCCATACAACGGGTCTATGACTCTTTTAATAATTCTCCCAAATGCTAAGCCCCAAAACCGACCATATATCCATTGATTCCATAAATCGAAACGCACAATACGATTATAAAAGCTTTCGAAAATACAGAATGCAATCATCATAAACGGTTCTCATCACGATCGCCGTGTATGATAAGCGTAGTATGATAAGCGTATTCTGTCGCCCTCGTTCCAAAAGTCTTGATGCTAGAATCACTACTAACTCCTGCAGACGTGGATCGCCTGTTGCCATTTTTCCAAGAAGAAGAAGAAGAAGAAGACCAAGACGAAGAAAGGGAGGTCGTCGCACTCTTTTCACGTGGGGGGCAGGAGCAAATTTCTGCAGAAAGCAAGCAGCAGAAGAAGAGAGAGAGAGAGAGAGAGAGGTGTTTGACCGATGGCGCCAACTTTTTGGGTTTTGGGCAATTTCGGATTCCCGCCATTTCGTCATCCGCTAATCCCTCCTCCTCCTCCACCTCCTCCCGCCTTCGATCCCACCGCCGCTTCCCCCCCGCCCCTCTCCTCCCGCACGACCAAGCTCTGATCTTTCCCTCCCTTTCTCTCTCTACCTCCTTCTCTCTCTTCTGGGTTTTCATTGCCTTTCCAGTTCGAGCCCCCTTATTCCCCCGATTCGGGTTGCGGTTTCTGGGGGTCCCGATTCGACCGGGAAAGGGAGGAAAGATCCGGGGCGATGGGATCCGCTGCCTTATTGGACTCCGCCGCCGCGGCGACGGCGACGGGTAACGCTCCCAGCGCCGCCTCCACCGATGACGACTCCTCAAAGTCATCGCCCGGTAAAAGATTTTGAACTTTTTCTGTTCTTTGTTCGATGGGTTTCGCGCATTTCGCGTGTTCCATTTAATGTGCGTCTTGCTCCCCCCCCTTTTTCTGTTTCGCGTTCGCCCCTTTTTTCTGGAAGGGGTTGTCATTTAAGGACTTGCTTGGTTCTGATTCCCCTTATCGGATTCGGGTGTTGTTCGTGCTTGCATTCCATATGGGTACTTACCAAACTCGCCCAGTTCTCCTGGATGTTTTATGAATTTTCTCCCGGTTTGGTATCTTTTTGAAATCTGGGTTTCGCGTCGCTTCCGCCCACCGTGACGTTTCGTGCTGTTTTGTGTTGTTAAGAGAGTCTCGCTCTCTCTCGTTCTCTCTCGCTCTCGATTGGGTTTTCTGAGATTTGCATTTTTTTGCGCTGCTTCTTTTTTTGCTGGGGTTCTTTCACTGGTATCGTTCGTCTTACTTTTGTCATCTTCGTTTTCTTTTGGGTTTTTTTGGGTTGATCTTGGTTTTTGATAGTTGGACTGAGTATTTTTGTTTTTTGTTTTTTTCTTCTTTGGTCTTCTTTATCTTACCGTGTTGAATGGGTTATGTACTCATAGGGATGGCGAGGAAACAAGGCAAGGAGAAGGCTGCTGTTGCTAATCCTAAGAAGGCATCAACAGCCAACAAGAAGGAAAGGAAGCGGAGTTCACCGCAGGATGGTGAAGAAGCTACCGGTTCCCGCAAGATGCCGAAGCGGGCTGCCGCATGCACGGATTTCAAGGAAAAGTCCGTGCTTATCGATGACAAATCATCTCTGATCGAGACGAAGAAAGCAAAGTTAGCTGAGGAAGAGTTTCTGGCGATTGGCCTTACTGCTGGGAGAGAAGAGGGTCGGCCAAATCGGAGACTCACTGAGTTCATTTTGTACAATGAAGAGGGAGTCCTGCAGCCCCTCGAGATGTTGGAAGTTGATGATCTGTTTATCTCAGGTCTGATTTTGCCTCTCGAAGAAAGCGCTGAAAAGGAGAAAGACAAAGAGAATGCTGTAAGGTGCGAAGGGTTTGGACGGATTGAATCATGGTCTATATCCGGTTACGAAGAAGGGTCGCCGGTGATATGGCTTTCGACTGATATGGCTGATTACGACTGCCTCAAACCGGCAGCTAGCTACAAGAAATACTACGATCACTTTCTGGAAAAAGCCCGTGCTTGTGTGGAGGTCTACAAGAAGCTCTCCAAATCTTCTGGAGGAGATCCTGACTGCAGTCTTGATGAGTTGCTTGCTGGGGTGATACGTGCAATGAGTGGAAGCAAGAGCTTTTCCAACGGATCATCAATCAAAGATTTTCTTATTTCTCAGGGCGACTTCATCTACAACCAACTGATAGGCTTGGATGAGACTTCAAAAAGTGATCGTATGTTTATAGAATTGCCTGCTCTAGCTGCTCTTAGAGATGAGTGTAATAAGCATGGCAATTTTGCACAGGCGAAATCGGCATCTTCTGGTAAAGGCATAGTCATTGGTTCAAAATCTATAGATGGAGAGGCAGCAGCTCAGTATGGTTCATCTGCTGGAGGGGCTGAGGAAGATGAGGACGTGAAATTGGCTAAATTGTTGCAAGAAGAAGAGTACTGGCAATCAAGGAAACAGAAAAAGAACCAGGGTTCAGCTTCTGGATCATCCAAATTTTACATCAAGATTAATGAAGATGAAATAGCAAATGATTACCCTTTACCTGCTTATTACAAGAATGATGAGCAGGAAACAGATGAATTTATAGTCTTCGACAGTGAACTTGATATGGTTGACATTGATGATCTCCCAAGAAGTATGCTTCATAATTGGTCACTTTATGACTCTGACTCTAGATTGCTATCTCTGGAGCTTCTTCCAATGAAATCCTGCGATGATATTGACGTTACAATCTTTGGATCTGGCATAATGACTGCTGATGACGGAAGTGGATTCTGTCTTGACACGGACACCAATCAATCTTCCCCAGTTGGTTCTGGAGCCCAGCACGTGGATGGAATGCCTATCTACCTCAGCGCAATAAAGGAATGGATGATTGAATTCGGATCATCAATGGTTTTCATATCGATTCGGACAGATATGGCTTGGTATGTTGCTGCTAAAATATTCTGCTCGTCTTTCCCGTACTTTTTGTGCACTTGATTTCAGGTTTGCATGTACTTAATGAAGTCACATGAACGCAAATTTAGAGTGCACCTGCCAAGATCGAGGCAAAAGCATATGCATGACACGTGCGCGTAATGAGATAGGCGAGATTGGTTTCCATTTTCATAATTTATGAAATCCGAAAATTGAAAGAGCCACTCAGATAAAAGCAGATATTAAAGAGTGAATAAGTATCTACTGACATAAATGCAACACTCCGGAGACTCTATTTCTGTCATGACATATGGAATACGTTTTAATTGCACATTTCAACTTAGCATTAGATTCTATAGTATGGACATCATGTTATTTAAAATAAGATAATATATCGGTCCCCTTTTTTTGGCAATTTGGCTATTATGGATATATGTACAATGGGGCCAGATATGGTTAAATTGAAAGCATCATGTAAAGTATGAATTAAACAATTTTCTGTTTGATAGGTAAGTTTTGCGATGCATTCCGGTGCAAGCGTCAAGGATCGAACCTCTCTTGTGTCCCTGAACCCCACAAGCCATGCCACTAGGCCAACTACCTAGTGTGAAAACATAAACAGAGTTAAAAAGAATATAAAAGGCTAGATACGCATAATTGACGTCATTCTAAGTGCATCTCTAGATAGAGACTTCGAGTATTGAAATATGCTAGACTAGGTTTTTGATCTATTAAGAAATATTCTAAGCTTCTTCTGTTTTGGGTATTTGCCCCTTTCCTGACTAGATTTTCCTCAATTAAGTTAATGGTATCGTGAAATGGCCTAGCTATATCATGTCTACTTAGTGAGGTAAATGAAATTGGCAGGTGTCTGTCTCTGTGCTTGGCGGGAATCGCACTTGAGTGTGCTTACCTTGCCTAGATAGTCAAAAAGTGCAAACACGTGTTATACGTCACCTGAGCATTGAACCTATGAGTCCATCAAATTTGTTGGCATTGCATAGAACAACGTACTTTTGACCTAAGAATATACTTTCGTGTCAATGAAGAGAGTATGATGATTTTGTTTTCTCTTAAATGTTGAAATCCTTTGGAAAGTGGACTGATGAGGGTTTGATTTGTCTGTATATTCAGGTACAGACTCGGGAAACCATCAAAGCAGTATGCTTCATGGTATACTCCTGTACTTAAGACAGCAAG
Source organism: Eucalyptus curtisii (assembly GCA_017140595.1). Taxonomy (NCBI): domain Eukaryota; kingdom Viridiplantae; phylum Streptophyta; class Magnoliopsida; order Myrtales; family Myrtaceae; genus Eucalyptus; species Eucalyptus curtisii. The sequence goes on along the minus strand of CM029502.1, from coordinate 247,281 downwards.
GGTTGGAATAAGCATAATTACAATGCTGAAGGAGCAAAGCCGAGTATCAAAACTTTCATTTGCAGATGTCATCAAGAAAGTCTCAGAGTTTGACAAATCTCATCTGGCTTATATTTCTTCTAATCCAGCAGCTGTTGAAAGGTATGTGGTGGTGCACGGTCAAATAATACTGCAACTGTTTGCAGCATATCCTGATGAAAAGATCAAGAAGTGTTCCTTTGTGGTTGGTCTTTCAAAGAAAATGGAGGAGAGACACCACACCAAGTGGCTTGTGAAGAAGAAGAAGATTTTGCTGAAGAACCTGCCAAACTTAAATCCAAGGGGAGCTATGGGACCTGTTTTACCTAAGAGAAAGGCCATGAAGGCGACAACAACCAGGCTTATCACTAGAATATGGGGTGAGTATTACTCCAACTACTCACCAGAGGAAATAAAAGAGGGAACAGGCACGGATGCAAAAGAGGAGGATGACATTGAGGAGCAAGAGGAGAATGAAGAGGATGAGAATGAAGACATATCAGTAAATCCAGAGGAAAGTCCGAAAACTGGTTCAGCAACTAGGCGAAGTAAGCCTTCCTCTACACATAAAGAAGTTAGATGGCACGGGGAGTCCATGGGTCAGACATCTTCAGGTGAAGCTCTGTATAGACAAGCTGTTGTCCATGGTGAAACAATTGCTGTAGGAGATGCAGTAGCCTTGGAAATCGAGGATTTAGATGAGCTTCCTATGCTGTATTATGTGGAATACATGTTTGAAACATCAAGAGGAAGCAAAATGTGCCATGGACGAATGATGAAGCGAGGAACTCAAACCATCCTCGGAAATGCTGCTAATGAGAGAGAGGTATTTCTGGTGAATGAGTGCTCAAACATCGCACTAGCGGATATAAAACAAACTGTTGTGGTAAATATTCGTTCAAGACCTTGGGGATACCAATATAGGAAAAGTGATGCCGACGCTGATATGATCGAGCGGACAAAAGCAGAAGAGAGAAAGAAGAAAGGATTGCCACTTGAGTATTACTGTAAAAGCTTGTATTGGCCTGAGAGAGGTGCATTCTTTAGTCTTCCTCGGGATACAATGGGTCTTGGGTCAGGAGTTTGCCACTCATGTAAAGTGAGGGAAGTTGAAAACGAGAAGGGAACTTTCAAATTGAATTCATTGAAGAATGGTTTCATCCACAATGGGGTTGACTATCTTGTTCATGATTATGTCTACATAAGCCCCCATTTCTTCACTGAGGAAAGAGCAGAGACCGGAACTTTCAAGAGTGGGAGAAATGTGGGCCTGAAGGCTTACGTAGTATGCCAACTTCTGGAAATAATCTGTCCCAAAGAGTCCAAGAAAAATGAGGCAAACTCTACTCAAATGAAAGTCCGGAGATTTTACCGACCGGAGGATATCTCAACTGAGAAGGCATATTGTTCTGATATCCAGGAGGTGTATCCTTGGTCCCATTATAGTTGTCAAACCTATTACATGTTAAATTCTTGATTTCACCGTTTGATTGCATTTCTACAATTATAAGGTACTCTTGCTGTTTAAGAACACATTTAAATTCGTAATTGTTGATTGTAGGTCTACTATAGTGAGGAAATGCAAATATTGAATATCGAGAGCGTTGAAGGCAAGTGTGAAGTAAGGAAGAGGAGTGACATCCCATCTTGTGATTCTCCAATGATGTTTCAGCATGTTTTCTACTGTGAACATCTATATGATCCTTCAAAAGGATCACTCAAGCAGGTAATCTCCTAGATTCTCTCCCAGCAACTTTGATTCATTTTGTAATGTAAAAGAACTAAAACGGGGTGTTTAGCGGGAGTGTCCTTTACCTGTTTCATTTCTATAAAATTGAAGTAGTAATCACAATCATAGTGGTCAAGTTAAGGGTTTTTTTTTTTTTTTTTCGGCATTGGTCGATTTAAGGTTCCAATCGTGAATCAAAAGATGCATTGTTTGTACCATGAATCTAATTCATGGTAAATGATAAGATTCGTAACAGCTTCAATGGATTGAAGAGGTAGAGTAGCTTACTGAATTAGGTATTAATTTGGAGAATTGATTAGACGATAAGGTATTATTTAAATGGATCGCATATCATGATTACACTGTCTAATTGATAAGACCCTGGCATACCGATGGTCAATTTATATATTCTCTAAAATGAAGTGATCAAATGTGCTTTCAGTTCTGTAGAAGTACCCATCCTTTCCTTGATGAAGCAGCTGTGTTCATTTCATCCCCCTTCCATTGATCTTATTAGATGCGATTGTTGTTAAATTGAACTCTGACAATAGTGTAGAAATATAAAGCAGAGAATGGTCAATTCTCCATTTTTTTTCCCTTTAATGGTTAGCATGTCTATGGTATATCTCTTTGTGTTCAACATAACCAAAATAAGGTTTCAGCCTCAAGTACACTGTTCAATCTTAAACTAAAGATGCTTAACTTAGGATTATGATGAGTTTACTTCTTAAGTCTTTAAAACATCAAATCTTAGGTAGGCAATAAAAGTTAGACCTGAGAGGTTTATTTGGCTAATTCTAGAATTAATTAACCATCAATTGAAACTTGAATGGGAAACAAATCATGACAATATCTTGACCTTATTGCATGATAATTACACAATTTGGGTAGAATGGACTTGTATATGAATCTAATAGAATTTGTACAATCTGAATCATAAGTCCTGTGATTGTAGCAACATCAATTGTGATTATGGACTTTCCCTTTATTCCTTTTCCCTTTTCTTGGGTTGGCATGATGGATCCTGTAAGTATGTAAAAGGTGGAGGCGCAAGATAATAATTCTCTCTATTCTTTGTTGATAGTTGCCAAGTCACATTAAACTCAAGTATTCGGTCGGATTGGATACTGATGCTGCATCTAGAAAGAGAAAAGGGAAGTCCAAGGAAGGAGAGACTGATTTGGAATCGGAGAAACAGAGGGAAACATCTCAAGGGAACAATTTGGCCACATTAGACATTTTTGCTGGTTGTGGAGGCTTATCAGAGGGACTGCAACGATCCGGTAACTTCCCTTCGTAACTTTTGGTGATCATCTTACTTGTCTATGCACAAGTCAGCAGCGACTTGTCTATTCTGACTTGGGAAATCTCCAATATGCAGGAATTTCGACCACAAAATGGGCAATAGAGTATGAAGAGCCTGCTGCAGATGCATTCAAGCTCAATCATCCAGAGTCGTTGATGTTTGTCAATAACTGTAATGTAATCCTGAGGTAGGCACAATCTTTAGGAAGTTTTTTCTCTCATACAACCAAGGAACCATCCAATTGTAACTGTTCTGAGCTTGAAGAGAATGCTAATGCAGGGCCATAATGCAAAAGTGTGGGGACATTGATGACTGCATTTCAACCCCGGAAGCAGCAGAGCTCGCAGCATCTTTAGATGAGAAGGAGAAAAGTAACTTACCTTTTCCAGGGCAAGTAGATTTTATCAACGGAGGACCTCCCTGTCAGGTTATCTTTATCTTTCCTGCAGGCCATCCCTACTCTCTATGGTTTGTTATCATGACTCGGACGCATGCTGAGACCAATTAATGTTCCTACCAGGGCTTTTCTGGAATGAATAGATTCAACCAAAGCACATGGAGTAAAGTTCAATGCGAGATGATACTAGCATTCTTATCATTTGCTGATTACTTTAGGCCCAGATACTTCCTCTTGGAGAATGTGAGGAATTTTGTGTCCTTCAATAAAGGGCAAACATTTCGCTTGACTCTCGCATCCCTCCTTGAGATGGGGTATCAGGTAGAAACTTGCTAGTCTGCTGAAAAGGCAAATAGCTGTCAGAGAATTTCTTTTTCATTTTCATTTTTCTGAAAGATATGTTAACTTTTGCACATGAATATTTGTTCCGGAGAGACATTAATGTGCATGCATACACATTATCTTTTTAGGTGAGGTTTGGCATTCTGGAGGCTGGAGCATATGGAGTTTCTCAGTCTCGGAAGAGAGCATTCATATGGGCAGCCTCTCCAGAAGACGTTCTTCCAGAGTGGCCAGAGCCCATGCATGTCTTTGCTGCTCCTGAGCTGAAAATCACATTGTCAGAGAATTTGCAGTATGCTGCTGTTCGAAGCACTGCCAATGGAGCTCCTTTCCGTGCAATGACTGTCAGGGATACAATTGGAGATCTGCCAGCTGTAATAAATGGAGCATCTCAGATAAATCTGGAGGTAATATTGCAGATTAAGAATGTTGTGTCAAATCTTACCAGATAGGTTAACCTTGCTATATACTTTTCCTCTGTGCAGTATCAAAACGATCCTGTCTCATGGTTCCAGAAGAAAATAAGAGGAAACATGGCAGTTTTGACTGATCATATATCTAAAGAAATGAACGAGCTGAATTTAATCAGATGTCAGAAAATTCCAAAGCGGCCAGGTGCTGATTGGCGTGACCTTCCGGAAGAAAAGGTAGATACCAATTTTTTTTTTTTTTTTTTAAATTTGGTGGCTATGATAAATAATATGCTATGTGTGATGTAACTAATATTCAACTGTTTATTGTCCTCTCATCAAATGCAGGTTAAATTGTCAAATGGACAAGTTGTTGATTTGATACCATGGTGCCTTCCAAATACAGCTAATCGGCACAACCAGTGGAAGGGGCTATTTGGAAGATTAGACTGGGAGGGGAACTTTCCAACTTCCATCACAGATCCTCAGCCAATGGGAAAGGTTGGGATGTGTTTTCACCCTGATCAGGACAGGATTCTTACAGTTCGTGAATGTGCCCGATCTCAGGTAAGAAAGTCAATTTCTTCTCTCTGCATTGCCTCTCATGTCTATTATCATCTTCCTCTCCTTGACTTGGAGCAAGGATTATGATGTAGTTTGAAGTACAAAAAGGGATCAGATATAGCTTCAGTGTCTGCTGATTTGGATGAAGTAAGAGAAACATATCATGCTTTTCTGATTTGCAGCTTTTTTCACCTGCCTTGAATGGATTGTTACCCTCCTTTGCTAATGTTGGAATCTGTCTAGGGTATCTGGTGTATGGATACAAAACTAAGTTCTCTTGTTAATGTTACTTGAAAGGGGACAGCATAAAAAGGAACCATTTTATGTAAACACCACAGTGGAATGTGGAATTAAGGACAAATTTAACAATCCACAGAGATTGTTCAATCTCACTCAACGCAAATTGATTGATGCATGGGTTTAAAAAGGGTGACGCTCCTTTCCCTTATCACTTTTATGTACTTTGGGTAGCCAATGCTAATTTGCTTCTGTTTTATTTTTTATATCTTAGATTTATGGTTGTCAAGTTATCATCTAAATTGTCCAGTGGAATGCTAGTTACCAGAATTGTGAATTGCATAAACTAACAAATTTCAGAGGCTTGCAGAGATAAATATGTAATATTGAATTCAATGCGGGATGACATGCTATGTATTTTCCTAATGACAAACTAATTTTTGCCGAAGGATGAAACTTGAACTTCTCAAATTGTAATTTTCTCATCTCCCTCCTCTCTCCGTCTACTTATGCGACTTCCTGTTTGATTCTGGGGTGATTTGTCGAGGATTTTGGTGATGTAAATTCATAAGCTATGTCTTCATTCTTTTGAACTTTTATTGAGAAATAACTTCTTCAGCAAGTTAGCAAGGGTTAAGGGTGACCGGGGATTCAGCGTCTGGTTCAATAGGTTTGGCCTGGCAAACAAGTTGTGCAGGCTGTTCAGTCAGTGAACTGAATCTAGAATTGCATATGATTTGGATGTTCAGACTCTTAGAGTAATAAATTCGCGACAAGATTGCCCTACTAAAATGACAACCATTAAGACCCTGAATAGCATCTTGTTGGGAATTGTGCCCTGACTATGGATCTAATTTGATCGTATATGAATTCTCATTATTGTATGATTCTTGCAGGTATCCTGTTCACACCTAGTCAAAAAATGTTTTCTGTATGAATTGCATTGTTTTTTTTAAACCATGGATTACAGTCTAATAGACCATAATTCTATTCTCAATTAGGCAAGAGCTTGCATTAAAGGTGACTTTTCACTTAGGTAATGGTTCACACCATAGTCCTCTCGACTCTTGAACTGCTATATGGCATTACTACTTCTGCATATGTTACTTGCGATGGTAGTTGATGGAATCATGCATACCAAAAGGCAGTTATTTACTCTTAACAGTAGCTTTATGAATGTCTAATTTTAATGTATTGTCAATGCAGGGCTTCCGTGACTCCTATCTGTTTGCTGGACACATTCAGCACAGGCACAGGCAGATTGGTAATGCTGTTCCGCCACCGCTGGCATATGCACTTGGAAGAAAACTCAAGGAAGCTATGGACAGCAAGAGGGTCTAATTTGGAGATCGGGCAGGCATTAAAACGAGCGAATTCACATTCCCAGATTTCTCTCTATTTTGACAGAACAGACAGAGAGCAACTGAAGAAAATTTGCTGATGGGCGAAAGCGAGTGTTCAGGCCTTTTGATCCTTATTGTCTTGAATATCATTTGCAGGGATTGCATTCCTGAATTGGAAGAAGTCTCTTCAAACAGAAAATCAAAAACAAGACCGGCTTGAGTTGCTGTACAGAGAATTTGCTTCCTATTATATACAAACTAGGGACATGCGCGAGGGATTCATCTATGTTGCTGATGATCATGTAGGAGAACCTGCTTTGTACATTAGATTAGCTGTGGTCGCGTAGATCATTCTGGTTATAAAAAGTTTTGGCTTTTACAAAATTAGCTCTTTTACCAATGGTTGTTTTTTCTAGTATGTGAAGTAGAAATCGATCGAAAGCCAACAGCGTGCAGGTTGGCTCGGGCAATGGTGAAGCAGCTCCGGGTTTGCATAGTTTTCAGGTAGAAATTGCTGCAGCTGAAACCTAATCAGTACCCAGTCACTGAACCCATCTCTGGTATTATCATCTTTGTCTGCATACAAATGCTAAAAGACCCTTTATAGTAAGCCAAAGAAAAAGTCCAACAGATTCCAAGTGCTTCATAGATCATCAATTTGTCAGGAAAATAAACATGCGCATCTCGATCGATTTGTCTATGTATATATATATATAATTGGGCTTGGTCTGGTCCATCTCACCTGCACGAGGTTTGGGCACGCCTAGCTGGCCACCCAACCGTCAATCATGTCTGTCGACGCTAGGATAACAGCTTCCGAGTTAAGGTCAACATCTGTGAGCCAAAGTGAATAAGTTGACTCATAGGTTCTCATCTACTGTCAATTAATGACTACTAGTTCCCTCTTAGACTGGTTGTTCGCATTAATAGCTATAGCCAGGATAACTAGACTTTATATATCACCCGTTGCAATCTTGTAATAACTTTTCTGAAGATACTCCAATCCTCTTTCCTTTTAAGCTTATCTAAAGTGTTTTTTTCTGTAACTTTTTGCAACTCAATGTGATAGCAACCGCATTACTTGAATTGGAAATTGAAAATAGCCATTTCGCATCTATTCCTTCACAACCTAATAATCCGTACGTTACGTTGCAACAGTGTTCTATTCCCTATAAGAATTCAAATAAAATGTTCTTTCCAGTTCTTTATTTGACTTTGCTGTTCCATCCTCGGTTAGGAAATAGGGGGGATGGCTTGCATTTAGAAATGAAGAGATCGCTTGCTTAATCAATCTTCGTTCTCATGGTATTCCTCCTTGACTACCATCTGTTTGCTAGAAACATTCTGGATATTTTGGCTTCTTTTTTTTTTTTTTTTGGTCTTACTGTATTTCTACTCTAATTTTCGCTCAAACGTTTTATTTTTACTCTGCTTCTTAATAGGGCGTGAGAGTTGAAACCCACATATAAAATTAAATCGTCCCCACCCGAACCCCTAAGAAGTAGGAATTCGAAGCGCTCATCTCCCCATAGGAAGGGATCGAAAGACAACAGCGTGCAGGCTGGCTCAGGCAAAAGTTGAATCAGCTCTGGGTTCTCGGAGTTTTTGTGGAGAAATTGGTGCAGCTGAAACCAAAGTATGATCTTTGTCTGCATACAACATGCTAAAAGACCCTTTATAGTCAGCCAACAAATTCCAAGCGCCTCATAGATCATCAATTTGTCCTTTGTGCCATTTATTCCGTGCCGCCTTTTGCTTCACCATTAATTCGGGTTACACACGGAGTCTGAGTCGATCTTCGGGATTAGCATGATGAAACCCAGGCCAAGGCAAGGCATTCACATGTTCACGACAATTGACTCAGCAGTTCATTTTGTTTAGAAAACAAGTGAAAGCAGGGAATTCTCTCGGGTGGGCGCGCCCGAGAGCACGCCGCGCCATATTCATCCATTCACGTCAATTATTGGGCACCTCCACGGCGATCTGACTCGGGTGAACGAGAATGCCGTGCTCCCAGAATTACATCTCAAAGTAATTTTACGAAATTAATGATGGATTAGAGAAGGGTAAATTGGTGGCATGAGAAAAAAAGGGAGCTGACGAGAAGACAAACCGCTACATCATCTAACAAAACAAACTCTAGTTTATTCAATCACCATCACATCAGTGCCCATGTAGGCCATACCGAAAAAATACAAAAAATCTGACCGGAACCGGCTGCCCTAGAACCACCCGATCCGTTTCCTGATTCTAATCTTTGGAGGTTGGTTTCCAGGTTTCAGGTTAGGATCCGATTGCCCCGATTCTAAACAACACATTTCCTAACAATGATTTCTCAATAGATTAAAAATATTTGTTTGGTGGAGAGATGATTATGGTCGGGTTTGCGGAGTTTTTCAAGGAGAAATTGTTGCTGCTGAAACCGAATCAGTACCCATTCGCTGAGCCTATCTCTGGTCTTATCAACTTTGTCCGCATCCAACATGCTAAAAGACCCTTTTTTCAGCCAGAAAAAAAGTCCAACTGACAGGATTCCACGCTCTTAATAGATCATCAATTTGTCCGGAAAATAACTCTGCGCATCTCGATCGATTCCGTGCCGTCCTTTTGCTTCACCACCAATTCGGCTAACACACAGGGCCAAGTCGATTTTCAGGGTTAGCTTTGATGGAAACCCAGGACAAAGCAAGGCACTCCGGATTCATGAGTATATTGATTCAAAGTTCGTTTCGTCTAATCAAAGAGGAAAACAAGTGAAAACTGGGGAATTCTCATGCATGATTAGAGATGCAAAATTTGCCCTCAACGTGATGACATATTCCAGTAAGCACGCCCGGGAAGCGTGCCGCACCATATTCGTCCATTCAAATCAAATATCGCGGCACCTCCATGGCGACTGACGCGAGTGAAGAAGAACATTTGTGCTACTGGAATTTTATATCTAAAATTGATTTTGTAAAATTAATGACGGCATAAGCAAAAAGGGAGCTGACGAGAGGTCAAACCACTGCATCATCTAACAAAACAAATTCTGGTTTATTACATCGCCATCGGTGCCCATGCGGACAATACAAAGAAAAGCAAGTAGTCCTAAGACCTATGCTTTTCTAGGAAACCCGACCGGAACCAGCCGCCCTAGAACCGCCCGATCTGATTAAATTTTGGAGGTCGGTTTCCTGGTTTCAGGTTGGTCGGGAACCTATAGCCTCGACCGTAAACAACACAACTCCAAGCAATGATTTCTGAATAGATTAACAGAGATTTATTTTGTGGAGAGGAGGTTGTGGACGAAATCCTTGACCTTGAGGATCAACTGGGTGGACTGGGCCACCTCCGGGAATATGTAGAAGGCGTGGAACATGGTCGGGAACTCCACCAGCTCCGCCGCCTTGCCGGACCTCCTCAGCCACTCGAAGTACCTCTTCTGCCAGTCCCTCAGCGGGTCGAACCCCCCGACGAACACCACCGTCGCCGGGAACCCCTCCAGCCCCGCCACGTCCGCCGCGTTCGGCCCGCTCACGTTCACCGCCCCGTGGTCCCGGTCCGCCCCCTCCGGCAAGAACGCCCTCCAGCACCAGTCCGTCCGAGGCACCGACACCAGCGGCGCTCCCGTCAGCCGGATCTCCGATTCCGTCCGCTCCGCGCCCCCGAAGTAGGGCTGGATCGCCACCAGCCCCACCACTCGGACTCTCGCGAGCTTCCGCTCCGGCAGGGAGGCCCTCACGGCCACGTGGTGCGCGATGTTGGCCCCGGCGCTGTCCCCGGCGAGGAAGCACTTGGAGACGTCGGCGACCGGGGGCAGGGCGGAGGGGGTCTCGTCGAGGAAGCGGAGGACGTCGAAGCCGTCGTCGTACTGGGAGGGGAAGCGGTGCTCGGGGGCGAGGCGGTAGTCGACGGAGACGACGACGGCGGGGAGCTTGCGGGCGAAGCGGCGGCAGACGGCGTCGTAGGCCGAGGAGGCGGCGCTAAGGTAGCAGAAGCCGCCGCCGTGGAAGAAGACGAGGACGGGGAGGGAGGCGGAGGCGGCGGAGGCCGGGGGGAGGGGGTGAAGACGCGGAACCAGAGGGGGCGGGAGGGGTCGACGGTGACGTCGGAGGAGGAGACGCCGCGGACGGGGGCGGGGTTGGGAGGGGACTTGAAGTCGAGGAAGCCCATGAGGCGTCGGTTGACGGTGCCGTCGGAGCGGCCGCAGAAGTCGGTGACGCGGGTGAGGACGGCGACGGCGACGCGGGTCTTCCAGGGCATCTCCGGCGAGGACCGGGCCGGTTTCTTCGCCGAAGTCGCCATTGCCGCGATTCAGGGCACGATGATGGGGCTCTCTCTCCTCGGTTTATTGCAGACGACGACATGGGGAGCGTGGGGGTTGGGTACGTCGGTGGCCATATTGCCACGTGTCGCGCGTTTAATGGGTCCGAGTCTGTAGGTGGGCCTCCCGTTGCGGTTGCGGATTGGTTGGTTTAGGAGGGCGCGGCGGAACAGGTGATGGTGGGGCCCCATCAATAATCAAAGAGCAAACTTGTCTCTTAAAATTCACCGACGTGCATTTACGAATGATTACCGACCCAACCCGCTTCTCGACCGTCGTCGCCTCTCCACTCTTCCACCGACCAGCAACGACGAGGGTTTGCTTCTGCGGGTCCTGGCTCCACTTCCCGATGCTTACGGCAGCCTATCCTTCATATTCAATGGCCTCCGTCATCTACGGTTCTATTGCAACATGATCTCCGGAGGACATTTTCAGCTTACCGGAGCGAATTGCACCCGAGATTATCGGACCCGTTTCTTAGGTCCTACTGTTGATCGAACCGAGCTTTATTCATCGACCCTTGTGTCTCGGCACTCAGTAATTTCTCTTTGTTTTAGTCATCTTGTCGAACTCTCTATCTTTGCCGACTAAGAGCTCCCAACAACTAGCAAATTTTTACTTTCGCCGTGTCTTCCCTGGCCTCTCCTATTCCGAGTCGACGGACGGGAACTCATAAACCATAGAGAATTCATGAGTCGAACACCAACGATTTGCTCGTGCAAAATTATTCTTTCTCGAGAACATATGCGCCTTGAGAATTCAACCCGACTTTAGCTTCTTCACCCTTTGGCCTTTTTCTTGGTATATTAGCAAAGATAAGTTGTGGAGGAATGCTTGGTGGGGGACCTCGAGGCTCATAACTTTTTTTATTTTTCTTTTGTTCAGAAAGAAAACCCTAATGCGTTCGTGTTTTTCGACGGGAAAACCATAGGTTCGATGGAGAGAGATCACTTTCGATGACTTTCGATGGAGAGAGATCACTTTCTGTTTTTTGCCGGAAAGGCAGGGCGAATTGAATGACATTGTTGGCGCATTAAATTGATCTAGAAACGACTCCATATTGAGAAAGGTACGTGGGAGGCCATCTACATTTACTTTTTAGAAGTGAATCGCAGCTGGACCAGGGTTGGATCTAATGGAATTTTGCGACATGCATAATTGGGTTTGATTGGACTTGAGATCAGGACTTGCCGTGACATTTAAAGGGTCCACGTAAAATGTCAGAATTAAGCTTGTCTAGTCTGGTTGGAGCTTTAATGAAAAACCATTTTTGAAATTTGCCCAAATCTTATCCAGTCGAGTCGAGTCCAGTGAGCAAAAACTTACTGCCAAGCCTGCCAAACGACGGCGGGCATATCTCCAGCAACATGAACGAGCAACAAAAGAAAAAAAAAAAAGGGCCGGAGTTTCGAAGTGAAGATAAGTATGAAATTTTTTCAGAAAAAAAAAAAAAAAAAAAACGTAAGACTAGAAAAAATGACATATGTATCTCAATCTAGGTTTGCTTGTATCTCTTATAGAATCCTTGGTAAGGAGCTGTGAAAAGGGCCTGCGGACAATCACAAATTCACGATCGATATTGTATTCAATCTCAATCAAACACGAAAGAGACTTTAGAGACAATGACATTAATTGTTCATTGTACAATCGTTTCACTTTGTAGCACGATTGGTCCACCCCTTATCCTTTAAGCAAATAAATTCCTTTTTTTTAATCTAAGGAAAAGTAGAACTTTATAATTTTCATTCAACTACAGTACCGATTGGATTTTCTATAATCTTGTTTTTTTTTATTCATTACTTCTCTTTCTCATAGATAATATAAAAATCAAGCCCATATCTATTGTTATAAAAAAAAAAATCCAATTGATTAAGGAGGCACAAGATAAGGCTTCCTACTTAATGATTGAGACGATACTAATTACGTAGATTATAAACAGTAGCTGTGCCCAACCGTGCCTTGGGCAGCAAACTCGCGTGCGCGCAAGTCCATTTCTACTATCCACCGAAGAACGGTTCTTCCGGGAATTCGTCGGATCGTTGTGGAATCGCAAATAGATCCGTCTCGAACATCAATCAAAAGCCTTTTTCCTACTCGGGGGGCGACGAATTAAAGCAACATATTCATTAAAATTTGAATCAATTTCCGAAAATAACTCAAAATATCAATTTTCATTTCTACATTAATAGTTTCCGCTAAGTAAAGGAAGAGCCAGAAGTGATGTCAAAACATTGGCTTTAATGTATGCATTGTCCAGAGGAGTCTACTCATTAGGAGTTACTTAGGGCGCGTTTTGGTAACGTTTATATTTTTCTTTTTCTTTTTCGTTTTTTGAAATAGAACAAAAATCCGTTTGTATAGGTTTTTGTCCCTAGAAACAAATTTGGAAGTAACAAGAAAAAAAAAACTGTTTTTTTGTTTTCGAGAACAACTCAAGAAACAAACATTTCCTCTTTTCTTTTCTTTCTTTTTCTCTGCCTCCTCTTCTCCCCCTAACCGGTTGCCAACCTTGGTGATGGTTGACCACTGGCCAAGCGAGGTTGGCCCAAGCTTGCCGGCCAACAACGAAGTACCTCTGAGCCTCACCTAGCTACCATGAGGTTGGCATCGTTTGGTTGGGCGAGGTCGCGTTGCCCAGCCATAGCGAGGCTCGTGGTGACCTCGCTGACAAGATTAAGAAAAAGAAAAAAGAAAAGAAAAAAAAGAGAAAAATGCTTAAAATTATTAATAAATTAAAAGAAATTTCAAGTCACAAAAATATTTAGGGTTGTACTAAATATATTTTTGTTTTGAGAATATAAATTTTTTGCAGTTACCAAACATTTTCAAATGTTCAAAAACCCGTCCAGGAAACAAAAATAGAAAAAAATGTTTCTGAATATAAATTATTCCCAAAAACAAAAACGCTACCATATGCATCGTAAACAATTTGCGCAAAGTTGTTTTCGGCGACGATGTAATATTTTATAAGGCTCACATTATTTTCACCTCTTAAAATTTGCCTAGTTTTTAGGTGAGTATGAGCAAGAAAGACCGGAAATAGCTGATGTGTTATTCTATAAGGCTCACGTTATTTTTGCCTCTTAAATTTGCTTCGTTTTCAAATTGGTATAAGCAAGGAAGACTGGAAATAGCCCATGTGATATTTTATAAGGCATAAATTATTTTCGCCTCTTAAATTTGCCTCAATTTTAGGTAGGTATAAGCAAGAAAGATCGAAAATAGCAAATGCGATATTTTATAAGGCTCACGTTATTTTTGCCTCTTAAATTTGCTTCGTTTTCAAGTTGGTATAAGCAAGGAAGACTGGAAATCGCCCATGCGATATTTTATAAGGCATAGATTATTTTCGCCTCTTAAATTTACCTCATTTTTAGGTAGGTATAAGCAAGAAAGATCGAAAATAGCAAATGCAATATTTTATAAGGCTCATGTTATTTTCGCCTCTTAAATTTCCTTCATTTTCAGGTGGGTATAAGCAAGAAAGACTGGAAATAGCCGATGCACATATTTTATAAGACTCACGTTATTTTCGCCTCTTAAATTTGCCTCATTTGTAGGTGGGTATGAGCAAGAAAGACCGGAAATAGCCGAACAAGTCGTGCAGGGATGAATGATTTGATTGGCAATATGGGACCTCTAGGCTAAAGCAATGATATTAGAAGAAAAAGCCTATATTTTGTGGAATTAATTGATTTGGAAACGACTCCAAATGGACTTGACCATTCAGGATGCGTTTAGAAAGTTGTTTGCCAAGGGGCTCTGGGCAATCTTTTAGGCAAATACAAATATCACATGTTATTTTTCATTTATTTATTAAAACTTAGGGGAGATACAATTGCATTTTCTAAAGTTCTTTGGCTTAAGGTAAGTTTGGAATTGCTTTGAACTTTAAATATGTTTGGCGTCCAAAAACTTTTTTTCTTTTTCAGCCAATTTTGTTTTTGCTAAATTTTCATAATTTCATAATTGTCTCTACCTTACGCAAGTTACTGACGATGATTTAGGCCATCTACAAGCAGTTGGCAAGACTCTGGCAAGGCCAAATGTAGATGTTGGCAAGCCTCACACGGTGTCACGCAATCTAGGCCGCATCACCTAGGCGAGCACGATCGAGACGGTTGTCGCCTGGGTTCGTGCCACCCGAGCGACGACCACATGGGTTTGTGCAACCCAGGCCGCATCGCCTGAGGTCGCCGAAGCTGAGATGAGGCCACTGGAGTTAGATATGGCTCATCCATAACTAGATTTGGCCTAATCGAAGTCTCGCCGACCACTGAGTCCTTTACCGGTTTTGAATTTTTTTTAAAGTAGAAGTGCTTTACAAAATATGAATTTTCCCGATGCCATTTAAATCAAAATTAAATCTCAATGTTTTTTAAGTTACAATTTATAAAAAAATTTACTTGCATTTCGCAAAATCATTTTGAGTTAAAGGTGTTTGCATTTTCTTTCGAATTTTTTTTTCAAAAGTTCAATCAAACGCTGGCTTTTAATGTTACTTTTCGTTTTCGAAAGCCAACAAAGATTGACTTGGAATTTCGACCGTGAAGAATCGAAGGAGGTTGGTGTTGGGCCATCTGCAACACCTACATGATCGGGTTCGGTTGGACCCGAGGTGGGGCCTTAGGCCTTAGGACATTAAACGACCCGCCAAACGACAGGAACCATCTTGTCGGCCAATGACAACGAAGACAAGGAAAATTACCTAAAAAGTTCTTGATCTATTAGACTTTTAATAATTCGATCATAATTTTTTCAACTTTATTAATTGAGTCATAAATCTTTCCATAGTTTGTCAATTGAGCTCATCCGGCCAATTTTAATCGGACATCATTGACATGGACGTCAACCGTTCTATATACTACGGCAACAACTGTTGACGTGAATAATTTTAATTTTTTATTAATCAATTAATATTTCTCTTCCATTTTTTCTTTTCTTCATTTTTCTTTTTCTTGCTTTTTTGTTTCAAAGGGCCAACAGAGTTACCGACGACCTTCGCCAACCACTGACTAAGGGTCAACAAGGGCATCACGAGCCCTTGCTAGCCACGACAAGGGCATAAATTTTGGCTCTACTTGACTGGCCAAAAAATGAAAAGGTGGAGCCCAAACTCCTTTTCAATACTTTTTCTAAAAAAAAATTATTAAGTTATTAACATAAAAAAAATGACATGAGGTCCCTTTGTTCTGTGGAAAATAAATGATATTGAAATATTTTTCTAAAATAATCGTTTTTGTCACATATAAATGAATAGACAAAAAATATTTTCACTGTTTAAGAGAATGTATATATAAACTAGTGTTGATGATATAAATATTTTTTTATCAACTAATTATTTCAGATGATATCAGTGATTATTTTTAGGAAATGGTATTCCCATTTATATCGATACGGGAGAGAGGCCCGTTCATGAAAGAAACGGAGTTGAAATTAAAAAAAAAAAAAAAAAAAAAAAAAAAAAAAGTTCTCGCTACTCTGATTGAGCATCGTGACTGTTGATCCGGTTCGGAATGCTTTACCATGGGCCGAACATCAAAAGCGCATGGGCCATTTTCAGCCTCGAAAACCCACTCTTTCTTTGGCATATTTGGTGTGTTTCTTTCAAATTTCACGCCACCTTTTTTCCTCAGAATCGATAAGAATTCAATATCTTTAATATTTTGGAACGAAAAATATATCATGCTTATTTTAGTAAAACTATAAAACTGCAGAAAATTTTGGGGTCGAACCATCTAATGCTTCATCGGAGTGACGACCCTTTCACTTGATATCGTCATATCACTTGAAACTTTGACTTAGTCATAATTTAAATATAAAATCCGCTTGAATGCCGACTGACCATTTTAAGTCACTTTTCCATTTTTTTCACGTTGATTTTTCATTTGCACCCCTACCTCTGATATGTTTCTTAATTTAAGTCCCTAAACTTCTTGTAAATTAGCTTAAAGATATCATCAATTTACACACACACACACAGATATATATATATATACATATCTAATTGGGCTTGGCCGCTTGGGTCTTGTCCATCTCACCCCCACAAGATTTGGGCATGCCCAGTTGGCTGCCGGCCTCGTCAATCAGGTTTATCGGTCAGGAATAGGCGGTTCCGAGTGAGGGTCAACATAAGAGTATGAGCCAAATAGAAAAGGTTAAACGCATAGGTAGGTACCCGTCTACCATCAATTGTCAACACTTTCGGCTGCATAAATTAATGACTACTTGCAAGCTTTTACAATGTTTGTTCATATTAATGGCCATAGTTGGTATAGCAAGACTTTATATATTTCCTATCGCAACTGAGTTGTAATAACTATTATTAAAATACTCCGGTCCTCTTTTCATTTAAGCTTTTATTAATTATTTTAAAGTGTAATACTTGTCCGGACCGCATTAGCTGAATCGAAAACTAAAAATAGCCATCATGCATTTATCAACTCACAATCTAATAATTCGTACAATATAGACAGGTCATAATATTGCGATTAAATGGACCGTCAATCTCTTTTCTAATACACCAAGTGCATGAATATTGAGGGAGAAAAGAAAAGAAAGAGCCCTCGATGTTTAGTGTTTAAAGATTGAAAATTTTCCATAATTAATAATTTTTTTTTTACCTCTTTAATTAGTGAAAATACCACTTGAAGAGAATAGCAGCGAGCATAGGAACTGAGCCGGTTCTTGGTTCCTAAAATATGGAATTAGTGATAATTCATTTGGTTCTCTATGTCAGGTGTGGACCATATCATCTGAATCACTCTAAGGGTGCGCATGGTAAAATTTCTTGGTAAAGAGTTTTTTTTTCTAAATAGTTCTTTTCTATTTCTATTCTAAACGTTTACGAGTTAAAGAACCCGTTTGTTAACTGCACAAAATTTCTACTTTGGAATAGAAAAAGAATATAAATGTGTTTGGTAACGCAACGATTCTTTTTTGTATTTATTTGTTTTTATTTGTTTTTATTCTTTTTTTGTATTTATTTGTTTTTTATTTTTGTTTTTTATTTGTTTTTTTGTATTTTTTTGTTTTTTTATTTTCTTGCGTTTGTTTTTTATTTGTATTTATTTGTTTTTTCGTATTTATTTTCGTATTTGTTTTTTTTTTTGTATTTTTTTGTTTTTTGTATTTTTTATTTGTTTTTTGTATTTTTTATTTGTTTTTTATTTGTTTTTTATTTGTTTTTTGTATTTTTTTGTTTTTTATTTTTTTTTTATTTTTTTTATTTATTCATTTTTTTTGTATTTTTTGCATTTTATTTGTTTTATTTATTTTCTTGCATTGTTTTTTATTTGTATTTTTTTTGTATTTATTTGTTTTTTTGTATTTATTTATTTATTTATTTGTTTTTTTATTCTTGCTCACGGTCGACGGCGGCGGGCGGCGACCGACGGCGCGTGGCGGCGGCGGGTGGCGGTCGGTGGCGGCTCCGGGCGGTTGGAGGTGGCCACGGCAAGAGAGAAATAAAACAAAAATAAAAAAGAAAATTTGTTTATTTCTAGAAATTGTTCCCTGACAAGAAGCAATTTTTTTTTGTTTCTCGTTTCTATTCCCCTGCCTAACTTTTCTATTCCGGAATAGAAATCAACTTGGCGTTACCAAACGGGTTTCGTTCTTTTTTTGTTCCTAACAAAAGAACAAAAATTCTTAGGAATATAAATGTTCTCATGCACTCTAATAGTTTTTGTTTTTGGTATTGCCAAAAGACCGGAGAACAGAGCAAAACCAACGTTCATAGCCATACATGCACTCTGCAAGAGTGTTCCATCCCCTACGAGATATCTGGCTCTGGTGTTCCATTTCCTATTAGGAAATAGGGAAAAAAGAAGAAGAAGTTGTGCCGATTCCTAAATCCAGCTATGAATTCGGTTCTGTTTCAAGGTTGGATTTTGTTCAACTTTTCAAATGGGCTTTGCGTGTAATACAAATGTTGAAAGCCGAAGTCCTTCGGGAAATGTAAATTGTATTTAATAAAAACTCTTTACAATTGAACTTTGAGTTCAACTAATATTTGACAAAAAAAACTTTTGTATTGGGTTTTGACCGTATTTTATATATTTTTTAATTAAAAAAGAGCTCAAACCTTTCGTTGGAGTTGGCGAAGGGCTACAACTGCTGGTGAACTAAATCTGGCTTTGGTGGCTGTCGGCCGAGGTCGCTTGACCCGGATGGCACGCGACTTAGGCAAGGGTTGCTTAAGGTTGCGCAACCTCGGGCGATCCTCGCTGAAGGTCGTGAGACCCAGGCGACCTAGGCGGTAGTCACTTGAGGTCGCATGACCCTCACTGAACCCTCACCAGCCACTTGTCGTCCCTTGGACGGTCGGCCCTGTGACTTCCCAGTAGCATCATATACTAAACGCAAGCGGAAGCTAACTCTTAGTTTTTTAATAGGACTTATCTTAACCAGTAATTACGTCAATGTATCCCAACCTAAATGATTAGCATGTATAACATGAATATTACAAGGTCTTGGAATATTACATGGTTCTTTATAGATGGAGTGGCACCATTTCATTTCTCTTAGCGATTATCACCTCTATTTACTTACATAAACATGAGAAGCGTACATGTATCACGGATACATAGAGAAATATTTACACGATTTGAATCAAAAGTGTACGCGTCAAGCCTGAGAAGGGGTCAAAAGGAGCTTAACTTCACTACCCCTTAAGCTAACCCATGTCGCTCAAAAAAACAAAACATCCAGAGCTTCCACTCGATCTAGGTGCTCCAAGCACTGCCCACTCTAGCTCCAAGCCCACACATTGCCGAACTGAAGAGGTCCAAACTGCTCTCCCTCGTGATTAATGAACCATGTCTCAAACGACATGGGGATCCAGTGAACACGCCCATCATCCATCCATAGAGTGGCGTCATATTGGGTGTAGGTAAAGTCAACATCGGGGTCAAGAAAATGGTGGAAGGACACGTCGATATAGGCAATGACCCCGTACCGTGCCATAGGAGGAGCATCCATTCTAACGATCTGAAAAAGATGAATGAATAAGTAATGTCCAATAAAGAGGACCATAAACTACGTGATTCATTAGTCGCTAAGGGAAATGTAAGATTCAACGAGGAGCATACATAGACTAGAACATACTATCACATAATCTACTCTATTGTCACACTTATACATCACAAGTAAAGCACAACAATATCAGCACACGATTTGTATACAACTGACCAAGCCAAGGTATAATGCAAACCACACACAAACACACACACCGAGTATATTTAATTCATCATATGTTTCAATATCCACCTTCGAATAGGATTTTAGACCTATTTTTCACTGTACAGAGAAGCAAGTCATTAAATTAACCCCTAAAACCTGTAAAATTTTCTAGACTCTACTGCACAATAAGAAAAAAGCATTTCAGTACCCAAAACTTAACCAATCACCACTAAATTTTAGTATGTTATACACAAGGACCAACCCTACAACTTTCACGAAGAGAGCAAGACCTGATTGTATCCCAAAAATGACAGAAAAATCAAATAACAAACCGATATCCCATGTTTTTACCTATTCGCAGATTACCGTCATAGAAAGCAATCGCATTTTTAATTCTTGTGCTACTTCCAGAAAATCTAAGGAAAATATATGACAAAGGATACACAATTTGCTACAACTTCTATGAAGAACATAAGTCTAAATTCATGACAGATTCTCCAGTATGAAATTTGCTAAACTTTGAGACTAGAAAAGCTCGATTTTGGACATATCATCTATATCATCGAAATCCTTTCGACTTGGCCTTTATTTCTCTACACCTCCCTGTACTAGCATTGTTCAAACCTCAAGCACACGCATATGCAGCAATTAAACCCCACGATGAACACCAGAAGTCCTCCCCAAACCATAATGGAGCTTGCAACCCATGAGCAAACTACTCGCCTACCTAGATCGACATGCACAACCCTCATTACAGCACACCCGGCCATCTACCGAACCAATGGCAAAACCATAGCTCCTCTTCTATGCATATACTTCTTGAACACGCCGTGAAACCCACATGCAAGCCACGGAAAGACTATCTAACCTCACAACCAGCGAGTGAGACCCCAAAACAAAACCATCGAGGATTGTTTTTCCCTCAAACCCGCTCGTCTCACACCTCGCTCAACAACCATAGATTATCCCAACTTAGTATCCTACCGCTTCCTTACCCGGTTGATCCTTGCCTTCCTCACTTGCTGGCTCTTCAAGATCTCAGATCTTTAGAGCTTGAAATCACAGAAAAATCATAGAGGAAGGAGAAGAAGTTTCCCCTGAGCCAACAGAGAAGAACAGGAGAGAAGAAACAAGAGGGAGGGAGAGTGAGGGAGAGAGAACAATGATGAGTTTTTCCTTGAGAATGTTTCCTAAATCTTCATGAGTCCCTAGGCAGCTCATGATTGAAAAAATTTTCAATCCTAAGGCCATGATGATTGAAGAGTGGGCGGAGATGCCAAGGGAAGAAGAGGCGACGCGAGGTGGCTTCTTGCATGCAATTCCCATGCCTACATACTCAGTGCAGGAAGGTTTTGGGGGCTAATTTGGGGATTTTCTTGCATTCTAATCATTAGTCCTAGTTTATCTATATTTCATTCCACTTCTGCCCACTCATTTCGCCCTACAAGAAGAAATTAGGACTTATTAATTTGCTTATGTCTAAAGTGGCGTTGATGTCACAAATTGGGCCTAGGATCAAGAACTAAGAGAAATCATAAGAAAGTGTTAAGATTGATCTCGTGTTTGGGCATAAATTCCTTGATTAAATTAAATACGAGCAATCGAAACTTTTCACTGACAAACAAAAATTTTTGCTCAAACCGGGCCTTTTTAGCTCTATTGCTCAAACCAGGTCTCACACATACATCCCTAGCTCTATTGGTCCCAAATCATGGCCCACTAGGCCCTTTTCATTTGGTTCCAAATATTGGTTATTTATAATTCAAAGTAGTTACAAAAACTGAACATTTTCTGTGCCCTCAAAAAATCGGATCTCAGATGGGCCTAATTTCAACCGATCACGCCGGTGGAAGAGCAAATGTTCTTTAGGCCATTTGGTCTGCTTTTCAAAGTACTTACAAAACGCGAATCGAACTTCCGCATCAACAATGGGCAAAACCGATCGCAAGGGCCATCGCTTCCCCCCTGAAGAAGAAAAGACTCGGGTCGCCTCGACTGTTGCCAGTCCACTCCCTTCCTCCCTCCGCACGAACAAACATCGACAGATCTCCTTTCCCCCACCCCCAAATCTCCGTCTCTCCGAGCGCCTCGCAATCCGCAATTCGCAATCGAAGAAGAAGGAGGAGGAAGAGATGATAGGGATAGCGAAGGGGGAGGAGTCGTACGAGCTGCTGAAGCTGCTGAAGCAGGACTCCCGCCCCCTCCACGACCTCCTCTCCGACTTCCGCTCCTCCTTCCCTCCCTCCCTCCGCTTCCCTCTCTGCACCTCCCTCTTCCTCCTCCTCGAGGTATATTCTTCATCCCCCCTCCCCCCCGATTCAGCCGTTCCGTCGCTAGGGTTTTTTCTTCTTGTTGGCTCGGGAACTCTCGTGTGCCGTTCCGCCTCGTGGAATAGGGATAGGATGATGGCTTGCGTTCCGAAATGGACAGAGATCGCTTGCTTGTTCCATCTTCCTTCTTCTTCTGGTGTGGTGTGGTGTGGTTTGTGGTGTGGTTTCTGTGTGATTTAGTTCGATTCGATTTTCGGCTGGCTTATGCTGTTTATCTTCGTCTCGATTAGGCGCTCCGACCGGTGTGGAGTATATAGCTACCTTCTATGCCGTCCTTAAAAAAGTCGAGATAAACCCGGGCAAGACGATTTTCCTTTTTTCTTGGCTTTTTAATGGTTTTGTCCTTGTCCAGCCATATTGATCCTGCTGTTTCTTGTAAAATGGAAATGGATGCAGCTTAGCGGCCGCAGAACGGTTCGCCGAGTTTCAAACAGTGTCGTGATGCAATACTGGACTTAAGTCTCTTTCTTTGGGAGCAGCAGGATGATTTTATTTATTTATTTATTTTTATGTGAAACTAGTGCTTGTAATTGATTTAGAAAATCTATAAATTCCCTTTTTTCTTTGTCTCCTCTGGGGAATCCCTTTTCCTGCTTGATTAGTTTGCAAAACTGATCGTTATATTGAGGTGCTTCTTAAGTTGAAGTGTTTTATTTTTTCCCCTAGATTGGTGATAAATTTGCCTTCCGTAAGGAAATATGCATTGAATTGCTCAAAAGAGGAGAAAAGCAGCAACCAGACCTTTTGTATGGGCGGCGGCAATTTGGTGTCTTTGATTGACTGTGCCGAAATATTTAGGCTTATGCATTTGGGGTAGCATGGTTTTAGAATCCGAGACCTTAGTTGACCGTAGATAATCGCCAAACTCTGTGTCTGTGCTCTCAAGAGCACCGCATTTGGGGTAGCATGGCTGTTAACTTGGGTCTATTAGTAATTGCAAAAGTGGTACTTTTTGACTTCTTACTGCTCTCATGTTTCTTTTTACTTACCTACTGATATCATGTCTAGCAGGACAAGATTATGCTCTCTCCTACCGAACGTTTGGTAGCTTTCTCTATTCTGCATCAGACATATGCCTCGCACCCTCCTTCTGCGAATCCATTTATACGATTTCTTGTAATTGTAAGTGCTGCATCCTATTTTCACTCTGATGCGTCTTGGAAAATGCAGTATCTTTTTTATTCTTCTGCTCCCTATTTTGCACTCTGATGCTCGTAGGAAATTCTAGGATTATGTCATTTTATTATCGAGTCAAGAATCCTATGGTATATTTAACTAGGTGACACTGTGGTCATGGATTGACAATTCGGTTATGCAAAGATGCCACGCCAGTACATTAATTTCTGGTAAACTTGAAGTGGAGACATGTTAAATAAACAATCTACAATGCCTTGGACCTGGGGATGGGATGGGAGAGAAGTGTTTCCTATGGAAGCTGGTGGCCCATTGCCTTTGCCCGGGGGGGGAAGCTGAATTTTGTAATGTCTGGTTTGGGCATCTGCTGTTATAGCAAGTAATGCAGGTTTGAACATGTCAATATTCGAAGATAGTTTAATAGTAGGATGATAACAACAGCCTTGTAGATATGTACTTTTATGAAACTGTTCAACTATAGTGTTTGAAATAGATTGTCATATTGAACTATCCATACTCGCGTATTCAAGTGCTGGTGGTACGGCCTTGGAAAGATTATGTAGGTTTATATCTCTTTCTATAGTGGATTTACCATTGATGCTTGATCGGTTCCCATGTCTCATTTCGACCTTGATTATGATACTATATGAAGATTCTGTGTAATGAAGTCCTGCAATCTCTTGTGTATTATCATGCACAGGCCGCATGTGATGATGGTGCCGAAAAATTCGAGAGGGCATTTATCGTCCAGTTGTTGGAATCAAGTTCTGGCAGTGCCAAAGAGGTGAAAATATCTGTTCAACTTTTCAATCTATGAATAAGACCAAAAAAAATTGCAGTTTATCCTTACTATCTGTTGGACATAGGTTGTGTAATTTAGTGCAACGGTCATTAGTCATGCTGATCTATTGTTCCGTTGTTGATTCTGTGAATCTGTGGCCAGGAGGGACATCTGTTATATGATGTAGGTCTTCGGTTGTTTATATTTGTCCAATGGATAAGGTCCTTAGACATTTTGTGCAACGATGAAACTCTTGACAGTTTAGGAACTATTTGTTAGGTTTGCACATCTATAATATTCCTGAAATACCTTCTTAAAATATTAGTTTTTTTTTCCCCCTATTTTGCATTGTATTAAGTTGGACTATCTCATTGAAGTTTCGCTTTTGGGGAAAACCTATTTCTGTAGCAATTTCTTAAATGTATTTGTTTTATCGGAGGGCGATTGACTCACATACTGTGCTATGCCCACTAATATTTTAGTCCCTTCATCTTTCATGCTATGTATGAATTTGTGTTGATTGATACATTCACGCATTTGTATGAATATCTGACGGCAATGTCTCTGTCGCAGTTTTTTAAACAGTCAACTTCAGATTATGTGAAAGGTTTTGATCCCTCGATGCATGTAAGTTGTTTTCTTACTTTTCATGTATCTTCTTAGTTGAGACATTGATGAATAAATCTGGTTAATCACCGGCTAATTTTTTGCCTCCCTCTATCAATTTTTTAGATTTGCGATGGAATTTTCTGCACCCACTGACAGATTGTGCATTCTCTTTCCTATTAATTGTCAGACTTTCCCAGCACTTGATCAGTTGGAGCAGCAGTATTGTGATGGTGCTCGTTCCGAATCATATAACTGCTTATTCAAGGATACGAAAGTGAAAAATGTGATGCCAGACCCGGATGTTCCATCTGGATGCAACAAAAATTCACCAGAGTATGTCCCATTTTTGTGAAGAATTTGTGCAGCATCTTTTGTTATCTTAAAAGTTTTAGGTCACAGTTCTTGCGCTGAGAATTGATCGGATTTCTTTTTGGGAGGACTTTGTTTGCTAGCCTTTGTCTAACGGTTTGAGCTCATGACCTAGGTTTGATGTGCTACCCGGAACCAAACCAAAGCTTGGGTCTGGAGATAGAGATGAAACAATTGCCGGGTTGCTATCTGATATATCACTAGAAGGATTGGGTCCTCAGTGGATCAGACCTCGGCCTCCAAGGCTTCCAATACAGGATGGGGAGGTAAGACGTAGAGGATATGCTATTATTAAATGGAGGACTTTTCATTTATCTGTCAATGCATTTCCAGCTAGTATGGCTAATACCTGACAACAATCGCGAGCTTCTTTGGGATTATGGGATGTGTGCCGATACTAGCAGAGGGGCGGCACTTAGGGATTTGATTGCAAAAGCTGCAAAAGGAGCACTTGTGCCTGCACAGCACGAGGTACTTGTTTATCTTTTCAATACTGTAACAAACAAATACCGAGAGACCACATCTTTCCTGCATGGTTATTGACTAGTTTGTACTTACTACTTAGCATGCCGATTTTGCCAGACTGGAAGAAACTCTTTGCATTGCGGTTTTGTCGTGGGTTGGGTACCGGAATTTTCTATGCCTGTATCTTAGCAAATGAGTGTGGTTCACCAATTCCCAATTTTGAGGGATGAAATTGAGTGGGTCTCAAGATTCTAGAAAATTGGTTGAATGTCCACCTTCCGAAAAAAAAATATGATTATTTGAAGTGGGATATTTCAAAGTTGCAAGTAACCTTGGACTTTATTACTTTCCACCTTGTGAATGGATGCTCCTCAGCATTTCTTTCCCGTAGATTGTTAACCGAGGATTTTGGTGGGGAAGCTGCTTTTTAATGGCCCATTTAACATTTGGGAAGACAATGCTGTAAACGGATCAATTTGTCTTCAAGATTCATATCATTACTTCTTTAGTGATATCTCCAGTTTTGTGGCTGTTTGGGGGTTTGCTCAGTATGCAGTTACACTTATACCTGAATTGCCCTTTGAATCTGTGCTTCTTGTATAATTGATGACCTAAGGCTTATCTTCTAAATGGCCAGAAAGTGATGGCGGAGTTGGCTAGTGACCCGAAGCTTGTATATCACTGTGGACTGACACCAATGAAGCTACCAGTATGTGATTTTGTGTGGTTTTGTTTCTTGGCATCAGTATAAGCAAAAACTTGGATTTTTACTATCTGGTTTTGTTATCAGGATCTGGTGGAAAATAACCCTCTGATTGCTGTCGAGGTTCTCACCAAGTTGATAAATTCTCCTGAAATTGCAGAGTATGTTTAAGCATCTATGCTGTCTCTGTTCTATTACTTTAGCCTGTGAATACTTACGGATGTTCCAATTGTCATGCTTAATATGGTTATGATGTTCAGGTACTTTACAGTACTTGTCACAATGGAAATGAGTCTACACTCCATGGAAGTTGTAAACAGACTTACCCAAGCTGTGAAACTGCCGTCTGAATTTTTAAGATTGTATATAAGTAACTGTATAGCATCCTGCGAGAATATAAAGGTACTTTGTCGGCCTCACTTCACCTTCTCCTCCCCCCTCTCTATTGAGCTAGCTATTGTTAATGCTGAACTTGCACTTGTGGAAACACATGTCTGTGGATCCCCTGATGAATGTGTGATAATTGAGGCTATGCATTTCGAGCGGAGTGTGTTAAATAATTTAGTTGAAAGAACTTTTGGGCAGTGATTTTGGACTCTGGTCAGTGATGGTGAGAACATGATTTTATCAATCATGGGAAGTTGCATTTGATCGGTAGACCTAGATTAGTTGGTTTGGCTTACTAAACAATCGAGAATTGTTATCCTTGCTGGATGGTTGTGTTGTCATCATCAACTTGGAAGGGAATTGTTTGTGATACTAGATAGAGTGGTTCAGTTTTACAGATGAAGCAATGCCATTTTTCCAAATCACTTTATTTATTTATTTATTTATGATATGCAACGTAGTAGCACACGAGTAGGGGTACTGGTGTATGATAGATGGTGTTGACACTAGATAGAGTGGCTCCATTTACACATGAAGCAATGCCATTTGTCCAGATTCCTAGTTCTTTCAATGATATACGGTGTAGTAGTACACTGGTAGTGGTACTGTTGTCTGATAGTGTTGATTAAGCTGGTGGAAGCACAGGTGAAGTGGAGGTCCAATGGTCTACCTCCGATGTTTTGAAGCCTGTAATATATATTTTGTGTTTGGGTGATAAAAACTGTATACTTGGAACACAAAAGGATGTTAGTATGTGGCAACATGACGGAGTAAGAAATTTTGGAGCAGTCAGCATTGCTAGTGCCCACAAAGCTCGTTGTCTTGTCTCTTTCTTTGCAAATGCTGATAGCTAGATAGCAGTTGATTTTAACTACTGTCTTTATAGCTCATCTCATCTTTTTGGCAGGACAAATACATGCAGAATAGACTCGTTAGACTTGTATGTGTTTTCTTGCAGAGTTTGATACGGAACAATCACATTGATGGTATGTGTTCACATTTACTCATGTTTTTCGTGCGTTGGATTGTCCTTTATTTCTATTATTGTTTGGCCTTCGAAGGTGGAGACCTGTGTTCTGCGTGCCTCTGCAGAATTTGATCTCTGCAGAAGATTGTGGACTCTGTTTTTCTTTTTCTACAATGAAGCAAAATCCATGTGATGTAACGAAATCTGCATGCTGTTTGTTTTGAGTATATGCCTTCCAGCTATAGCAAAATGGATAAAGAGAATATTCAGTGTCATGTAGGACGATATTGGTGGGATGATCTGTTTCTTACACGATTTGTTTTTCTGCCTTCTTCTGTATGTTAATGATTTTGGGCAGTCAAGGAGATCCTGATTGAAGTCCAAGCCTTCTGCATAAACTTTTCACGGATAAGGGAAGCAGCTGGGCTATTTAGGCTTCTCAAAACGATGGAAGCACAAGCACAAAATTCTTAGTTTCTTCCGAAAGTTGCTTGTTGTAGATAATGATGGTTTCATTGCGAGATTTGTAGGAATAGTTGCATCTCTCTCTCTCTCTCTCTCTCTCTCTCTCTCTAGTTGTAATAGAAAAGAGGAACATTTTGAGGTTCTGTGGCACCATCTGATTGGTTCAGCCAAACAAGCCATTCTTGCACTTTGATTGATCACAAACGACGGAGTCATTAATGTTAGTGGAATCACACAAGCTAATATTGTTATTGGTGGCGGTGGCGATTTCGGGGTCATGGAAGTATTCTATCGTGTCGAATTAAAGAGCATATTGTTATATATAAGGTTGATCCGATTATGTGCAAAGACACCTACGATCACTCTATTAACCAGGTAATTCAAGCTGACGGAAATATGTCGACCGGGTGAACCAAATCCCTTCCGTTTCATCTCCTTCACCGTTATTGGCACCATTCTGCGGGCACCTCGAGCACTTTCACCACTTCGTTTCTCATTATTATGTTGAGTTGAGTGGATACGACATATTCTAAGTCTTGGTGTACCATGTTGATATGTGGTTTAAGTCGTGTCACCGTTCAAGGCATGCTTACTAATCCTACTAGAAATGACTACTCACAACGTCATTCCAGCCCATGGAGTAGCGGGGGGCTCGTGTGGAAGGAGATGTCGAATTACGCACGCAACCTTATTCGTGCCAGTTCTAGAAAGGGCTTGTAAACGTCACACATCATCACGATTCGATTCCAATTTCCCTCCGTCTCTCCATTATTATAAACGCCTTCTCCATCCGCTCGTCGTATCATGTAATTCCACGTCATCACGATTCGGTTCCAATCTCCTCCCGTCTCTCCATTAATATAAACGCCCTCTCCATTTCCGCTTGCTGTCCCATGTAATTCCACATCATCACGATTGGGTTCCAACTTCCCTCCCTATCTGCATTATAAACGCCCTCTCCATCCGCTGGCTGTACAATAAAATTCCAAATCTCTCTCTCTCTCTCTCTCTCTGCCTCTTCGATACGGATGCGCAAAAGATGGCTCCATTACTTGCAGGGTTGCTTTGCATTCTGGTACTGACGACCATGCCTTTGGGGGCGGAGGACACCGCACGACGCTACAGGTGGGTAGCGAAGTACAAGCCTCACGCCGCCAGGGGGCTACCGGCGCTGTCCGTCACCATAAACGGACAAACCCCCGGCCCGACCATATCGGCTTATCAAGGAGACCTGCTCGTCATCGAGGTCACCAACGGGTTGGGGAAGGACCTCGTGATCCAGATCGATGGAGTGAGACCGGTAAGTAACGAAGACATCAAAAAGCATGTATCGTGAAGGTGTTCAGTCCATGTGGGGACGATGACTGATGATGTTGGGGTTGGGTTTTTGCAGAATGGCGGGGCTTCGACGCACCCCATTCGGCCTGGCGAGACTTTTGCTTATCGGTTCTTCGTCGATCGGGTGAGTCCCATTACAAAGATCCATTTGACACTTATTTATGACTTATTTACTTAATATTACTATTCTATATATTAACTTATTTAACATCCATATGGGTCAAAAAATGGATTTACGAGGCATTTTAACAGATCTAATTGGGAGAAAGCAACTTTCAAGATCCATTTATCCCTGGCGTCGGCTTCAATTTTCCTGAGGGTCCCCAGAACATGAACTCGACCATCGCCTCCACTATGACCATCACCTCAACTACCTCCAATTCCATCACCCCTTAATGTCCCGGCTATATTTTACATTTTGGTTCTGCTTCTTTGTTAAAATAATTGTAGATTTTGATTGCTTAGATAATTGAATCAAATCTCCCAAAGTAAAATTTAGTTAACATTTTTGGTTCACACTACAATTTATAAAAAGAAAATTGAAAAGATAATTGAGTGGTCTGGGGTAAAAACTAAGAAAATCCTTAACATAGTCATGCATTGTCTAATCTCTCATAATAAAGTAAAAGAAAAGTGCATTGAGTGCATCCTCAAGAAAGATGTTCAAGTTACTTGTGTTGATCTATTCTATCCCTGTCGTGCAACAATAACTTTATGATCATCAAAAGGTGATTAGTGGCTTCGTTGCTTATTGTTCTAAGTCCAATAACTACATTAAAGGCTTTTGGATAATCAATTAATCATATTTAATCATATGTCCTTTCCTCATGGCCTAATATGATATCATACTATTAGGTACATTATAAATGCTTATTTTTCTGGTACATTTTGAAAAGTATGTAAATTAAAAAATTCCACCAGTATGTATCTACTATTTTCATTTTGATTATCTCTTCAGTCATTCAAAAGGTTTATTTGTATTTTGTTGCGTGCACCCAATTCCGTTTACTTTTCCACAGGTAAATAAGAGTACAACCACCGGTTTGATGATGGAGAGTTCGTCCGCCACTTTTCAGCATCATCATTCCTAAAAAAGAGAGCCCAATGCAATGTATCTACTATTTTTTGACCCTTTTGTCCATCTGCGTCAAAAAGAGAGCTTGCGCGATGCAATGGCTTGATCTCACCCCATATTACCTCTTTCTCTTCGAGCTCGTGCGATCCTGCCTCTCTCTCTCAATCGCAGCCTGCGATTCGCAGGAACCTTCTATATGCAGCCAACCTTTGCCCAGCAACCCTAGATCCACCGCACCCTCGCCAGTCGCCACCATCGTCGTTAGCCGATTTGCCTCTTGTTGGTGCGCCGCAGGAGCGCACCTCTCGTCTTCTTGTCGCTGGGCCCAAGACTCGCCGCCATCGCCTCTCTTTCGCAGCTCGCCGACTCTGACACAGCTATTCCAGAGCGAGGTGAGTCCGGAATTGAATTTTATTGGTAAACCGTTTCTCCCTTTGCTTTTTTGGGAGGGTCGGAGGTTTGGTTTCGAATGATTGTCTGATCTGGGCTTTCCGGTTGTATGTTACTGACCTAAATTATAAGATTGTTCTGTTGAGAGACCCAATGAGCAATATGTTACGAGGCCTCAGAGACCATAAGTTTTACAGCTTAGAGACAAAACAAAGAGGATGGGAATTTAGGGATACGGTTGGGGTTGTGTCTCTATCCTGTGGAATAACCCAAAGAAATATATGACGACGAGGATCCTGTGGGTGCTCAAATTCTTATATGACACTCTTGTAAAATCTGGGAGATATGCTTCATTTGGACCTTTGGTGGGTCTGTGTTTTTGGGAAGTACCTGGGGAATTTCTGCTTCACTAGGCCCCTCGGACTAGTTTATTATTGAACCGCTAATTAAACAATGTTTGTTTAGCTCAGTGAGAGAGAGAGAGAGTCATCCTTGTAGTCTTAAAGGAAACTACACTTTGTATTTTAGCTATGTGTGCATATTGAAGCCATGCATGTTTCACATGCAAAGCAGTGGAAACTCTTCATGCTTAACCCATCTCCTCCATTCGACCAAAAAGAAAACCTATCTCCTCCATCATCACACCGCAATGATATGTAAGTCACGGACATTATCTATCTCCTCCATCATGCAAGCACCGGGTTGATGATGATATATAAATCACAGACATTATCTAATCATCATACGTATCTTTGTATACAGCTTTTGGAGTAGGTATGTTAGGAATATCCTGGGAAAGCAACTTTGATGACCTTCAGTTGATTCCTTACGGTTCATGTCCATCATCAATTTCTCCAAAGCTGATGTGAAGATTCTTATGATTTCCTCGCAGGTCTCGGTTGCGCTTATTTGGGGCTGGTTTGCCAAAGTTGGTAGGTTTTATTCAAGGTCTCTGTACAGCTTGCACCCCTGAAAGATTAAAAACTTGGCCTGATCTTCCATAATTTTGTTGATCTCTGGGATTGTCTTGCTCTATTGGTCAGCACAAATAGACCATTTGGACATTATTACAACTGCATGCTCTAGAGGACATATAAACTAATGGGGTGTTGATTTCCATGTTGCTGATTATATGGTTGTAGAACCACATTATTTTGCACTTAATGTTTCAATACAAATTAGGAGGATTACGTTGTTTTCTCACATATTAATGTAAAATTCCAAGATGTATAGGATATCGGACGGTTGTAAAACAAGTTCCAAGTGGAAACATGGTTGATCCTAGAACCGGACCAAACAGGGTGGTTCCAAAATATGGTCCAGTACAAACAGGGTCTGGTATAGGATCCAAAAAAGAAGAACCGGTTATAACAGGGTCGGGTACAGAGTCCATGTTTGGAACCTACCCATCCTGGAGAACCCCTAGAAAACATAGCTTCAAATCTTTAGCTCACAATCGTTGCCGATTGTTAAACTCCATCATCCAATGGTTTCTTCATTGAAACCCAAAAAGATTTACGACGTCTTCTTAAGTTTCAGACGGGTAGAACTGCGTCACAACTTCGTCGGCCATCTCTACCAAGCTTTAATCCAGAATGGAATACACACTTTCCGGGATAGTGAAGAATTGAAAAAGGGTGACCAGATATCGCCGATACTTATGGGGGCCATTGAAGAATCACACATTGCAATCATTGTTTTCTCCAAGGACTACGCTGCTTCAGAGTGGTGCTTAGGAAGAGGTGGCAAAGATTATGGAGTGCAAGGAGCAAAGGAACCTCACCGTTCTGCCAGTGTTTTATAAAGTGGAACCAAGAGAAGTGAGAAAGGGAAGAATGAGTTATCAAAGAGCTCTGGATAAGCACAAGTCCAAGTTCGGGGAGGATTCGGAGAAAGTGAAGAGATGGAAGAAAGCTCTTTCCAACGCCGGTTACTTGTCCGGTTGGCATTTGAATGATGGGTAAGTAGAGTGGAGTCTATATTTTGTGTGAGAAACTAATCTTTACAAGTAAGTATAAAGATTGTTTTCACAAAAATAAATTAATTAGTTAATCAACTCACACATGATTGTAAATTTGTAAGTATATGTATAGATGCTTCATCTTATAAATCCTAAAAATTCTTAAGTTGCTTAAGTTAAAGTTAGTAATTTCGTACATGAGTTGGTAAATCTAAGATATAGTTAAAAAGATAAACAAAAATATGGCAAAATATAAGATAAGTTGATAATTAAAAGAAAAATAAACTTGGCGAGTAATTCTAATGAAAATTTATACTCAAAATTAGTTGATAATTTAATTGGAGAAAAATATGTAAGCCACTACAATTAAGATTGGCAATTTTTAAAATGAGTTTGTGAGTAACTCAAATGAGAGTTGGTTATCCAATAGAAAAGTTGGGAAATTAAAAGAACAAATAGCATTGGTAATTAGTAAAAGTTGGTAACTCAAAACTAGTAGGTAATTAGTTAATATGACAAAAGTTGGTGAGTAGCTCAAATTTATGTTGGTAATTTCATATAAAAGTTAGTAGATTGAAGACCATAAGTAATGAAAATCAAATTTGGTAAGTTAGTAATTGGTTATTTGTTAATTATAAGAAGAATTTGGTGATGTTATAAATTTATTAGTCTTTTTCCATCGACAATATTTTTGGCACTGAAGAACTTATTGAAATTCACTGGCACGGAAACAAAACATCTATTTTTGAGCATGGAACAATATTATTCTGCTTTTGGCTGTTGCTAAGCCCTATTTCATCTGGCAAGGTCTATGGCTCTTTCTTTTGGATCCTTGTTGCCTCCTTGAAGTATAATAAAAGCTCAAAACGTTTTGTTTGTGGGCTATTTGACTTGTTTGCATTTTATTTGGGTCAATTGAGTTTGACATATTTTCAATTTTGACCAACTCAGTGCTAAAATTGTTACCGGTGGAATTTTGAGTTCGAAAAAGCACACATGGCTAACCCTAAAATAGACGAGACCAAAAAAAAAAATGAGAAAAAAACCATAGAATAGACACGTGGCTCTTTCTAGTAATTGAAAATAGACATTAGGACAAAACGTTAAGTAGTGTTGTTTCACTGAAAAAGATAAAACATTAAAATTTAATCAACCAATGGACAAAATGTTAAGTAGTGTTATTGCACTGACCCCATTTCTTCTTCAGCAGGAATAAAACAGTTAGCAACGCTTGATACAGGATAATTAGTCTGTACAGGCCATGTAAGGCAATGACATCGTGCTTCAGGGTTTTTTAATAATTTTCGGATCACAATCTTAATTGCCATTCAAAGTTCGTCCTAAATAGCTCCTTTTGGTTAAGTGTAATAATTAATAAAAAAGAAAAATAAGTGAATGAATAAATCAAAAGAACATGAACCACTTACGTAGATAGATACATGAATCGTTTGACTAAAAGTGGAATCCTAAACTTGTTTTCTCGGAGTTCTAATTCAACTAAGTGGGGAATACATTTTGTTTTGGCTGTAATTATCTAAAAATTTGACACACTACTTTGTCCTTTGTTGGCCAGTGATTGCCCGTATTGCTTATTCAAATTGCTAAAATGATGCTATAACTTCTTTTTCCATTTTTATCAGAGATGAGTCGAAGCTTATACAAGAAATTGTGAAACGATCTCTAGTCATCTTGACCGAGCGCCTTTGCATGTTGCTAAGCACCCGGTTGGGATAGAATCTCAAGTGGTTATGCTAAAATCAATGTTAAACCTTGAATCTAATGATGATGTTGTCATGGTGGGATTATGGGGACAAGGAGGTATAGGGAAGACAACCTTGGCGAAAGCCCTATACAATTCTACTTTTAGACAATTTGAGGGCTCATGTTTTCTGGCAAATGTTCGAGAAACATCAAAAGGTTGCAAGGATCTAGTTACTTTGCAAGAAATATTATTAAAAGATACATTATTACTGCAGCAAAGATTAGAAGTGTCCAATGTTGATAAAGGTATTAATATAATACAACGCAGACTTGGTCACAAGAAAGTTCTCCTGATCCTTGATGATGTGGATGACCTGCGCCAGTTAAATGCTTTAGCAGGAGAAGGCAATTGGTTTGGTAATGGGAGTAGGATCATTATTACTACAAGAGACAAACATTTGCTGACTTGTCATGGGATATATCAAGATCATGTGTATGAAGTTGAAGCACTAGATGATAGTCAAGCTTGTGAGCTGCTTAGTATGCATGCTTCTAAGAAGCACCAAATCAGAATAGATCTAGTAAATGGGGCTCTGAATTATGCTAAAGGTCTTCCTTTGGCACTTGAGGTGTTGGGTTCCTTATTCTGTGGTCAAATAGAAGATGTATGGGAAAGTACACTAATGAAACTTTCTAGGAGTCCTAACAAAAACATTAATAACGTGCTCAAAATTAGTTATGAGGGATTAGATGAAAATGAGAAAGAAATCTTTCTCCACATTACCTGCTTCTTTAGGGGGTCAGAAAGGAAGTATACAAAGAAAGTTCTTGAAAGTTGTGATCTTGAGACAACTGCAGGATTTGAAATTCTTGTTAAGAGGTCCTTGATAAAAATTGAGTCGGACATCCTAGAAATGCATGACTTAATTCAATTGATGGGTAAGGATATTGTGAACCAAGAATGTCACGAAGATCCTGGAAGACGCAGCAGACTATGGTTGTATGATGATGTTGACGAGGTTCTGTCCAATGACAAGGTAAGAATTACGATTACGATCAAAGTTGTGCTCCTTTTCTTTGACTTTAATTACTAAAAATATGTATAACTTAAATAATCTTGCATATGCAGGAAGATTGTGCTGTAAAAGCCATAGTGTTGAAGCTACCTGAGTGGACAGAGATGAGTATCCATCCTGATGCTTTTACAAAAATGAGAAGGTTGAGATTGCTCATCTTGCACAACCTGCAGGATTCTTTCCAAGGTCCTTTATGTCTTCCTAAGGAGCTTAGATGGTTTGAATGGCCTGGATGTGCTCATCAGATTATAGAATTTTCCTCTGGTTCAAGAAATTAGTGGGAATTGATGTAAGCAATGCCAGTTTCCATAGTAGTGCTTAAACAATTTAAGGTGAGCATTTACCTACACAGACCTCTTCATTGTCTACTTCATTTGTATGTGTATATGTGTATTACATGTCCTAGAACACGAAACGAAGTGGTGTTCCCTAGTTTTTGAAGCCACTTCTCTTTTTCTCCCCCCTTTCAAAATGACCCTAATTACTTGAGTAGGAAATATGTTTACGTGCAGCAAAATTGGCATTTAAAAATTAAGTGAAACAGCTTTATTAGAAACTCATACACAATACAAAGAAATTTTATAAACAAATGCCGAAGAAAAAGAATTTTCAAGGTTTGAATGCTTTACACTGTAAAACAAGGCATTCTTAAATGCTTAAATCAGTTTGTGAAGAGCAGCATTTCTAAGTAGACGAAATTAAATATATATTAGAAACTTTGCCTGTAATGCGTGTGCATTTAGAAATAACTTGATATACAAGATCCACACGGTATACCGCTAGTTTCTTAATCGAAAGTCAAAGCTAGGTTTTGAGTTGAATATATGAACTTTTTTTCTTCAAAATGATTTTAAAAAGTTGGTTTCATTGTGTTTAAATGGCTTAAAAAAAGTTTCTTAATTTTTGGGAAAGATTCATTGTGATAGAATATATATTTTTGACATAAAGCTATTATATATAGTCTAAACCAGAACAGAAAGAATGTTCATTTCGGTGCTCACCATGTGACATTCACTTTACTTCTACAATTGGCACATGGCA
This sequence comes from Eucalyptus curtisii, assembly GCA_017140595.1. Lineage (NCBI taxonomy): Eukaryota > Viridiplantae > Streptophyta > Magnoliopsida > Myrtales > Myrtaceae > Eucalyptus > Eucalyptus curtisii. The sequence continues at coordinate 210,655 of CM029502.1, read as the reverse complement.
TAACATGTGGCTTAAACTTGTTAGTGGCCTGCCTTCACATGGTTGCCGCGTGGTGCTTCATTTTATTTTTCTGATTGCCACATGGCATGACACATGGCATACTTTTACCACGTGGCCCACTTCTGACCAATATCCATTAGCTTTTTTATTTGTCATTTCTAAATTCATTCTCTTAAACATATATGTATAGATTTATAATTTTTAGTAAAGTTTCTAAGTGTTTACTTATTTCTCAATACAACGCACAATTCTCAGCAAAATTAGTTCATAGTAACTTTGACTGAGATGTTTGTTCCGCCACATTTGCAGGACTTCCGACAATTGAAGTACATTAATTTCAGTTATTGCGAGTCCCTAATTTGTATCCCTGACCTCTCATGTACTCCACATCTTGAGGAATTGATTCTCTCTTATTGTGAAAACATGGAAGCCCATGAATCGATTGCATATCTTGAGAAGTTACAGGTGTTGACTTTAGATGGGTGCTCTCAACTTGGTGTTTTTCCAAATGTGCTCAAGACAAAAAGACTTAGGCATCTTTATCTTACAAATTGTAAAAATTTGGAAAGGTTCCCTGATATTCCACATAAACTTGAAAGCCTGACACTTCTTTCATTAAAAGGGATTACTATTAAAGAACTTCCATCATCAATAGAAAATCTTGTTTCTTTGGAGAAATTGAAGTTAACTGATTGCAAGAATCTGGTAAGTCTTCCATCTAGTATGTACAAGTTACATAACATTGAAGAGCTGTGTCTTCTGGATTGCATATCCTTCATTGGGTTTCCAAATTACGATGATTCTGCTGATCCATCTAGGAAGAGTAGACTTTCAAGTTTAAAATATTTAGGCCTTGGTGGAACTAGTCTGACTGAATTGGAGTTTCTCGAGAATCTTTCCTGTTGTCCTAAATTGACTTGTTTAATCGTGGGGGGGACCAAAATAACTAGCATTCCAACATCCATCGTTGAGCGCAAACATTTATCTTTTCAAGCGCCGCACCATGTTCATGTTCCAGGCTCGAAGAAAGTCAATCCCTTTCATTCTGACGGTAGAGAGTTTTTCAAGTTTGCTTTGCAAATCGCACCTTTCCAAGTAAGACTTCTCTCTCTCTTTCTCTCTCTCTCTCATATTAATGTGGAGTGTGTGCTTGTATATTGCAACAGCAGAAAACGATAGATAGGAAGCTTAAGAAAAGCAAATAAATCTAAAGTGGTTCTACATGTACATGCATATGATGGAGGTGGCTTCCGTTCTTTTATAAGAATCATTTCTATCACATGAGACTTGTATATTATTATAAGCAAGGATCAATGTATCTCCACTCATTTATAGAGCTCTAGTTAGAAGTGGAATTTGCTAGGATTACTTACTAAACTCAAAATTGAATTCTTCTATTCGGGTACTTTCTAACAGTTTATCTTATAACAGGGTCTCCTAATGTTTATCCTGGAGTAGAGTTACCAGAGTGGGTCCTCCCTATTGAAAAAGGTTTTGTATCTTTTAGGGCTTCTAAGGACTTGTGTCGCAAGTTTATTGGATTCGTTCTCTTTGTTGTTCATAGTACTGACGAACAGGATCATGGGTCACAATCATACATGAAATTTGAAGTTAATGGCCAAATGCTGCAAAAGTATGGATGGACTCCCGATGCAAATCATAGATTGGCTATATTATTCATACCATTTGTGCAGTTTCTGGATGCAGTCAATTTTGTTCAAATTTATGAGTCATGTACAATTTAGTGTTAAAGTATCAGGTGGAGTTGCTAAAAAGTATGGATTCTGAATATTATGCAAGCAACTAGAGGAAGATTTAAAAGTTGTGGTTAAAGATCTTATGGATCCAGCTTTACTCTATGATTTTAGTCATAAATCAACATATTTAAAAGCCAAGGGTCCACTTGTGCACGGAACCATCAAAACAGATATACAGAACGACTTGCATGATTGTCCAGCAACGCCACTTTCAGCATCGCGACAGCTCATCTCCCATCCAACAACACCGAGCTCTGACGGCTGTAAGATCGCCACCTACCAACAACGGAGGCGAAGAGAAGAAGTTTGTCTCCCTGAAACAGAGTCCCTAGTGAACCGACGGTGGCAGATACTGGAGAGCAGAGGCGACGGACTACCACCGCCGACCGAAGCCATGGAAACTGATGACTTGAAGGATGTGTAGCTGAGGTTCTGGGCTTCATGCAGCTTGCTGAAGACCAGGTAACACCTGGCACATCCCAATTGTATTATGTAATATTTGACCTGGACTTTATATTCAATTCCTTGGTGCTACAATTGCGTGGGAACTTTGAACAACGTGTTGTGGAATTTTTCAAGAGGTGTTAAATTAGTGTTTCTTCATAACTTTTGTTTGTGGATGCTTGGTAGTGAATTCATCACTAATCGATGTTACAAGCTGCTAAATCAGTAACAAATCCATGGAGGTAGCTTTTCTTTCTTTCTTTCTTTCTTTGAGTAGGTGGCAATTTATTGAAAGAAGTTAGGTGGTCTAGAGAGAGGGAGACTCTGAGTGCTTTTGAGGTGCCTAGCAAATGTGGATCTGGAGTATGTACCTATCATAAAGATTGTGCAGCGTGTGATAGTTTTCTCAGGACAATTCTCCAATAATTGGGATAGGACTCTGTCGCCAAGTTCTACGAGGTGCTTGAAGAGGCAAAACCATAGAGGAATGAAGAGGATGCAGGGAGACTTGAAGAAGCCACCAGTTGACAGTCGAGTTCTTTTACTACTTGATAATTTTGGCAACTATGGAGAAGTGAAAACCAAATTGACATGGAGCGTGAGAGTAATATGAACATGGGTTGTGCCCATGGATGATGGCTGGTTAGGCAGTGATATTGTTTCGCCCCATGGACTGTGGATATGAAAAAGAAAAAATCACGATAAACACAAGTTTACATAAGTTATGCAGTAGAATAGTCACAAAAGCACAAGAAGCTAATTTTCTATTCTGATTTCTGAGGCCTTGGCAACAGTCTAGGATTCTTTTTTTATCCTTCTGTGCCACTGCGTTTATGAAGGAGAATGACCTAGAAGCCAAAACTCCTGGAAACTTTTGAAGGTCTTGAGTGAAACCTGATTAATGAAAGATGAGCTTCTGAGGTGCCAAATATAGGACACGCTAAAACGAGCAACATGTAGTTTCTCATATTAGTTGCTGTTTTTGCTTTAATGTTGTTAGAGCCATATCGGTTCAACAGTTACTTGGGATTTTCATCTGTATTACAGCATGAGTATGTGGTGATAATCATTGCTTGGAAGTTTGTGAGGAGTATATGATACAGGACCTGCAGGATCTCGATCAAAAAATATATGAGACATGCATTCGTTCCATTGGTAGCTACATATTGATATTAAAATATTTCTACTGCTGGCAAGTTGATGCTGATTTCCTCTTGAATTGCGTGTATGCATGTATGCATGCATGCATGAGAGAATTTCTGACTCTTGTCCTCATATTTCTTTTCTCATGACAAGTAACAAGACCTTGCTTTTTTAACATAAGGCAAAGCTTTTGTTGGACAGCCTTGAAGTTCCAGCTGGCTAAGATGTTTTCAGTAACCGGGTGCATTTCACATATGTTACTTCATTTTCTAATTAAGATTATTAGTGTTTCAGTCTTAATTAGTGAATGATTTCAGATTGAACCCTTTGATTGAAGAGTTGTGTGATTGTTGAGGATGGTAGCGTTGTTGTGGCAGGAAGAAGCTGGACTAATGAGACACAGAATGTATATTTATCATTGCTTCTCCACCCCCTGCTACAAATTATTGCCAATAGCACTTTGTTATAGTTCTGAATGGATACCCTCGAATTATCCACTCCCAGTTTATTATTGATCATTTTATGTCTCACCCTTTAATAATTTTTTAATATTAAGAGAGACATGCGAATGCCTTGAAGGCTTGAACAACTGACGTTGACAAGAAACTAGAATTGAGCAAACAAGAACCCTAGAACGGACGTTTTCATTTTTGCAGTTGAAAAAGTAGCTCGTGCAGATGGTACTCTGGAAATTAACGAAATCTTCCATGTAGCACTAATCAAGACGATGTACAAACTTGTGAGTACTGTAATTTGTATGATCAAATTTTTAGCATCTCTGCTAGATTTCTTTTCCACGGCCTATACCTATAAGAGAGTTTGGAATGACTTGAATAGAGACGCAACCTTAAGGACCTCAGCATATTGTACTAGAAAAACATTAGTAGTCAGATGAACTATAGAGACAGATTCAGAAAAATAAGAGGACCAAGATTCATCTAATTTATCAAGACAAAAACATTTCATATGTGAATTTGGAGAACAATTCAATATGTCTCCAGGTAAAGAATGAAAATTCCCAATAAATAGCATATGTATCTTTCAAAAGATAAATTATTTTTCAACTTCCAGGATCACTAGCCTAGCCAGTATTCTTCTTGCATGACTGAGAGGATTTTGATTTCGATTCACAAGTTTCGCTGGTGTGGCCGATGATGTGAAGTTGCTCTTCAACATTACATTCCAAAAGATGTAAATTCTCAACAGACGTGAGCCCGACACAAAAATTGATTAGATTAAAAAGATGCATTAGCTCCAACATTCCGCTGAATGCTACAGAACTCCCAAGACACGAAAACTGAATTACATGTCAATTTATCAAACAAATGGTTTACATAACAAGCCAAACCTACATGACTCCAGGATATTGCATATTTACAGGCTAATTTGTGGTCAGACTAGCTTTTCTAGTGATCTTATCCACAAAATAACTCAAGATAAAGTCCAATACACTTTCTAGTTAATTTAAATCAATATGCATCCGGAATCTCCACAGGAAGCGTATGAAATAAGTACAGAGAAATAAAAAAGTTACAACCAGGGCTAATTCAATGACAGAAAATGCACCCGAGCAAACAAGTATTCTTTTCCAGCTATCCAAGCCCCAGTTTGTGACCACTGCACATCCTCCCAGTCCAGATTCTCCTCCAATACCTATTCAAGAAGGGTAGATAGATCGATGTTAAAGTTTGGGCTCCTTATCGTTCTTTTCTTCTCGAAAAAACAAATCACTTTATTTCTTGTGAGTATACTGTGCTGCATACTTATATCACCAATTTGACCGGCATCTGAATTAAGAACATGAACAAGGATCATGCAAATGTACAGACTATAGCTGGCAATACTCTATTCTCCAAGTGAGGCATGTAGTTTTGGCAAAATGTTATACAAACCAGCGAAAAATGACATGAACTGACATGGTGAGGATTTCACTTTATGTACGCTAAATATGGAGAGAAGAAGAGCATGTGATTTCTCTAAGCTTACTGTAACAAGGTGAGATATGTCCTGGAATGTTGAAATTAGCAAAATGTACTGGGAATCTTCCAAGTCCAAGAAATGCAAAGCACACATGCAAAATCCAAAGAAAGGAAACTCAATAATAATGCTAATAATACCTCCAGATATTCAGGAGGCAGAGGAATTCCGACCGAACGCATGACTTTCTGGGGAAGAGGCTTCTTACATCGAGACCACCGAAACACATCGATCACAGTATTTTCGGCGTCGTTTCTCTCTCCATTCACGGAATGTGAGTGGTGATTTTGGGATTTCTCTGTTTCAGCTTCATGCATTTGAGAAGCCGTAGTAGCTTTGACCATCTTTTCTCCAGTGAAACAAAGCTCATACCTTTAATAAGTCAACAAGAAAAAAACTTAGCTCAAAAGTTGCATTGCTAATGAATAATCCAGGTGAAACTATGCTTTGTGCCTGAGCATTCGAATCATTCCTATATTTTTCTGCAATTTGTAGTTAAAAGTGGAAGCCAACCATAGATGCAATGAACATTCTGAGAAATAAAGGTCTCTAACAGAATCGGCAACTCAGTTTTGGCACTAAGGTTTAAATTTCAGTAGACTAGTCCCTGTATACCACACAACAAGTCTGCTCCATACTCACACTTCTCAGACCAAGGTCACGTGTGAAACAAACTCCATGAAACGAGGATTTCATATCCCAGAAAGGCAGTTGGTAACATAAAGATTTAACATAGACTGTCCCAGCGTGCATAATCAATTGTCAACAAACATGTATGAATGATGCTAAGTATATACTCTGCAAGAAATATGATACCTGCAGGAATGAGTCTCCAGATAGAGCACTTCTCCTTTTTTCAGACGTGCAGATGTATATAGGGGCTTTTTCAGGCCCTTGTCCGCGACAATGCTCAAGCTATATTTAATCCTACACAAAAAGCAATTGTAATTTATCAGAGCACCACTAATCAAATGAACAGAATCTTAACAAGCAAGATAGAGGCACATGACTTAGACTTGACCAGCTAATAATCTAAGCATGCACAACCAAGACAAAATACTTAACAGGCCCTTGTCCTACAAGCTAAAACCTATCAAGCATCTTAGCCTTAACTTTTCATTAATGGGTATGTTGGTGATTTTAAGCATGTAGCCTTAGGCGATGGTGAGGTTAATTCTTTAGGTGCACATTTAGCCATGAACCACTTTATCTTTTACATGATTTTCCCCGGAAACGTTAGATCTTTTGCCCAATTTTCCTCTGTTCCCACATGTAGTTGCATGAGCGCAGGGAGATCAGTATGGACTATTCCCATCCTTTTAGGAATGTAATTGGTGGTAAGAACACAAAAAAACATGTCGCTCAAAAGGTCAAGGGTTTCCCCATCCACAATAAGCTCCAAAAGTGGGAGTGAAGCAATGATAGCATGAAGCTCTTCAAGCCAGCGCCGAAGTTGAGAGTATACATATATACTTACGCATAAAATTGACAAAGGTAGTTCCTCCAACATGCTAAACCAAAACAGAAGGGATAAATTCCAAGATTATGGTGCTTAAAAAGCTCAACTCTCTAGAAGACAAACTGCTGGAAATAACAAATGGGAAACTAAAACTTACCAAGGTTCATTACAGAGATTGTATTGTATTGTAACTTCCCGTACAAATCTTTGTTGCCGCAGTGCATTCTAAACGACAAAACCAATTTTAACAGATTAGCTATTTTGCATGCATATAGAGAATAATATAATATGATACAACATTGAATTCAATGGTAATCATGAAATTGCAATTGCAATTCCCAACACCTGACAACAATAGCTAAAGCCTTTTACGAACAAGGGATCCCTACATTGTTTCCCCTGGCATAACCCAAGGCCTCATGTACCTTTCTCAATACAGTCCCATCAAAATGTATATCTTCCGGCAAATTTCAAGGTCATTGTTTCACTTGTCCAAACAACTTTAACAAGCTTTATATTGTCTTGTTATCCTTGATAAACCATCACCAATTCCAGTAAATTCCTTTTTACTGTATCACTTGTCATGTGCCAAAAGCTGTTAACAATTTCCCAGGTCATGTATAAACATGGACAGAGTTTGATGGGCAGTGAATGTGGGAGAAAAGAAAGATTCCATGGTTGCTAACTCATGCGAAACCTAAGTAAAACAAAATGAGTTGAGATCTAACAATTCCACACAAAGGCCATTCGCCAGGTCAATCCATTCTCCTCCAGCAGCCTCTCCTCCCAAAAAATTGTGAATCTCAACAATCAGTCAGACAAAGGAATCAAGCACAATCCATTATGATTTGAAAATTTATCAGCACAGGACATGGTCAGAAGATGTGATTTCCACTTGACCTGCGCCAACCCTTACATAGCAACAGAAACGATCTTTGAAAAAACACCAGAAAGATAAACAAATTTAAACTAATTTTCGATATATTGTTTCATTAGACAAGGTTCTAGACCCTAAAATAGCGCCTTGCAGAGGAAACACGTGTTTCAGTAGAACAAACACCCAAAACTATTAAATTATACATCTCAATCAAGAAATTATGCTGGTTCATACCGATGCCGCTGCTCGCGTAGTCATGGTCCGCTCAACAGCAACAGGAGCAAGTGTTGGCTCCACTGTCGATGTATGCGTTATGCAAGGCTCGAGTTCAATAGTCCCACCTCCTTTCTGACAACATTATCAAAACATAGCAACTACTGAGAAAGAGTAAAACAGGAACTAATAGTACAGCTGAGGCATCTCAAAAAGTTTTCCATCCGACCACTCCAGAATAATTAATCTGCAGACCATGTAAGCATCAAAGAATTATAGGCAACAAGGGAGCTTGGCATCTCCAATGGTTAAACAAATAATTTATAAGTCAATCTCATCATTCTCTCTGTTTGAGAAGAATGAAAAATAAGATGATGAAGAAGTAGTTTCACCTTCACAATGCAGCAATGGTCAATGCGATAACTGCAACCAATTGCAGCACCCCAAGCACGGGAGCGCACATTGTTTCTCAAAGTAGAAATGTAACCTAAAAGATCAATCAGAATCAGACAGATGGAGCTTGATCTGGCATGAGTTTAATGGTCAAAGCAAGAAAATAGCTAGAGCTTTGACCAAAATGAACACATATGCAATAATATTTCAAATTAAATCTCCTAAAATGAGTATAAAAAAGCATGATACTACTCAAGTATATGGAAGTTGGAGGGCTAAATCTTTCAATGTAGAAAGAAAAGTACAAGAGGAATATTTTTAAGGCAATACAAACAAACACAGACTGTAGCCATTTCCAAGGGGCACAACTATATATTCCGGAATCATTTTCTTTCTACCAGTTACAAGTTCGCAGCATAGGGTTCTCTAACAGCTACTCAATCTATTCAATCTGCGACCAAGCAAAAAAAAAAAAATAGATTGAATCTGCACATGCTAATACCTTCTCAGATTAGAACAGCAGCTAATTACAAAAGCACAGTATGGCTCAAATGAACTTACAATCTAGAGGAGGCAGCACTCTGATGGTTGCGCGCAATTCTTGGATGGCAGGAGGTGGGGGAGAAGCCGTGGGGCGGCAGTAACCTGTGTGCATTAGAACTAGAAGCAATATTCCATGTTAATACTACTTTCCCCATGGAATATGATATTATAACTATTGTTGTTTTCTAGGCACAGAATATTAATTGATCTTAATAACCTCATACCAGCAACTAGATCAGAGTCATATGTATATGTGTCAGTCCCCCATAGTTGGCCACCTCTAACCTACATGATATTAAAAGAAGCTCAGAAAGAAACATGACATTACTAATTTATACATCACAACCGGCCAATAGATGATTCGTAAAGGAGCATTTTGCGCTGGAAGTAAAGAAACATGGTGGAACAACAATTGATCAAATCATTTAAAAGAAAAAGGCCGTTATAAATGGCAAGCTTCAGAAGTTAGTGTACACACAGATTCTAGCAAAGAGAATTTGATACTGAAGAAACTTTTAATCCATGCAATCGAAAATTGCGACACAAAGAGTCCTTTTTGAGGGAACTAGTGGCTGAAGAACATTCTTGGGGCAACTTGGCAAGTGTCTACTCTACAAAGAGGTTCCCATGGAAGACTCAGAAGATGGCTCAAGATAGGGTCGTTGAAATTCCTCTACTGTTAGTTGAATCCAAACGCAAGTCCTTGTTACGCATTCTACACCTTAGAAACTAGATCCAGGATGAGGATGAGCGAACAAACACATAAAAGTTGGACACTAGCAAAAAAAAAATAAAATTAAAATAGAAACTTGTGACCTTTTTATTAACACAGGACTTTCCAAATAACATTGTTAGCACTAGAAAAATAATTGCTTGGTGAGGCTCCTCTATATCAACTTGAAAACGTACTAACCATAAATATGAAAACTGCTGTCAACTTTTCTTTCTTCATCAAAACATACAAGCCATAAATATGAAAACCGTTGTCAACTTTTCTTTCTTTCCCTTTGAAGAAACATAAATGTCATTTTTGAATATTTGAAATTGCGCATCAGAGGCATTTTCTACATTCTCTAACTTAAGTGGCTGCCCAACTCCCCGGCAAAAAAAAAAGTAGCTAGCCGCCTCTGCAGCTGTTTGGAAAATTTAAATCTCCTTTCATACAATTTATACTGCAAATTCGTCTCAAGTAACAAACAAAATGATTTTCCTCTGGTTGAACATACACGATTTTTGACACACGTTAAGTTATTTAAATTATGCCTCAAAGTCGAATAAAGCCAACATTATGTCAACTGTTTAAAACAAAAAGGCACGTGGTCTACTGGCAACCAATTTCTCATCATATACGGAGAAAAAAAGAAGATTCCACCAACTAGTTTAACATGCAGGAAACCTTAGATTGAATAAAAGGTAGTGGGAACAATGCATTATAGGAAGAGAGACGCTAGCCTTAACATGAATACTGCCACAATGATTGCGGCACATGATTTCTCGCACATGTAAGGGTCTTGGGTTGCAAGACCAATTGATGGGGAAAGAGTAGGAGATGTCACAGTTCACCAATTGGAAACATTCCATGACCCAAAGAGATCTACACACAGCATATTGATCTTACTTGGCGATTCGTAGCAGTAACATGTTCTGCTGCAATTCTAATTTCAAGAGTGGGACCATTAGGTGAGGTAACAGCATCTTTATCTGCTTGAGATGATTCATATTCCTTCCATAGCTTTATCAGTTCTTGCATGGATTCACCAACTTTATATATGACAGAGGAAACTTCAGACTTTCCTGAAACAACAACAGCCAAAATTTAAATCATGACAGTAACAAAAGAAATACAGACTAGATTGCATTGGCCATGTGCTAGAAAAAGAAGAGAAGCAAGCAGCATCCATAGGAAGAACTAAGAAGATGACTCCCAACAGGCCCACCGCAAAAGCAATGACAAGTCATGGTCTGCAATCCACAACGAAAGGCAATTTAACAGAAACCAAACACACAAAGAAACTTGAATGGCAACAAAATAAGTTACCTAGCCATTGCCCGACTTCCTTCAAGCTACTAAACACAATAATGCACCAAAAATGGCATATCTATTTTACAGGCACAATTCCTAAGGAAATATAATTTGCCACAGAAAAGATAAGCAAACAAATTACCTTCATGCATACAAACTAAACAAGCCTAGCAGACATTAAATTCAGGATTCAGAGTACCAAAATATAAACAATGTAACAGTGAACTCTACTGATTATCCACAGAGAAGTATTTGAGCTGATTATATTTTCTAGTTCCACTTTGGAACCACTGACCAAAAACTCTTCAAGCTCAATATAGTTTATTGCGATGTCTTACCTTGAGACCTGCGCAAAAGAGAACGGAAGAGTGTTAGAATGCAATATTCATTCAACAAAACACGCATCAGTAGCACAAACATTCACAATCTTTAATATTCTTGTCACACTAAAGTAAAAAGTTGCAATTACAATATCCCAAAGGCCTCTCTTTCAGTCTTATTGGGTATGGGTGTGAAACCAAGACAGACAATGTCAGTAATATCCATCACAAAGAACTGATTCTAGACTGGCAGCTGATGCAAACGATGTGTGTCAGCAAGTTCTCCAAGATATGAATATTAAGAGAGAGAGAGAAAAAAAACAAACGGGAACTTCTGATAAAAAGAAGGAAAATGTGCTTAAGGGGAAAATGAATCCTTTGTTTCAATTTAATTCAAGGACATTGTCAAGGCAACTATAGTGAAGGACAATTAAGTAAATCACCAGATAAAGTACTTCATTCCAGATCCTATTAAGAGGCAATGCCTACAGGCTGAGCATTCGCTCTAAGGCTCCTCCACACACGTGGGTAGAGAGGGAGGGAGGGAGGGAGGGAGGGAGCTTGTCTAGGCAGAGCACTTTTCCTCTGCGATTCCTTTGAAAAAGGTTTGCTACCCCTGGAGCTTCACTTAGAAAGGAACTTCTAGAAAAGGATGAGCATAAATCGTAAACATTCCTTTCTATGAGGAGAGCAGGAAAAGGGCAGAGGTTCCAAATTGTAAGTGGGAAAAGAGCTAAATAAGCTAATCAGCATCCGTGAATGCTGGACCATACAGAAGTAACCCAGACAGAAAAGCATCTTGGTCTGTCAACTCCACTTTCCCACTCAACATCATTCTAGGAATTTTTTGAACTAAACAATAGCGAATAGCCTGATAAAAGATTAAGCAGTTCGGATTTAAAGATTAAATTTAATTTAGTGGCGAGACACTTCTATAACTTGGCCAAGGTGGTTTTGACCCTTTTAGTGGTTTACGACATGATAAGCAACTTGGATCTGTTCGTAACCAATTCGATTTGGTAGGAAATGATTTTGGAAAAACTGAAGTCATGCAGAAGGATGATCAAGGATAACTTTTGCAATTATATTTGTACGACTAGTTGCAAAATTAAATTTTTATGTTGAATAACTATGCTTTAAAATCAGGAGGAGTAGAAGTTATAAGACCTACCCTTCATTATCCTGCACACGGGACCTAAACCGAGGGTCACCTCTTGACAACTGAGGGCTACCCCTAGGTCGAAGCATTCTCTTTCGCTGCTGAACTCCATCATAATTAAACACTTCCCTTTCCCTTTCCATTCCTTCAGCATCCGCACATCCATCTTCTGATTCTTTCTCATATCCTCTACCACGCTTTTCAGTTCTATCAACTTCCATATTGGTGTCTCGCTCTTTCTTTCTTTCTCTAGCATCCTTGTCAACATTTTTCCAGGCATCAAAATCTTTATGTTTTTTCAAATCAGATACCGAAGTTTCCTGCTCCGTTGTTTTCACAGGCAGATCTGCAGCATCCTTCTCAGAGGACACTCCCTCTTTCTCCAGCCCATTCCAAGTTTCTCTCTTTGGGTGATCCTTTTCCCTTTCCTTCAATCTTTCCTTGTCTTTTACCGGATCCTTCCTGTCCTTCTCCAACTTCTCTGCTTCTCTTTCTTCCCTCGCATGGTCTTTGAAATCGGCAGCACTATTGTTTACAGGCATACTGCTCCTACGATCAATTCTATCTTTGTCTCTTTCACCCCATTCTCGGTGCTTTGCATCCTTCCTTTTCCTATCCTTATCTTTCAGCTTATCATCAATTTTTGGGTCAATTTTGTTTTCACCAACAGCCTCATGAGTTTCTATGTGACCCCGCTGCTCTTCAGTCGTGGAATCTTCCTTGGCAGACTCAAATTGTCCTGGTGGATTATTGCGCTGAATATGCCATTGGTCCATGCTTCCACTTGGGGTTTCAGAATACCTTTTGCCTCTGTGGTACTCTTTTGATTCTTTCCAGCTCAAGTGACTGCTACCAGCACCATAGCTTTCCTTTTCCACCTTTCCATCGACCCTAGGTTCACTATAACTATCCCTTTCATACTTCAATTTCTTACCATCATCCCCTCTACTTTCGACTTTCCCCTCCCTTTCACTTCTCATATGCTGAGAGTCCCTCTTCGTCTCATACAACTCCCTTATCTCGGGCTTGGGATCCCGGTTATCAACCCTGAAATCTCTACCATCCTTTGCATCCCTAGCTTCCAACCTGCTTTCGGAAGAAGGGGCATGATCTAAATGCGAGTCATCCAGGGTGGAGGACGGCACCCGAAAGACTGACTGCATGGGCGATCTTCTATCTGGATCTCGAGACTCTGTCCTGGGGATCTTCGCCATTCGACTTTCTTGACCCATGTCGTGGGACGGATGATATTCACTAGACACTGCAGACATCAGCCTAGGATATGGGGCGAGATCTTCATGGGCGTACTTTGAAGAGGAATGACCACTCTCCTCATGAGATCTTTTAGGAGCACCGCTCATAATTAGCAGTAAAACAATAAGCAAGATAGGCAGGAAACGGGGTCCTCTAATTCACTGCTTTGACTCCGACCTGCGAAATGACAATACGAGCAAAATCAAAACAATACGGAATGCAGTGTTTCAAAGAGCAAAAGCAATAGAAACGAGCAAGAAACCACTGCGGGGCTCCTAAAACACATCGACAACACAAGGACTGCAAGGGCAGACCGCAAATAATTCGAAATCATCCAGGAAGAAGGTCACGCGAACCCGCCGCGCTAGACTAAAAATTAAACCACAGACGGCGAGAAGATTCAAGCATTCCCCACGAACACTCTCGATCGGAGCCGGGAAATGCCGAAAGCAACGAAATTTACGGGGAGGAAGCCAGGGATTCAGAGGACGCAAATGCCAATGCTCGAGTGCCCCCCACTCGCCATCGACTACCCTATCCCAAGTAAGCTAAAAAGAGAGAGAAATCAAGAACGCGCGAACGAATTCGTACGAAGCGAGGCCTAAGAAGGAGTGGAATTGGAATCGGTAATGCTCCTCGGATCGACGGAATCGCCGGGCGGAAGAACCGGGCCCGAGGGTCTCAAGAGGCGACGAGGCCGCCGCCGCGACGCGCGCACGAAAATGGAAAGCGGCGACGACCCAATTGGCGGAGCGGGAGGGAGGGAAATGGGTTACCTTCGCCTTTCGCATTCGCTCGCTCGTCGCGCAGAGAAATGGAGGAGAAGAAGGAGAAGAAGGAGGCCAAGAACAAGAAAGCAAGACTAACCATACATAAAGGAGACTCCCCCGCAGAGACGCCAATGAGCACTCCGCCTTTCTTTCCTCTCTTCGTCGCTTATACCTCTCCCCCCCACGTCTTCGAAGAAACGAAGTCACGTGCGCTCCGCTCTCCTCACGTGGCCTTTTTTTTTTTTTTTTTGTTCTTGATTTCATAATTCAATGGTAGTAAGTAAGAGTGAATTAAAAACCCTAACGTGTAATTAAATTTTATTTTATTTTCCTTCTATATCCCTAGAATTGGAAAAGAAAGAAAAAAAAAATGAAGGTAAAAACATTGGAAAAGGACGCGATTTAGTTCCTCGAGCTATCATAGCTGAATTTATAAATAGAAAATGGCAAAAAAGGGAAAGAGAAAGATAGACAAAAAATCTTGATATGCCCCAAGGTGAGTATTGATTTCGTGGTCCAAAAATAGCAATTTCATTTCCGTCCTTTTCATAATAAATCATATTTCAAATATGTTTCTTTATTAGTGTTGAAGGAATGACTTGCCTATAACCTATATATTTATCGGATGTTGTATTTTCTCTCTAGGACTGGTACTTTCATTATAGCAGAATCCACAAAAATGAAAATTTGATTTTGAGCTTCTTGACTGGTGGAAAAAAATGATCACCAAAATTCAAGTCGCTTGGGATAATCCTCACTACATCTTTTAATCTGACCTTAAGTTCTTTCTCGAGGGTTTCATTGGGGACACAGGGTCTCCGCACCCTTTTCCACCATGATCGCGTCCTCTCAAAGGATCATATGACATGCCCACCTGGCCATTGATGGGAATGCGTAGACGTTTTGATAACTACTTTTAAATGAAAAGACAGTGGGCGGAAATTGACCTCCATAATTACTTGGGTGAACAAGTGACAGGCATTGATTCGGAGTCGACCCTTGACCAATTCTATACGATTCGATCCAATTCTCTTCTCACCAGCAGTGATCCGTTCTTTGATTTTAAAAATTGAAAACCGTGCATTTTATGATCTAGTTTCAAGGCCAGGGTGTTGA
This sequence comes from Eucalyptus curtisii, assembly GCA_017140595.1. Lineage (NCBI taxonomy): Eukaryota > Viridiplantae > Streptophyta > Magnoliopsida > Myrtales > Myrtaceae > Eucalyptus > Eucalyptus curtisii. Next base: position 195,207 of record CM029502.1, on the reverse strand, counting down.
ATTGGACCGACCCAGGACCAAATATTATTTATTTATGTTTGTTTTGTTTTCAAGTGGTTGGAATTTAAATCAATCTTATATGGATGAAAGAGGAATGGATATTCTATAATTCATATTCTATGTTACATGTTTTTGATAAATGAAGATTTATGGTTGTCACTTTAGTTTTCGTTTTGCTTGATTAAGGGATGAGTTGGATAATTGTTTGTTTCTTTAAATTTTTGTTTGCTTTTTATCCATGTTTTACTTGTCACCATTTTGTTCCTCAATATTGCGGTTGTAAATATTATGTTGATTGATATGTACTTAGTAAAAATAAGTGTAATCTTTCCAAAAATACATAAAATGAAAAAAAAAAAAAAAAAACTTCTGCCAATCTTTTAAATCAATCCCAAAACTAGAACAGACCAACAGAATTGGTTCAAGATCTCAAAATATGGGGAACAACCCTATGCAGATAGGTTCCCAAAGATGGATTGGCCCAACCTTGAAATTGCTCAACAATGAGTCACATGGCCTCTTAGAAACACATAAAAAGGTCTAGAGAAGAAAGGAGCATGTATTGGATGCACCGAAACGATATCTTTGAGTTTTGGCATCTTTAACTAGAAAATGGCATTATAATTTTCTAATAAGAGACAGTTCATTATCCTTAATGGAGCTAATAAGGGTGGCACTATTTTCACCTTGATATATGATTAATTTCACCCATTTTCAAGAAAAAAAAAAGAAGAAGAAGAATTGCCCTTAATTATTCAATTGTAATTTTAAAGTGTTGACTCCAAATTTATTTACTTTCTTTTTTTTAAGTCTCTCTACTTATAGGAGGATCTATTATCATAATTAAATATTTCATATGTTTATAATAAACTGGAAGTATTTAATTGTCCTTGTTCTTAAGCATGCATGTAACCCGTGTGCATAAAAACTAATATAAGTACAAAATGAAAATGAAAGGTCATGTTCAAAGTATTTTGCAAGCAACTTGAGCAACGATAGACTTGCCAAGATTGTTTTACCGAAATCGAATTGGGAATCGATATGTTGGAAAGTAAATAAGCAAGTCATTTCTCACGACCAATACCAATCCGACATGTGTTTGCAAGTCAGGCATCTTTTATTATTGTAGTTTTTTTTTTTATGGTTAGAATTTTTTATTTTATAGTAACATAAGTGATAGGAGTTATTGGTTCGTAGTCCAATCCAGATCTTAATTTTGAGAATCGGGAATCAAACCATTTAGTTCTAGGACTAGGAATCGAATAAGCTAATTTGGTTCCGATTTTGTTCTTAATCTAGTCCAGTAGACTTGATAACTTTTTTTTTCACTAAAAAGTGGTCGTGCACAACGAGAGTGTGATAAATCTTGAAATATTGATGGAAGTGACAATGAGTGAGAAGTAATTATGCCGTAACTTGTGGTACCAATGGATGAGGCAGTGTTTAATTCATATTTTCTTAATTTTTTAAAAAAATTAATAAAAAAATATTTATAGTCAGTTTGATTCGATTCTCTCTTGGAATCAGGGATCGGATGGCTTAGATACTGATTTTACTTTTAGGAACCTAGAATCGAACCACACTTTCAAGAATTGGATCAACGTGGGCAATCTTTAATTCGGGCAGTCCATTTTGCACACCTAAGTAAAAGGGTGTATATAAATCCCATAGCCGGAAAAATTCAGGGTATAACCCAAACCTTCCCCCCAGCCGCCGGCCTCCCCCAAGGCGTCGTCCCCAAAGCTCTTCCCTTCCGCTCCCATGGCTTCCAGGCGGGTGAGGGCGTTCAAGAGGTGGATGCAGTCCCACTCCATCGACTGCAGCCCCGCCCTCCGCCTCACCGACGACCCCTCCCGAGGCATTGCCGTCCGGGCGCTGCGCGACCTCAGGGAAGGCGACGTCGTGGCCGCCATCCCCAAGGCGGCCTGCCTCACCGTCCGGACCGGCGGGGCCAGCTCCCTGATCGAGGCGGCCGGCCTGGACGGCAGCCTGGGGCTGGCCGTGGCCCTCATGTACGAGAGGAGCCTGGGCGAGCGCTCCCCCTGGGCCGGTTACCTTCAGCTCTTGCCCGAGAGGGAGTGCCTGCCCCTGGTCTGGACTCTCGACGAAGTCGATCGGCTGCTCCGCGGGACTGAGCTCCACGAGGTACGGGCTTTGTGGGTTATTCGTCTCTCCATTTCTAAGAAAAATGTCCGTGCTTTTCTTCTCGTGCTCGATTGCTTTTGCTTCTCTGTATTGGAATGTGATGAATCTACGTTGAATTTCTGGTTTTAATCGCCTTCCGAGATGATAGAAACTGAAAAGGTCGGTACTTGCCGATTCAGTTGTTGTATGTGGGATTTCTGATGGGAGTTCTGGGCCGATGCGTAGGCGTTCTTTCCTGGTTTTCTTGCTGGAAATTTTTTAGGTCCTTTTTTATGTCCAGTGTAGTTCATCCTCGTTTGACATTGCAGCAGTGATGAGCTTCAGCGACATTTGCTCAGCTACAGCTAACTATTTCCTTGGTGATTGTAGGCAGACTTTGAGAGAAGACAAAGCTCTTGTTTATGATGACTGGAAAGAATGCATTTTGCCCCTTCTAGATTCAGGACCTTTGAAGCTCGATCCGGAATATTTTGGGCCTGAACAGTACTTTGCAGCGAAAAGTCTCATCTCTTCACGTTCGTTTGAAATAGACGCATACCATGGATTTGGCATGGTTCCTCTGGCTGATCTGTGAGTACTCATTTCTTGCTACTTTTATTGCGTCGTACTTGGGCCCTTCTGCTATTGATTCGATCCTCTTAATTGTTTCCCTGTAATCTGTCATTCCACCTAAACAAGGTGATTTAGATTTATCGTCTAGCTAATCGGCTCATACGTATATAACTGTTATATGATCATTATGCAGTTGAGCATCCATGCATTTTGATTTGAGTATTGGGTTATGCTTTCTGGCCCATGACTAGGAAGAAGAAATTAGGTCGTTACTGTTCACAATGCCAAGAGATGACATTGCTGGATCTTGTGGTGTGCTACAACTTGTAAAAGCCATGAGATATATGAAGGACAGTGAGTGGTTTGGAGAGATATGCATAAATGACCTTTTTCAATTGCACTGCTAAAAAATTCTGAGACCAATGACAACTTACCCGAGTACTCAATCTTGTAGATTGAAGTCTGGTTTAGCCATTAAATGCTCTAAAATTAGAAGACTAAAAACAACACAATATATAGCTGCAAAACCAGAACTTCAAGCACTTAAATAGATCTGCATGTGTTCACAACTATATTGCCTTCATCTAGTAATACACATCCTTCCTTTGTTTCCTTTACACGTGTTTCACTGATGAACTGAATGGATTACCTGTATTAAGTTGCCTCCTCGATGCCCTCAATCCAGGTTTAACCACAAGACAGGAGCTGAGGATGTACACATCACTAGTTTATCTTCTCATCATGAATCTGATGATGACTCCGATAATGGCAATGACTATCCTGATGCTGACATTTCTGAGGATGGAAATGGACAGTCAAGTCAAGATTTGGATAAGAATTCGCATGGTGACATGGACATGGAGTGCCCTCCAGCGCCAGAAGAGGAACCCACTGTTTTGGAAATGATCCTAATAAAAGACGTTAAAGCTGGAGATGAGGTTAGTTTCATGTTCCATCTTTTAGAACATCTGGAAATTGGCATCAATTTTGCATCATCATCGGTTTAGTTTGATGGCGTTATGTCCTCAAGCACTCTACCGTAAAATATCATCTATGTTATAGTTATCAATGTTCTTTTACCTTTTTAACCCATGCCTTTATACATATGGACATCGATTGTTACTCATACATACAGATGTCCTGTTTTTTTTAATTGCCAAAGATGATAGGAAACAAACACTATTTTTTCAATCTTTCTTTAGCACATGCTTCCTGGCCTATGAACCAAGTAGACAATTTTTAGTAATCTAGCAAGAGTCGATTCTAGGTGGAACATTTCCTACTTTATCGATCATGAAGAGCTCGGAGTGTGCGTACATTTATGTTCCAAATTTACCTATATCTCTTTTATCTTTTTAGGTATATAATACATATGGGAATATGGGTAATGCGGCATTGCTTCACAGATATGGATTTACTGAGGAAAATAATCCATATGACATAGTCAACATTGACATAGAATTGGTGTTGGAATGGAGTAATTCTCTGTTTTCTAATCGCCACAGTAGAGCAAGGGTTGGTATGTGGAGAAGATTAAATTACTCTGGATGTGTCAGCCAAGACTCGGAATATTTTGAGATCTCGTACGATGGGGAGCCTCAGCTGGAGCTGATAATATTGTTATACATAATGTTGTTATCAGATGATGCCTATCATATTTTGGATCTCGCGGCGTCTACTGAACAGGATTACAACTTGGATATGCTTTTATCAGAAAAAGAAAAATTGCAAGAGGCACCAACACCAGAACTTAGCAAGGATCTGATGGTCACTGAAGGTGTTTGTAAAGCCCTTCTGGAACTCGCAGACATCCGGGAGAGGCTTTACGGTCCAAATTCAATCAGAGATGACATTGAAGCTTTAAATATGTGCCATTGCAGTGAAGATCGGAAGCTGTATTACACATTGATATTGCGTGTTTGTGAGAGGAGGATCTTGGAGAAACTCAGAAGATATGCTTCCTTAAAAGTTGAAGCGTTTGGGCGTAAAAAAGGCTTCACGAGGAGGGATATAAGGGTATAAATGCAGGGCGGGGCTGGCGAATTCTTTTGTTAGGTTGGTTTTCAGTAAGGTAGAGAGTGCAATTGTTGTCGGAATGGTGAGTTTAGAGGAGTAGGTGAAGCAACTACCTTGGCGAGGATCTTAACAATTAGATGAATTTTTGGCAATGCAAAATGGCCGACGTTCCAACCGAAGGTACCTTTTTGGTGGTGCAAAACTTTTCCAAGTGTGTACTTGGATGTGTTTAACTTAAGCCTCTTTTTAATTCTTTACTTTTGGTATTTGGTATCTCATTCTATTTAGCAGCGAACACTGTAACCTATAACTGGGGTAATGTTTGGATCCTTGGTGTCTGATTATAGGGTAACCTTCCCGAATATTAGGAGCATCTTCAGCTCCTAGGTGGGGTCGCCCTGCCTACGTGGCAACCCAAGTGAGTCAACAGGACTGCATTTCTTGTTTTAACGTGTCGATGTCCGCATGATCAATCGTCCTAATTCCTCTTGGTATACTTTTCTTCCCCATGAGGAGGGAATACTCTCCAAAGGTTGCTAAGGTCCGCTTTGAGTTTGGATGAAGCTGTTTTAGGACGTACATAAGTCCGAACAGGGAACACTTTATATGTTCAATGTAAACACATGCAATTACTAACAATCAAAGGTTCATTAAGGAATTTCCTTTCCATGATTTGTTTAATAGTGTAAAGATGTTCCGATGGGAAAGCAAAAGATGTGATTTGATTCTGTGCCACAAGGCCCAAAGAGGTTTCCCCCCTTCCCCTAAAAGCGGCTTGATCCATCGACCCACGATGCCTTGTAAGAACGCAATTTATAATTTGAGTCTTGTATATAAAAAGACTCGAAGTATGGAGAGGAGTTGGTTTGTCCTAGTCCACGACCTGCGAATGACGTAATCGCTGACTTAATGATGCCTTTGGCCAGGCACGGGCCTCAGCTCATTCACCTACTCCCTCGGCTGAATAGGATTTAGCCCTCTCCTCTTCTGGTCAATGATGGTTGCTGTGCTGACCCATTCCTGCTCTCACCTGCTCACTATTTTCTTTTTATTAATTACTTTATGTCGTCTCCTCCTCTGGGCGTTTGAGATGGGAATGAAAGCCTATCTTGGAGAGATTCTTGCAAGGGCACGTATACATGGACCGCACATTGAATGCAAATGATCGACAGCTGGTCGAAGACAAGCGGGGAATGGGGATACAATCGAGCCCATTCAAGCTGATACTTTCACTAAACTCAAGTTTTGGCTTTGCTGATAAAAGCTCGGTGCACGAAACTCGAGCTCGATCGAGTATAAAAAGCTTAAATTATACAAGAAGTCGAGAGAAAACTTGATCGGGCTTGATTAGGCTGACGTGGTTACCGGATCGGGGGATTCCGAGCTCCGATTCGATGGTTGCGTATCGAGGTTCAATTCAAACTCCTGCATTGACTTTGAAATTAAACTGAGCCAATCATGAAGAAACGATGGAACCCCAGTTAGCTTCTGACCAAAGCACGTCCAGACCAACGAACGTTTAACGACATAAAATACTTTTTCATTTATTAATTTCAACGTCACATCACATCACATCACATCTCCCTTCGTCGCGCGGTTTTTTCTTGTCGTATAAAAATGGAGGACGCGACCCTTTCACCATCCCCGTCGTTCCAGAAGGAAGAAGAAGACGAAGGTGGAAGAGGGGGAGGAGGAACTGGGTCGGATCGATCGACCGAGCAATGGAGAGCACGTTCTTCATATCGCACGGGTCGCCGATGATGTCGATCGACGAGTCGATCCCGGCGCGGCACTTCCTGAAGGCGTGGAAGGAGACGGTGTTCCCGCAGCGGCCCAAGGCCATCCTCATCATCTCCGGCCACTGGGACACCAAGGAGCCCTCCGTCAACGTCGTCCACCGCAACGAAACCATCTACGACTTCTACAACTTCCCCAAGCCCATGTATCAGGTTCCTCTCCCCTTTTTTTTTTTGATTCCTCTGTCCGGTCCTTCTTGCTCTGTTTCTTGGATCTTCTTGGATTTGGTTTGGTCCCCGACGTCGTCGCGTTGAGCGTTTGATTCTCCAGAATGTTTGAAACTGGGAATCGGGGCTGCCCATGTTCATCGTTGACTATTTGTTTGAGCTACCGCCCACCCCCCACATTTTGATGATTTGGTTCTTCACCTATCGCTACCCACCATTTCAAGAACCGTGCAGCGGCTGGCCATCAACCTTTGCCACGTTCTTGCTTTGCTTTGCTTTCCATTCGTACATGCAGTTGGATGTTGTGGTGTCAGGTTTCGTGTTGTACCCTCGCTGGTTAAATATTGAAAGAAACAGAACAATTGACAGTTCTGAGAATTTATTGTCCAAGAAAGGCCAGACCTTTTCTTGTTTTGTTTTGCTTTTGCACTCGCATTGCGCGGATAGGGAAAAGATAGCTATAGAGGCAACTGATCACCTCATGGGAAAACTAGCCTTGGTATGCTCGTTCGCTTGAAGAATTCAATTTTAGAATCCCAGTGCCATTGAAGAGAGGATTACCGTAAGCAGCATCCGCTAAAATGTGCTGCACTGGGGCCCTGATTTTAGATTTAGCATTGACAGGGTGCTGCTATATCTCATCGGTGAAGTAAAGCAAGGAAGTTAATTGGTCTCCGATCTAACTAATATTGTACCCATTGTCAGCTCAAGTATCCTGCACCTGGTGCTCCTGAACTGGCAAAGAGGGTGAAAGAACTGCTCCTGGCGTCTGGGTTCACGCGTGTCAATGAAGACACCAAACGTGGGCTTGACCATGGTGCTTGGGTTCCACTGATGTTCATGTATCCGGAGGCTGATGTTCCAGTGTGTCAACTCTCCATTCAGTCACATAGAGATGGTACATATCACTATAACTTGGGGAAGGCATTGGAACCTCTCAAGGAGGAAGGCATTCTAATTCTTGGTTCTGGAAGCACTACTCACAACTTGAGGGACATTCACTTTGGCAATGCTCCTGTTCCTGCTTGGGCTTCAGAATTTGACACCTGGCTCAAGGATGCTCTTCTTGAAGGAAGGTAATTGTTGAAGCAGACTATTTGTTTAATTGGATGGTTTACGTTACTGTGTTGGAGCTGATTTAACTCTAGAACTATAATTGTCATCGTCAGGGATGGTTTGTAATCATGATAACCGTAAATTTTTTGAACTTTAAGAATGACTACTTCATTAACATTTCGTATAAACACATTACAGGCACATACTGTTATTGCCATCATTCATTTTGTGCTGATTCATTGTTGTCGATTGCACTGTAATACTTTGCCAAAACTTCTTACGCACAAGATGTTAAATGTTGCAAATTTTGTTCAGAGAATAATTTCTTGTGGCTGATGCAATTTTCATTTGTAAAGATTTCTAGCAAATAAAAGGCTTTCAAAATTTTCATCGATCAGCGAATTAATGGGTTTGCCTTTTTATGATTGCTATGCTGCTAATGCAAGTCTGTAATTGCATAGCAGTTTTCTTCTGCATGGCCATTCTTTGGTTATTACTCTCAGCGCAATAATATTTTTTTTTGCTCAACTGGGGTTGGAGTTTTCAATTGGGTGAGTGCATTTGCTGATGTTGAGTTCTGTCACGTTTTACTTGTTTATATTTCTCATGCATCTTAACTGATTCTCACCATGTCAAATGGCATTCTGGAATTTGTTACTAAATCATCTCTCCATGTATGCACAGGCTTGTGATTTAGGTGCTGTTTTCTTTTGGCTTATGAAGTAACTCATTGCCAGAATATGTCTCTTTATTATGGCAGATATGAAGATGTCAACCATTATGACGAGAAAGCACCACATGCCAAAAAGGCTCACCCATGGCCAGATCACTTTTACCCATTGCATGTGGCGATGGGCGCTGCTGGTGTCAATGCCAAGGCTAAACTCATCCACCATAGCTGGACTAATGGAACCCTTTCTTATGCCTCCTATGAATTCACCAAGGACAGTTGATCTATTAAGTGTAAGATATGCAATCTTGGTATTACTGTTGTAATCTGAAGTCCTCGTCTTACAGATCTTACAGATTAAACTCACATGTTCGTAACTCTGTCTCCTGTGAGTTTGTTTCAGTTGTATGTCTTTGTCAATAAGAATACAAGAGTTTGGAGTTTCAGTTGCATTCTGCTTCTCATGTTTCTTGTTGCACTGTGAATTTTGGGAAGTAGTTTTATTTTGGTCGATAACGACTTGCTTTCTACTGTCTTGCTGTACTTCACACTCATTGTGGTAGAAGCTTGAGGAATTTCGTTTCTTCACTCATTTGTTTCACCCAAACCCAAAGCAACAACTCAAAGTTAAAAAGGGGAGTCACTTTCGGCATTTGCAATTGACTTTGAGACAGACAGCTTTCGATACGAAACAGCATGATGGGCTACAAGCTGTTAATATGATGGGCGTGCAGTACCCTAATAATCAGTGTCTTGTGTAAGAAAGTCTAACTTGTTCCTCACACGGAAAAAGATCCTATACTTCGGTCTATCAGAATTAAGAGACCAAAACTCACATATGCACATGCACGTTTGTGTGTGTGGGTGTGAGAATGAGCAGCAAGTCTAGCACAAGGACAGCATCGGTTTGGTTGGATTTCCCGAGTTTTATCTAAAGCTCGAATACCCATCTGCTTACGTGATTCATCAGTGCATCTGATCTTGAATTGAAAGTTTCTTATGTAGTAGCATTAGTTGCCATAGATTTCAACTCTCAAATAAGGAGACTACTACTTCGCCACCTTCTCTTTCAAGTTTACATGTCGGTTCCTTATTGGTGGATTAATGTTGCTAAAGTCCGATTTATTGAACAACTGGAGCCATTTCCCTTCCGTAGATTGAATATGTAATCTTAACCTATTTAGTCCGAATGGTCCCCAGAAGAAAAAACCCACCTAGGCCACCACGATCATAGATAAATCTCAAAAACACAATCCAAGCCTAGAGACAACAACCATATTTGGACTATGTATCGTAGGATGTTGATTAGATACTTAAAAGTAAAGCTAAAGCTTGGAAAGTTGGGTTGGCCATTGAGTATGGATGGTCACATGACATTGCTTTTTTGACCCAAAGACGCACAATTCTATATAACTACGGCTAAATCATAGAAAAGCATTACAAGGAGAGGGGATTATATGATATATTAAAGGGAAGAGGAGCTATCGATCCAACAGCTTCCTAGTCTATCTAATAATTCCCTTCCTTTGAAGCAACACTAAAAGAACCTTAATTTTATGAAACCGATGAAGCTTGTTCGATCCTCGGCTCTTGCACGATTTCTTTAATCTCCTAACCATCCGATCAATTACTTCAATTAATAGACTGTTGAACCTATCTATAATCATTAGTTTCAGGGTGGATTCACTGGAATTATCAAGTCACCATCTCTTTAACTTGAGTATGATATCCACGTAAAATATGAAGTAAATTAACCATCGTCCTCATCATCACACGGTGTTTCGCTTGCCAGACAATCCATATACCAATGGTGATCGTAGAGTATTTTGCAGGAGAACAAAAGGATAAAGTCCAAGAAAACTGTGATTTTGCAGAAGAAATGCTCAATATATAACTTAAAGGAAACAAGGAGTTAACTAAGGAATTAGTATTTGCTTAAAATAAGAGCCTGGATGCACTGCAGGGCAGTCTTTCTAATAGTACAAGTAGGAATAAAGTTTTTACCGACCAGCTGCTTGAATTCTTAGACACCATTGTTTTTTTTCTCAGTAACTGCTGAATTGAAAACAAAAAACTCCCACCTCCCTCTTCCGTTGGTATCCATAGCATGCATATTATTCATACATTATCTGATATATTCACAAATGATAGCTTTGCTTAAAAATTCACCATCAATGGACTTTTTACACCTTCATAGTATACATAGCATGGTTTTCTTTTTATAACAAAATCGATTACCTTGTTGGTACTGCTGTGAAAACATACGGCGAATTTTAAAATATGAGGGAATATGACATCCTTTTAACACCTACTCATCTGCCGGCAGACACTATATATAGTGTAGCTTTCCACGTTGTGGAAAAAGCACCGCTTTCTTTGCTTCCATTTCACTTCCACCACCCGGGAAAGTGCTATCTTCTTATTCTCCATTAACAAAGAAAGGAGTTCTATATACTGCGGTCGGTTAGCGTTTGATTTAATTCAAACTATTCAGGAATCCATTGCCCGGTGAGGGGGAGAAAGAGAGAGATTGAGGGGTATGAGCCAAGCAGGCGACAAGCCAATGCAATCGTCAAGAAGCAGCAGCGATGACATTGATGGTCAAGTTCTGCCTCGTTCGCCACCACCTTATATTCAACTACGAGAAGATCACGACAAAAAAAGAGAACCTTCTCTGCATGGTGGTGAAGGGTCGGGTGTCACAAAGTACAGAGAATGCCAGAAGAACCATGCAGCTGCAATTGGTGGGAATGCGAGGGACGGGTGTGGCGAGTTCATGCCTGGTGGAGAAGAAGGAACGCTCGATGCCCTCAAATGCTCGGCCTGCAATTGCCATCGTAATTTCCACAGGAGAGAAATTCTAGCAGTACACCCTTTAAACGTCGATGCTTCAGGAGGCTTGACGTTGCATTTGCTAAAGTTGGATCCTGTTGACAGTCCTACCGACAACGATGGAGATGAAACTCCCAAGGTGGAGGTTGTTGAGAAGAAGAGGAGGTACAGGACCAAGTTCACTGCACAACAGAAGGAGAAGATGTTGGCCTTCGCAACGAAAGCTGGATGGAGAATGCAGAAGCTGGATGAACATGCGGTGGAGCGACTCTGCCAAGAGCTCGGGATTGAGAGGAGAGTTCTTAAGGTTTGGATGCACAACAACAAGCATAATTACCTCCCCAGCAACCGTTAATAATGCCATCTCTTCTCCTGGGTTCAAGTAATTCACTGCAAGTTCATTCATGTACTTTCTCGACTGTGTGGCCATCACTTTCTCTAGTTAGACAGCGATCATGCTGCAGTCGGTCATCCAAGTTAGCGCCGTTTCAATTGGTATCTCTAATCCTGTTTAGTCTGCTTGTAGAAGAGTTGTCCGATGATTCCCATATTCCCGCATTACTGATGTAACAATCATAATATTGACATAGTTGGTCCTTCTGTCTTCTTTCATCAAGATTTTGGCAATATGCGTGTCTTCTTCCATGAATGCTCGAGGATTCGAAAGCAAATAGCTTCTCAATTAACAGTGAGCTCCCGACAAAAAGAACCGAATTTTTCCCCAACCTTGAAGAATTTTCAATGAGGATACTTCCCTTCTGTTCTGATAAACTACGGCTCTTGAAAAATGGACGCGTGATGCACAAAGGGCCTTTAGGCTGGAAACCTTGACAACTAGCAATCCAAAGATCGGACAGAAAAGTATAAACAACGTATCTTCTAGATAAATTCAAAGAGAAAATGGACAAAAGAAAGCGAATTGAGGATCAGAAGAAGATATATTAACTTTCCCAATCACAGCATTCCAAGTGTAAATTCAACACGTTAGAGTCTAGAACACAATGGCTTCTGAAACTTGGGGGCTAGTATTGCCCCTCTGGTCTGGTAGTAAGCATCTCATGCCCAGAAAGCACGGTCAGAATGCTAAATGAGAAAATATGATCCCCGTCAAAATCATCTCCAGCTTCTCACATACTGATGGGGTACTTACATGTGGAATTTGGCTAGGAATATCATTACCATAATGAGAGAACTCTTTTTTATTTCTTTTTCCTTCCCAAGAAGTTTGATCAAGTATCAGGAAAGACCATGGCGCCTCACCAAAATTTGGTTTTTCTGCTCAGAATCTTCTCCTGTTGTCCAGTTTGACGTGGTAAAATTTCAACGGTCTCTTGTAAGTACATGGAAATTTAGCTTTACCCGTGCTTCTGATCAGTTTCATATGGAAAGGCCGAATCTGGGATTCTGGCTTAAACCAGATATCGTCCTCTTTTTGCATCACAATTTGACTTTCACAATCACAGAAAATTTGTGTTTTATTCCGTACTTACGGCCACAGTCATGCTTAGTTTCATGTAAAACCGAATGTCTGTCATTTTTTGTCTGAAAAATGCCATTCGCAGCGAGATTAAGTCTGGATCAAACATTTTCGAAAAGGGGTTAGGGCTCCTTTGACCAAATTTGATCGTTTAGGACTTCATTAAACAAGGGATGAACGTATCAATTCTATGTATTTGTAGTTTGGATGGGAAAGACTAAGAATGGTATGTGCTTGCATCCACTGATGGATAGAATGCCACGGTCGAAAGGAGGAACAGTGGGACTCCAGCTGGTGTGAAATGATGATCGGATAAATGGAGGAATTTTGAATCACACTATAAGATAATCATGACAAGGAGGTTTGCCTCTGCACTCAATTGAGTTGCCATTATTTTCTTAACTAATCAACAATCAAGCATCAGGATTAAGCCTAGGATACCCGCATATGATAAAGAAAAAACAAACAAAGCTAATCTAGATTAAGAGGTTTAATTATGAGGATCAATAGGCAGTGATCAATGACCCACTATCTTTGTATTTGTCAAAAGTGACGGCAATTAACTCTCATATCTCTTTTGTTTAATATTCACGGCTGCTTGTGAAAGCGAGTGGTCATTAGATGGTCTGAGCAGCTAATTCTTGTTTATTCGGGCTCTACAGGATAACTGCGCCATCAACCAAAGTTAAAACTCCTGCGCCATCGACCAAAGTTAAAACTCACTCATCAGTAAATTTTCTTCAGCATAAGTTCTCATCCTTTTCGTCCATGCAATACAATCCCTAAAGTTAAGATCCTTCAGAGTTGCATTGTTTCATTAAGCATCTGATGTTCCAATAACCCAAGGCTGTCTCTTGAATTGCTCCGTTTTTTATTTAAAAAAAAGTTATTAAGCATTTTGATTAGCAGGAGCTTCTCTTCATGTGGTACTGACAATACATCCCAGAGCAAGTTAACCATTTACCTGTTTCTATAAGATTAAAATATTAATCATAATGCAGACCCATGCTACCGCAGGACTTTACTGTATGTCTTACTAAAACATCCTCTAAACTTAAAAGTTCCATTGAAGCTACTCTGCAATATCTTATAAACTAGCGGAAATCCATGTCTTTCTAAATGTGTCAAACATATGGCAAACCTTTTCGGTTTACTGAGCTTCACAAAATGAATAGTGCATTCAATTAAAGTTATGTTTGATGCTCGAAGGACTCTCAATTCTTCATTACTCTTTTGCAACAAGTATTCTAGGTTCAAAATAGAGTAATCATTACCTCTTAATATCCCATCAAACTTACACTAGAATCCATTTAGGCATCAATAGGTTAATGTCCCGAAAAAGTCATCGACAAACCATCATTCTTTTCACTGACAATGTCATTAATTTTCTTAGGAGTCAATCACGTACCAAACCAACTTCTTACATTACCACACATGTTTCGTGCTCTTAGGATGGATATTCGTCGGTAATGGACAAGCTATTTAAAATTGGTCCAGTGTTGAGCAGAGAGATTAGTTTGCAGAACTTCCAGAGTTATTCCCACTAACAGGCAGCAGCGAAGACCAACAGAATATTCTTTCCGAGCCGATTAAATGGAATCATTGGCAGCTATAAAATTTTTGGACAAAGGACATATCAGGATAACCTGAGATCTCAGGTCTCCAGTCCATAAGAGAAAGTCCCAAAATCAGCATATCTAGCAGTGACAATTCACAAAGGAATGGCATGATTAATCAATTGACTCTCTACTTCATTATGAATAATCCAAAGCCCCAACTATTCCCTTTAATTACAGATAAGACTCTTAAGGGGTAAAAAGTAAAGACACATCAAAGAAACACATTCATTCCACTTTCCACGTTTCATCTTCAGCACGAACCACCAGATTGACTAACTTCCAATCACAGCCAATGCAGAATGGTTCCCTGGATGCTTTTCAGTGCAACTGTGCTTAGTATCCACAACTTTTCCGATTTATATCTATCTAAAACTCCGTGTCAAAACAAGCTAACATGACCTTTGACACCATAGATCTTGCAAAAGGGACATAGCTCAAGCTATACCTGTAGAAATGGGAAATACATTAATGGACAAAGTAACTGATGATGATGTGCATTTTATCCAATAAACAACATCAAAGAAGAAGAGAGAAATAAACAAAGCAACAAAGAAAGAATTGAAAGATCCTTGGCTTTTCAGGTCCTATAGCAATGACAAGTAGAGGATTCTACAGTCCAATTTTTATTTTTTGGTAAGTTATATATAGAATCAGTGAGACTAGCTTATAGGCTCAAGGGACAGAGGTGAAGTGCACATAGACGCTCAAGACACGCCAAAGAGGAGACGTCTAGACTGCCTCACTTTCTGCAGAACCAAGCATATATATCCACAGTCGAAAGTTGATTAATCCATTTAGATAAGATATTTCTAGTACTTTATGTACCAAATTTTTTGGTTGATTGGATGATGAACACTTGTCATTGATATATCTATTTTTACGTTTTAATCATAAAATATCTTCAAGAAATTTCGATAATATATAAGTCACACTTCAGTTATATGGCCTTGCTCGGCATTTTATCAGGTCAAAAAGTGGTACCCAAGAAGCATGACCAAAAAAATAAATGAAGCAAACGACTTTCTCCAATTTTGATTTTACTTGGGAATACATCAATATTGATGGTTGCATTTAGCAGGTCCAAAACCCAATATGAAGGATCAAATTAAAGAAAAGTATAATTTGAATAATTGAAATTGGTATAGATGTAATACTCCATACACACCAGATAAGGGCGCCAAATTCCAAAATGATAGCCAAGAGTGTTAACAGCTTGTTACGAACCTGCTCAAGAATATCAATGGATAAAATCAGCAAGACCTCAGTTTTTCAAATCTAGAGAAAAAGGTCTAATACAATATTGGCGAAAAGCAACAGTTTAACTTACATAGAGGGCGCAAAACAAGGCCACTATCATACTTGCTAGGTATAAGGCAGTTGCATAGATACGAACTGGATCAAGCATCATATTCACTTGCCTTTTTGGGCCTATTAGGAATGCCGTGCTGTTATTCAAAAAGAAAATTGAACTCAGGGACTTAGCATGGAGACCAATCAGTAATGATACTCCAACATAGAATTTCACACCAACTCAGGGCTTGTTTGATTATAATCAAGTAAAAAGTACTATTTTCCTTTCCTGCCACAATGTAAAATATACTCCAAATTTCAAATAATTATAAACAAGATAGATATGAGTTTCCACTTCAACATTTGTATACTGTGGAAATTTCAGGTGTTTAGATTTAAGAAAATTGTCAAACGGGATCCGCCATGAGATTTATATTAAGCAAAACATAAAAAGTAAAAGTCTATCAAGATACGCCCTTAAGTTAATTAGATAACAAGACTAGTAAACAAGTTGGAGATAATGGAGGAAGAACTAGTTAATGAACAAGTTAAAACTGAAGACTCAATTTCTATATTTTTCCTTCACAATTTTGCTGTCCTTTTACATCATTGATAAGTCCGTTAAGCTGTTCAACCTAAGAAGACACCATTAGATCAGGTAGTTCTTTATTCAATGGTGAAAACAGCATCATTAACTTCTAGGAAATCAAACAATTATAAGATACTGACACAACCAATGGGGATCAAATTGTAGAAATGCACAAAGCATGCACAGCAAATGACTAAGAACCAAAGCAGAATTAAGTTATCTAGGTAAGAAAACAAAAGGCAGTATTTAGTCAAAGCACAAACCTCCCAAGAGCAAGCAGATTGCCAAAAGTGAATGTGATACCAAATTTGATTGGATGGAAGAAAACAAGCATAGACTGCCAAGGCAAAAAATGATATTAGAACTAATAAGACATAGAAATACACACCACAGAAACGAAAGAAGAACTACTTTTTTTGTTTTCTCATGAACATCACATGCTTTAAATATCCAATCAGGAAAACATATATACTTGGTGCCCAGTGCTTGGTCCAAGTCATGGATAGAAAAATCTCTCTTTCTTCTTTTTCCTTGAGAATCCCTAACAATGTACAAAAATCTTGAGTAGTACAATTCCAAGATATAATAACTTCTTTTTCTCTGGTTTCTCCTTTTCCCTGTACTCACTATTTCTTCCATATGGCATTGAAAGTTTGGACCTTTCAAATGACCCAATTAGTCCCACCAGGTCATAGCAGTCCCCAAAATCCACCAAAACTTATAAATCACCAACGTAGGAGGCCCAAGAGGTTAGCTTGAGGGAATTGCCATGGTTGAAACTTGCCCATGACCAGGCTTCCAGATGCGCGGCCTCAACCGACTCTTTCAACCCCTTGGGGATTTTCACATCAGCAAAAATATCTCAGTAAGAGGCACCAAGTGGAACAACCAATCAGGGATGTAGGCTCTTCAGTCCTATATAATGATCCTCTAGGTAATTAAAGAATTTGAGCTCCTGTGCAAAGTATGTTCATTTTTAATATAGCACAGACGTTCTACATATCAAGCTCAATTCATTCCATTTATTTTCTTTCGTAATTGGAATTCATGTGTTTTCCGTAGGTCATTATAAGCATGCACATCAACAGCATAAATCACACTAAATCGAAAACTCAGTTACTTGTTTAGACTTACCAAAAGCGTGCAAGTTAACCCAGCAGCCAAACATATGGCAAAACCATAGAACCTCTGTCCAATTGAAAAAGAGAAACGAGGTTAAGTCAAGAGACCAATGGGGAATGCTTTTCATAGGCTAGAGCCTTGCAATCAAGAAAACAAATAAACGAAACCAGTCGAAAATGTCGATTTTATATACTTCTCAACTTCATATAGCAAACTCGGATTATCTGTGGTAGCATACTAATAACAAAAATATCAAATTTTGTTAATGCAGGTGGATAACCATACTGAAAACAACCGCCTTCAGATATACAATTGATTGATTCAGCTATCTATCTCACTAATACAACACCACCATCAACAACAAGAAGTCAAGTGGAGTCGAAATGCTCGCGCTGAACAGATCCTGCTCAAAAACACCCCCATCTTCCTCCACTATCTAAGGAACAAACAGACGAAACAAGATCTTGATATGACGTTGGACAAAGAAAGGAAGGAAGCAAGGAAGGGAAAAAACCCTAACGACGACGACAGCCTCGGAACAGCTCGAAATTCACGGACTTGACAATGAGCAGGCTCCAGATCATCAGAATCAGGAAGCGGGAGCGGCGATAGAGGGAGGAGGAGGAGGAGGGGACCTGCTTGGTGGTGAGGGTGCACTGGCGGTTGAATTCGTCCATGAAGGAGTCGCCGCCGCCGGCCGCGGAGTCGTCGGGGGCGTCGTCGTCGACCTCCATGCCGACCAGCATCTTGACCTTCTCATACGCCTGGTTCATCTTCTCCATCGTTTTTCTTCGCGGGATCTGCGAGGACCAATCCGAGTCGAGTCGAGTCGAGTCGATCGGATTCAATCGGAGGTCAGATCTCGGCGGTGGAAAGGAATGGAGAGGACTGCGACTTCGCTCCAACATCGGGTGCTGGGATTCCGACATGGCAACGGAAACACACGGCACAACCCGCAGGGGCCTTTTTTTTTTCTTTTTCTTTTTCTTTTCTTTTACATTCATTCATTTTTGGCAAAAATACAAATGAAAATAAACTGAAATTATTTGAAAATTAATTTTTTTAAAAATAATTGATGGTATTGTTTAAATAATTGATACTTATAATAAAAACTTTAAAAATCCTTATTCTAATAACTTATATTTAAAAAAAATTTTACACGATGAAAATATCATTCTAATAATGGAATAATAGAGTGACACATCCGGTTAGTCTTTTATTAGTCATCACGTGATGACAATCAACACAATAGCCATCATCACTTTTGACCACCTGTTGATCATGGTCGTCCAATCGTCATTACCGGCCAGTTGATTGTGTTCCAACGATTGAGGATGAAAAAGAGAAATTATGCTCACATGGCTGTCGCCATTGAGTATCCTTCGAGATGTTGGTTCACAACAAAGGCATGTCCATCCTCATCGCTCGATGCATCAATGCCGTTCAATTAGTTAATCTCCTTTCCTCTTTCTCTTTGCCCCTCTCTACCCCATGGTCGTCGCGTTCGAGTCAAGTGGCACTTGAGCTTGGCACGCGGGGTTTGCCATCCTGTCGCGAATTTTACCTCGGTATCAATTGTTGTTGTCTCGTCTACTAGATTGGCCGCACCCACTGCTTCTCCTGATCACTTGGCAACAACTTGGTAACCTTAAGACTCGTCTTTGCTGACGTCTAGATTGCCTCCTATGCGGCGAAGCTGAGCAAGGACTACAACCTAGGTGTGTGGAAATGGTGGTGGATCTGGTCAAGCTGGCAATAAGGAGACAAATCGAAGGAAGTTGAAGTCTTGAAGAGAGTGGGTTTGACAACGCTAGTGAGGGAGCCCAAGGGGCGAGATTTGAAGATCTCATGGGATATTGCGCTGAGCAAGTGGGATGCAAGATAGCTTTCGCTTAGGCAAGTGAAATACGCATGTGCCACCAACGCTTTTCACTCGTTCGAGTTGGGGAAGTCGATCGAGAGGGCAACAGATGTGATGGCACGGTCAAGGACTACTGGGAATGTTGGAAGTGGTGGGTGGAGGCCGAGTAGGTGGACACGACTAAGGAATCTCGAATATTTTCAATCTTATTTTATAGTGCACTAACTATATGATTGGATTTTCTCAATTGAAAATATTCGAAGAATTTTTAATCTGACCTTATTGTGTAATATCCAAATGTAAATTTGAATGACCAAAAATACAGCTTGATGTACTAACTTGAGGACCATTATTTTCTCACTATAATGAAACTATAATACGTAGTAAAAGCATGCGCGCGCACCCTCCCTTTAGAGTGCTGAGGTTGCAACATGCGTAAATGTTAGTCCCACTAAGAAGATGACAGTACTTTATCCCAGTGAAAACGTCACGCCCTTCGCATCCCCTTCTCTTGTCCTCGCAACTCATCTTGGATCCATGGGTTCCAGTATCTGAATAGCGAAGCTCATTTTAGTTTAAGGCTGCACGTTTCCAACATGATTTATTAACCCAAGACGAGACAAAATACAACAAATAGAGATAATTTGAATATGATAACGACATGATGTGATGCATTGTCAACACGAATTATGTGTCTATGGCATTTCAACAATTTAGCTTTTTAGTTATGAAATACAACATTTTAGTGTAAAGACGAATTATTTGCACGCAATTGATGGGATTCAAACGGGTGATTTTCAAGAGTTCCTGAACTGGAAATCCTCCAATGCATCTATGAATTACATTAGTTTTGCATCTTAGATTTAGATATTTTTGTTACCCCAATCGATCTTTTCACGCAACATCCATTTTCAAAAGGCTTATTTTTCGATTCGGATAGATTAACATGTCCGTATAAAAAATATTAATTTGTCAATAAGTAGGATATCATTGAAACATGACAAGTGGATGCAATATCTATATAGGGAAGCTCATTTTTGTTTAAGGCTGCACATATTCGACACAATTTGTTTACATGAGACAAGATGAAACACGAAAGGTAGGGATAATTTGAATATGATAACGACATGAAGAGCAACACAAATTATGTAGCAGCAGCAATTTAATGATGTAGCTTCTTAGTTATGAAATACAATGTATTAGTGCAAAGATAATTTGTCTACACGCGATTGATGGGATTTAAATAGCTTTCGAATTGAAAATCTTCCAATATGTCAATTAATTACATCAGTCTAGAGCTTAGATTTCTCTTACCCTAATCCACCTTTACACGCGAGATCCATTTCAAAAGGGTTAATTTCAACTTTAGACAAATTAACTTATCCGAATAAAAAAAAAATCAATTTGTCGATTAGCACGATCTCACTGAAATATGACACGTGGATGCGATTGACAAGCACCCGTGTTCATAGTCTCATCTCCCACTAGACATCATTTTATTTCCTTAATTACACAAAAAGCAAACTGACAAGCACCCTTATTCGTATCATTTGTGACGACACAACAATACATGATCTTACAAAAAAAAGTTACAGCCATGTATGTGGCAACATGAACTAGTGCAGATGTTACATATGATGAGCAAGTCATGTCCGTCGTACATATCTCCGGGCAAAATTCAGAGGCTCCCCAGGAATGAGGGACGGATCAGTTGATCTTGCGACAATTGAGACGGACCTCGCCAGCGGAGCCTTCCTTGACGTCGAGCAGGCTCATCTTGAGCATGGCCTGCTGGAAGTCGAAGAAGAACATGGCCGGGTTCATGGCGTACCCGTTCACAATCCCTTTGGTCCGGGCGCTGGCGAACAGGGTCTGGTCCGACGTCAGCACGCCCGCCTTGTTGACGAGGGCGTAGTAGTAGGCGCCGTCGAAGGCGTTCCGCGTGGCGTCGAAGGGCTGCTCCGCGTTGTCCCCGGCGCTGCACGTCTTGGACAGCGTCTTGGCGAAGCTGGAGTCGAGGGTCGGGTCGGAGTTGCTCAGCCTTTGCTTGAACGACGAGCACCTTGCCACTCCCAACGTGTGTCCACCTATCGGACCCAATTGATTGCAAATTAGCAAAGACACGATCCGCTCCATGATTTGCTTGTCCATGTTTTTGAATGATTTATGGGAGCAGTGCCTTCGACAAATTATTGATGTAAAAAGAAGGCGATCCTAGATCAAAGATTTGCATAACCTACCCCTCCTTAAAACAAGACAAATTAGCTTGTCTGCACCTTTCATCGACCCTTAATTAATACATTTAATTAGTCTTTGTGGGTCATGCCATTTATGTTCTAGAGTGTCGGTCACTCCTGTAGATAGCATTGGATGCTCTAGAGATGATTTACGACTTAGTGCATGATGTTTTCATTGAATAGCCTTTTTCATGCGAGGATTGATTTGGATTGATGTGAAGGTTTCTTGTTACATTAGACCATGTAAAGATATTCCTTGAATATAGATGTATGTTAGGTATAGGATAATTCGGGCTGAGAAAAAGAGAGAAGCGATCGAATACCGGACAGAGCGACCATCTCTTGGGCGGAGAAGCCGTGCTGGCCGAACATGCGAATGAGTTCGGAGGCGTTGAAGGTGGGAGCCGGGAGGTTGATGGTGTCCTCTATCCTCGATCTCGCTCCGTCCTTCCTCCCTTTCGGTATTTCGTATCTTGGACCTCCCGCCTGTAATTCATATGGTTACGTCAGGAGAGTTGAAAGAGGAGAGTGAGAGGAGGGGGGTGACTGAGGCTTGCGCTCATGACGGATGTAGGCTGAAAGATTACCCAGAACACTGCATCTCTGGCGGCCATGGCCAAGATATCGGCGCAGGAGACGACGCCCGGGCATTGCTCTTCGATCTGCTCCTTCGCATCGTCGATCACTTCGTACCCTCTCAAGCTTAAGTTCGCCGGCGAGTCTTTCTCCGCGGTGTTGTCCTTGGTCGAATCTAGCAACACCGACCCATCGCATCCCTGTACACGCGCATAAAGTCCATGTTCAGGCTCAACAAGCAGCACAGAAAGTCATTGCCTACATATATCGATCCACGTGATGAGCTCGTTTTGTGTATAGTTAAACTATGTGTACGTATACATGCGGTAACTCGAGGGTTGGATTGGAATACCTGAATGAAGCAGTCGTGGAAATGCATGCGAAGGAGGCCGGCAGCAAGAGTAGGGTCGGACTGGAGGGCGGAGGTGACGGAGTTCCAGACAATCTGCTCGGCGAAGGGGCAGGACATGAGGTAGTAATCCATCCTCAGCCCATCGACTCCTCCTATCCCGAAATTGAACGACCTGCTCAACCCCATCATCGCCATCAACAACATCACCACCCACATCACGTCCGCCGCGGCTCTATTCTTCACCCTCACCATCACTACCGCCACCAGAACCGGAGATTCAAATATATTGGAATTCTAAGGTAATGGATATCTTGAAGAAGATGTCCAGCTACTTCAAAAGTAAGTCCAAGCGTTCTGCTTAAATAGATGAACAATGTGAACAGAAACTTGCATGATTGCAAAGGTTTACCTTCCATATACGATGATTAGAGTTAAGAGTGAATAATATAAAGTCATAAAACTACCAAAACACGCTCACACATGTGGGAAAAGTCGAAGATAGTGGGGTCTATCTCCTCCTCCACGATGTGATGATATGTGCATGACCACCTTTGACAAAATTAACCACTTTCTTATTGTTTTGATTGATCCGCCTCGACAGGCTGTCCTCGACACGTAACGAGTCACCACCGAATCATGCAATAGCCTCGATGCTCATTGGTTTCATGCACCCATTAAGAGATTGGAAATGCTGTGTTCATTCAGCAATATACACAGTTGACTTTAATAAAGCAGGTTTGGTGTTAAACTGATAAGATTTCCAAAGATATCCATTGCGGCAGTATAATAATCACAATTACTCTCTCTGCTGCACAATGGATTATTTTAGTGGTAACATTTTTAGATCAATCAACTCCATGCAACACATCGCAACACAAAAGTCATAACATTCTGATGATTCAGCCAAAAAGTGCAGCTCCATAATGACAACTTATATGGCCATATCTTCTCTGTGCTCTTCCCAAAGGTAATATGACGTGTGAATAGAGTAAAAACGCTTGTTCTAATTCGTTAGACAATGAAGAGATCATATCTTATGGTCTTGAACGCGTGCAGCATGGAAAGGATGGTAGGACATGAAAGTTTACAACGAGAGTAACCCTATATATCATTACAACAGTCATATATAGGCCAGTGGTGTTTTGGCTTTCATGCCATGTTTGGTTTTGCCAAGGCAACCATTGATTCTAATATCACTTGTTTCGGGTCTCATGAACGTCCAAAATTGTAGTTTACTAATCAAACCTTATGCATAATTTAGCAATAATAATTTTAACAATTGTGGTGATTATGACGCAGTGAAAGAACTCTGCAAAAATCGGGGTTTCTAGAAGCTTGCTGATCTCTGTTTTAAACCCTACAAAAGGTGGTAGTGACCATTCATCGGAAGCTTACAGAAGGTTACGGAGAGTTGACCAAAGTGTTTCTAGAGAAAGAGTGATCGATGTTTCTCAGCAATGAGTAGCACAACATGTAGATAAAACTTCACAGAAGAGTAATGTTGGGTAAGCAAATGATAGCCACACATGTATCCATTCATGCATGGCGGCTGCTGGGTTGGACCGTGTGGGTCTGGAGAGAGTGAAAGTGCATGACGCCCATATACATTGCAGCTGTTCTCCAATAAGTATACCTACTCCTGTTGTTACGTGGGAGTGGAGAAGTCGATAGTGCCTTGGAAAAAAGATGGCAAAATTTGCGCGTGGGAGGGTATAATTGTTTGTTCGTGAGTGCTCCTCACGCGCATTCTTCTCCTTGACATAACATTAGAATATTGCTTTCCTTCATGTTGACGAAATGCTGTTCATGATTGAGATTTTGCTTGTGCCATCCAGTGATTCCAAACACTAGCCCCAATAGGGAGAGGTTTACGCACCATGCACTTCACAAAAACTACTAACTTCTTTTAGATTACATTCATCCACGTCATTAGCTTCCATTCCAACCATTTGACATATCACCGCCATGACCGGACTAAAAATCTATGATGAGCACGTTTTTCGTCAACCTATCTTTCAAAAGATGCTAAATGACGAAAGAAAAAGAGGGGGAAGATTTTCCACAAAACAAATTAAATCAATGACAATAATTACCTTCCCCACTCTCCACGCCGGCACGAGTTATATCATGAAAATAATTGTTAAATCAATAAAGCGAAAAAGGAGAAAGAGCACTTGAATAATCCACCAAATAGGGCCTGTGTTATGTGCGCATGCGGGTCCTCTTGAGCCTAAAAATTAGGTCCACAACCCGAGACAAAAGATTTCCACAAAGAAAAGGACAAGCAAACATAATGAGCTCCTTCAAAACTCATCCATCTTTCGATCTTTCCTGGACATTCAATTTTATGCCTTTCTTCTTGATTGTTCCAAACACATCACAGAAGAGTCCACCATGCATGAAGACAGCTTGCAGCATATACAGAATGCAACTTCGAATATGTTTCAGTACATGTCTGAGAGAAGCGGGCCCTTTGCCCTCTCTGAGATATGGCCCAGATTGTAGTCAAGTCAAAGTGAGAGCACGCATTCAAGTAGTGATATGTGCATCAAGTGCCTGAACCCGCTAATCCAACAAAGGCAATTCTATCATCACATCACACGAGAGGGGGGAAGAGGGGGGGAGAGAGAGAGAGAGAGAGAGAGAGAGAGAGAGCATCTATAACCGAGGTAATCTTTTCCTTTTCACTTTTCCATTCGGGAGAGAGAAACAAACATTTACAAGTTCGAAGAAAACGTAGCGCAAAATTAAGCGTCGAAGCATCTTCTGTCCAGCTGTTCAGTTATGTACAAGCGGTCCTCCTAAGGGTCAACTTCACTAGAATAATTTAAGTGTAGAGGGCATTTACAACATAAAAACACCATTGGTTAGCATCTGATTAACACGGATATCGACAACGGAAGCTTTGGCCTCGTCCTTGTCATCCTCACTAGCCTTGATCGTCGTCTTGCCTGAGCTCCTGCACCCCCGCAAATGAACCTCGCTGGAACCGACTCCGAGTCGTCTATGCCTGAGCACCTCGTATGCTGCCACACACCGCACACATCGCATGCTAACATTCTCTCCCCATCATCATCTTTGGCTCCACACTTGCAATCCACCGTCCAGTTTTCCAGACCTCTCTCCATTCTGTACTTGCTAACCCCATTTTTCACGAAGCATCTTCCCCGAACACGAACTAAGTTAGTCAGACCCGTTAGATGCTTGACCAGGGTGGAATCATCAACACCTCTATAGTCAAGTAGGTCATCAGCTTGAAATCTTCTATACATCAGATATACATCTTGAAAAGCTCTCCACACTTCATGCTTAAGGTCAGAAACTGTAGCATTTGGGGACAAATTAATTATTTCTGGAGGACATATTGTACTTGACATCGCGTGATCTGCCACTTCCACCTGACACAGAAGAGAGATTGAAAATGGGTTCGCAGTTGATGGCGCTTCTTCTGCCCTGTAGTCTTTCATGAACTGCTTGCAATCAAGGAGTCTCTGGGCTGCCTCCACATAATCCGTTGCATGAGTTCCTTCGTTCAACATTGTGTGAGGATGAAGAATAGAGTCATACAAATATCTCAAATCCCGTATGAGATTATCCTCTGATGGACGACTGACGAAGGAAGACTTTTTGCCGGATGTGTTCACAGTGGATGCAGTGCCTCCAGGCTCAAGCCTGTGATATGAGTTAAGCGCTTTGAGAAACAGAGACTTGACATACACAAAGAATACAGCACTAACACAGAGAGAGAGAGAGAGTAGAGGCACAAAGCAAGCTATAAGGAGAAGATAGTCAGAAAGAACTTGGCATCTATGGGACTTTGGAAATCTAAAAAGGTCTGGCTTAAGTAAACAGATAATGGTTGTCAATACCGAGTCAAATGGTCATTGTCTGTCTGAAAGTATCTATCGAACAAAGAAGAACCTAAAAGCAACAGATAACTGACCTGTATTCAAAATCACCAGAATCGGGATTCCACCGAGAGCTAATGACCATCGCACTATAGATGGATTGATCCCCGAGCTCCCGAAGACAGTGATCAAGAAGCTCCGCAGATGCTACTCTGTAAGCAGCACCCCTAAGCGCTCGCCTGCTCACCCAATTAGAACTGGATACAGCCCGTAGCACCCTCACTATGGCTTCTTCCACTCGTTCAACCTCACTTCTTGTCCAAGAACCCAAGACCCCATGATCACGGGACCTAACCTTGTTGAAGATGGCATCACCATCTCTGGAAAAGGATTTCCGAGCTCCATGGATCAAACTCAATAAAAAGCAAAAGAGATCCCTTATATTTACAAGCTCGCGCTTGGACAAGGATTGGTAGAATGAGATAACTTCCAGCAAGCGAGAAGAAGGGTTCCATCCTTGAGAGAGTAAGGTTGACAGAGGCAGGCTGGAGAGACTTTCCACGGACCTATTATAGACATCCCGTGTGATACCGAAGCTACCAGTGCCGAATTCATAACCCCACTCACCATACCATGGGTGTCCCTTGGTGACAGCATGCAGCAGTCGATATTCCATCCCAAACTTTTTCGATACATCCATAACACTAACCTTTCTGCTCATGCATGGAAAAGAAAAATGTCCCAGATTAACAGACAGCTCGTCCAGAAAATATGAGGTGCCACTGATAAAATCAGTAAGCACACATCGGAACAAAGAGACGAATACACGAAACACCAAAGAGATTCAATAGATGGAAGTGACAACTAATCTCATGCCAATATTCTTGCAATAAGATGATATCTCACCCTAGCTTCTACTATAGCACGCTTCATTTCAGATGTCTAGAATTAATAGTTGCCTACGTACATCTTTTATTCCGCTTTTCCCTAACCTATTATCGATTACCAACTTCTCTTCTCGTTTAATAAAATGTCCGACTCTTTTTATGGGAGGAGTAGGGGGAGGAGCAGAAGAAAAGGAAAGATATAATCCACATTGAACCCTTCCCCTGGAGAGGACTGGGAATCAGTGAGTACATCGAAACTATGAGCCAGGACAAGAATAAGGTAGCATCATAAGCTAATCCTATCCTAATCTTCTAACTCGATGCAAGTCTATTTTTGGGGGGTATTATAAAATGAATTGAGAGAATGCTAACCTCACTCCAAGCGCTTTACAGAGGCGATCCCAGAAATCCATGATGTGACAGCCGGAAAGAAACCTGGAACCCCCTTCCCGGCCGTTGACCCTAAGCAGATGGCCGAACCCATTGGAGTGGACCACGGCGTGCAAGAGGTGGGTAGTGTTCTCCAGCTGGTGGAACACCCAGTCCTCCACATCCTCCTCGGTCATCACATGGTTGCAAGTCTTGCACCTGCGAAAGCGAGCAAAACCCAACAAACCGGTCACGACGGCGGAACACGGCAACCGGCGACGATCAAATGGGCAGGAAGGGGGGTGTTCACCTGGACTCAGAGAAGTGCAGGAGATCGCCGCAGCAGATGCAGGGCTTGTGGTGTCCGCCGATGGAGCTCCCGTCGGCCTTGATTATGAAATGGTACCGCTTCCCGCACACCGGATGCCCGCTCCACCCTTTCAAAAATCAAGAATTCAGGATCAAGATCGTGAGGATACAATGAAATCAACATCTGCTACCTCAGATAACCCATGATTCAAGTCAAAGGAATCATCGTATGAACCATGAATCCAAGACCGACCAAGAAACGACAGGAAGAGACTCTACCAGTAACAGTAAATCGACATTTTCACTGCGCCCACCCGGCAAGGAAAATCAAAGAGAAAAAGAAAGAAGAAGAAGCAGAAAAAGAAACGATTTTTATCCGTCCGCATAATCCAATTCAAGAAAGCTTTGTCGGAGACCGAGCGTGACGTGGCAATGGCAATTAGCTAAGCTGTCTCGGTACAAGTCTTTTAGATAAATAATAAAAGTCGTCGCCATAATGGTGTCCGATGATGGACCACAGCCGTCCAGGATGGTGGGCCCCCGCCAGCTCACCATCGCTTCATCCGCATCCGCCACGTGTCGCTTGACCGAAGTCGCCGGCCGTCCCTTCTTTTCCCTAATTTTTACCCCATTTATTTATTTATTTATTTAAGCTAAAAATAGGAAAAGAAAAGCTAATTTTTCCGTGGCAAATCCCACTAATTTCGAGGGGTCCCAATAGATCCTGACCGTTGCTTAGTCCACACCGCCATCAATATCTCGTCGTTTTTATCCTATCTCGTATCGCGAGATGACGTTTCAGTTCAGATCGGCGCGACACATCGAAACCAACGCCAGCCGCTCGACGTCATTCGCGAGGGGCGGCTCGGCACCGGACCGGAAAACCATCCGCCGGATAGCGGTAGCAGTATTTACCAAACAAGAATACCGGAAAAGCCGAGGAATCGTGACTCAGCGATTGAACTCACCGACGACTCGGCACTGGTCGCAGTACACGGATCTGGATCTGGAGACCTCCTCCTCCACCACGTCGAGGCACACCGCCGCCGGCGACGGCGACAGCGGGTCGGGCCCCCCGTCACGGCCACGTCCCCCACCCGGAACAGCACCTGCCAAGTCGTCAGGTGGGGGAACAGCGACGACGGCGGCGGCGGCATCGCGTGCCTGGACAGGAACTCCTTCACCTTCGCCCTGAACGGGCCGGCCGCCGCGGCGCCGCCGGAGGAGGGGAAGGTGAGGAGGTCGAGGAGGTCGGCGGTGACGCGCCGCTTCAAGCGCTTCATGGGCCTCCCGGAGACGACGACCATGGTGCCGACGGCTGCTATGGTGGGGGGCGGGGGTCAGATCTGGGCGGATCTGGGGGGCGGAGATCGGGAGGTGGGAGCTTTGGGAGGAGAGAAGGTCGAAGGATTCGCGATCTGCTCTAGAGAGAGAGAGAGAGAGAGAGAGGTGGTCGAGGTTGCGAGATTCGATTTGGGGTGTGGGGGGGGGGGGAGTGACGATGACGATCTGTTGCTGCTGCTTCTTCTTCTTCTTCTTCTCTCTTTCTTTCTTTCTTTGTTTCTTCGGTTGCTTATTCGTCGATTTCCATGGCGAAACTCTTTTAAAAAAAATAAAGGAGAAAGGAAATTCTTAATTTTGCTGTTTTTTCTATTAATTTAAAAAAGAGGAAAGTGTTTTTGGGAAATCGCGAGAAATTTGTTCTTCTCCTCCTTTGAGTCGGTTTAGAGAGAGAGAGAGAGACTGCTTTTTGGAGTGGCCGGAAAACAATGCGTGGTTTTTCCTCTTTTTTTTTCCCCCTTTTTATATTTTTATTTTTTGCAATTTGCTTTGCTATTATATATTTAAGGTGGGGCCGGCGTTTGGGGGCGAAATTACGGGAGTGCCATTCTGAGGGGGAGCGGGTGGGAGCGTGCGACGTCGTTCTGCAGGGGGGGGGACCGGGGGAAGTCGTCCACGTCGCAACGTGTCGATGATGACTCAGCTAGTCAACACCTCGGACAGAGCGTCGACATGCACCGTAATTACCGATTTGACCTTTCTTCTAATCAATGAGGCCAAAAAAGAATCGAAATTTCTTTTTTTGGGGCCAGATTTAAAAAAAAAAAAAAAAAAAAGAAGAATCGATTATTTGCTCAGTTTGTTGCGCTGACTATACGGGTCAGCTAAAACAATCATTTCAGGGTTTCCTGCTTCACTGTTTTTTAGGATTAGAAGAGTTATCTACTTTGGAAGCCCTAATCCTATTCTTTCTTATTTTCTCTTCCAACTTCGTGCATGTACATGACGGGAAACTTTGACGTAGAATGCGATTCGCCGGAATATTCAATCCGCACCCTGTCTATAATAATTAGCTACCCACTTCATATTTACGAAAATATCCTCGGTTTTTCTTGTCCTCTTGTATTCATTTGGAAATCCATTATGGCGAATCAAACTCCTATCATCTTTGGATAAGTGGAAGTGGGGGGTTATGATCAACCCATAATGTTCGGCAATGACAAGTTGCAATCAACCTCTTAGTTAATGATGTCTTTCTTTTTTAATATAAAGTTCCCATTCTAATCTACTCTATCAAGATTTTCACAATTAATGCATTGCCTGATTTGATCGTTCGCATTCACATTTACATATATTTTCCTTTTATTTATAAGAAAGACGGTGAAAGCAACGACGCCAAATCAATATCCGGTTCTATTATACGTGGAATAGTTATTTCACTTCTTGGCTTAAAGATTTACCAACAATCCAAAATCGAGAATAATTAATTATGAGGAAAATTCCATATAAGGGTCTAAGGTGGTTATGACGGTTTTAAATAAAACATCTGAAGTAGCCATGAAAGTTTGAACTAAGTATTTGATTCAACAGCCAGCCAAGGGCATTTTTGTTCAATATAATTTTAAATTTTTAGTATTATTTAAATTAGAGTAAAATAAATTAATTTAAAAAAGAAAAAAGAAAAGGAAATCAGCCCTTGCCGCCGCCATCGTCGCTAGGAAGGGTCAACGGTGGTGGGGGATGGCCAATGGCGAGGGTTGCTAGGCCCTAGCTAGTGGTCGGCGATCCCTATCAATTGCAAGTGACAACCTAGAGGTCCTCACCCAAATCTAGGCGAGGGTTGCAACCCTCCCCCTGATCGGGCGAGGCTTGGCAGCCTTCGCCTAAATTTGGTCAAGGGTTGCCACTCACAGTCGACCCTTAGCTAGCTAGCCATCCACCACCATTATTGGCCCTTTCCGGCGATGGTGGTGGGGCGACAAGGGCCTACAAAGCCCTTACCATTTTCCTTCGCTTCCATTTTTTAAAATTTATTTATTTTATCTAATATAGAAAAAGGAAAAAAAATCAAAAATATAAAGGATAAAAACGCCTTTATCAGTCGGTGAGTTAGGCCTTTCTTTGATAATGACATAGTTCTTGCTTATTCGAAACAAGGTTCACTTCAAATCCTTATTCGAAAAAATGAGGTCATTTAATGTTTTTATTTGAAGTAATGTCCACTTCAGACTTTTATTTGGAGAAATGAGGGCACTTTAAGCCCTTTATTTGGAATTTTCCCTTAATTATGGGTCTCATCGGAATATCTATTTCATGTAAGTTAGAATACCTTAACTTTGTTTCTCCAAAATTGAACCTTATACATATACACTTGCAGTGCTAATTATCAATTTTATTCAAACATGACTGACAAAAGACAAGTAATACAAATTTATTCATCTCTAAACTACTTTTATATATTATAATTAATTATTTATAATAGTAAATCAGAGACTTTATGTTTATATTTATATCTACCGAAATAATTAGAATACATCACGCGAAATGGTAATCCTGTGCACAGTTCATGATATGTAAGCAGTAAGCTTAATATTGTCATGACGATAGTAGGGGAGGTGGGGATTTCTTTTTGTATAGATGAAGACTAACATAAGGGATTCCGATTTTATTGCTAAAGAATTGGACAAAGTGATCTTTACTGTTATTTAGTACATGTATTTATCATACCGGCTAGCTAATGATATATGGAAAGACATCAGCTATAATCAATGCAATATCGTAACCTTCCTAAGCTATTGCCTCCACATAACGAAAGACACAATTCTCTATTCGAGGAAAGATAAAAATGAATTTCTGGACTTCGGAAAATCTTTCTGCACTTACCAAGAATGCAAGACTTGCTTGACTGAAATTGTTTAATTGTCGAGATATATCTTCTCCAATAAACCCTCACACGAATGCCACCTTTCAACCATAAATGAACATTCTGACCAAAAAAAAAAACATAAATGAACAAGGTGTTGTAGTGCATTCACGAGTTGATTATGAGTGGACACATACTCGCCATAAACCTTTGTTAACCATTTCATGAACAAAGTGATAATCCATGGCAATGTGTTTCATCATGGAGTTAAAAACAGGATTATTGCGCTCATAAATAGCACTAATGTTATCACAATAAATATTAGATGTGGTTGAAGAAGATACTCCAAGCTCATGCAAGAGAAATAAAATCCATGTAACCTTGGAAGGTGTCACCACAACACTGCAATACTCAGCTTTGGTGGATTAATGAGCAATAAATCATTGTTTTCAAGAGCATCACAATATAAAATTCTGTCCCATATAACAATGTAGGCCATTGTAATCTTACGATTATCCGGATTGCATGCCCAAACAATCAGAGAAATGCATGAAGCAATGGGAGGACTACTTTTTAAGCACAGGCCAGATTGAGATAATGTAAAACACATTTAATAGCACTCTAATTAAATTCAGTTGGTTAATACATAAACTAAGAAAGTTTGTTTAACACAAAGGCATTATCAGGTCTTATGAATGCAAAATATTGAAGAGCACCAACAATGTTTCTATATTTAGCGGCATATGCAAGAGGTGACCTATCAACAAAAGTGAGGTGGCCATTGGGGTAGCAATCTCCTTGGCTCCAAGCATTCTTGCTCAATCAAGAATGTTCATTATATTATTGTGTTGTATTAGAAAGAGATCAGGCTTTGTGCATATCACCTCAATTTCCCAAGAAGTAATGTGTATCCTTTAACGAAAATTTACCCACAAGAGTTCCTAGGATTTTTTGCAAGAATTCTATATTACATCTTGTTATCGTCAAATCTTCGACAAAAACTAAGAAATAATCATTACTATTATAAAATTTACTTGCAGGCCACTGGTCGAGGCCCAGCAACTCCCGCTTAGGCGCTTACCATCCTCCAACCTCACTAGCCCTTCCCAGCCTCTAACGAGGGACGGCTTGGCCTAACCCTTACCCTCTTCGGCAACCTCCCCCGACCACCACAGAGGTGGTGACTAGCGGTGAAGGGAAAAAAGAAAAAAAAGTAAAGAATGAAAAGGGAAAAAAATAAAATAAAAATAAATAGAAATTAATAAAATCAATTTAAAAAAAAAAGTCAACATCAATGCTAATCATGCCACATTGGACAATTAGCTTTCATGTCAACAATTTTCATCTAAATTGACCCAA
The DNA here is from genome assembly GCA_017140595.1 of Eucalyptus curtisii. Lineage (NCBI taxonomy): Eukaryota > Viridiplantae > Streptophyta > Magnoliopsida > Myrtales > Myrtaceae > Eucalyptus > Eucalyptus curtisii. The sequence continues at coordinate 161,933 of CM029502.1, read as the reverse complement.
CAGACTTAATTGTACTTATATGAAAAGATTTAAGAGTAAATTGATCAAATTGAAAAGTTTAAAATTGGATCGATACTAATTCAATAGGTTTAGGACTCTTTTGGGTACTCTTCCAAACTACAACTCTACCCAAACCATGTCATCTTGCATTTGTTTCGTTTTTCTGCTTTTTTCTCTTTCTTTTTTACTGTCCATCGTCTTCTAGGAAGAAGACAATTCTGAAGGCCTTCGAGATATTGGTCAAACTTACGAGCTCGGGCACCGCTGTGGCATCTAGCTCAAGCTCTGTCCCAGCATCAAGATCCAGCTCCAGATCTAGCGACGCAAGCTCATCATGTAGAGATGCTTGCTCAAACTCCATGGATTTACTCGCAACATTGGCCCTAGCGACGCTGGCAGTAAATGAAGAGGTGAAAGTTTGGTACCTAGCTCTCTTGATTCACTATCGCAACCCTCGGAGAGCTTCAGTTTGCTTCTTTTTCTTGATCAGTAGTTGCTTTGCCATTTTTCTCATTGCCACAAGTCGAGAACAAGCACTGTCGGAGATGATGAGAATGTCGCTGATTTCGAGGGGCTCCAAGCACAAAGTTGGTGGATCCCAATGAACCCAGTCAAGCCCAATTTGCCGCGGTCAGGGCCGATTTGGGTGGAGGCGCCAGAAAACGCAGCGACCAGCCGCTCCTCCTCCATGGCCTAGCCATCGAGATCTCGATGAACTCAATGGCCATGGGCCAAGCCTCCATATCTAGAGGTTCACCAGCTCACCATCAAAGCATAGATCGAGTGATTGGCTTTGCCAAAAGCTCTTACAACCCCACGGTCACCGTTATCGTGGGTAACCTCAGAACAAGATTGGGATCACGGTGATAACCTCAGAACAAGATGGAGCTTCCATGAACGATGAACAGAAGCTCTCCAGGGAAGAAGATGAACTGTAGCTCGGAAAAAGTTAATCACAATACTTCATACCAGACATATCAAGTCCCCTCGTACCCAAAGACAATTGCATTCCATTTGCTACGAGTCAATGGCCTCTAGTGGCAGGGAAAAGGCCTAGTGTGGAACAAGACTCAACGAAAACAACATGTCAAGTTGAGCCTCCCCACAAGAAGGCTGACCCAGAAAGACAGCAGAAACACTGCAAAAGCTAGCAACTGCTAAAGAGAGGTCCGCCTCAACCAAGTGCGACGCCCACTCCTCGAAATGAAACAAGAACGTGATATATTTGCATCGTGTTGTTTTAAGTACTCAGAGAAATTAAGGCAATCTTTTTTTCTCTGAAACACCTAACTAGCAAAAATGTATGGTTACAATAATAAGATCACATGAACGTGTGAGTTCAAACTGCAAACTGCTAAAAAACAAAAACCAAACAATAATCAAGAGAAGGACCAAGCAGCCTATCTAAACATTTTCTTCAGGAATGTAGACCCGTCATTGAAGAATAGAAAAGCCAAATTCATATCACGGTCATGGACATGGTGTGCAAGAAGAGACTGCAAAGCTCCTTAATAAGCTCAGCACTCCTTGCATGCTGCCACGCCCTGCTATTCTGTAGGATGCTACCCTGCCTACAAGCCTTCTTTAAATATGTGTATATATATATCCTACAAATGCTAAACAAGCCAAAATTTGTCGAAGTTAATAAATTTAAACATAAGAAAAATGGGAAGCAAGCCAGAGACACTCCTGATCTTATCATTGTCTCAAATGGATCAATGGCGGCTCAGTTTGTTTTCTTATCCCCTTCTGTCGAGGAAACCACCTCTGCACCCTGGGGTGATGCTGGAACATCTTCACCCGAGAATCCATATTCATTGACGCGTGTCTTGTCAACAGGGTACTTCCATCTTTGGTACACATAAATCAGGAAAATGATGTCTGCACAATACCACCAGGGAACATATATGAGAATTGCTGATAACAACCAGACAAAACTAGAACGGCAGATTCATACGGCAGTACAGAATAATTCAGCACGATATAGTAGATCAGACAACAAACTTAATTGTGATTATTTCAACAAGACCGAGGAAAAGGACCAAAACTTAAGTGCACTCGTGTGTCAATGACAATAAGCCTCTACTGATAAAATTTACTCAGTTTGATAGTCATTGGGAGACTAGCCACAAAGTCTAGATGCAAAGATCAAGCAAGAAGATAAGTTGGATACAAATGATTAGATTACCATCGCGAAAGACAGAAAGCCGATGAAGCATTGGCATTTTTATGACGAAGGCAAAGAGATCATCAATGATGGTGTTCAGAAACTTGTATGTCATCTGTCTCCAGGGTAGATGTGCTACTGACTTCAGTTTATAGTTTATAAATAACTGAGGGCACATTGTGATGAAGCCTGCAACCACAGAGTGATGGGAAATTTAGAAACTAGAGCAACATGACGACAATCTTTATTGTTGGCAACAATGGCAGTTAATCCAGACTTTACGGCAGTTCTACTCTGTGTCATTTGAAAAGAGATACCACTATCATGAATAACAAAGGTAGATCAAGAGAGACAGACATCCTTCACAAGGACATAAATAATAAAACTGAAAGCCCAAAAACAAAAGCAAAAAAAGAGTAATAAATACCTTTGAAGAATTTCCGGGTAAGAAGGTTTAGCATCAATACTTCAAAATTCCAAAAGGATTACTGACAAACATGTGCTAAACTTGGCCTAATAACTATGTATGAATTTAATCAGCTATAGTAAACGACCAAGAAACGAGCATATGAATCCATTACCCAAACTCTAGGTTGAACTTTAAAGTTGGAAGAATTCGCGGGAAGTATGCTCAACATTCAAATCAATTGAATTACTAGTGCATACCAACAATGATTCTTTTCCAAGTAAAAGTTTAACTCCCAAAAGAATTATAACAAGAAAAAGGTTAGGCAAGGAAATCGTGATAGAGCAGTAGGAAGCATATATTTAGGGGATAGCAAAGAGAGACTTCAAGAAATGCTACATCCGCATTCTGCTACTCATGTTTAATTTTGAGAGGTATTAAAAAAAGTTCCATGGGTGTCTGGTGTGGCTTCGGGCTCCATCTTAGAGTATCACACTTTTACTTAATGTTGAACACCTCATAATTTTAAAAAGCATATAAAAAGTACACTATTTAGAGTCACCATAACTTTGGCTCTTCATATTTTAGAAAGTACAACAGATTCCCCCCCCCCCCCCTCTTAGTATATTGAGTGGATTAGTACGTAGTTAAAGTAGTGGTTGTGACCTCAACTTGTGATCAAATTAAGCAGCTCAAAAATGTCATAGTATCATGGCAAATAGAAATGCCCAACAGAAACACCCAACCACTTTTTTTACTTGCTCCTATCTTCATATCCTTATATGAATGGAGTGTAGGTGAGAAGACTTACCAAACATGTAAACACAGCTTGTGAATGAAGAGAGAATCCATGAATACCAGCTCTTGTGGCGCTCATACATAAGGGAGTAAACAGAAGAGCATGCTACAAGCAAGAAAAGAACATAGGAGAGATACTTCATAGCAAGATCATCATATTCTTTTGTTTTGTTCCCTGCATATGATTCCCGATCACGAAACTTCAACATGGGTATCTTGCCACTCCTATCAATCTAGAGATGAAAGAGAAGAGTTCAAGAGTTAAGACACTGGGAAAACTGGACAATTGAGAAGTATTAATACAACCACAGAGCATATCATCATTTTGTTACTATTGGACAAATTTCTCCTTGTGTTAGATTCAAATAGTAAACTTAAGAGATTCACAAGCATGGACACATAAGAAATTCACAAGGGTGGACACATGCTTACTCCTGTGCAGCCCTACACACAGAGATGCCTACAAGAAAAGCTCATGCATGCTTTCTTAACAATACCTCGATGTGCATTGCCTTCCCAATCTTCCAGAACTCTATGCAGCAACCAATTCCAGAACTTGCCAATATCATCCATGATGTGTCATTGTCAAGCAGATAAAGGAATACAATGAGCTGGCATATGAAGTTCACAACAACAGACTTTGCAGAAAGACCCTCCATAGACTTGTTTTTGTTCCAAAATTGGATATCTACAGAGAAATCAAATGAATATTGATTAGCCACCGTCCTGTCCAAGCAGTGAGACTCCTTGGAAATCAATGCCTACAGAATTTGTAGGGAAGAGTGCTACTAGAAATAACATACCATTCTTGAACGCCAGGAAGTCAAACACTGAATGAAGTAATGAAACAACCATTGTGATTCCCAACAGATAAGGATTTCCTTCCAAGAATACCCTCTGGAATTTAAATAAGAGATCAAAATCACAAAACCAAGAAAACATGGCAAGTTAAAAAGAGTGAGCACACATTAAAGGAGGAGTACCTTAAGTTCATCAGACTCCCCCTCAAGCATACTTCCATAACTGCGATGGACTTGAAATGATTGATCAATTTGTAAAAATAATTGCCACTTGGTCATGCTGATTGGACCCACGTCCAGATTTAGTGGCACTTCATCCACCGTCTCATTAATGGGTATAAACTTATCTTTAAGCAACCAAAATTCGTTGAAGTAGATAGTTGGATAATAACTTTCTGTACTAGGTTCGACATTCAAGTCTGGATATATAGAGTTAAGAAGATCAACGTTAAGCAGTATTGATTCCTTCAAGATAGTAGGAAAGCTAGTTTATCCCAAAAGCAAAATACTTTATGATTAGGAGATAAAAATGAAAGCCTGCATAAATATCTCTACAAAAAATAGATGTTCCATTTATGACAAATGAATAAATCGCAAACAGAAGAAAGTAAATCATAAAGTGCAAATCTTTGAAGAAATTTCTTCCTTTTTGGAGCTTGAGAAGCATGTGGATCAAAGAATTCATCTAACCACCCGGCTAAAGTAACTTGAGAAATAGTAATATAATCGAATAACGAAAAGATGCAGTTATCAATTCTCCTAAGAGGCCACAATTACCGCGAGCAAACATATTAATGATGAGGAACGCATTTTTGCTATGCTACTGATTAATATTTTGATTTGCTGTGCTATTTTACCAAGCGTGGCTGCTAAAGAGTTACAGGGCAAAAAAAAAAAAACAAAAAATTCTGTATAGATATGTTTAGAAAAGTCCATCAGAACTGAGAGTGCACTTTCAAAAGCCATTACAACAAAAAGTTTATGACTTCATGACGGATAAAGTGAAATGACAACAAAAACAGTCTAAAGGTTCTTTAAGTTTAATAGGCAATGGTGTCAACATTATCTCATCATTAAGGCCCATTCTGCACCATGATAATAATAAACATCTCCATCATCAGAATATCAACCAAATTCTTAAAAATTGATAGAGAAGCGCTTTACAACATTCCACACAGGTATGGTGCATGCACAAGCATTATTTCTCCACAAAATGGAGTACAAGCACAGTTCTAGCTGTCCAATGAACAAACACAAATAGCCCACGTGATAAAAAAAAAACCAATGAAAATCATGGCAGCCAACTGCATTTTTATCAAAAATTGAAAGGTAAAAGCACGGTAATTATCAAGGATACAAGGAGCAACATTTGGCGGTAAAGCATTGCGAGGATACCTGCCAATAGATCACGAACAATTTAGTTTTAAAGGCTAAATAAGATGTTAAGGAAAGCAACCCAAGTAATACGAGAAGCAGATGAAGACAGAGATTGATAACATTACGACTTCTTCCTACTACTGAAAAAGTATTTGATGATGAGAAGAGTTGATTGAATGGAAAGATTAGAATAAAATTGGCAGAGACAAAACTTTAAATGGTTCGGACCATTCACTTCTACTATATTGTTTGTTCTTCTTCCTTAGGAAAGAACTAGGACATTTTCACAATCAGAAACTAACTAGGGATCCCAATGCCCAACAAACTCCACACAAAGAAGCAAATTTGTTAGTAAGGATTTGGAAAAGGGGAACAAACTGAGTAACACTCTTGCATTCATGTAGCTTCCAGAAGAAAATCAAATTACCACTCACATGGCAGATGACAATAGACGTGAGCAGGTCTTTGGTTTTACAAGTTTGACAGATATAGAAACACCTCAAACTCATGAGACAGGAAACAAATATATGCAAGAAAAATGACAAGCTCCACTTGACTAACTGCTGAAGTTGTAAAGGTGGAAGAGGGCCAACAAAAGCATCTCTATCAGTTAGCTATTTGGTGTAACATGCGTTCAATACCTAAATAGAATGGACAAGACACACTAAAACATAGTTACCTTATCATATCAACACAAAGTACCTACAATGATGACACAAAAGTGCACCCATACATGCGCAGAGTCATGGACACGCAGACAAACACCTCAAAAGGATAGCTTTCACACTTTCATCAAGAAAAGTGGAATCAAATTCAATGGACCCTTCACATCAAACATCACCACAGAACTAGTGGCATAAAGCATGTTAACATGCCAGCTAGAACAAAGATATTCCATTACTTGATTCCGAAATTGAGAAAACATGACAAAGACATCATTACCGCGTGAAGTCCTCAACGAGATTAATTGTGATGTTGGGCTTCCAATATGGAACCCATTCCACAGGGCCCTCATCCTTATCTTCCTCAGTAACCTGGACCCAAAACATAGGTTGTTAAACAAAAAAGCTATCAAAAGGGTGAGATCATGAAGCCATGGAAGTGGCGTGGGCTACAGTCACACAGCGACCAGTAAATTTCTGGTAGGATACATAGTACATATTACAAGAAGTAACCAAAAAAGAAAAAAAGAAAAAAAGAGGGCAGGGAAACCTCAGAGACGCTTCCAGCTGCATCAGATTCTTCCTGACCGCCCAACAAGCGCTTTCTTTTATCTGCCCTCGACTTGGGCAAGTGCGCCACAACAGCTGAAAGATCAAAGAGAGCAAAGCAAGTTCCTTGAAAAAACTAGCCACGTAGCTCAAGCAATAAAAAGAGGAAAAAGTAAAAGCAATAGCAACATACGGTGCGTCTTCCCGAAAGCGGAAAGCGGCTGGTACTCGGGATCACTGGGGTCAGGAGAGTAGCCGGATCGCGCAAAGAAGACATGCGCGTAGAGGCTCCCATTCTGCTTCAGAGCCTGCAACGAATGTTTCCTCCCGACGTCAAGCCAAGTTCAATCGCATTCCAAAATTAGGTCTTTGAAGATGCAAAAGCGGACGACGAATGAAATCACCCGCCGTTACCTCGGAAGGACGGTAGGTCGAGGAAAGAGAGCGAGTGCTGTGCGGTCCCCAATCGGCGTACGGAATGCCGGTCTCGTGCCAGACGAGCGCGCCCTCGCTACCGAAGTCGTCGAATTTCTCCTGCTCGGAGAGGTACACCCACATGTCCTGCGCAACAAAAGACGCCCCAGGAATTGAGGAGCCGCTACACAACGAGAGAGAGAGAGAGAGAGAGAGAGAGAGAGAGAGAGAGAGAGTACCAAGGATTCGCCTTTCTGGAAGAGGTTGGAGGTGAGGAGGGAAGGATCGGAGGGCTTCTTGGGGGAGAAGAACTTGGAGGCGAAGTACCAGAAGACGGCGATCCTGATGATCCCCGTCAGGCTGAACCCGCCCTGCTCCCTCCGCTGCTGCGGCTGCTCCCCTCCTCCTCCCGCTCCTCCTCCGCCGCCGCCTCCCGCGGCCGCCGGCGGCGCCATCTCCTGCTCTTCTTGCTGGTGGCGAGCAAACGATCGATCGACGGAGCCGGCGAGAGAGAGAGAGAGAGATCTGAAGAGAGAGGGGAGGGTGGGGGGTGATGCAACCGAGATTTCAGACCTAAATAGCGCACGAATTCGATTTTTTATAGGTTGGGACGTAGTTTGGAGGTCGATACTTTCAAAATTAATACTATTTTAAAGAAAAAAGTCTCAAAAAAAAAACCCTCAATTTTATGACTATAATATATTTATTTCAAACTTTTTTTATAGCACTTAAAGAACCTAAATTTATAAATATGTGACTCAAAAACTTAGTAAACCTATTCATGTAACATATTTATTTTTAAAATTTAGTATCATAAAAAAAATTAGATTTTTTGGTATCACAAAAGAAAAATTTGAGATTTTTTATGTTATAAAAGAAAATTTTGGAGTAAATATATCAAGTAAGCATAATTTAAGATTTTTGTGGCTTTTATCTAATTATTTATTTCGTTGGGGATTTTTTAACAGGCAGCGAGTCGACATGCAATGATGTGACAGCGCAAGTGGACACGTGAGGACACGAGAGCATATTTTCGCGAACAGATATCTGAATATAAATGGCATTTTTATTTTATAAATAATTGCAATGATAGGTGCCTCAGATGTCCTATTACTTCTATGAGTTTCCCTCCCAAAATTAAGAATTTAAGAAATGTTATTTAAATTTCGAAGCTTCTGGGACTCGTGTATATTCACCTTCCGATATTTGGATATTCTCAATGTTTCGAGTGTTTTTCATTTTGTGTATGAAGATAAAGCATGAGTCAATTTTAAATATATTCATTTCGATGTTCGAATAATTTTTATCCCATGCTTCAGTTCCCTTCTTTGAATGCATGTTAAACCACGACACATCATTTGATGTATGGATTTTTGTGTACCTCATCAGCATAAATCGAGAGATTACCAATTGATGACCGTGGAATAGTGCTTGTTCAATTGGTTAATTGCCGTGCACTCTAATTGAACTAAATACTCAGTCCAAAATCATTTCCCCGTGAACTAAGTCCATAACTATTAGGGATGGTTGGCTCCACAAAGCTCGCGTGATCTAATTGTTTTGATGCTACTTTTCAAAGATGTAGACTCCACAATCCAATCTCCTAGAGGACTTTAGCATCTTCTATGATATTCAAAATTTTCTACATTTGTCCATACTATCTAGGATATCAAGATAATAAATGGATGACTTCAACTTTGGAGGACATTAGTGAAACTTCAACTTTGCCATCGAATTTGAGATGCTCAAAAAATAAGAAAATATTAATTTGTGGCATGACTTGCTAGCGTTCTATAGATTTTGCTAATAATTGTAGTGATTTCAAAATATTTTTCAAATCTATATTGGTGTTTATAATGAATATCAAGTTCCTTGTTTATTTACTGAAATATAAAATATCATCAAAAGAATTACCAAATACCTTCATTTTTAACCCAAAGTGAGCTATTTGGTTAAACACATCTTCTTAATCTTTCACCTCAAGTTCTAACCCGCAATTCCCTCATGGATAATATAATATTTAGTTAATTAATGCCTTGAATGAGAAACATGACTAACATGTATTCCAATTTCTTCTCCAGAGAATTTCCCACTCTTTATATTTATGTGTAGACTTGCTCTGAACCACAACAACCTACGTAAAAAAAACATGGATTTAACTAGTTTATAAGGCTTTGGTATCAACAAGCATGCACGGTGCTTCATTGATCTTTAAGTAATCAAATTTTTGCGCTCATACCCTTGGGTTGTTAAAGAATAAGTTTTTTCTATAATTTGTATATCTCAAACAAAATAGACATAGCGAAATTAAGTGCTTACTATTTTTGGTGTTTCTCATTCTGTATATATGACATGAGTGGACAAAAGGTGAGAAAATTTAAAAAAAAAAAAAAATTGTGGGACAGAGGGAAACTTGAAAATTTTGGGATGTTTTCTTTGCATTTTCTTCACCTAGCTGGCTCCCAAGTACTGAGACAAAGGTCATACCTAAGAAATGGATGATTGTCCAGGAGGAATTCAATAGAATAGATTATCCGTATGCCCTCTCTCCAAGGAAACTTCAAAATTTTGCGATGTTTTCTTTGCATTTTTTTAACCCCGATGAAGCTTCAAGGAAGTTTCCTAAGCTGGAGTGAGAGTATCCGGACGAGATATTTCTAATTCTTTTATGGCAAATAGAAGGCATAGCCCTTTAGTTTTTATAGTTCAGAAGATTACATAAGTAGAACATCTGTGGCAATGTCATCTAATTGATTCATCATGTGTCTGTATTATCAATGATGATCATTTTTTAAAATGCGTTTGCTCATGAAATTAATCCCTCGTCATTGCAACCATCTTATAGGTTCGATGCAATGATTAGAGACGCGGTGATAATGCGAAGAGAAGTTAAGAAAGAAAAGGCTGGATTAGCCTACAAAGTAGAAACGCAAAGTAGAAACACCATGATTTCAAACTTTTTAGGCTTTACATCTTGAAGAAGGTGGTTAGTTTCAATCCCCCAATGCTAACTTTGGCCTCAGGCGTGTTTTTCCATTTGTTTCTTTGGAGTACAAATTGTAAGAGTTTTCCTAATGTGGACTAAATTAATTGATATTGTAATTTACTGTTTTTATGGTTACCGTAAAACAGGGTTGGTCTAAGGTGAGATGGAAGGTTTCTTAATTAGTCTAATATGGAGTTGGCTAGTGTGGGCGAGTTGGCTGGCCGTAATGAGGGCGCTTGTTGGAAACTCTATAAATAGTGCTTTCAAGTCTCTCCTCTAACCCTAATTCTCACATGTATCCTCACCTAAGAAGCATTTACCTAACGCTAAATGTGAGGGGGCCGCCTCATTGAGCTAGTGATACGGAGGGCAATAGAGGAGAAGGATTTTATGCGTGGATCCCCTGATGAGTGGGTAATCCCTTTTCTGCTTCCGATTTATGTTTGATGGATCCCAAAACATGTGCGTTAATCTTTCTACTCAATTATGCATGTTCTTGTTCTGGTTATGGAGATCTTGGGATTGCGTAATTTGCATCCAACATGTGGTATCAGAGCAACCATAACCCTAGAACTTGAACACATAAAGTTTTTCCCTAATTTGTGATTTTCGAGATTTTTTGTTCAATAAAAATAAAATTAAATCACAAATTCGGACTGGGTTCAACGAGACGAGCAAGACGGTTGGCGGCGCGTCGCCGGGGAGGCCTCACGCGCCCCCACTCGCGGCCACGCGCGGCCATGCGCCGCCTGGGCGTCGAAGACGCGCCCCACGGGCGTTCACGCGCCCTCACGCGCCCGCGCGTGAGATCCACACGCTGCGCACTCAGGCGGCGCGTGCAAGCGCGTGGAGCCTCTGTTCGGCGCATGGCTGGCGGCGTTGGATTAGTATGGTCATCCTCTACGTCGTGGTGTATTTATTTTACATGTTTGATGATTTTATGGATGTGAAAATACATACATAACCCTAAATACGTGTAATTTTAGTATATTTTTATGTATTTGTCTTGTATTTCTTTTTCTGTGATTTTGGAAATACAAGTGTTGAGTTACTGGTATGTTATCACATAAACATTATAAAAAGTGTGATTCATTAATAAAAAAAAATTATTGTGAACTAAAGTTGGCTTAATAAGATACGATCATTAATGGATAGTATTTGAACTATGTATTGAGATGATGAGAAACAGTAAAAGGTTATGAAACTTTTGTTGCTCATGCATACTCCTTTACATGCTGGTAACTTTTGAATGATGGACGTCTTAAGAACCTATGACCAAATTGATTGTATTAATTAACACATCTGCTGAATGTAGGTAATGCATGTCAATTAAATCATTGCATATTGTACATAAACTCATCTGGTCACTGGTTAATGTCCATTAAGTTGAATATTTTTTATGGTTAAGGAGTATGACAATATTTACGCAGAGCAATAGTATCTATTGTTAAAGTTTAGATATTTGGTTCTCTGGTATGACTCAATTAATAGGCCATTGGTTGATTACAATGATAATTTGTTACTTAAAATTAACTATTAGCCTTGGAGTCATGTTTTGCCTTATGAAACTCATGAGTGATAATGGATAAGCTATCGGCTTGTCGATTTGGTGTACCCCGTATTACTATTGATGTTAATTTGTGAGAGATCTTCTAGATCAACATTCTTTTTCATGTTGTTCTGGTAATATGTAATCGGGGTGCATAAGAGATGATTTCTTCTCCGTTATGAGAAGTTTCTTGCGTTACTGTGATCGATGATTTTATTGGAATCTGTCTTTCAAGTTCACTATATAAATATATATATATATATGTGTGTGTGTGTGTGTGTGTATGTATGTATGTATGTATGATTAAAGATTTTATTAATGAATAAAGCAATGTAATTAACATGATATGTGATTTTGGTGATATGCTGCCCTATCACTAAAGTTAAAATCGCATGTATATGGTGTATGTGAGAAATAAGGTTTATATCCCTGATATGAGAGAGTTTCAATGATTCAATTGAGCAGTGACCGCCAAAGTGGCACGCTTGATTGGATTTGAGAAATTTCGGTCTCGTATATTGATTGGGATGTCTCCTGGTCTAATGCATAGTCATACTCCTAAAGGAGCTGATTGTGTATTAGTTCATGGAGTGATACATGATGGTGTGGTGGAGAAGTGACTGATTCTAGTGGTTCATATGCCCAAATGTGATGAATTCACGAAAGTTAGTATATATTCTTATAACCGCTGTCACGTGGGGAGTGTACAACTGCATGTTATGTATTATGCCCAAATGTGATTATATGATTTTGCATGTAACTCTGTGGATGTGTACTTGTACATCAAGTTACACAATTCTCACATGATGCTAATTACACATTGTTTGTTATGTGAGCAATAAGGTTTATATCCCTGATATGAGAGAGTTTCAATGATTCAATTGAGTAGTGACCGCTAAAGTGGCACGCTTGATTAGATTTGAGAAATTTCGGTCTCGTATATTGATTGGGATGTCTCATGATCTAATGCATAGTCATACTCCCAAAGGAGGTGATTGTGTATTAGTTCATGGAGGGATACATGATGGTGTAGTGGAGGAGTGACTGATCCTAGTGGTTCATATGCCCAAAGGTGATGAATTCACGAAGATTGGAATATATTCTCATCACCGCTATCATGTGGGGAGTGTACAATTGCATGTCATGTATTCTGCCCAAATGTGATTATATGATTATGCGTGTAACTCTCTGGATGTGTACTTGTATGTCAAGTTACACAAAGTGCTCACATGATACGAATTATATACATTACTTGTTTTTCGGTCACCTTTCGTAATTAATAACTCAACTATTATTGAGGTTTTTACTGCTACAAATTTTAAATTGTGAACATATGATTTGTTGCTTGAGAAAAGAGCAATAGAATTTGCTTACTGTCCATGAAGCGTTCCATTTTGGAACACTTGAAAAGTGGTTTGTCTGCAGACGGCACTGCTATAAGATGATGGAAGTCATAGTGGCCTGTAATTATGTCTTCTCTAATATCAAATTTAGGACACATCTGCAAGGATTGTGTTTAACTCCTAATGGCATATACATCTCGTATATGGTTGAAGAGGTTGTTTCCAAAAATTTTTTGTTTAAGGAATAATCTCACACATGTCTAAAGGAAGAGTAGAAAAGTTGACATTGTTGATATTATGTTTACTCTTAACGGTTATTTAAAGAATTCTATTGATTATTGTGGAAATAAAATGACCGAGGTAAAGAATAAATCGGTTAGAATTAGTCTTGAAGGTTGTCAGGCTTAATAGTGACCGTGAGTATTTTGGCAAGTATGACAAGATCTTGAATTGCTTAAAGGGTCATTTGTCAAATACTTAGTAAATTCTAGGGTGGTAATTTAATTACTATGCCTGAAAATCCTGACAATAAGGTTTGGCCAAAAGGCATTATTGCACCATAATGAATATGGTGATGAGTATGATGAGTAAGACTAATTTATCTTGTCTTCTGTGGGTTGATATTGTGAAAGCAACTCTTTTCACATACAAAAGATGTTTTCTTATCAAAGTTATTTCATAAACTTCTTTTGAGTTATAGACTGGACATAAATTACTTGAATCATATTAAATTTAGAGGTGTCATGTAGAAGTGAGATTATCTAATCCAATTTCAAGTGTGCTGCTATTCAGATCCAATCGGAATTATTTTGTATCTTACTCAGATTGTTCAAAGGAGTATTGATTATGACCCTAATAAAGGTACAAGAATTATGGAATCACATATAGTAAAGTTTCTAGAGATTGACGTTATTGTAGAGGATAGCTGCTCTCGAGACTATTAAGGATAATAGTGCGATGGAATATCATCGTGTCTTTGTCTTTACCTATACGAGACAATTGTGGTATAGACAATTGTGAAATCTCCTATACCATAGACTAAACTTGTTGAGGTTCAAGGTACTATTCTTGATATAGTTATGATGAAATTTCTCAAACCTCTCAAGTGTAGAATGAAGTGGTTGTATTAGGAGATTTGTTAGGGAAAGACGATCAGTTATACCATCAGATTACATAGTCTATTTGTGAGAGCATGATAACAATATCAACTATATGGTTGATTTAGCGACATATATATAAATGTCGTTTCTTGTTATCAATCAAGTATGTGATTAGATGTCATAAAAGATGATAAAGTCGTCACTTTGAAAGATGGGTGGATAGTTAATAGTGAATAAATAATTATTTCTTTCTAGTATCTTTTAATGATTCTTTCAAAGTGAACATGGCATTAATAACTCTTTTTTGATAAAAACTTACGCCAAATAGATACAAAATCTATATAGTGCAATTGGAAGATTTTGCAGCACATGTTTTAAGTAAACTTGTGTGTAGACTGAAAAGTCTTATTCATGGTCTTAAGTAAATTTCCAGGCAATATTATTAAAGTTTCATAGTGTTGTCTTTTTGTTCAGTTGGGAACAAAGTAATTTAATATACTGCAAGGTCAATGGGAGGAAATTTATTTTTCTCATACTTTATGAATATGATATTTCGTTTATAAGTAATGACCTTGAGGCATCTCTTGTTCTTTGCACTAACATCCGTAAGGATTGTTCTTGCCATATTTTATTAGATTTATCTTAGAGGACATTTGCTGATCGTATTTTGGAAATATTCAATTTACATCAATGCAAGCCAGGAATTGCTCTTGTTGTTAAGGGTGATGGACTGAATCTATCACATTGTCCTTATTTAAATATTGAGAAAATCTAGTTAAAGAGTGTACCTTGTGTCAGTACACTTAAAAGTATAATGTATGCTTGAATTTGTATTAGACTAAATATCGTCCTTGTGACGGGACTTCTAGGCAGATATCAGTTATATTCAAGACGCGATCATCGCGTTCTTTGCCAAGAAGGTTTTAAGGTAGTTAAAGAGGACAATATATTATATGCTAACTTATAGACATATTCAATTCTTGCAACTAGTAGGGTATTTAGATGTAAACTTTGCTGGCTGTTATGATGACATGAGATTAATAATAGAATACATATTTATGTTAGCATGAAGTGCAGTAAATAAAGTTCTATGTCTACTATGTAAGTAGAGTTGGTAACATTCTTTTAGGTTGTTACTTGGCTATTAGGCTCCAGAACCTCATTAAGGAGTTGACCGTTTTTAATTTTATGGATTGACTCATACGGTTGTATTGAGACAATAGATTTGTAATATTTTTATTAACTACAGAAGTCTCAAGGGGTCTATATATATGACAGTTAAATTTTTTGAACATAAAGAAACGGTATAGAAAGGTGACGTTATAATATAATATATTTCCACAGATGATATGGTTGCAGATCCACTAACTAAATGCTTACGTCCATGTGTATTTGAGCGACGTGTCATTAGCATGGGCCTAGGAGCATCATGAGATGCTGTTGTTTAGTGGGAACTATTTTGGCTTTACTCTGATAAAGTTTACATATGTGTTCGTTACATTTAGTAACGATTTGATATGTATCAACTTTTGCATTCAATAAAATATTTTTGAATGTGCTGTTATTATGTTGAATACATATTGATAAAGTTTCAAGTTATTGTATAAATCTTGAGTGAAGGCTAGGGGCATCCGGTTATTAGCCTTGTGCATATGCCTTGTTATACATAAAGAAAGGTTAACCGTAAGGACAAGGCATATGTGGGTTCGTTGGAACCATAAAGACATTCTCTAGTGGCACAAGTTTTTTGTGACTTTTAAGGTAAGAGAATGAGCATTCTCTCGCGACACAAATTTTTGTGACACTTAAAGTAAGAGAATGGTGACTGACAAATGAGATCTCTCAATGAGAGATGTTATCCATTTGACACACTGCCATATTGAATCCATATCAATAAAGTTGAAAGCACTCGTGACCATGGAAGACTCTGTGTGTATATATGCAGTTACTGCCATGATTCGGTGTTTAAGACTTTATGGGATAGGATTGACTATTAAGAATTATTTCTGGACCAAATGTGCGCACATACAGTACGATTTCAATTAATATAGTCCAAGTGGGAGAATGTAAGAGTTTTCCTAATGTGGACTAAATTACTTGATATTGTAATTTATTGTTTTTACGGTTACCGTAAAACATGGTTGGTCTAAGGTGAAATAGAATGTTTCTTAATTAGTCTAATATGGGGCTGGCTAGTGTGGGCCGAGTTGAGCCTGGCCCGTAATAAGGGGGCCTTGCTGGAAACTCTATAAATAGTGCTCAAGTCTCTCCTCTAACCCTAATTCTCACATGTATCCTCACCTAAGGAGCATTTACCTAACACTAAACGTGAGAGGGGCCGCCTCATTGAGCCAGTGATACGGAGGGCAATAGAGGAGAATGATTTGATGCGTGGATCCCCTGATGAGTGGGTAATCCCTTTTCTGCTTCCGCTTTATGTTTGATGGATCCCAAAACATGTGCGTTAATCTTTCTACTCAATTATGCATGTTCTTGTTTTTGTTATAGAGATCTTGGGATTGCGTAATTTGCATCCAAGACAAATCACCACTCATGTCTCACGCTCTTGAGGTTTCCCACAACCAAGGGACCATGCTTGATCAAATAAGTTCGTCCAAAGTGGCCTAGGGTTTTCAAAACATTCTTAGAGAAGGGCAAGACGATAATCGTCTTCGAGTTCTAGAACATTCTTAGCTTAAATGCCGGAAGTTGGTAGATGGGAAATTGCGATATCATCTTCTGTCAATGGTTGTAATGGGGGATTTCTTATATATAAGGGGAGCTCTCCCCCTCATTTGGAATCATCAAAGCCATTTAGTAATACAAAGCATTCTCTCTCAAGAGATTCTCTAAAACTTTCTCTCTTGCAACCCTTCTCATGAAAAGTGCATTTTTTAAAATTTCTACCAACGTGGACTTCATAATTTCTGCAAATAATTGCGCAGGTGTGGTAACAACAAAGGGGATTTATGCAGGCAATGACAAAGAGAGATAGGGGTAGAGAACATCCAAATGAGATTTATATGAGTTTCGGCTTTGACTGTGCCTACTCTAGTCTCTTAGCTTCAGCATACCAAGCGGGAGTATGTATTGCATCAATAGTGGGTTTTCTTGATTAAGGTATATCAAGCTTTCACAAGACATCTTCAAATTATACTATATTTGACAACTCTTTGCAAAAGTAGTTTGGAATCTTCAGAGCACTAGAAAATTTGGTTCTGCAAATACTAACAAGTTAGCATAGATTTTTTTACCTTATCCATCGAAATTTTTTAATGATGCCCAATATGCTGCAAGTCCAGAGACAAAGAGCAAGGGTGGTGGCAGCCATACCCGACCCCAATTCCGGCAGATGTCATTGAGGTTACGTAGTTGGGCGCCTACTTGTTGGGGTGGCACCCTCCAATGAGGTCGCATCTACCTTGGTTGCTTGACTCAAGCATCACCTTCGCCTTTTTACCCTGATAATGCCTTGTTTAGGTCGCCTAACCCCTACGAAGCCTTCACAACATTGCTACTAGTGTCTACTCCCTCTTCTCTATTTTTTTTTAAATCATTGTTAATTTAAAAAAAATGCTGTACAAAAATGTTCTAATTACTTATTATAAAAAAATATCTGTTTTAGTTGAAAATATATCAATTTAGGGAGCTTTGCCTAAATGCAAAAGCAATCTCACCCTCAATCCAATGGACAGCCTATGAAGAATCTTCTTAAAAATGACAATAACCCAATTTGACATCTTCATAGATTCAAACCACCTCAAAATGGCATTCACTCTAAGAACCATCACATACTATGCTAAGGTTTTGTGATAATAAAAAATAATATAAGGACTTTCAATATTGATTTTTCAAATTATCCAATAGAGTAAAGGACAATATTGCGCAATTTGTATAGATGAAGGATTACATCGAATAAAGAAACAATTTGAACACTAAGGATGTGTTTGATAACATCGTTAAAAGTTGAAAAGTAGTATTTTTAGTGTATAATATCACTAAGTGTGTTTGATAACCTTTAACTATTCACATATTAATTAATTTTTTTTGGTCGAAACATATTAATTAATTGACTAGAGTAAAAAAATCGCATAATGTGTTAGGTGACGAAAGAGTTGATTTATATAGCAAAAATCTATTTACTGGATTAAATCTCACCGATTGTGTTGCTAAAATCTACTACAACATCAAATAGTTTTTTTTCTTTTCCTTAATCAGCATTTAAAAGCACTAACTCTTAAATTCACTACTTAAAGTTTCTAATACTTACTTTTCAGTTTTGTGAAAACGAGCAAACAGAGTAAAGATACACTGAAACCCAAGCTAAAATGAGCAATACTAAGTACCATAAAATTAGTTTACAGAATTAGCCCGTTAACCGTGAGCGAGGTTTTAAATAATCGAACCAAATTCGTCTATAAATTCAACACGTTGCTTTACAAACTATGTCACTAAATCGATTTTATAAGAGTAATTATAACGCACTAATGGCAATAGAAAAAAAAGGAGTTTTCACGAGCAGCTTTTACATTCATGACTGTCAAAATTAGTTAAAGAGTGAACAACCAAATGCTGAAAATCAAATATGAATATGATTTCGTTTGTTTTATGAAAAATTAATAATTTTGAAAATATCTTCCTAAAAATGATTTTTTTATATCACATTCAAAAATGAAAAATATTTTAATCGTCCATGAAAATATTGAAGTATTAATTATCGTTGATATCGAAATCATTTCTAATTAGCGCGCATGACAAAATTTCTATTTTTCTATCTTTCTGTTTCTTGGAACAGGTTAATAACAAAAATTCGTTTGGTAGCGCAATTTTATTAGACTATTTACGGAATAGATTTCTATTTTAGAAATAGATTTGGAAAAATCGAGTTTAAAATGAGAAATCAAAATATTTCTCATCATTTACTCGTCATCGCCCGTCGCCCACTTGCCGCCCATGGGATGCCCGACGCCCGACGCCGGCCTCAGCCACTAGTCGTCGATTGCCGGCCACCGCACTCCGGCCGCTCGTCGCCAATTGCCGGTTGTCGGATGCTGGACGCCCACCGATTGTTGCCCACCGATTGTTGGCCGCTCATCGCCAATCACCGGAGGCTCACCACCAACCACCGGATGTTCGTCGGGCGGCCGTCGTCGCTTGCCACCGGTCATCGGATCTCGACCGCCCGCCCCCGCCGCCGGACTCCGGCCACTAGCCACTTGCCGGCCTCCTGTCATCGGACTGGATGTCGGACGTCGGACATCGAACTTCGGACGTTGGACGCCGGTTGTTGGTCGGTCGGACTCCGAACTTTGGCCGCCCGCTATCGGTCATCGGACTTGACGCCACTTCAGACTTTGGCCACTCGCCACCGGTCATCGGACGCAGAAAGCCGATTGCCGAATGCCGAACTCTGGCCACCGGACGCCGATCGTTGCCGCTCTTAAAAATATAAATTTTATTTTGTTATTAAACGAATTTTTATTTCATAAATATAAATTTTTAATTGTTATCAAACACGTTTTTTTATCTAGAAACTTGTCTATGAAATAAAAATTGAAAAATTAATTTGTGGCTATAAATTTTGTTATGGGCGCCCTTAGCGCATTGTCGGACCTGGGCGTGAATCATCAGCTTCGGTTCAGATCAAACGTCTCGGTCGACGAGGAATCGGAGGGCCTCGTGCGGCGGGTGTTTTTGACCTCATCCTCAGCAGAATCGAACGCAATCAATTGATCTCAGCTCTCCGCGAGCTCGCTCTCGACAGTTCCAGCGTCCAAAAAGTCGCACCGGAACACCGAAAGAGTGCGACTTCCTCGTTCTTCCACCTTCTCTCGGCGCCAAGCAGCATTCCTCGTGGCAGTCGCGGCAACCCACTATCGCAATGAATCCCATTTCACCTTCCCGTGTTGGGTTCAGTGCTGGGCCAATCGCCCATAATCTGTTTGTCGAAATGCCGCTTAGGCAGTCTCCATGCGGGTAGTCGCCATGTTGGTTGCTGCCTTTGATAACACTTGAGTACCCCACTTCTCTCGCGACATGCACGAACCGGATTTCAAAGGATGGAGCGACGTGATCAGGGACTACTGCGCCAACGCCCGGCACAAGGAAGCCGTCTCCTTTTTCCTTCAAAAGCTCCGGTCTTCCTCCGTTTTCGAACCCAATTACCAAGTCCTTTCGTCCGTTCTCAAATCCTGTGCCGCCCTCTCGGCCCTCCACTTGGGAAAGGCTCTTCATGGCCATTCGTTGAAGCTTGGCCATCTTTCCTGCTTGTGTATATCGAAAGCGCTGCTCAACTTGTATGCAAAGTCCGGAGCTTTGGATGATTGCCGAAAGATGTTTGATCAGATCCATAGCCCCGATATCGTCCTTTGGAACATTGTATTGTCTGGGTTTGCTGGGTCCAAGGGGCTTGAGGCTGAGACAATGAGGATGTTTAGTAAATTGCATCTTGTCCAGGACCCCAAGATGAGCTCTGTCACCGTTTGCATCGTCCTTCCTTTGTGTGCTCGATTAAATGATCTGGATGCAGGGAAGAGGGCGCATTCATTTGTCATTAAATCTGGCTTGGACACGCACACCCTCGTGGGAAATGCACTGATCTCAATGTACGCAAAATGTGGGCGAGTTACGACTGATGCTTATGCTGCATTCACCTGCATCCCTGACAAAGATGTTGTTTCATGGAATGCAATCGTCGCTGGGTTTGCAGAGAATAAGTTGATGAATGATGCCTTCAGGATGTTTCGTTGGATGCTGAAAGGATCAGTGGCACCCAATTATGCGACGATCGCAAATGTTTTGCCTGTTTGTGGTTCTTTGGACAAGAGCACCGCCTACTACATTGGAAGACAGATACATTCTTTTGTGTTGCAACGAACTGAGCTTGCAGCAGAGGTCTCTGTCTGCAATGCACTTATGACATTCTACTTAAGGATTGGACTGGTGCAAGAGGCAGAGACCTTATTTAGACATATGAAAGTGAGAGATTTAGTTTCGTGGAATTCAGTCATAGCAGGATATGCATCAAATGATGAATGGTCAAGAGCACTGCAGCTCTTTCACGAACTAGTCTTGACTGAGAGATTTACCCTAGATAGTGTCACTCTTGCTAGTGTTCTCCCCGTTTGTGCACAATCAAGACAGATTCAGTGGGGCAAAAAAATCCATGGATACGTACTTCGACGACCTCACTTATTTGGGGATACAACGGTGATGAATAACTTGGTTCATTTTTATTCAAAATGCGATGATGTGGAGGCAGCTTTTGTGTCGTTTTTGATGATTTCAAGTAGAGATGTGGTATCTTGGAACACGATGCTCGATGCCTTCAGTGAGAGAGGACTTCATAGCCAGTTTCTGGACCTTTTGAGCTGGATGCTCCAAGAAGGAACTAAACCTGACTCTGTCACCATGCTTATCTTAGTAAATTTCTCCATTTCAGTCTCGAGATTACAATTTGTCAAAGAACTACACGGATACATTGTCAGGTCTGGTGTCTTGCTAGGGGAGAAAGAGTCCACTATTGGAAACGCAATGCTTGATGCATATGGTAAATGCGGTGACGTGGATGGTGCCTCGAAGATTTTTAATAGTTTATTCAACAAACAAAATTTAGTCTCATACAACTCAATGGTGTCTGGATATGTAAACCATGGATCACATAATGACGCGTACAAGATAATAGACCGAATGCTTGAAACAGATCTCATTGCTTGGAATTCAATGATCCGAGTTTATGCTGAAAATGAATGCTTTGATGAAGCTCTAGCTCTCTTTTATCAGTTACAAGCTCGAGGAACGAAGCCCAACGAGCTGACAGTCATGAGCCTCCTCCCTGTATGTGCTCAGATTGCCTCCATTCATTTGTTGAGGCAGTGTCATGGATATACAGTCAGAACTTGCTTTGAGGATGTTAGACTAAATGCTGCTCTTTTAGATGTGTATGCCAAATGTGGAAGCATAGCGTATGCTTATAATCTTTTCCAGTTGAGCCAGCATAAGGATCTGGTGATGTTCACCGCAATGGTTGGTGGTTTCGCTATGCATGGTATGGGGGAAGAAGCACTTAATATTTTCCATCACATGATTTCATTGGGTGTAAAACCGGATCATGTTGTCATCACTTGTGTGTTGTCTGCCTGCAGTCATGCTGGCCTCGTGAATGAAGGATTAGAGATATTTGACTCCATACAGAACGTTCACAGAATGACGCCAACTATGGAACAGTATGCTTGCCTAGTGGATCTCCTTGCTCGGGGAGGTCGAGTGAATGATGCGTACTCTTTCGTGACTCAGATGCCTGTTAAAGCTAATGCAAATATTTGGGCGACCTTGTTGGGTGCATGTAGGACTCACCATGAAGTGGAATTGGGTCGAGCTGTGGCAGACCATCTTTTTAATATTGAAGCCAATGACGTGGGGAACTACATTGTGCTGTCAAATATTTATGCTGCAAATGCTAGGTGGGATGGTGTTTTGGAGATGAGAAAGCTCATGAAAACAAGAGATCTGAGAAAGCCTGCTGGATGCAGCTGGATTGAAGTGGATAGGAGAAAAAATGTGTTTATAGCTGGAGACTATTCTCATCCGGAAAGAAGCATTATATTCAACATTTTAAGTACCATGGATCAACAAATCAAGGAGAGGCTTGCTGGCTCCTCTGTTGACATGCTACTCAATCCCACTTAATGCCTAACATTGCCGAGCAAACTTAATTTGAATGCCTTGATGTAAGATATCCTTGTCTTGCTTGGGTGTTGCAGATGTAGGATCTGTTCGAATTTTTACTTCTCTAGTGGCCTTTAATTTGCAACTCATTAACCATGCACACATTGGTGTGACTAGCTGCCTATATAATATTTGGTCTTCAAATTGAAACATGTTTCCGAGTTCTCAACTTGATAGTAGTTGACTGTACTGCTCTATGTTCCTTTTGTAGGTAAATTTGAATCCTCAAGGACACTTCATGCCATTTGTTTCTCTTGCAGTGATGATTGATTCTCAACAATACATTTATTGGATGTTAAGAATATGACTGATCCTAGTTTGACAGGTAAATCTTCTACTTTTTTTCTTTTATCCTTGTGTCCATAAGTGCAATATAGTTGTCTTCAGTTGAATAACTTAAATTCAAGTTGGACACCTACCATGTCATTGGCAGACTCGCACTTAAGCGTCCACAGTTGTGGCCATGTTGACACATAAGTAGCATATCGACCTTCTCTCTCTCTCTTGCACGAGCCTGCGCATGCATGTGCAACATAAACTGAGATGAAATATATGATGTTGCCCACATATACCTCCTACTCCTACTTTAATTTGTGAAAATGTAACTAATGTGGCTTTGAAGTCTTATTAGAGCTGCATAAATATGTCACATATGTTTGGGGGGATTAAATGTAAGAAGTAGAAAAAATGGATTTTATGTTATTGCACAGCTTTCGTCATGTTTGTTTGGCTGTGAGCATTTGTGCTTTTTGTAACCTCATTGTAATGACTTTTGCATGAGTGGTATCAATCCTTTAAAAGGAGCATCTCAAATTTTCAGCATTTTAATTGATTTGCCATTTACACTTTTGAAGACCTTACAAAGACTTAAAGCAGATAGGCTTTTACTTTTTACCTTTTGCTTAATCTAAAACTTCCGATGTATGCACTTGGGCTTTTCCTTGTATTATTCGAGGCTTTCACAATAGACAAATGTTGATATGAAGATTCACACATAAATTTTCCAGACCTTTTGATATTTTGATGATATTTTCAATTTTGGCAGGAAAGCAAAAAAGTGGCCTTTTGGTTCTTACATCACAAACAAACAGTCCCTCAGTCTTAAAATAGGGAAGCAGAAAATGCTTATCTGAAGAAGCTTGGACAGTCTTGAAGTCCCTCGTGTTAGTGGAATGAAACTCATATTCAATACAAATTGCAGGTATACAACATATTGGGCATGTCATAGCCTGAAAATGAGATGGTGAAGATCTATCCTTTTTTTTTTTTTTTTTTTTTTTTTTGGGGGGGGGGGGTTTGTTTAGTGGGGTTTGCACACATGCACTACTGACTAAAGTTACAAATAAAGAGCACGATTTACTGCTGCATTTATGATCCTTCACTAGCCTGAGGAGAAGTTAAAGGGAATAAATTTAATAACTCTGGTTCAGTAGACCCTGGCCCAGAGTGGGGAGACGGATGCAGATAGAATCTCCTTTCTCTTATGGCTCTTTCTTCTTCTTGACTATTTAACTGTGGAGGTGTGTGTTCCTTGTTTTGTAGCTCAATTATGGAAAGCTTCGAGAAATTTGAAGTAGGGGTTCCCAGCGGACTTAAGATGGCATCAGAATTGGTGATTGATTTGGAGAGTGAGGAATGTTGGTCTGTTGATGAACCGGGTTTGAAGTGGATGGTGGGTTTAACTATCTTAAGCTTCTGCCTTGTGCAGCACTGCCTTCTCTCATGCAGTGAAACTGTTGGCCTCTTCATCTTCATGCTCCCAACTCTGTCAAGAGAGCCTTCCTGTGATGCATCAGTTTCTGATGGACCTGTTAAGCGCTGTACAATCTCTCGGAAAGTGTTTGTGTCGGTTTGTACAAATGTGGTTGCAGGCCTAGAAACAGCTGCACCTGGTGTTGCTGGCTTCTCCATGGATGTTCACTTCTGGAATGGAAACAGAAGACTTCTCCCTATCCCCAGTTGAGGCTTTTTCACCTTGCTAAGGGTATGGTCTTCAGCCTGCAATCAAAGTCAGAGTTCATCCTAATGAATTAGTGAAATTGCATCAAGTTGCAAATCTCAATGCATAGTATTTGGTGTACTCATGAATAGAAGAGTCACACTCTTGTTATCCTTTGCCTTACATAATGCGATAACTATCAAGGAAAAGAATTGCCAGCTGCCTCTGATAGATGGTCAGCAAGTAGTAAGATGAATTGTTATGCTAATATGTGGCCTAATATATTGCTTACTGGTAGTTCAATTTGTCCAGTAAGGTCTGTGAACTTTAAAAGTACTAATAAAAATTCTTGTTGACTCCATCAGAATGTTAGTATGTGAAAAACATGCTGATCGTCTCTCTATTAATAGTTTATTAGCCTGACGTGTATTCTAATGGCTTTTTGTTTGGAATCTTTATACCAGAAGCACCAGCAAAAACTTAATGGGAAAGCCTAAAAAGATGGCATGGTACTGGTTACCCACACAAGAAGGGTGTAGAAACTATCATTATGAAGTCAAGAGAGCTTTGTTTTTCATATTTAATTGCCCCCCTGTTGTCAACATCTGTCAAGTGTCATATGCAGATTGGGTTGTGTTGAAAGCTGGTGAAGAGACCTAAAATATGTAGGAATGCATTGTTTTACCACCACTACAATCTCTGGTCTTTTTGATCGGATACCATCAAGATCAGATCGGGCAATTGACCTAGGATTATAGTGGAGTTGGTATTTCTTGACTTCACCGGCATCTGAACAGTGGGATCAACATGAAGGCCATGAACTAGCACATGGAATTAGGCAGAGCAAAATTCAAAATCATTTCAGTTAAATTAGTGGCATGAAGGTAGGCTTACTAAAATAATGAAGGTTGGCATTGAGGGTGCAGAAGGAGAAACATGAGTTGTGCAGATGAAATAAAGAGCATATTGGGGAAAAGTCTGGGAATAAAGACTCTGGTGACATTTTGCTCTTCTTGTTAATCAATTATTAGCAGCTCTAGCATCCCAGTTGGTGATGCATCGAGACCCTGCACATCTTCCATCAGCTGGGCAATCACAAAGTATCGACGGTCTACGGGCACGGTGGATACAGCAATGCAACTCAAAATGTGATCCGAAGAGGGAGTTAAATGCGAATTGACACATTGAAGACAAACAGAAAATGGAAGCGAATGAATCGTACCTTGGGAGGGATGGACTCTGAAGATCGATGGTGGGGAGAGCCGTGAGAAGAAGGAAGTGTTTGAAGGGCATGGATGCAGTCATGCATCCCTTCAACCATGTGCGAATGCCTTAACCAACAGAAAGAAGAGAGACTGATGGTTTTGTCTTCGTAACTAAATATGAAGAGGTCTTTGGCGTACACTCAAAAGCCAGTTAGGACAGACCAAATGTAACCCCTCATTACACAGAAAAGCAAAACCACCCCAACTTCCTCTCTCTCTCCTTGGTTGGCATCATTGGTTGAATGACACTAGAGTCAAACTTTACAGTTCACATGCCTCTTTCAACTCTACCCATCCTAAAGATAGCAGCCACTTATCCCTTTTTTCCTACGGTTATTGAAGCAGACACCGTTCTGGAAAAAGTGCCAACATCGTTACCTCGCTGGTACCCGACCTAATGCCATCCCATTATCGCCGCATCCTGTGCTCGTGTCGCGGCGCTCTTTCGTTTCTGTGTTTGCAAGCCGAGTTCAATTCCTTGTTGCTGCAATTTGCTGCAAGATGAGGACTCCAAGGGCTTTCCCTATCGGTTATCGAGAAAAAAAAGATGGTCTTTCTATCAAAAACGCAACCTATCCCGGTAGACAACTTCATCAAATAACAAGTAGGGACAAATGCGAATACATTTTATCTCAAAAATCATCTGTCTCCTTCTTCAAACGTATTGGTGAAAACATCAAAACATCGACTTTTGGATGTAAGTTCTTTGTTTTTATTCATTGTCGCGTATACATATTCATTATGCATGTGCAGATATGCAAATTCAATGTCAAAACCACATAATTTAATAAAAAATGTGGAACCCAACTTTGCAAATTATCTC
This sequence comes from Eucalyptus curtisii, assembly GCA_017140595.1. Taxonomy (NCBI): domain Eukaryota; kingdom Viridiplantae; phylum Streptophyta; class Magnoliopsida; order Myrtales; family Myrtaceae; genus Eucalyptus; species Eucalyptus curtisii. The sequence goes on along the minus strand of CM029502.1, from coordinate 135,028 downwards.
TCATTCATTGCCCATATTTCATTTTACCATATTCTGGTTGTATCTTATTTGGATCAGTTCGTGAGAAGAAGGATCAACGAATCCAGGAAGCATATCGAAAGCTTCATCTTTTTCATAGAGAGACAGCTGAATTGGGGAGAAAATGGAGGATCAAGTGAGAAGATACTTGGAGAAGGCGGCGGCGGGCGGAGACGGAGATGACAAGCTGCCCCCGAAGCTCTTCGAGAGCCTCGTCATGTCCGGCCTCCGCCTCGACCTCGTCGAGCGCGGCCGCATCGTCTGCTCCATGAACGTGCCCCCTCGTTTGCTGGTAACCTCTCTCCGCCTCAATGCTCTCTGATTTCGGCGCTCTTTTGGGTATGTGGGATCGTCCTGTTTGGTGCTTCATCTAGGGTTCTTGGGGGAATTATCTCCTCGTGATCTCTTCTGGGTTTTGCAGAACGCGGGCAACTTCTTGCACGGCGGAGCGACGGCGACGCTGGTGGACGTGGTGGGCTCCGCCGTCATGTTCACCGTCGGAGCCCCCTTCACGGGTGTCTCCGTCGAGATCAACGTCTCCTACTTGGACGCTGCTTTTCTCAATGTGAGCCTCCCTCCCTCTCTCTCTCTCCGTTTCCCTCCCCTGCCGCTTCCCGATTCTTGTCTTCTTGCTCCGCTCGAAGAATGCATCTCTTAGAACATGCCGCTTTTCTGAGCATTGATGCGTCTGTTCTAATTTGGTTGACTAAATTGATATGCAAGAAGCGAAGAATACGCGCAGCACTTGAGACTGTGATGACGGATTTAAGCCGAAACAAATGGTTCGTCATAGTCTATTTTGCTTTCTGTCAAATGATAGGTAACAGATGGAACCAGATATCCAAATGGAAGCATTCATCCTAAAATTGCAGTATCGTTTTGTGCTTGATAAGCAAGACCCTCATGCAGATTTCTTTAAAGTTCTTACCTTTGCCCTTGCAAAGATGTACCCACATAGAAACTAGGTTCGCCAGATTGATTTTTTAAAGATTAGTTTGCTCAGCAAAATACAAACACTGATTAAGAACTAGGGGTATTACAACATCTGGACGAGGTCTTCCGCTAATTAATAGTCTCCTGCTGGAGCTGCTACTCTAATGTGCTTAAGATTGGGGTCCAAAAAGTTGGTTCTACACATTACTTGTCCCAGGAAAATGAACTACTTAATCTGGAAAAACCCGAGTGCTGGATTTCTTACTTGCCAATGGTTATTCCTATGGGAGCCCAAAGAAAACAAACTTGATTGGCATTGTACCTAAGCAAATTAGTTTGCCAAGCCACAGATAGACAAATAAAACCACCTAACATGTTAAAGCATGAACCTAGATGCTGCAAATTTCAAGAAATGTTTGAGCTATTCTTCATACTCTAGAAAGCAAATTTTGTTGGATGAAGTGAGCTGTTGGCATACAATGAAGGGATGGGCTGTTTATTGGCGAAATGGTGGTTTTAAATGGGCAGTTCCTCTGATATTCTAAATTCTCTAGTTAGGATAAGTGTTTTCCTCCAGGGCATTGCACTTACCATCTTGTCTCTAAATTAGTCTGGTTACATTAGAACAAAATGCTGCAACACATGGTTTGGTTTTACTTCGTGCTATCATGTATGCTGTGCTGTGAGCTTTTTTGGGTACTGTAGGTGCTGATTAGACATGAAAATTTGCTCTGACTGTATTCAGGAGGAAGTGGAGATCGAGGCGAAGGTTTTGCGTGTTGGGAAGGCTGTTGGTGTCACCACCGTAGAGTTCAGAAAGAAAAGTAGTGGGAAAATCATTGCTCAGGGGCGTCATACTAAGTATCTTGCTGTGCCTAGTAAAATGTGAGCAGCTTCATAACGCGCGGAGCATGTCCGTTATTTGTCAATTTCACTTATTGGAATTGTATACTTTTGCGTCTTATAATCTATATAATGAAAGATTTCAGAAGCTTATGCTCCTTAATATGGTTCTGGATTTGGTAGATGCTATATTTTCTTGGCTAATTATCAAAAAGTCAAATCTATCCTCTTATTTTGTCTATACACGAAATAAGTGTGAAGTAAGTGGCTTTTTAAAGTGTGCCTGAACAGATGATCACTCACGATTTAGAATCTAAGATGCTGCAACTGCCCGGGGACAGCTGTGTGCAATCATGCATGTAGCTTATTGATAATCATGGTATGTTGAGGAAAGTTTTTATGCAGTATTTCTGCCTATCTCAGCTGAAAAGGATAGTGAAATGGTCTAAGCATTTCATTTAATCTGCTAGTGTTTTCCAGTTCAATAAACTTTTGTGGGTTTAGGCTGAATATGGAAAACTCCGATGCGCATTATTGTTGTTGTTTAAGGATACTACAACTTGCAGCTTTCTATGGAGGCCATTATGACTAACGATGCAGACATCTTTTTTCGTTAAGATTTACTACTAGTTGGGGAAACCAGTCTTTACTGAGGGGCTTTCAGGTTAGCTTGCTCATCTCAATTCGGGATATGATCACTATAAGTGGGGCTGAAACTTGAAGCTGGATGTTGTGGGGATGAACTCAGGTAGAGTTCAATTCCCAACAGAGTTGGATGTTGAAGATTGCTCCTATAAATGCAGTGAATCCAGGTATTACGCAGGGGAACAATCGGAGATGCTAGTCATGTTCTATTTGTGTGCAGCAAAGATTTGTCGACCATTTTAGATAAATGAACAGCTTCCTGAATTAACTCGGCCATACTTGCCAATTCAGTCCATCCTCTAGCAGTTGGAATGGGAGTGATATTGGATCCGTGTTTCTTGCAGTAGTTCAGTTCATTTGTCATGCAGTTCTATTCCAGTGATTCAGTTCTTCTTTAAGGTTGTAAAAATGCCTTCTGCACACTTTTTGGATTTTAGGGAATGAAAGAGTAGTGTCTTCCTCCAACAAGTATATGGACATTTTCTTTCCTACCTTTCTGACCATGCTGTAAAATGTACACGTGCTTAATGTTTCAATATAGATTATGAGGATTACATTTGTCGTTTCCTTATGTATTTATGTAAAATCCAGAGCCATATAGGACACTGGGTGGTTGCTTTCTGCTGGTTGCGTTACGGAATCCTAATTGGAAAGTTGGTGGGCTGTTGAATTAGCTATTATAGCAAAGTATTATGGGGAGAAGCCTGAGCACGTTCTGACATTACTCTTACTGTTTGCATAGCTGTGTATGTATAGTGAGAGGGGGAGAGAGAGAGAGTTGAATGGCAGAAGGAAGAGGACTGAAGAGTAGTAAGGAACACCGAGGGAGGCCGCAATACATTGCCGACGGCGACCTCCAGAAAGGTAAAAGAAAAGCACATGTGCACGAATGGGGGTTCCTACATTGTCACCATTTGAAATCGTTTTTGAAGTGTGAAAATACGCCGTAAAAGTGATTCACAATGTTATAATGATTCGTCGTCATCAAAGTGTAAGAAGGTCGTAAAAAAGGATATCGTTGTCATGTTTTGAGTGGATAAGGGATTTTAAACTCGTGACTATATAGGTGTAATACAAATTAAACGGGCTATTCAGAAACCCTCGAAAATTCCACTTTTAGGATCGAAGTAATTTTATCTAATGGCATTCCAAAAACAAAAGCGTAACGACCCATCAAAGAATCGTCGCTTTGTACAAAAAGAAAAAACCGTCGCTCATTTTGGGAATACGATCGACACATTTAATAGCGCGATCAGGATGAGTTGAGAGGTCACAACTTTGCACCTTAACTTAAACTTGATTCTCTGATATTCCTAACTTCACTCCTCAAGCCCGAGGCCCGGTCGATCTCGACCTCTTAAACTCGAGTGAGCTTAGTTCAATTAAATTTTTCAACAAGCCTAAGCTTAATCGGCAACCGGGATGCAAAGGAAAATCACAATGACTGGGATTAGGATCAGGGGGGGGTAGTGGGGTGTGAGTAAGGGATGAGGAGGCACTACCAAAAAAGCAAATGGGGTTTCCTAATTCTCGGGCTCTGGATATTTTATTCCGCATTTGGTTTTCCTTAATTCGGGTGGCCTCATTTAAACCCCTTTTATTTCCATCATCATCGTCCATCGTATAATATATGGTCGAATTTTTGTCCGTTTGTCTCACGCCTTTTTCCCTTTTTTACTTATTTCCTTGTTCACTCCGATTAGATAAAAGAGAGAGAGAGAGAGAGGAAGTCGTCTGGCTCGCTCACTGTAAAACCCTAAAAGGTAAACCAAGCAAAATAAAAAAGAAAAATAAAAAAACGAGGCAGTCTCTCTCTCTCTCTCTCTCTCTGTCTTTTGTCTCTTGTGCCTTCTTGGGCTACAGCAGCAGCAGCAGCAGGAGGAGGCGAGGGAGCGAGAGGAGGATTTCACCCTCGCCGATTTCACGGAGGGGAAGGAAAGGGAAGGGAAGGCGGGGGAATTAGGGTTTTTCTTTTCTTTTTATTTTGTTGATTTGCGCAGACATAGTTGCCGCCATTGCTTTGGATGTTGAAGGCCTCGCATTGCGCCTCCAGGTTACTGTTCCGTTGCTCCCCCTTCTTCTCTCTCTCTCTCTCTCTCTCTCATCACCCCCCTTGGTATCGTCATCATCATCGTCGTCGTCGTCATTGTTCTCTGTCTTGTGTTTGGCCCGTGATAATGCAGCCCCGCGCGAGGAAGGACGCAGAGGTGCGATTCGACGGTTCGGTTGTGTCCTCTTCCCTTTGGGGTTTCTCTTCTTTTTTCCGCAGTCTCTCGCTCTCTCTCTCGCTCGTTCGTTTTAGTGTCCTCTGTGTTCGTGGGTCTTCGTGCCTTGTCGAGAGTTGCACGCGGTTGGCCTTCTTTTTTGCATCTGCGCGCCTGTTCTCCTCGTTATGGTGATGATCGATGGGTCCTCACGTGCACCCGCGTCTCTGGTTGGCATTGTTTGTGTGTGTGTGTGTGTGTGAGGTTTGTGTGTGAGAGAGAGAGGGAGGGAGGGAGGTTTGTGTGTGCTTCGTCTGCTGGCCATGTTGGTTTGTGGGATCCTTTGTGTTGTTGGTATGTTTGAAGCTTGACCCGGATGTCGCAGAGGCTGTGCCTTTGCCTCTAAAAGGAAAACAGAACCAAGATGCTTTAATAAATACGTTATATCGACTTTCTTGGTCAGTGGACATGTTGTCCGTTTTCTTGTTTTTTGAAGTTATGTTGCCTATTACAACGGTTTTGGTATCTTCGGTAATCTCCGCATCTTCCGAAGCTTGCTTGTCACTGAGGCTATCACAACTGTTTCTAACTTGTTGCTCTTAATTTGTCGTTGTGGACGTTGCGCCGTTGTTTCTGTAACCTGCCTTTAATCATAGGGATTTCCATGGAAATCGAATAATTGATGACGGCGTCGGTTGATCCTGTCCCTGTGTGATTAATTTTGCGTAGGAGAAGCTGCCGACACTATTGAAATAGGAAAAATTTGATAATGACCCACTTGGGACTCTCGAAAGTGCTTGCGAAAACTTTTGTTCTGCCAGAAAGCATCCGATTTTACAGAATTTCAGCTAACAATTCCCATCCTCTTTCACCATCTCCTTCCCCCAGTACGCTTTCTTCCTTAATATTGAACCCACTCAACACGAAAACGGTTGATTGTTTTATGTGTTAACCATGCATCCGATTCATTGGTCATCTTTCTTTGAGTTGTCTGAAGGACTCAAAGTGCTACATGGTTTCCTCAATCCTCTTTGCTAAATGAGAGGAAGGAGTGCTGGAGCATATTTAAAACTGTGGTTTTAATACTAAAACTTCTTTGCTCATCTGATGCTCAGGTCGTGTGAAGACAGCCACTTCGATCATATCGTTGCTTGCAAACTCGAAGGTGTGGTCCACTGTATGAGGAAGATTCCACGCTAGTCCTGGTTTCTTTGCGCGCAGGAATTGTTCATAATTGCCTCTTCTTCTAGATATATGGCTGTTTAAGCTTTAGAAAAAGTGGGAAAGGGTTTCCACCATATATTTCTTGTCGTTGTCCTCCGTGCTGCTTGTTTGACTTTGACTGTGGGCCTTGTGATGGAAGTGGCTTATAAAGAACATCAAATTTTCATTCTCTGGTTGTTTGGTTGACACAATGAAGCGGCGTTTGTCGACTTGTCGTCATGAAGTGTACTCTTATTCTTTTAAGTCGATCATCGTCAGCTGTATGTAGTTTGACTTCTTTTCTAGAATTATTTTTTTTTTTTTTCATTTACCAAACATTTTTCAATATGGCTTGTGAGGGCATGCATTTAAAGCAGGATCTTGCTGTGACTTATGTAGTTTGGCCTTATTTCTACAAGGGGACTCATTTTCATTTATCAAACTGTTTCGATCTGGCTTGTGAGGAAATGCATTTTATGCAAGCTCTTTGTTGAAGCAAATTAACTGTGGTAGTCGGGCATTCATATCTTTTTGCTTGATCAAATAAATCTCTTCTCACTTTTATGAAGTGAGATATCCGTCAAGACTGGTTCCTTTCAGTAGGACAGGCGTATGCTGTCAAAGTAGAAAGCCTTTTCATTTTTTTTTCTTGCCTTGAGTATATGTCATGTGTGCTTGTGGTGTCATAACACGTTCATGGGTGTGTTCTCTTATGTTGCTTTCTATTCCTTTTGGGTGCTTTGGTGCTTGTACAATTAACAAAGGGTGTGTTTTACCCCTTGAAAGTCAGTGCTAGTTCAAGGAACATTCACTCGTGTTACCCTGTTTTGAACATTATCTTTTTGTTTGTCTTTTTCCAGGTCTTATTTCCTAGGTTAAGTTGGACTTCTATTGCGGTGTTTTGAACTCCTTGTATGTTTGTGCTCTTTAGGAGATACCTCTGTAGAATGGGAAGCGGCTTCTAAAAAGGGTCTCTGTTGGTTTGAACTGCAACGCATTGGGATGGCACAGTGGGTTTCTGATCGTCAAGCTCCTTTTAGCGGTGAGGATGGAGAAGATGAAGATAGGAAGCCAATACTATCTGCTTGCATTGCTAAGGACGGTCTGAGATATGATGAGGGGGAAGCTGCGACATCAGAATCCCCTGTAATGCAGGAAAATGCAAAACGAAAGCACCATTTTGGAGATGCCAAACCTTATATACGTGAAAAGGAAAAGCAAAGGAAGAAAAGTACACAGGTCAAATCCAAGGGAAAAAAGCGTCATCATCCTGTAGACAGATGGTCAGCAGAGAGGTGAGATCACAAATCTTAGTTAATGGTGGTTCGGCTCTTCAATTTTTGACAAATTTTATCTATTTTTTGTTTTTGGATTATGAAGGTATAAGCAAGCGGAACAAAGCTTGCTGGAGATCTTGAAGGCAGAAGGGGCTGTTTTTGGTAATCCAATTAGACGACCAGAACTCAGATTAGCTGGTCGTCGACGAATTGGTGATACTGGGTTGCTTGACCACTTATTGAAGCATGTTGATGGTAAAGTGGCGCCAGGCGGGAAAGATCGATTTAGGCGATGGCATAATACAGATGGAGTCATGGAGTATTGGCTGGAAAGTGCTGATTTAGCTGATGTTCGCCGTGAAGCAGGAGTGCAGGATCCTTATTGGATTCCACCATCAGGATGGAAACTTGGGGATGCTCCTGCAGAGGTGTCTGTTTCTGCTGCAGAATTCAAGCAGCTTAAAGAAGAAATGGCCAATATGAAGAGGTAATTTGTTTTGAAGGATTTACTCAGCCAAGAAGCTTACCTTTTTGTAACAGGTGGTTCCTTTTTGTTGTGGTGCCAGAGATTTCGAAGAGCTGTTGGACAAGAAGCCAGGGCAGGGACAACTTAATCTAGTGGAGGTTCCTGTTAATCATTAGCTGATATAAGAATTCATATCCTTCCCTCTTTGCCTCATATAGTTCTATATATCCGCTCTTCTGTTTGTAGGAGATGTACAAAGAATTGATGAACTGGAAAGCAAAGACCAGCCAGCGTTTGATGGAAATATCTAGCTCTCTGAGTGGCATGCAGGTGGTCTACTTGTTTAGTTGCTAGGAGTTTTTATTAACATAGATTCTCAGGGTTTAGCATCTTGATATTCTAGCAGGGGATGTACAAGGATTTGATTGCATGGAAAGCAAAAACTGAGCAACAGCTCACAGAACTTTCTAATTCATTGAGCATCATGGCTGCGAAGCAGCATAAGACAGCTCTTAGTCCTCCGGCATCAGAAAGATGGGAAGATTGGTTGGAGAGCACTAACCTGGACAACATTCAAGCAGAGGATATTGCACCTTGGTTGGAGAGTGCTGATGTTGGAAATTTCCAGAGGGACGTTTTGACGCAGAATCCATTCCCTTCTCTGCCTCGATCGAAGCCTATTGATGGTCCCACACAGAATTCAGCGTGTGCTAGGGAGTCGGAGATAGCAAAGGAAGGAATGGCCATGTTCAGGTAAAATCTGGGATTTATGGATCAAAAACGACATGTTACATGATATTCACCCTATATATCTTTCATGGTCAGAGATTCATGGGGTATTGTACCCAGGAAGCACGATGGAGCTGTAGATAACGGGAAACAAGGTGCCTTCACCGTGAACTCCAAAATGGAGCTCGATAATTCATTCCTTCTGTTGCAGGTAATAAAACCTTTAATCCTTTCAATTGGATTATGTGGTCCAATAAGCAAGTAGGTTATTTGCACATGATTCAACTTTCATTCAGCCTTTTAGTTTATGCGAATCTAATGCAGCAATCTTTTTCGTCATTAAGGAAATGTTCAAAGAGCTGGCGAAATGGAAAGGCAAGGTGGAGCAGCAAATGATGGAGATTACCAATGCTGTTGGTAATATGCAGACTGCGAGGCAGTTTACTTCATTCGGACCATCTACCTTTTATCTGTGAAGAAATCTGACTCTGCAATTGGAATCATGCTTTTAGGCCATGGAAGTTAACTGGCAAATAGAACAGTAGGAAATTCTAGGATTTAGACTTTGTACAGGACTTACTAGCTGCCTCAGTTACAAGTGCCTAGCCAATAGGACCAACATCTAACTTATATTGGGAGTCGCAAGTCTGATCGGTTGGAGGAGCTGCACCAACTCCTGAGGGTACATAGATGCAAGGATTTGGTGCAGATTCAAGCAACTTTCTTACGGATGCTATAAAGTTAAGAAGTAACCCTTCAGCTGATCAGTTAATGGCGATGTTTCCCTATGATAGCATGTGGATCATTTGGATATGTTGAACTCATTTAGTGCTTCTTCTGAACATTTTATGGCGTTCTTTGGTAAAATTATATGTCAACGCATTATCGTGGATGGAACAAGGAGTCGGTAATTTAAACGTGATCAGCAGAGCAAAGGTGGTGGGATTTTGCTACTTTTGACAGATGATCAGTGGTTTCAAGCTTTAAAGGAACCGATATTGAGTTTTTTAAGGTCTCATCGAGTGAGGCCAACTTCACCAGACGTTTTTGGCTCAAATGGTCAGGTTGCTCGTTTAACACACTGCAACCTCACTTAGTTTTTGAGATTGGATGTCTGATTGAATGATGCGCTCGCTATTTGACAATAGAGGCTAGAATGAACGCCCGTTTCTTAGTAGGTTTTGAACTATGGTACAAAATCATCAGCCGGGCAATCCAACCAATTTCTCGAAGATTGTGTGAAGAAAGCCTAAAGTTTTGGTAGTTCGCTCTCGGTCTTCTATCGAGTCCTGACACCATTAGTGGTTTCACTTGGTTCTTTCGCCGCATCGATATGTTCATTTGTCGCGTTATTCTTACTTATCTAGGGTGCATCATCTTACTACGAGCTATTCATGTTGGCGCTTGTTTGGCATCATCAACGAGTGTCGATTCAGTTCACATGTGCAAAAGAAGAGGCCTAGATTGTCCCACCATTCGCAAGACCTTGTTCACACCAAAGCGACGTGGAGTTTAGATCCTGATCAGCACAATAATTATTCTTCAAAAAATTCTCTCAAAGTAATTAATTCTACACAAAGAAAATCCGACAAATCAAATTTTAAAGACCGTGAATGATATTCAGTTTTACAAGATTGTACGAAAATCTTATAGTACCATCTTATGTCTGAATCTGCTAATCCGGCATATACTATATCATGATCGATCTTCATATCTTGACATCGGGAATGAATAAATTGTTTTAGAGAAGGGTCCTTAATAAGGAGATAATTTTCTTTATATGCAAGTATGGCCAAGAGAGATTGCCTTTTTCCGAAAACAAAGAAGAAAAGAAAAGGATTTCCGCTGAAGAAGGGGGAGCGCCGCAGCCCCTCTCCCCAACCTATAAATTCAATTTCAGATATGTCAAGGAGAGTTCTTGTGCTTCCTCGGCACGTTTCCTCGTCGTGCTTTCCAACTGCAGTATAAAGAAGTTTCTCTCTCTCTCTCTCTACCCAACATTCGTGCGGCCTTCCATGGTGGGGAAAGCCATTGGATCGGTCTCGAGAGTATATGGTGGGAATGGGAGAATCCTCTGGTTCAAAACCCTGTCTTGACGCCGATATTTGGGCTAAGCTTGGTATTCTTCTTCTTCCATTTCTTTTCCCAGTTTATTCCATGGAGCATGCTGTACTTGTTGAAGATTTCATTTTTACCCTCTGTTCACTTCAATGGCATACCGTGATTGTTCCCCGACCTTGCGACAATGGAACCCATTATTGTCTATTGAAATTGAATAGGAAAAAAAGAAAAAAGAATCCTCTTTTCCGTTGCCAAGGCTGATGCTTTCATGGTTTAATTGGGTATCAGTCTTCGTGGGATATCTTTCTGTAATGAAGAATGAACTGCGTAGTGCCGTATAATCCCGTGTGTTTTCTGGGTTGTCATGCGACTCATCATTCTCTTTCACATGCCCGCACCGGAAGAAAGCTTACAGACTAAAGGGAATGTGGGTTGGGTGGAACCAAAGGCTCATTGAAAGTCCCACCGAGATGGTAGTCGGAGTCAAGGAAAGTGACACTGGTTAACTGCCCACGCTTATTCATGGGCTCTGAGTTATTGGCACTTTGCTTTATCACCGCATCTATTTTTGTCTCGAGAAAAAGGATCAAGAGTCTGAACAGATAGTCGTTTGAGTTAAGCTAGCGAAAGAAGAGGAAGAGCTACAAGCATAGGCAAGAGAGCAAGCCCACTTAATAGGATGGAGCAAATGAACTTTCCTAAACTTGAGAAGTTGACACATCTTGATTTTTAAGCAACTTAGTCAACATACTGTCGAGGGAAAGAAATTTGCCTAGGTGAGGAGGAAAGCTCACTGACAAAAGAGAGGAGGAGAATCGAGGAGCTGATTCAAAGAAATTGACATTATCAGCTGAATGTCACCTGAGACCTTTGGAAAGTTTACTTATTCACTGTTTTCTGTCAGAAATTTTGAAGGGATGAGCTACATAAACCTCTTATATATGGAAAATTTTTGTACCTAAGGATTTCAAATATCTACTCTTCTAGCACCATGGCCCTAAAGTATGTTTTAGGTGGGCACGTTGATGGGGATTCCATGGAAAGTCTGCTATTGGGCATTAGTCAACTTCTTAACCTCGCTTGTGGAAATGATTTGTGCCATAGTTGTGAGAAAAGCAAGTTTGGTGCTAATTTACTATGGGAAACATCTCTTCTCCAAATAGGCCAAGCTGGAAAATGGGACAAATAATTGTAGGAATTCGTGTTACCACATGAAATTGTCCATAGAATTCTTGTTTAGCCATAATGAGAACTTCGAATGAGAATCAAATTGGAGATTGCAGTCAAGCAAAGGTGCCGCATCTTGGTCTTTAAGATGCCTACTTGAAAAGCCTTGGCGTTCTTAACTTCAGGCCTTTTGAGAAGCGACTCTTGAATGTAAAAGACCCAATTGAAAAAAAAATAGTCTGTTTGACATTTGTCATTTACTTACAGAGTATGGTTTCTTTATCCGATGCCAGATGCCAGATTTGACTTGCTCTGTTCCAAATTGCAGTTCCAGCAGATTCAAGGTACTCAGTTGTTGACATTGGATCAAATGAGACGGTTGTCTACTCAGAGATCTCATGCTCTTCCGGAAACAAGCATGAGTGGTGCAAGATAACTAGGATTTTAAATCAATCTTCTGCTATGATTCAGAACAAGAGGTATAGTAAAATCCATGGCATGTGAGCAAAAGTTTCTTCCTTCATTTATTTGCTATGTTGTTTTTGCTCCCTTTTATCTTCAATATGATGTGCATTTTGTGGTCTTGCCAATGTTGATATTATCCTTTAAACAAGAGATTGATTTCCTTCTTCTTTTTTTATTTCTTTTTTTATAATGTTTTACTGAGGTGGCTAAATCAATTGTTTCTTCATAGACCAATTTCCACTTTTGGTCCATCTTGTTTATTCCTTTGTCAAACTTATGACTTCCCATAGAATTGAGAGGGATATTATTGCTTTTGGAGAAACCATGGTGTGGACACAAAGAAAGTACCTAACAAAGATCCTCTTCATAATTAGATATCTAAAGAAGAGAGGGTATTTTAAAAATGGTAGAAGGAACACAAAGAACAGGCAGTGAAGAAGCAAATCAATTGTTTTTAACCTGGAGGGTGGTTTTCTTGAAATTGGTTATGTTCCAAGTTACTCTTCATCGAATGGATGGGCACCAACACTGTACGAAGAAAGAGAGAGGATGGAAATGAATACTTCATTCTAGCTGATGGATAATTATACACCTCTACGAATTGCTTTTCTGGGGGACTTAGTAATGCTAAACATTGTTCCAACAAAGGATTTGATTGACATTGTTTAATCAAAGGGCGTATGGAACAATGAGAAATCTGTCCATTTCATCGTGTAAACTCCTTTCTACTATTTAATTTAATTGTCTAGTAGTAATAGCCTACTGGCTCTCATCAAACCAAATAATTACTTTTCTTGGCTCTTAAATCCTTGAATGTCTTACACTAAATTTTTTAGTTAGGGAAACGCAAATACGTGTAGGAAGTTTAGTTTTACTGGGGTTAATTTGTCAACAATCTGCTTTAGGTAGCTCTCACAATGATTCATTTTGAATTTTGCTGTTGTGGATCTTTACTTTCATTGTTGCTGCAGCCTTTCCCATATTTGCGCTTCTGCTGCTATTGCTGAAACCTTTGACTGATTACGTTAGTTGCTGCATTAGTTTGTTTGCTTTCCCTATTTTTTCTTTTGTTGATTTTGAGGGTTCATCTCTGGTGGGTTTTGGCTCATGTAGCTCAACCGCAATTCTTATTGATGGAGCAACTGTTCAAAGTGAAGACATTATGCTCATACAGTCTGGAACCGAAATTATTCCAGGGCCTGATAGAGAAGGTCAGCTTAGTGGTTTCTTTATGCTTTTGAGAATAAATAGGGACATGTGTCCTTTTTTCTGGGTGTTTGATTGTAACTTCTCCTTGTCATCTTTACATTGAAATCTGCTTTCAAGTTGTCTAACTTATTATGATTTTCTTCACAACGTTTTTTCCTCAAGGTTGTTAATTTATTCTTCTTCTTTGGTGCGATCAGAGGGCTTAATGAATGATAAGTATTAGATGGAGGGTGTTAATGTATCTTCTATATTCTAATTAAATGCTATTGTTGTTTTATTTACAGACTCAGATCATTAAATTATCATATTTATACTTGTTTGGTGCGTATAATTCTCAAATGCCTTGTATGGACTACTTTTCGCTTGCTCTTTTCATTGTCGAATGTGTTATTTATGCAGGGCACCTGAGCTATAGATTTGAAATGATCCCTGCTGCAGAGCGGTGTGAGAAGCGGTTAAAGGTAATTAAATATTTAATCATGTCTTTATGGGAGTGTAAATAAATGCTTGGCTGTCTGTAGAAATCAATATCAGTTAATGTTTGTATTTTGGTCTTCCAGATCTCTATAGACATTGAAAATGCAAAATGTGGCATTTGCTTGAACATATGGCACGACGTCATCTCTGTTGCCCCTTGCCTTCATAACTTCTGGTTTGTCTGGAACTTAATCTCTTCCTGGTGAATAATATGATACCTGGGCATCAATTGGCCTGTCCTTGTGCATTGCAGCAATGGATGCTTCTCCGAGTGGTTAAGGAGATCTCAAGAAAGACATGTGACAGTACTCTGTCCCCAATGTAGAGCACTTGTGCAGTTTGCTGGGAAAAATCACTTTTTACGTGAGGTTGTGGAGGTACTGCTTTGTTTAAGCATATTGAGATGCCAAATAAAATTTTTTTTTGCCCCTTTTTTCCTGTTAAAAGTCTGTCCTTTGAAATAGTAGAGAACTCACGACTACAAAATGTTACTTTTATTGAAGTTGGGAAATGGAAAGAGTATTTCACAATGTAAAATTGGGCTTTATCACATGGTATAAGACTGTTTGCCATAATTTATATATTGGACTTGCTCTACCAGCCACGAGCAGGTCTTATTGCCAAAAGCACCTTTTGATGAGGGGATTGGATACATGTTGCAGTCTGGCCTTTTCGGATGCTGGCAAATATAAGAACTGAATATATCAAATAAATGTGTCTAGCTCTTCTGAAGGGTTTCTTCATGGCATTCCTTGAATTTTGAATACATCAAATGCCATATTTTCTTTAGAGCTTGTTGTGCACTCTTTATGACAGTTGAGAGCTCCTGTACTGACTGCTGATTTTTCTCTTTCTTTGCTTTTTGCAATTCTTCCTGAGTATAGGATATACTGCAGGCTGATTGTTCTCTAAGACGGTCTAAAGAAGATGTTGCCATTTTAGATTCACACGCATTGATCCAGTCAAATCTGGTACGTATTATACGGTCTACAGAAGCTGTTTTGATTTCTCATTTTTCCGTCATTGGTGGATGAGCTTACTGGTACATCTTGATGGATGTACCTGCATAGAGTGCTTTATACAATGCACCACTAATATTGGGACAGGAGCGAGTGTGAAGCTGGAATTGTGGAGTGAACCCTTAGCTAAGGGCATCTGGCTATTAGGTCAAAAATGAAGTACATGGAAGCAAGATTAGTTAAGGATGAGGTAGGAGTGGGACAGTAGTGAAAATCAAAGGTGAAGAAGTACCAAAAAGTGAACAATTTCGGTATCTTTGGTCCATTTTGCAAAAGGGTCAATGGATTTGTTTTTGTGTGATTAAAGAGTGGTAAGTATATATTTTAGACAACCATTAAAGCCTTATGATCAGCAGTTTTCAGGGCCTCAAGTGTTAGAACATATATAACACGAGCGTAGTTGAGAGCAAGAAATGACTATGTGAGAATGTCCCAGTGGCTCTAGTTGAAGATATGGTGGGACAAGCCCAGTCCAGGTGGTTTGGACATGTTAAGAGACAGTATGTCCCGATGAGAAGATGTCCATGTTGGGGTAAAAAAGAGATAGGGCGGGCTAATAAGTTTTAGGCAAATAACATAAAGGATCTTGAGCTAGAAAGCATTCAGAAGAAATGATACTTTCTATAGAAAAATCATCATGTTAACCATCTATTAGAAGTAAAAAGCTTTTGCTGTATTTTTGTGGTCATGGCGTGCCAGTTGTTATTTTCTTCGCAGCATCTTAGCATCCATTCACAGAGAAATTTCCATCACTAGCTGAGGTAGATTGACCTCTCAAGAACTGAAATTTATCGAATAACTTGAAAATTATTTGCAAAATAGAGGGACCTTGACATGTGTACGAGCTGATTGGGGCAGAATTGTTTGCTTCAGCTTGTAGTCATTTGCTCGAGTGGTCTCAGCTTCTTGGTCATGCTTTGGCGGCACTATAGATTGTGGACTGTGGAACTGGTTTGTATAAAATTAGCCTGACCATGGATGTTGCATACTGCTTTTCTTAACCCCGAGGATTTTCCATTCCTTTTCTGTATCCACAACACTTCTCAATAGAGTGGTATAATTTATTTTCTTCTGATCCGCCTTTAATGTCCCACATTCCTCTCTCTGTATTGAGTGCATGTTTATGTGCTGCTATGTTGGGGTGTACATTTTTTTTGTTTTGTTTTTGAGAGTGGGGGTGGGGGTGTGTTGGGTTACCTATTGTTGTCCTCAAAGATCATAACACATCCTAAAAGATATTATTGAATTTCATGTCTGGAGTTTTGTGGCTTGACTCTTCTTTTTTCATTCCTTTAGTTGTATGCTTTCCATTATCTTTTCATTTATTTGGTCCTTTGCTCCCTTGAATTTCTTCACACTTGGATATTGAAAGGAATGGGCACACTCTCCTCTTTCTGGACAACAGAATTTTGAAAGTCTGACTAATTAGAACCATGTTTTTTGAAGGTACTAATCCTTCTTTTTCTTATTTGAACTTGCCATCCTTAATTATCTTTATTCACTTGTAGCACGCTAATATTGTTTCCTTTGTGGGTCTTTTTTCTCTTCCACTTGTATAGAAGGACGTTCCTAGTGACTGTAAGATAGAAGTGCTGAAGAGAATGCACTTATCTTACAGGCTAATGAAATAATACCCTATTTCGCTGTAAATAGGTTGATCACACTTACCTCAATTCTTTTGGACTTATAGATTTGACATTTCCTTGGTTCTTAGCACCAGGATGGAGCATGGCTGGGCTGGGTGCATGTTTTGGCAATTTGTTGGCCTGGCCCGGAATACAAGCCATTCTCCGCCAAGGACCCGGCCGGGACCGAGGCCATGCCATTTGGCCCGGACCGAACAAAATTGGGCCATTTCGGGCTGGTGTTGGCCAAAGCCTAAAATTTTAAAAAATGGTTTTTTTCCTTTTCTGTACTTTTCATGTGCAAACTCTACATAAAAACTAATAGCATGTACTAAAACCAAAAACCTTGAAGACATCAGAACAGGCTAATAAGAACCTGTTTTGCTATTGTTAGTGAGTGAGGGAGTGTGAGGGCGAACAAGACACGAGCAAAATAGCGCGTCTATCGCTGGCGTTGTAGCTCGTTGACGTGTGAGTGAGACATGAGAAAGAGAGGGAGACTGCAAGAGTGAGCATGAGGGAGCATGAGGGAGTGAGCGAGACACATCGGGGGTGGGGGTGGTTGGGGGAGGGAGAGCATATGGTGAGTGGTGGGGCTTGATGGCAATACGTCGGTGGCTCGGTTGTGTCTTGACAACTCAGCGAGCATGGGACATAAGAATGGGAGACATCGAGATGGGCACACGTGTGAGAGGGAAATGACATAGCCCCCTGAGAGAAGAAAATTGGAGGGACCTGATGTTCTAGGGTTGTAGACTTAGGTGTATAAATATCTTTTTTGTTTAATTTTAGAATCAGGCCAGTCTGGCCCAAACTCAAAGATATTTTCTGGCCCTGTTGCCTGGCCCGGTATTATTGAGCCTTGCCCGGTTTTGGGGCTTGAGTTTTTTTTTGCGCACCCTACTTAGCGTATTTCTATGATCATAGCTTTATCAATTTATGTCTTTATTTTGCGACTTTTCAGGTTATAAGCAACGGAAGAAAACGTAAAAGACCTCACTTGGCAGTGGATGAGCAAACTTCTGGTCTTAATCTTTCATGCCCACAATGTGGTAGGCAAAATTAGATTCTCCACTTGCAGCACAAACTAGTGACAGAATCAACTTTTCCTTCGTCAATTACTTTTTTGCATATTCCATGATAGAACCGAGTATTATGCTGGAGAAGCTTTTTCTGTATCTTGCATTAGTTTCAGGTTCTGCATATTTCCTTTTCCCATGTTAAGAGCCTTTTAAATGTTAATTTTTTACCCTAGGAAGATTATGTTTTATCTATGCATCTCTTTTGACTGCATCAAGGTCCCCTTAGTACCCAAAAAGAGATGAGTTTTCATTGCAATATTTTTTTTTTATGTAGATTTATATATTATGCACAATGTGATTGACTAGTTTTCTGCATGAGTAAGGCACTGAATATGGTGGGTTTCGCTGCAATCGGGATACTGTCCACATACCATGTCACGCATGTGGAGGAATGATGCCTTCCAGATCAAACATTAGCGTACCACAACATTGTAAGCACCTAGCAAACCATCCACCATCCCCCTCCTTTATTTCAGTCCAGAAAGTTCTTGTATTTGCTTTAGTTTCATCCTCATCTAGGCCTTTCGCCGTGGTTAATTGTCCTCCTAAACTTTCAATAGTTCTGAATACTCTAGCCAATTTTTGGAAATAACGCTCCTTTTATTTTGCTGAAAATTAATTGTTAGAAAACTTTTTTCTTATTTTCCAGTGTTAGGATCGCTTAGGAAAATGAGTCAATGAAAAATCTAAAATTCAAGAAAATGACTCCATTTTTTAAATCATAAATTTTTGCTCGGAGTACAATATGATCTCCACAACCACAAGCTGTCTTGAGACCCCGGGACCTCGGTGCCTGAATCTGGGTCCTCAGGTGGCCTGAACTTAGTTCCTCATGGCACTGACTTGGACCTGGCACCTGGAACCAACAGCCCTGACATGTGACCTCAGTCCCTGTCGCCTAGACCCAGATCTGCACAGCCAGACGCAAATTTCCATGGCTTGGACCCACGACCACATCACCTGGACCCCGGGTCCCCACACCTCAGCCCTGGGTCTTTGCAACCTAGACTCGGATTCTCAATGCTGGGACCTGGGTCCTTGCAGCCTGAACAGTGGACTTGGTTGTCGAGACTTGAGACAACGTCACCTGGATCTAGGTCCTGTCATCGTGCTCGAGTCTTTTTAAAAGTGTGTTTGAGTCTTCCAGTAATACTTTAGATCTGTTTGTTTCATGGAAAGTGAATGATTTGGAATATTGTCCTAACAATGATTGTTCGTATTGCTAAAAAAATGGGTCAATAAAAAAGGTTTTGATTGTCCCGAACAAACTATGTCTATATAATTTATGTCGAGAATGCAAAATATTTGTCGCTCATTTATTTTTGTATGTAATCCGTTTTAGTATAATGTTTTTGAAATATTTGATTTTCTGTAAAAAAAATTAACACATGAAAATTTTTTCCAGCAAAGTTCATTTTTCTTAAAACCAATGGAGCCGTAGAACTTAAGGGTCTATTTGGTTCATAAAAATGTTTTCGAATTTTATTTTCAGTGGTACAGAAAATGAAAACTGTTCTGTATTTCCAGTTCATTTTTTTAAACGTGTTTGGTTCGTGAAAAGAAAATTCTCAACATGAATTAAGATTTTAAAATCTTGATTGGTTGTATTGATTTTTGTTAGAATATTTAAATAATAAACCACGCCTTAATCTATTAGCTTAAGCTTTTAGAACAGTTGGCAGTGGTTCCACAAAATCTCATATGGTATCAGAGCTAGGAGGTCTTGAGTTCAAATCTTCCAGGCCCCTATTTGTCTCCCCAATTAAATTTCCACACTTAGTACTAGGCAAAAAGACTAGACTAAGCGTGAGGGGGAGTGTTAGGATATTTAAATAATAAACCACGCCTTAATCTATCAGCTTAAGCTTTTAGAACAGTTGGCAGTGGTCCCACAAAATCTCATAATTTTTAAGGATGAGATGCAAGTTTTCATTTTAATACTAATGTGTTCTCTTTTGAAATGAAAACAACTCATTTTTTCTTTTCAGTTTGTAGTTACAAAAGTGAACAATTTTCCCTCTGCTCACCTGAATAGTTTTCGGTTTATGATCAGATTTTATTTTTAGTTCTGTTTTCAAATGCATGGGAAAAAAAAAAAACAGACCAGTTTTCATATGCAAAACAGGACTGATTGGTTACTTGATATAGAATTGAAGGCAATGATATAAAAGGACCAATTGGTTACTTGATAGAATTGAAGGCAATGATATAAAAGGACCAATATATTCTAACTAATTCATTGGGATCAGACTTTATTATTGTGATATTATAGTTATTTCTTGTTCATTTTGTAATTTGGCAGTTGATTCCGCAAATTATTTTTCATCAGCTAAGCTGAATTTCAACAGATGCTATTACTCTGTACTACAGAAAAACAATTAATTAGGGATGTAATTAACAACTTTAGGATGGATCTAATTGCTGTAGCCATCTGCTGCTAATTGTCCTATAATGGAACAGTGAGCAGTGATATGATCTAAAGATTCTTCTGCGGTTACATTGGAATGCTGTATTCAATTTTCACAGAATTGCAGTGCCGTCCAATGTTCAAGATTGAGAAGTGGGCAGTTGTCAAATGAGCACTTATGTGGAGAGAGAGATTTTAAAATGGAGCATTTTAAAAGATTTCGCTAATGACTCAATGCTTGTTTCCTTTTTACTGAGATATATTATGACTGTTTTTGACATGCTGGAATGTTGTGCCTCTTATGCAGGTTTGGGATGCAATAGAGCATTTTGCGGTGCTTATTGGCACTCTCAAGGGGTTGCAAGGATTGATGGTCACCCTCTCTGCTCGTATGACAGTTTTAAACCTGTATGTGGAGTTCTCTAGATTCCCATTCTTGTCTTGTTGGGATAGTTTTTCTGCAATTGACTCTTGCTTCGTTCGACATATTTCCGCTACTTTAATACTTATCTTTCTGCTGTCCTTCGTGTTTTGTACTATGAAATTGTCACTTTGGTCATGCTGTTCATATTGTGGAGTGGTCTAGAGACTAGGCTGCTATTTGTTGCTTGTTTGCTGGATGATATCTTGGATTATTTTCTCATTAATCTCCTATGCAAATATATTAATGATAAATTGATTTCTTGAGCCACAAATACAACCTTTTGCATTTGTTGCAGATCATGGAGCGGTCTATTGCAAGAATTCCATTTGCTGCACATGAAACAAATCGATATGAGCAAGATGTATGAACTCTATCATTGATAATTCTACTGTCTTTGCATAGTAGGCAAGTCTATTCAACTTTCTTTTTTCAACATTCGGTAGATCACAGAGAGGTCAATTAGACAACTCGGAAGAACACTCCAAGACGTTATCTCTGAATGGATTGGAAAATTTGACAATCGTGAAATTGGTGAGTCAATTCGAGTATTAATGTTTAACCAAAATAATGACTCTTTTAGTTGAGTACTTCATTTTCCTTGTCATTCGAATATACAAACTTGAGGACATGTATAGTGATGAACGAAGGGGTTTGTGCTTCACATGTACAAGCAATAAAGGCATGTATGATGTGGTTTGCACATCAGTTAAAGCACATGGAAGAAAAATATATGAGTTTCCACAACTATAAGGGTGCGTTTGGTAATCATTCTGTTTCCGAGAACAATTTTTTATCAGAAATGGTTTTTCCTAATTCTATTCCTCGAACGAGTTTATGAGTATTGGAAAGCATTTAGTGACTATCCAAAATTTCTATTCCCGGGATAGAAATACGTTTGGTAAAATCTCAAATTCTTTTGTGAATTAGAATTTCTTTTAATTTTTTAGTACTTTTATTATTATTTTCTCTTTCTTTCTCTTTTTTCTTTTTTTCTCTTTTTTTTTTTTTTTTCTTTTTCCATCCCTCCTTTGCTTTTCTAGCCGGTCGCCGGCCATCGCTGTGGCCGACAACCGACAATGAGGAAGAAGAAGAGAAAAGGAAAGAAAAGGAAAAGAAGAAAAGAAAAGAGAAAAAAAAAAAAAAAAAAAGAAAATTTGGCTTGATTCTGGAATTGTTCCCAAGAACAAGAAGCAACTTTTTTCTGCTTCTTGAATCCGTTCCAAATCTATTCTCAGGAACAAAAAAAAAAGGATTTTTGTTTCCGAGAACAAATAATTTACCATATGAATTTCTAATTTTTTTTTTTTTTGGGAACAAAAGAATAGAATCAAGCACTGTTTGGAGTGTTATCAAACAGGCCCTAAGTCTACTTGAAAATCTCACTTTTTGTTAAAACTATACCCCTTTTCTTGGTAATGGAGGAATTCACTATCACTAGTATTGGTCAGCATGATGTTCCTATATAAGCTCTACTCTGTTTAATAGATGAAGCTTGGATAATCTTAGATGGGAAACTCAGTCTATCTTAGTAAACTTTGAATCCAAAAATTTTGTTTTAGTAGATACAAAGTAGAGTACATGGAGTGCAATTTCTGGGAAGAGGAAAGATGTCTAATTGAAGAGGTGATGAGTAGTCAATATAGCACCAGGACTGATTTAATTTGTGATCTTGGGTCACTTCTGTGAAAGGATGGAGAGATTGATGTAGATGTAATCCATAGGATATAAACATTAGTAGATAAAGTGAAGAAGCAAATCTCAGGTCTTGTTCATTTGCATGTTTTTTCTTAATGCCGAAAAATACTTGTCCTTTGACTCTCTGACTGAAGATGATTCTTTTACTGTAAATATTATGCGTGGTTCCCTCTATGGAATCAATTGTTTACTTAGGGTGTATTTGTTTTGTGGAAAAAAGACCTGAAAGCATTTCCTTCATTTCCAGTCCTTTGGCATAGCTTTAGGAAGACGAGTCAAGGGAATTTTTTTCATGGTCAGTAGAAGTTGCTAAAATGCCGTAAAAATGATTGATGTTATTACCTCAGCTACCGCACTAGAAATTGATGAACCCTTATTCAGGACCATGGGGTTAGGATGCAGGACTTGGGCACTTGGATCAGTGACCGTGGTGTCAATGCCAAGGATCTGGTACCCAGACCAAGTTTTTGATGTCTGCATTGATCCCCAATGCCTGACCCCGGACAACGCAATGCTGGATCCCGTCATCTTGTTCAAGATAATTGCCATTTTGCAATATATCATCTAACGCTAGTTCCGGATAGCACCTGGATTGTTTCTGGGTGACAAACACCATAAAATAGTTTCCAATTCATTGTAGATGTCCATCCATGACTGAAAAATGGAACTAAGTTTGCGAGAACTTACTTGAAACACATTTCCCACAAAATCAAATTTTCTGTGAAACATAGTACCATTTGATGAATCAGTTATTTAGTCACACTTGACCTGTGTCCTTATCTCTAGAATTTTTATTTCCTGACCAGATCGATCCAGGATGCCACTTAATCATGCTGAGACAATAACTGCTGCAACACATATATGCAAGTGAGTTATCATTTCTACTTTTTGTGAGGCTTTTCTTTGTCACTAAGCTTTTAAAATGAATGTTCTCCTGAACTGGATGTTATCTTTTCTTGAAATGGTATTTTTTTAAACTTGAGTGCATGATATCTTTACCATTTGTTTCAAGGCTGCACATTGCTCCTTATGTTCTGCTAATGATTAGTTGCTGAAGGTAGTCCTCATGCTTAGAAGTGTCGAGTGTCAGATCCTCTGAGTCTTGAGTTTTTTTAGATTTTCAGAGCTATAACCTTTAAATGAAGTACATTCTGTACTAGCCTGTAAACTTGCAGCTGATTGAAGCATGAATTAAGATGTTCCTTTCATTGCCTATTGAAGACTTCAAGTTGATTTAGGGGTAGAAATCTTGTGGAAGAGCTAGGGTTACTTGAGTTTTGTTTCACAATAATTCAGGGAATATTAAAGAACCAGTAGTTGCTTCTAAGCTTAACTTTACATTTTGGCATTCATCAACAGGATTTTATCTCAAAGTAGAAAATTTTTTCGCTTTAAGATGAAGGTAAATAAAGAATTAAAATGTCCTTAATTGTTCTTATTATTTGGATATCATTATTGGTGGAAATAATGTTCCTCCTGCATTTTGCCATTAACCTGTTGAACGAACAGCACAACATTGTTTGGCCTGTTTCCTGACCTGATACATCTATAATGTATCAATCTGATCTCCTTTGTTGATAATTATAACGTGTGTAAAGCAAATTACTGTCACCCCATTTTATCATATATGTTGTTTTTCACCCTGAGTCTTTGTGGTGAATGCAGCGATTGCTACGACAAATTGGTATCCTTCCTCTTGTACTGGTTTCGCTTTTCAATGCCTAGACATGTAAGTATCTACAACTAATTAGATGATCTCTTTTTTGATTTTATGTTTGTTACCATGCTATGCATGATGAGTGGACTGTATTGTGTTAATGTGATGGCTAATGTCCAAATTATAGATGGTTGTATTGTCAATGTTCTATGTTTGATGATTCCACTACTATGGTGGGTTGCTCATTACTTCAATATTAGCTTACAGCTTATAGATTATAACCAGTATATCAGATGTCATTGGGAGAAATAACTAATCCAAGGGACAGTCTATTCTAAATCTGACGAGTGAGGTTTTGCCACACGATCATAGAATATGGGTTTCAGATGTCCATGAAGTACATAATATTCTCTTGATCTCTCAATTGGATTATTGAGGGGAAATTCCGTGAACTCTTGCTTAAAGATAAAATACCATTAATTTGGTAATATTAGTAGATTCTGGAGGTACAGAAAGTCAGAACTGTACATCCTATCGCTCGGAGTTGCAGTCCCTCATATCCATGGTACTTTTTAAAGACAGAATTGGTTTCACTGTGTAAAGGTTGTACAAGGCAAAAGCAGTTTATCTAGTAGATCGTGTAGGGACGGAAGAACGGGGATTCTATGATCAAAATGATAAATCAACCATATGAATGATCGAGTTAGGGTGGGTTCTACAATCAGCCGGTTGTGGATGCTGATAAGATGTTTGATACTAGAATGAGAATGACTGCAATAGAATAGATCCCTGAGAAAATTGAAGGGACATTTGGTCTTCTCGTGATGCTGCAAATTTGTTGTACTTATTAAGTCCTCATTCAAGAATCTTTATGGTCTAATCTTCTCTCAATATGCATGCACACAGCTTCTACCACCAGATGCATCCAAGAGAGAAGATTGTTGGTATGGATATGCATGTCGGACGCAGCATCACAGTGAGGAACATGCTCGGAAAAGAAATCATGTTTGTCGTCCAACCCGGGGGACTCATCCATAGGCCTCGTGTCATGGTAAATCCTAACAGTCTGGCTAAAAGTTGTACATACTACTATGCAGTAGGTCTCACATCAACGTTTTTGCATTTTATGTTACTTCTTAGTTCATTTGATAGCATTTTGTATGTGTATTTGGTCATGTGCGTACCAGGAAACAGACTAGTTTATCAGTTGGATGTTTGATAGATGCTTTTAGGTTTTTTCTTTTGTTCAGAGTTAGGAGAAAAATCATGTATTCCTATGATGTCAATCACTAAGAGACAAATTTCACATTAGTTTAACTGAGAGGAGGTCTGGTGACTGACAAAAATATTTGCAGTTGGAGGATACACACTAATTGCTGTTGAGGTCTGATCTCCAACCTATGATCTTTAGCATGATTCAGACTGATTTGTGAATCTTAACAACTGAAAATCTGATTTCTGGGTAATACCTCTTTTAGACCCAGGTTTTGCTGTAGGGGAATAGCTAAACTCGTGCCCTTTAATTCAATATAGAGCAGTAAACATTAAGATCTCTTATTAGTTGGAGGGGGTTGATCGTTTATTGCTAGGTAAATCAGAATGAAGGTAAAAGCAAGTCTAACACCATCGTTCATAATTAAACAGATCAAAACATGCCATTGCGAATGATCCTCTATTTTAATGCATATTAGGCTGCATTGCTACATTTATCTCTGTTCATCCTCCGGATCCTACCAGAATGCTCCTCGTATGCAACATTTAGTAGGGGAGGTTCCACGCAAATGCGTTGGAAATGGAGTACCCCAAATATTTCAAGCTCAATACCCTCCTTGTAGTTTGAATGGCTTGGTCGTGATGAATTTTCTGGCCTTGTATGACTATGCAACTTCTTAAATGGAGAGCAGCAAAAACCCTAGCTTTGTCGAGTGGCAACTCCAGTGTGAACTAGAAGGTCCGACGATAATGAGCGGATATGAGCCTCCTTCGATATTAGGTCCTCATGACTTGCTGGCTAGTGATTACTGCGGCGATGATTGATATCACAGGGACATCGATGTGATCCTTATATGCTCATCGATAGTGGCCTAGTTCTTATGTATAAGACATGTTACCTACCGAGATGATGACTTTGCAACGAAACGCATGCATTGTTTCTAGAAGACTGGTAAGGATTGTACATCACTTTAGACCTCTGCGATACAGGTTCAAAGAACCTAGACGGACGGCATCGCTCATGCCATTTGAATGAGAAAGAAGAGGGAGGTATCTACAGATGCGATTGGACGATTTGGGGATTTTAAAGGGTCGTTACTGTTGTTTGGTGGGCGTAATAGCATCCGTTGATATTTACCAATTGAATATTTTTTTCGGTCGAAGAAAAGAGAAGAAAAGAAAATTAGATAACGACAAAAGAGTTAGGTGACATTGGGGCATGAAAAAATAATTAAAAAAAAAAAAAGAGACGAGATGGTACCTTTTGAATTGTACATGGGTGGACATTTTTTCAGGTTTAGTACACATGTAGGTGACTTGAGATTCAATGAATGTCACATGGCCGGCCAGTGGCATCAAACACAACATATATTAGAATCGAATCCACTTTGACCATTTTGGAGGTAATCGATCGACGAACATTTTTTTTTTTTTTAATTGATGAAGAAGTTAGTAGAATCATCGCAATTCCCTTGCGCGCGACTATGGGAGTTTAAGCACTTGCTAAAAGAGATACGATTCGAATTATAATTATTCTACATGATTTGTCTTGAAAGAGATTCAGGATTGATGGGTTTAGAATAGTCGTCCCACCAATGTGTCGATGATGGATTGTGATTCTCTCCGCGTGAGAACGGACAAGTCTCCTAACAAAGTTCGTCTAGAAGCAATGGAAGTGACAAATCTTGGTAATGATAAAAAGTTTCAGAAAATTGCATAACAATTTAAACATTTGAAATGGTGCAATCAAATCCTAAATGTATTTTATTTGTTGTAATTAAGTCATTTCAACAAATGTTCAGTCAATTTGCCGACGTGGCACATCGGATTTCAATGTGGCGTCCTTTTAGTATTTTGAGCATATGTGACAACATCATGGTGTTGTTCCGCATCTCAGAAATCCAAAATTCTAAAAACAAAAGGAAAAATCAGAAAAGCTAACATTTGGAAAAATAGAAAACTAAAATGAAAGATCGACTAACCTAGAGAGAGAGAGACCGGGGTCAGGTGGGTTTGACAAATCAGTGGTGTCACCGCCACCCCCACATTACCGGCGACCTTGGCCGCCACGGACGGGCATTGATTTTCTTCTAGTCAAAATAGTAGTCGGGATAATCGGATCTTGTGTAGTAGGCCTAAAGCGCATTGCAAATCGTGGTGGGAATGGGAAGAAGTGGAGGATGTCATACATCTTCCCTCCTCCTTTTGCTTGTATTTACATACCATTCCTCTGGATCCACTATATAATGTTACTGACTTTTGCAAATGGACGCTTCGATGTTCAATCATTCGTTACCCTCGTCTTGTCGATGCATATGTGTCTGTAAGATTTAGTTAGTGCTTGTGTTTGTTGTACTTGTGATGTGAACTGCTATGAGGTATATGTTAGCAATAGATGTCTAAACATAATTGTGGCCTTTCCAAGTTGGCTATGGCAGTGTGAATGAAAGACAACATTAGCTTCTTCCCCATGAATTCCTAAATTTGTGAAATTTCCAAGAATCCCCCCTAAAATGGTCCCGTTCTTCCGAAATTCCTCCTTACATTTGACTTTGTCCTAAATTTTGACTTAATAACCCTGTGAGCTCATCATATGTATGTCCCGTCCCCTTTTCCGGGGCATTTTTATTAGAGAAAAATACGTTTCTCCTGTGCCCACTCGGTGTACATAAAAAACATCCAGAAGCCCCAACTTCGCCCCAACTTCACATGTCAAAAAGAAAATATTAGGGTTCTCGAGCATAGACAGAGAAATTGCAGATCAAGGATGACTGTCGATGTGGGAGGAGAGCTGTTGTGAGAATGCCTGGGACTGAACTGAACCCAGTTAGGCATGTTCTTACGTTTCTCCTGTGCTTGTCATGTGCACATTTTGCGCCTTTAAAATGAAATGCCTCTTGGAAAGCCGCAAAATGTGCACATGACAAGCACATGTTTGTTGGCCAACAATTATTTTTATCAACAACGAGCTGAGGGAGGCTTTTAGGTCAAATTGATCTACTTCAAAAGGCTTTTTTTGGAATAAAGTCGAATGTGAGGGGAATTTCAACAAATGGCCGCCGGTTTAGAGAGGTTGTTGATTCACCATGATAAATTTCTGGAGATATTTTGGAACAGTCATTGTTTATGGGGTAATTTTGAGAAATAAACAACATATTAGGGGGATTTTTTTTTGGAATTTTCCCAATAAAATTTTGTCAAAAATCTAGCTTCATCATAGAGATTAGACTTGCGTAGTGAACTTGGCAAAAAAAGAAGGCCATCCTTCTGCTAAGTCAATTTATATGAGCATTATTACCATGAAAGTTGTTGGTAAAGATTCAGCCCATCCATTGACCTCTCCTACTTCAAATTGTCTCAGCCCTACTTTTGTGGTGTGCGCGTGTTGGGGTGGGGGGGAGGGAGGAGATTGTTAGCATCGCAGGAGTCTCCAGAATTACAATGACTGTCATCATCTACCCGTGTCTTGAGAATTTAGTGGAGGAAGAGGGAAAGGAGAAGGCATCTGTCACATGAAACAAATGAGCAAAAACTAAGCTGTGGTATCTCTCCCATAAAAAGTGGTTTCGAGGGTTTGAAGAGAGGGGGACCGTAATTAGCCATAGTCTAAGACTAGAATACATTAACATCAAAACCAGTAAGAAGAGGCTCCAGAGATGGGGTGTGAAGAGGGGTCGCTTAACAAGTCAAGTGTTCTAGCTGTGGGTGCACTGCAGCTGGTGCCGCTGCAGGCATGTCGGGCGTCCGGATGAAACCCTAGACTCAGGAAAACCTCATGATGCCCATGAGCTGGTGGTGGAGGCGGAGGACTCCTTAGTAACTCAGTACTTGCCGTGCTGCTAGTGCTGTTGTTTCTGATGATAGTCTCGGGGCGGTGAACGGCGAGGCAAAGTGAAAGGTCGAGGTCTGCATTGGCATCTCCGTCTTCATCCATATTTATGCCGTTCTTGTTATTGATGAGTTGCACTTGCACTTCCTCTGCGGTGGTGGTGGTGGTCGTTACGTCACTGCTCATGCTGTTATTCGTTGATTCTTCTTCTTCTCGTACTGTAACCACCGCGCTGGCTAATGAATTCAATCTTTTCTTCGCTGCACGGAGCGGTGGTGGTGTTGATGATGATAATTCTTCGCAAGTTGTCGAGTGAGGCGTGGCCTTGTTGCCGCTATAATTAGCGTTAGAACAGATAGTGTGAGTGGCAGCAGCACCAGCACCAGCAGTGCTGGTGTAGTCGAGAGGACGGTGGGTTTGGGGATCGATCCCGCGTGCGTGAAGCTTTCTCTTTATGTGGGTGTTCCAGTAGTTCTTAATCTCGTTGTCTGTCCTTCCCGGCAACCGTGCCGCTATCAGCGACCACCTGCGAGTGACATGCGCAAAAAACGACTCTTAGTCGACTTTGGCAGAAACACGATCAAGAAAAGAGAATCGGTGATGTATTAGTCATTTACTTGTTGCCGAGGAGGCTGTGGAGGGTGATAATGAGCTCGTCTTCTTCGTCAGAGAAGTTACCACGCTTCAAATCTGGCCTCAAGTAGTTGATCCACCTCAAGCGACAGCTCTTGCCGCAGCGCAGCAGGCCGGCTGCTTTGGGAAGGGATCGCCAGCAGCCTTCGCCGTGGCGCTTGATGTAGGCGATGAGGCGCTCGTCTTCCTCCTTGCTCCATGCCCCTTTGTTCATGTGCTCGCTCTCGCAACACGGTGACCTCCCCATCTTCTTCTCCCTGTCTTTATCCTTTTCCCAACACGACGTTTATGTATTGAGATTGAATTGAAATGGTGCATCCAACCTGAAGAGCACCGCTCATGGAGGAAGAAAGAGAGAGAGGAGATAAATAGAAGAGAGCGGTTGTGGAGAGGAAGGAAGGAAACGTCATCTTTCTCTTTTCTTTTTCCTTTTTTTAAGCATTTGACCCAGTTGGTGTCGAGAAAGGACGGGGTGATTGCAATTAAAGGTTAGAGCTGATGGACGGATGGATGTTTGGTAGGTAGCCCTACTTTTTATGGTGTATCCTCTTGGAGTCCGCCCTACTTATTTTATGGAGTTGAAGCTCACTGGTTCTTGCGTAGGCCCCCGTGTTTTCCTCTATTCCCAATTCCACCCACAACTACCTACCTCCAGATCTTATATTTCTCAAGGATTAGAAAAATAATCATTGTATAAAAGGGTTCTGGCAGATAGAGCTCACGATCACTCTTTCCATGCCCTTACTTTTCCCCATTTTCATGGTCAACGTTTAGCATCCAAACCTACCGGGCTCTCAGCTGTAAATACTTCACATTCTGGAGGTTTTTACAGACACCCGTCAAGAGCAGAACACAGAGTTGCCGGCCTCCTTGGTCGACTCGAAAGGACTCGAAAGCAAATATTTTGATGGTTTGGTGCCGAAACCGCGTAACTACTGCAGATTTGGAGGGCGTACAGAACAAAGAATTAAAAATAGATTATTTCAGTGGACCTACCAACCATCGACTTCCCATTCTGCATATCACATAAAGACATTAAATTTCAGTACCCTCTCCCCATTTCCTAAAAGGTCATCCTCACAGACATTTATACATGACATGATGTGTACCATTACTAAAACCATCTTCTTTCTTCAACACAAAAATGTTTTCTTGGATGGTCTTCCACCTCCCCAGATTTCTTTCATTTTTATATTGCTGATGTTCTAGAAGACCGATTCCAACTCGCTCCCACTAACTCTTGTCAATTCATGAGCAGAGAAAAGATTAACTAAAAAATCTCCTACCTACCTTCCATGATTGACATTAACTTTAATTTGCTGATATTCCTACTCTCACTGACACACGGCTTGCTGATTGGACCAGGTATCCTCCCTCCATTGCACTCTTTCAAGAGCATCCCATTCTGATCCTAATTCTTGAAATTATTTAATTTTGTGTTTGCTTTATAATTTTTGTTGGGTTTTCCCCGGTGAAAGAGACTTCATTTGTTACTTGTAAGCAAAGATTGAATGTCCATGGTGTCAAAAGCAAGTTTAATTTGATCTCACCAGTCTTCCCATTTGAATTCTATAATGTTTGGCTCATCTGAGTCACTTCTTAAGGATTTGTTGAAGAATAGACACCCAATTAACTAGTTCATAATTAATAGAAGGGTTCACCTCATCACGTCTAGATTGTCTGCTATAAAACAAAGGTATTAATTTGGAGCAAAGCATGAAGATAACAAGGATGATGTAATTCAGAGATGCTCAATCTGTTTGTTTATTGGTTGCGGTCGCATTCACAGTTCGACCAACCCCCCCTTCGCATATAATTCATATAAAAAGACAGACGGCCATCCATACCTTCTAGAAGGGTTTCGAATTGAAGTACTATTGGGGGAGTGTGGAATAGATTAAAATTAACATCAAATGAAAAGAAAGAGAATTGAGAAAAGGAGAGAATCTTTCGAAGGTTGGTGACCCACCTCGTCCGATGCAGTTACTCTCGTTGTTTGCCTACCGCATCTGATGCAGCAAACGGCAAATGGGTAACACTTCTGTATTTCCTCCTTTGCCCTATCACTACGAGCTTCATTATCTTACAGCGTTCTTGGACAACGTAGATGTAATGTTCATTGGTTGCAGTCGTAGAACATCGTGAGAGGTAAGGCAAGGGGATTTTCTGGGGGAAGAGCGGTATATGGAGCTATTGGGCGAGGCGTAGTAGCAAGTCCGGTCCACCTAATCAGTGGTATTTCGGTCCTTGTTGAATCACTTAGGAATGTGTTGATCAAAATTAGATTTCATCCAACTTCAATGGTTACTTTTATGCTGTCGGCATAAGTTGCATCTCCTCCAAGTCAGCTGATTAATATGCTGGTATAAAGAACTGGGATTAGCAATGGCCGAAAAATCACGGCAAAGCAACAATCTCATGCTTGCTTTAATAAAAAATACCAAAGCATCAGTAGCTCCCAGCATAAGCTATTTCTATGATCAATTGCTACACCATGATATCATGGTGAAACTTTTTGCAATGGTTTACCAACACGGTGCTATGACTTACAATCTGGCAATACAACTGGTCACGGCTATACGATGCTAAGATGTTACATGGCTCTCTCTATGTTCATTGGATTGATCAAGGTCTCATTAAACAAAAATGATCACGAGTTCGACAACAACATAGCACCTTGAAACCATAAAAAAAATTATTTTAGTTGGATAACTCTTCCCTCATGTTTGTTGCCATTATGTGGATTGGTTGCTAGCTTATCCCCTTGCCATGCTTCAGATGCCAAGGTAGAACACTCTTCACCTCGGTATACAATTCACCCTTCTATTTCTTCTTGCAAGGTGGGGGGCAAGGGTTTCTATGAAAGACGGGCTCTGTAATCCTAAATCATGGGCTTCTAACTCTTCTGTGGACTCTGTTGATTGACTTTATGATCTTCTCATATTTACATACAAAAACAGTACAAAGGCAAACACTGATAATATAACTTCCCATCTATGAATATATATTGGGACTGGGGACATCCGCCGCTCTCCCCCAATGCAATTATCTGCATTGTGGGCTACACAACACAATGAGAGAAACTTGACTGATGCATAGCCTCTATCACTAAGTCATTGTGTTCTTGTTGCCAATTACAAAGGAGCTGCCTGCATACATCCATGAGTTGAGGTTCAGAAAGAAGTATATAGCCCCACACCAGATGATGGCAGAGGTTGCACCCATCACAGACCAAAGCATGAAAAAGATCAATGTCCAATCAGTCACTGTAATAGATGCTTCCACTTTGTGAACTGCTGCCATTGCGACTATGTAATGATAGGCCCCTCATGTGTCCAGCCACAGCAGAGCCATCCGAATTGTTTTCTTGAAAATATTTTACCCTCTCGACGTGTTTTGCTGGTGGAGGAGGGATTGCCACAGGTGGACCCTGCCCATTGGATTCCCTGGATATCGCTGTAGATGGAGACCGGATAAGTGGACGGTATGGTATTTCTCCAGGAACATATGATCCAAACAATTCTAATGGCCTTTGCACTATCCCCTCTTCATCTTCAGGCCTCACACAAGCTTTTCCTTTTCGTAACCTGCTACAATTAGAAGTAACCAGAATGCATATGAAATAGGAAACCAAATGATACAGCGGTTAGTCGCAGCTTTAGCACCAGCACTTGAAGACCTGGTGTCTCTTCAGAGTTCTATCTACCATATCCAAATAAAGACATAATTATCTAACTTTTTAAAAAAAAAGCAAGAATTCAACTCTTGTAAACAGCTCTCTTCAAAAAAGGTTACAGCATCAATTTAAACACATTGTTTGCCGCTCTCATATGAACAGGTTTTCCTCAGTCAGTCGTTGCATCGCCTGCTTAATATGAATCAGCTTAGAGATTCAAGAACCATCCCTTTCATCCACTTTTCATTTATCAGAAAGTTAAGATTCTGTCAATATAGCCAGTCTATTCCACTTTTATCTGAAAAAGCAGACCAGTCCTGACCACCAACGACATGAGGCTGTGAAGCGGACCATATGCCACCAGTAAGTCCAGGTGTGGTATTGAGAAAATTAGTTTTAATATGTAGGACAATTTAATTGGGTTAAATCAGAATTAAAAGTACTGTTTTGGGGCTCTGGATAGTACCTGCAAACAGCACCCCTGAACAGTAATGCAGGGTTGGAGTGGACTGATCAGTGATTGATAGAGAAATTGATGAGTTTGGGAGATGTTGGAAGAAAGGTTAGGAAGGAAAAGGAAAAATCTTTAGGCTTCTCATGCAAAGCGCCTAAGGATCTCACCCAGGGGAGAATTGCATCGTGCAACTCTTAGCAAAGAAATGCTGGCATTTTATTCACTCAACATACTTCATAAACCAAAGGAGGAGCATATTTATAGACTACTAAACCCTATTTGCCCAAAGGAAACACTTAGATAGGAAACTTAAGAAATCTCATATTTAAAAACGAGTAGACATAATATTCCATTTCACATAGAAAGGAAACATAATAT
This sequence comes from Eucalyptus curtisii, assembly GCA_017140595.1. NCBI lineage: Eukaryota > Viridiplantae > Streptophyta > Magnoliopsida > Myrtales > Myrtaceae > Eucalyptus > Eucalyptus curtisii. The sequence continues at coordinate 101,240 of CM029502.1, read as the reverse complement.
CCTAGAAACTAGCAAACATAATGTTCTGTCTTAAAATAAAAAAAAAAAGAAACATGATATTCTAAATAAAATAAGATGATCATTTGAGAAATGAATCTTAATTTGGCACACCTTTTGTAAATCTTCAAACGTTGTTGCCATAGTTCTACATCAAGCTCATGAACATGGAAACTTTTAATCTATTTTGTGGAAGTATCCTCCTCTGCTTGTCTACCAACTTTCAATGGCTCTCATATGCATTCTCCCTCCACCTAATAGATTATACTTCAGGTTAAAATTTCCTACATAATTTATCCTTTTACCCCTTCTAATGCTTCAAAGTGCTAATAATATTTTAGTATTTTTACCCTTTCTTCACTTACCCATTTGCCATCGATGGGAGTCAAACATCCCAACTCAAACTCGTGTGACTCTCTCTATCTTCCCCTCCATCCTTCCTGATTCGCCGCCTCCCTCTCTTTGTTGTTTTGCATCTGACAGGCAACTCAAGGAACACAAAATAGCCATGCCTTCCAGCTTAGGCTGAAGATGAATATTCTATCACATATTACCAAGGGATGTCCCTTGAGATCTGTATTATCTAGCATGTTTGGTTAAGTTTCTATGCTTTGTCAACTGGTGTCGACTCTCTGTTATTTAGTTATAGATTATCGGAAGAGAATCAAATTTTATGAGTCAAAGTCACAACACTCTTCAGAGAGGGATCGCCTCCTCTACAGTATATGTTGGCTAGGGTTCTTATCTTAAAACTTTTTTTTCCTTCTGCCGGATTCTAGTCTGTGCTGTGAGTAGGGTTAGAAATGGTGCTTAATATTTGTTCCACATATTTCTTACACAAGTTGTAGTTTGGATTTGTAAATTTTGTTCTTGTTTAATTCTTTTACGCATTTGTTGGGAGAATCTTCCTCTTCAGCTTCACTGTGCTTGGTACCTCATCTTTTTTCACCCCTATTTTGTTTGTGATTAGTTGAGCTCTAATCCAAGCTCAATTTTAAATTGAGATAAATCAAGATGAACACTAGTATCCTCAAATTTTTTCGAATCATGGGCTCACTCACTCAATTGCTTCCCTAATTCCAACCATGCAGTGTGAGAATTAATCCTGCGGAGAACCTCTTTAAAGCAATACTCGGGAAATTGAGGAAGGGTTGCTAACAAACCTTCGAAAAAGCTGCTCATCTTCCTCTTCCTCGATCTCTTCATAATTAACATGACTGGCTGGTGTGCCAGACCTACCCAAGAGAAGAGCATCATGTTGTGTAAGAACATTTTGAAGTTGCTCGTTTAACTCAATTGCTTGAGAAACCACCTTCTCATCCCTGGACAAGAGGAATCTCTGATTCAGTTTAGTATCGCATTTTGACAAGAAATATTAGGAAGTAAAAAAAGATCTCTTCAACTTACTCCAGTCAACCTGGCAACATAAACCTTAAATCCAGGAATCATGAATTATGGGTGGAATTTCTGGATTATTAAGAAGTACCGCAACCTTAATACAATTAACATGAGTGGAGACTACATCTCAATCTATTAACATCACCAAATATACACTTTTCGGTGCAGCAAAAATGAGATGCAAAAGCCCCTTGTTCTAGTTTAAAACTTGAACTCATCAGAAGGTTTGGCAGGTCTTTGACAACATATTTGGATAACTTCCAATCATTCTCCTTCTTCATGCTCCAGTGAAACCATGTAATGATCAAATATACCTTTCCATCAGCTCACTAAATTCAGTCGTGTGCTCATAGAATCTCCTGTTTCGTCTCAATAATAACCAATTGATAATCTAGTCTCTTTGCAGGACAAATTGTATATACATCTTCTAACTCAAGAAAAAGAGATTACCAATTAAAAAATTCGTGACTTAAACAAGCAAGAATAAGATCCATTTCAGTTTGCAAATTCTTTTAGGTACAGTCTAGGATGTTTCAACAGCATTATTACAGTCAGCAATCATCATGGTAAGCTTAGTATTAAAAACATTATTTTGGCCCAGTATACAGTATTAGGATATCCTCATGCAACAGATAATTGACCAAAGATACAACTCAAACTTAAACTAGAAAAAATACTCACCTAGAAGTCATCACAAGTTGCATTATTCGTTGTTTCTGGAAAGAACACTGCTCCACGAGATCAAGTGTGAACTCATCTTTTGCAATCTATCATGCCATTGACAATAAAAAGCATTGCATCATCAGGTTCTGATCAGTGGACTTCAACATGGTAATACACTATTCAAACTCAAGTTACAGTAACTCATCCTTACTTAGGATGATCTCATTAAAAAGCGGTTTAGTTTTTTCGTGCGTACAAAGCTTTAATGTACTAGTGCAACAACATTATTTCCATATGCCAAATCTGCAGCGCCTTGGTGTTATGTGCAATGTAAATCACAAAATCCAGAGTTTGACTTCACCTTACCTCAGGATGTCGAGCATCAACAGCATCAAGTACGTCCTTCAGAACCTCTAATGCATTACGGGCCTTTTGAACAATACTGCACAATATTGATCGAGTGCTAAATGCCTTATCAGAAAAAAGGATACCAACTTCCTCAACCTTACCCACGCATGCAAAGAAGATCAAACAAAAAAGAAAAAAGTGGCTCTCGATGGCCAACGTTTTCTCTAAAGATCAAAACAGAAATCTCATTTTAGGCACCAAGGAAGGGGACTCATTTGTAGAAACCTTAAAAAAAGCAAAGGATCTCCATATGTAAAGGTCTGCTTTATAAATAGGAGCATATATGATTTATGAGAGCATTACATAGTAGCTGAAAAGCCCAACCAAAACAACAAAAAAGCATTCTCCTAACATTTTCAACCTACTCTCCAACGTTTTAACTTTATTTACATAAATTAAAGAATAAGAAACATACATATGATACTGTCTTTTTTTTTTTTTTTTTGGCATGTTGCGTGAGCTTGATTCAAGCTCCATTAGAGTTTAGTTGAGTCAGTTCAAGCACGTGAAAAACTTTATAAAGTGACATTCAAGCTAGAAAAATCAAGATAAATCGAACTCAACAAGTATTGATCCTTATATATGCACGTAGAATCGGGCTTAAGTAACACTATCTTGACTCGGCATGGCTTGATCACAGCCCTAGCTTCAAGTTTGGAGAAATCAAACATGGGAGTGCCTTATTAGCTTCGATATTCTTAACCACTTAGGTGAAAGATACTGTCATACTATTGCTACAATAATCTAAACCCACAATTTGGGCAGCTTCTTTCATTTCCATAGCCCATTCATGAGATTCTAGAACTCCTTCCTGCACTGTGACTTCAATTTATCTATTTCAAGCAGGAAAAAGTTTGCTAATATGTTTCACATTGATATGTTGAAAAACCACCAACCAATGTGTCCCTCCAGAGAAATGACTCACTATGAATCACCTGCCACTTATATTCTATCAAAGACAAATGACCACTCATCCTCACTGACGCTATTCTACCATCGCTTTAATGCCTGGCAAAGCAAGGCTTTCATGCTTATCCCAAATTCATTCAAATCCATGCGGAGCCATGCATGTCAAGTTCACTGATAAAGATGTAGACAATTAGGGCAAGAGGGGCGATTAACAATACATCGAGCCATCGTCCAGTATACTATTATTATATAACTACTCATCTTTCCTTCAGTGGAGGCTGTAGAAGTCATCAATTCATAGTTCATGCATTTGGTAAAAGAAGCAGATATTCCATCTATAACTTGACTCCAAACCGTGTGGATCCCACAACCAACAGAAGCATTCAACTGCTATCAGCTAAGGAGGATCACAACTATCAGAGGCACTCATGGGTGTCAACTGAGGCAGGGTTGGGTCCTCCTACACAAAAAACACACGACCATACCACATTTAAGTCATCAGAGGACTTGGATCTGTCACATGTTTCTACCATGCTCCTCACAAGTATGAGAGAAGGTCGATGAAAATCTGAAAATCACTCTCCTATACTTGTGATGACCTGACTTTTTTTTTTTTTTTTGACCTGACTAATTGACTTATAGCAAAATCAGTTTATAGAAGCACGCGTCTTAGCTATTAAGAAGTGGACAGTTTGTAAACATAAAGAAATCTGATGGTCTGAATGAATCAATTTATTGTATAGATTGCACCAGCAATTAATTTCTCAATGACATAGCAAATTCACCAACTGCCATGCTTTGTATGCCTGAGAGCTGAAAACTTACTTCAATTTCTTCCAATATAGCAAAAAGAGTCCACAAGATACTTGGATTACTTGTTTTCGCAGATAACAATGATAAATTACAATGACGGGCCTCTGTCTTTCCTAAATTGATCACAACTTGTCTGTCAATGACAGTCCCATCATCATAATACCAAAAATTGCGGAGTTTACTCTATCTATGATTTTTAGTCAAGTGTAGAGATTTCTGACATGGACAATGTTGATCATGACTTTACACAGACTGAACAAGAATCAATCTCATCCCATTAATGGTATTATACCTTGTTTTTTGCCTGAACTACTTAAATCCAGGAAGGAAAACAACATCACATAAGAAAGTTTGAAGTCCTAAAAGTATAGAAAAGCCAAGTATGTTAATTGCACAAAGTCTTTAGCGGTTGACTGAAGTAAGAAAACTTCCAAGAGAATAATTTGGCATAAGGGCGCTCTGTGATGCCAAGAAGAAAGGAAGATTTTGACAGGCAATTCAACTTTAAAGGTTACGTGCCTGACGCTTTCAGCATATTAGCCTTAAACCTTGCACAGATCATGGAAAATGCTATTATATTGCTATGTTATATTGAAGGGACTCGATGTAAATGGCTTGAGAGTTTTCTGGAGGAAAAGGAATCTAGCTGATGCGCCAATCGCCCAAGAGGAGATAACCTTATCTGATGGAAGTTGGAACATACCTCAATTCAGAGACAGAATGTGAGTCTGATTGCTCAGAAAATCCATCCTGTCTACTAGATGCTGGCTCCCTGTCAGAAGGACTCTTTTTAATTGCTTCTGGAGCAGGATGACCTGAGGATCTCCTCACAACTTTTGCAGGAGCATTATCTGATGATATGGATAGAGACCTCTGAGGAAACTGAACTCCAGAACTCTGAGTGTAATTCAAATAGATTTTCAATGCCTCAGTTTCTGACCAATGCAAATCAGAAGTTTGGAAATACAATGGTTTTCAATATAACATCCAAACCGAGATCCAATTTTAAAGACTTGTACTTACTACAAGGTCATAGAATGCAGAATAATATTGAGGAAACTTCCCAGAAGCACCACCAAGGGATGTCTGTGTGGCATCTAGAAGAAGAAATATCCTCTCTCGTACTGGCAAGTCAGTCTGAAAGAAATTTTCCATAAAGTGCATTATTTCAATTTTGTTGAATCATTTAGAATACGTGACATCAAATGCAAACCTTTTTCTTAACTATCTTCGCAAGAATAGGGAGAATCCCCAATTCAATGACTTGCTTATGAATAGGTTCTCCAATATTGTTCATCAGCATCTCCAACAGCTGCAACGCAATAGACCTCCTTCAGAGAGTTGTTAAGAAACCGAAGGACAGGACTATGGCAGCTGTTGCTGCTAAAACTATTGACAGAAAAAAAATTGAACAGCATTCAAGGAAAAAAAGCACACGAATAAAGAATTAGACAACTGTATTGAACAGTGAAGAAATTCATAGAATGAAGAACTCAGAATGGCAACGAAAGATCACACTCACCATGACTGCATAGAGTTGTGCATTTGCATGTTTACTCCCCAGTCGTTTTTTGATGGTCTTAATAATATCTTTCGATACCCTGCATGGTTATTGAAGATACTGTGTCCATCACTTACTATAGCTGAGACAACATACTGTATATGCGGTATATGGTCGAATATTTGGCATACCGAATTAGCATATGCTGTTTAGAACCACGATGTGCATAACCATGCTCTAATTCAATGTTGAATGCTTTGATAAGTAATGATGTACTTAGATGGTAAGCACCAGCTGAACCATGATATTAGGAAGTGCACCAATTGAATTGGTTACTTAGGGTCTGTATGAGAACATTTCTATTCCTAAGAATTTATGTTATTTTGTTTTCCGGAATAAAAAAAAAAAAACAGAAACCCGTTTGGTAACGCCAAGTTGATTTCTATTCCCCGGAATAGAAAAGTTAGCCCGGGAATAGAAGCGAGAAACAAAAAAAAATTACTTCTTGTCCCGGGAACAATTTCTAAAAATAAGCAAATTTTCTTTTTTATTTTTGTTTTATTTCTTTCTTGCCGCGGCCACCTCCAACCGCCCGGAGCCACCGTCGGCGGTCGCCGGCCGCCACCACCGCCGCCGCCGCCGCCGCCGCCACCCGGTCGCCGGCCGTCGCATGCCGCCCGCCGCCGCCGCCGCCGCCCAAGAATAAAAAACGAATAAATACAAAAAAGAAGCGTTGCGTTACCAAACACGTTTCTATTCTTTTTCTCTTCCAAGAGTAGAAATTTTGTGTAGTTACCAAATGGGTTCTTTTACTCAGAAATTGTCCTCGGAATAGAAATAGAAAAGAACTATTTCTGAAAGAAAAACTCTTCCTCAGCCAAGAAATTTTACCATGCACACCCTTATACCACTGCATGAGTAACACCTAAATTGAAATGCAAAGGAAGAAACAAAAGGGATGGATTTTATTTTTTTTATTTTTTTTTTTTGGGGTGGGGGAGGGGCGGGTGGCACTTTCCCTAACCCACAAACTTCTTGAAATTCGACCTTGGCCCAAGTTTTCCTAAAAAGATTACAGTGAAGTCTATGTTCCTAGAAATTTGAAATAGCTAATACATACATTCTAGTGTTTCTAATTAATTAAGACTTCAGATCGTGTATATATCCAATTTGAAACAGAAAAGCCACCTTTCGTTCTAATTCAAAATAGGTTTTATAGAGTTTTCTCCAAGAATACATGGTGGCTTCATTAGACATTCAACTTACATTGAGAATACGCTCTTAAAGAAAGAATGGAACTCCTAAAAGAGATATGAGAACCAATTGCTTGAGGTTTTCATTATACTATCACTTATTGGTTCAATATTCTAGCTTTAGTGCACTCTGTTCTGCCTTCATTTTAGATCTTGTATCTCCTTTTTCCATAATTGAAAAGGGCGATGGCAAAATGTTTTATCTGTTACATGTCTATGCTGTGTCAACAAAGATAATGTACAAGAAAATGAGTACTTCTTTTACCTTCGAGACTTTTTTTCTTTTCAATACATAAATAAGTAAAGATCAAGGGACGAAAATTTACCTTTGAGATTTATAAAAGAATGATAAAGGCACGATATTCATTAAATTTAAAAATACAAAGTCATATTGTAGCACAATGCAACCAAAAAGCATATTATAGTAGAATGATCCGATGGAAAGGTAAGAGGTAAGTACAATATTTCTAGACAGGGAAACGAAAAAGACAGTACTTATATCAAACTGAGAAGATCCGTGGATAACTAGGTGATATGAAGAAACTTTTTTTTTTTTTTTTTTAATTATTAAATATGAAAATGCATGAGTTGTCATGAAATGGTTTTCAGAATGTAAGCTTGGAATATTTCTTGACACTCCATCTCACATGGAAGTGGCGCTTGACATGTGAAACGGACCTAACCACATTGAACAGAACAGGGAGGCAAGAACACAAGAACATGATATCAGAGAAAATAGAAAGAAGAGAGTTTGTAAATATTCAAACTCTTAAATGATGCTCTAGTAATACGATAGGAGGCCAATTTTCTTCCAAAAGTTCAAGCAAAAGGGAATTAGACCCACATTGTCTGTGAGTGTTTGAAGCTTAACAAGACCCCTTACTAAATATTTGATATTTAAAAGGTTTTCTAGGTCATTGAACAAGCTTTTAAAGTGAATATGGGTATATACTAATTAGAAACATGAGCGTGACAATGGGCCAATACAGAGCATTGTGGCAATAACATGTATATTAACCAATTTAGTCCACTAATAGCAAAAACCTATTAAAGCAACATGGTAAGTTCGGCATAAGAAACCACCTTGTGGGGATGGCACTTATGGGATTCAACTTATTTGTGGCTTGCACTTATGGTCGTGGAAGAACTTCAGCTTGCTCGCACTAAGAGAACTAGATGAATGAAATAATGCTTCACTTTCAGACAATACGACAATATTCCTTTATCCCCTACTTGCCCAACTTCTTCGGGCAAAAATTCTACGCCCATGACATCCCAAGTGAGGCTAGGATTGCATTCTCATCACCACCAATTTTTCAGTGCAAAAACTTAACATTTAATAAAAAACTAAGACGGAATTAGTATAAATTGTTAGACCCACTGATGATGAAAATGTAGAGACAGTCGAGAAATTGCAAGTTTTCATAGCAAGGATGACATTTCTAAATTATTCACAATTCAATTGCATTTTTTGTCACCAATGAAGTCGAGTGAGGATATGCTCGAAAGGTTGTAATTTTTCTGTTAAACCAAAAGTTTGCCATTAAAAAGCAAAAGTTCCGAAATTTACATTATTCTATTTAATTCAACAAAAATGTCCATTTAAACAAGCAGTAATCAGATGATAAATCTTAATTTCACAATCGCAGTGTTTCACTCAAAAACCAAGCCAGAGAAAACTTACCCTGGATCACGAGCAACTAACTCACAGATCTCAATGTTCTTTGTCCAATCCATTTCTGCTAACTTATTACTCGTTGCCGTGTTGACAAGCTCAGCAGCCATCTCTCAATTATTTATTGACTTCAAAAGAGAAGGAGCTGCAAGAACCCTCTAGATTATTGGGCATAAAGTCAAACTCCCAGGTAGACAAAAGAAACCACGACCATGCTATATTGATGATCATATTTTGCAGCAACAGAACCACCCAAGAATATCACATAAGAAGATGAAGATTTTACGTACAATGTTCAAATTTGTTTGAATTGCCAAGATTGGTTGCTTTTCAATTATGACTGTGCATGGCTTCTCCACTTCACTATGAAAACACCCAAAGTTGCACTCAAGAATCGGTAGGGCAAACAGAGACAACTACTGACAAAGCATTACGTGGGTTTCAGAGACAAGGAAGACCGCAGCAGGCAGCTGCCAATCCTCCTAAGCGCCATAGAAGTCGTCAAAAGTCATGCAACACACATGAAGTACAGCTTTAAAGTGTTCACCAATTCATAACAACTAGAATGATACCCACGGGGGAAACAAGAAAAGAAAATCAAGCTGGCGGATCATGCGACATAACTTACAGCAAGAGGGTAGATTTTTACTTCTCTTATGCGCACAAAAGCATAATAATCCTTTGGAAAGCCAGAAAGAAACTAGCGTTTGATCAGGAGAAATCAGTACTCCATTGGTGTACAATTTCAGGACACCAAATCGTACAAAATTACATTGGTTCATAGAGATGTAATCGCAAACACCCAAAGAATCAGGCCAAACACGACATGCCCATTCTCGGAAAAGCAAAAGGGAAAGGAAGCACGAACCCGAAAGAAGACTTCGTCTTCGCGGACGCTACGGCAGCAGCACACACCCCTGTGCAGCTTCTACTCTGAAACGAGAGCGAAAAAAACGAGAACTTTTTATTAAGGCTTTGACAAAACCCATCAATCACGGAAACCCATTTCGCCACTGAGAGAGTTCGGCGTCAGGACAAAAGTGCGGAAAGTGGGTACTCAATCTGAACGCCCGCCATGGAAGACGAAGAGAAAGGTCAAGTTGGGCATGGAACCTCAGGAGGCTCCGCCGACGTACCAAATGATTTGGTGATTATGGGCAAATCCCATTTCCCTCCCGTTCCCTCCCCCCTTAGTTCCCACGCAATCGTGGAGCCGCGTCGTTTGCACCGTTGCTATCAAATCGATCCGCAGAAGTTCGATTTAAGAATCCTCGGATCGTCGAGTATCAGTGGAGGCAGAGAGTAGAGAGAGATTGTCCTTTCGAGGGTGTTGATTGAACACATGGTATGTGTATGCTCCTTCCTTAAAGTCGGGCCGATTTTTCTCGTGAAAAATAGTTTTTCCTAAGTTTTATCGTTCATGTTCCTTATAAAAAAAATATCTAACAAAAAAATATATGGAAACATTTCGACATATTTATATTTTTTGTTGATCAATTCTTCTAGAAGATTCAAACCATTCTTTATATAAATATACTTTCTAGATCATTAATTATTCATGAAGTGTATGTGCCAACAAATTGTTCTTAAAAAATGATTTAAAAAATGATTTACAGTAGAATTCAACTTTTTGTACAAATTAAAAGTCTTTGTCAAATAGGTATATCATAAAATTGTGAAATACATAGGTCGCATAATCTCCGGGTTGATGCGTCTAAATCATACATGTCACGCCCTTTAATAAATAGAAATTTTCGTTGTCGAATATTAATCTAATCCTCCAATATAACTTTCATTGCACGATATCAATAAATATTTAAAGCAATTATATTTTATTATAACTATACACCCTAAGCCCAATAGCGGCCACCTTGAGGTTCAAGTTTAAGCTCCGAGGTCCCTGGTCTTGGTGCGAAGGTTAAGCCCTCATGGATCGAGGTACAAAATCAAAGAAGTCGATTACATGTACACAAAAGAAAACAATACTTTGAGAAGTGAAAGTTTTTATAATTTGATATCATCAATGTATCACAAAATCAATATATCTCTTAAGATAATCGATATTACTTTTATCTATTTTTAGATTTCAACATAGAGCTAGATAAAAATGAAAAGGGAAATATACTGTTGAGATCAGAAGGGAGTAGTCTCTCCAACTTCCTAGGGGGAACATAAGGAAGCGTATAGCGTCATTAGAATAAGATCAAAAGGCATCATTAGCAACATCGAAGAGTGACAGAGTGAAAAGCATGGCCGGGTTGGGGAGGCATCGAGGTGGCGGGAGATGCTGAGAACAGTGGCTTTGTGAATTCGATTATGTTTATGTCTGTATAAAGAACCACGCGGTGGGACTAGGCCATGCGCATTGTCATCCAGCACACTTCATTTGCACCGTGACTTACTCCTCGCGCTCCCACCATCCACTTAGGCCTGTGCTCGGACCTATTGACTCAATAATTTTACGTGGGTCGAGCCCTTCCTGGATACATTCTATCATTATGGACAGATATCCTCGATTTTAATATGCTATGAAAAGCAAAGGCGACGGCTGGCAATCCGTGGCGTTTTGTCAAGATTTCCGAGGGGATCGTTATCCTAACGTCAAGAGTCTCCACCCGTTCTTCATAAAATAACAAAGAAAGGAGAGAATCATTGGCTCCAGTCGAAATTGAATAAGCAAAGAAGAACTCGCACGATGCAATGAATGGGCTGGCTACACTCCCTCTGTCACAGAGAGAGAGAGAGAGAGAGAGAGAGAGAGGGTGGGCCCCGCAATGTAAATCCAGAATCAACGGCAGGGATGAGATGAGAGGCGCAGCCGGGATGGATGGGGACAAATAGTCAGTCAGGCGTCACCCTCATCCTCGATGCCGGGCGTGGTGTTCTATTTAGTATTTAGTATTCTACTGCTACTTGGGTAGTGCTGGTCGTCCTCGTCTTCGTCCTCGTCGAAGTCCAAAGATCAGTTCTTTAAGCTGCGTAAACTCTCGAATTGCAAGCAAGAAAGCAGGAATGAGCAGATTGGCAAAGAGGGTGGCGTTGCTCTCCCGGTCGTATTCTGCTGCCGCCGCTCCTCCTCCTCGGCCCTCCTCCTGGAGATGGCTATCTCATCATCCCGTCGTTGAACCCACCAGCTCCGATGCGGAGATCGGCAGGCGACGCTACTCCTCCTCCGCCGCCGGGTACCACGTCAGCCCGTCGTCGTCGATGAAGGGGGCGGTGTTCCGGGACCCCGCCCAGCCCCTCTCCCTGGAGCTCCTCCAGATCCCCCGCCCCGAGCCTGGGGAGGTCCTCATCCGCACCAAGGCCTGCGGGGTCTGCCACTCCGACCTCCACGTCCTCAAGGGCGAGCTCCCCTTCGCCTCCCCCTGCGTCGTCGGCCACGAGATCACCGGCGAGGTCGTCGACCACCACCCCCTCTCCGACCCCAAGATCGTCCGGAAATTCCCCGTCGGGTCGCCCGTCGTCGGGGCCTTCATCATGCCCTGCGGTTCCTGCTTCCACTGCTCTAAGGTCTGTCGGTCCTTCCCTCTTCTCTTCTTGTTCTTTTCTTGCCGCGCCTTTCCTGGGACCGTGTCCTTTTCGAGATTACGTAAGACGATTCTTCGCTTTTTTGCTGATTTGACTTTTCAGGGTCATGATGATCTGTGCGAGGATTTCTTCGCTTATAACCGCGCGCAGGGCACTCTTTACGACGGCAAGACTCGCCTTTTCCTGCACGGCTCCGGCAAGTTCTTCTCTTCTGCCCTCCCCCATATTTGTAGAGATGCATGTCACACTTGGGCCTTCCCCCTTCCTATCGATGCTGTTTCATGTCCTGATGGTTGCGCGAGTTACTCTGATCTCGAATTCGCCATGTGTTGTTGGCTTGATGGTTCACCTTCTTTTGCACGATGCTTTCTGCCTGAATCTCGGATGTGTTTGCAGGTGAACCCGTGTATATGTATAGTATGGGAGGGATGGCTGAATACTGTGTTGTGCCCGCGAATGCATTAGCTGTATTACCTGGCTCGTTGCCCTACTCGGAATCTGCCATTCTGGGCTGTGCGGTTTTCACTGCATATGGTGCCATGACCCACGCGGCTGAGGTGCGTGCTGGGGATTCCATCGCCGTTATTGGTGTTGGAGGTGTTGGATCAAGGTACCTCACGCCCACATCATCTAAGCTGCAGCTGATGATGCATATGGATATCTAGTATTTCGCTTACGCACATCCGAATAGACTTTGCCTAAATGAACATGAATTTTGTTATGGCATGGAAAAATGCGCAGTGATCCAACTATAAGTTTAGATGGGATGGCATATGACTGCACTTGAATATGGACATGTTTTTTTCTGGTGAATATGCACTAGTAGAATGGAATCATCTGAACTCTCCTGAGAGCTAAGGTGAATGATTATTTTCCATTGATTTGTGCAAAGAGTTTCGCCCTTCAATCATGCACTAGAAATGTGATTGATGAACTCCATGGCAGTTATATCTATCTGTGAAATTTCTACAGTTCACCTTTTCTTGCCATTTTTATTTGATTTCAAAACTTTTCATCTCTCACCCTTGAGAGCTCTCTCATTTCTTCTTTTTGGCATCAATCAGTAGATAGAATTGAGGAATTGGGACAATATATACTTTCCCTTTTCTCTGAATTTCTTCCCTTGCCAGCTGTTGTTGATACTTGTTGAAGGGTCCCTAGATGACCCCGCATATGCCCCATAAAGAAACTAATCTTAGTATCTGAATATGCTCAGATTCAAAGCACAATTGAACTGACATTTTTTTTTGGGGAAGTTCCTTGTTGCAAACAATAACTTCCAACAACATTATTTTTCTGGGCATCATCTAAAGTCCCTAAATACCATGTTTAAGATTTCTATAGACAAGGTTTCCAGGTATCATTCTAAGATGTAATCTAACCAAGAAAAGTGGAGCTTCTTTAACAAATAAAAGATATTCCTTCAGCTGGTATGGTTAAATTGTGCAATATCTTCAACCTATTTGGCTGACATTTTATGTATTGTGAGAACAACCAAGATTTATGTCACCTGAACTTGTCATTTTGGTATGAGGGGAGGTCTGCTGGGTGTTCGATCCTATCGTCGATGCTTTACCTCCTTTGATACCTCAGTCCTGTCTCCCTACATAAGTATGACCTTTTGAATGTTTCAGTTGTTTGCAGATAGCTAAGGCTTTTGGTGCCTCCGATATTATCGCTGTGGATATCAGTGATGAAAAGTTAGAGAAAGCTAAAAATTTTGGGGCCACCCATACCGTGAATGCAATCAAAGAGGATGCTATTGAAAAGATTAAGGTATGTGCTTATCCCTTTCAGGGTCACAGTGAGCTGTAAAAGCATGAGTCACATATATGTCTTCTCCCTCTACGAAGTTTACCATATGAATCTTTCCACATCATGTTGTCCTATTTGATATGGTTTCTTATTGGTGCTCTAGGAAAATTGCATCTGAGTAGTTGGATGCACGATCATGGTATGCATTAATTGCATCCTCAAGATTCAATGGTTCGACCGCACAAGGAGCAATATTTGGGAGCATGTAATAATTGCTCATTTCATACACTGCCCGCAAGATCCATTTATTCAAAGAATCAGCATTCCTTTTTTAGAGGTCTGTCCATGGTCTCTTGGGTAACCCATCCTTTAAACCAGCCCTGGACATACCATCTCCTCTTTACAGCACTTTAGATTGTTATTTTGCATGGCTACACCATCTTAATCCTGGGGGGAGGGGGAAGAAGATTTATTGGCACTTGGTTACTGGAAGAGGTTAACATGGATAAATAGCGTGTTTTAGATGACTTGATATAGATTGGCAGGCAAATTGCCATTGAACCCATGGATGATTTTATGCTTTATATCCGTCCATTTTCACTTTCTGCTCTTTGCTTTGACCTTGACATGCTCGTCTAGTGACTGACTTTCAGTGTGTTTTGTGAATTGGCTCAATTTGATCTGTGCAATCTCTTCTTCCTTTTCTTCTTATTACTACTATTGTTATTATCATTATACTATTTTCTTGATGAAGTGCAATCCCCATCTCTTGGCAGACAATAACTGGAGGGATGGGTGTTGATATTGCTGTAGAAGCCCTAGGAAAACCACAAACGTTCCTGCAGTGCGTACAAAGTGTTAGGGATGGTGGAAAAGCCGTGATGATAGGACTTGCAAAATCTGGTGCCGTGGGGGAGGTAGACATAAATCGACTTGTCCGCAGAAAGGTGAATATCTGAGTCTACTTCTGATATGTGTGTATATGTTTCCATTTGCATGACAGTAGCTACAGAGTTGTCTTGTAGTCACTAAATGACGTTCTGAGTTGCTGTTCCCTTGTTATTGACTGAAACTTTCTTGTCGAAAAGTTAGGAAATTGTGAAGGTATACTGAAGGACAATAGCCGTTTTACTTGTTCAGCCATTGTACTCAAAAGCTATTGAGTTTTAGGGACTTCAATCTTCCTGAAGAAATGGTTTTAAGAGCACAGTCTGTAAAACACGTTTTGCAAGTAGCAGCAGACTGTTCCTTCATCCCTTATGGACCAAGTTGGCGGGACTACTTAAAGTAATCATCTCTGAACTGCATGTTTGAATTTGAAGGCACTCTAAACACAGTGCATCGATGTGATTCCCCCATCTTATAATGGAATGAAGTCTTGTAGTATACTTGCATCTTTCTCAGCAAGTGCTTTAGGCACACTAATCAACACCTGAGTTCAGATGTTCATATCATCATGAATTTTGAAGTGGCACCTAGAGCTATTTATTCTAATTCCTAGGCTATTGTGAAGAATGATTAGGGATTAATATGGTCTCGTATCAACTTGCTGCATTAAGATTGAGACGATTTAACTCTGAGCAATGTGTTCTCGATCAGATTAAAGTCATCGGCTCATATGGGGCAAGAGCAAGGCAGGACCTTCCCAAGTTGGTCAAGTTGGCAGAATCAGGGATCTTCAATCTCACCAGTGCAGTATCAAGGAAATACACATTTGAAGAGGCTGCAAAAGCATTTCAAGACCTTGACCAAGGAAAAATCATCAGCAGAGCAGTTGTTGAGATAGTGTAGTCCATCCCTTCTACACTCAGGTCTCCATGCTTGTTACAAATTGTGGTTTTTGCAGTTAAATGATCAGAGCAATTTCACTCTTCCAAAACGCACATGAAACTTGGGTTGGCTACTGATTCAAATAAAAAGCAAAATCAATGACATGTCCCGCCCTTTTTATATCTTCAGTATGGATAGATTTCTGGCATCCTGCGTGTGAAAATGCGGTTGGTGTTGGTATTTCCTAAAAAACACAAAGTAAACTTCAAAAGTCTGATGGTGACTAAATTTTTGACCGGTAAGTTATTTAACCTGCAACAGGTTGTAAGTTATGGACAGTTATTCAATACATTATATTTTAATAAGTTACTGCTAGTTTTGTGGAAGTACCAAAATTTATTTGACGGTTTTACATTACTATTTCTTTGAAGTATCAATAGTAACTTGTGTAGCTTATCAAAGTACACAAGAAAGTACACAAGAAAATGTTGGTAAAGTATTATATTCATTGGTAATGTCGGAACCATCAAATAAATGTTGATAACACACTCAAATATGAGTTAGTAAAAGTAAAAGTAATTGATAGTTAAACTGTGAAAATTGTTAAATCACTCAAATCAAGGCTGATGATTTCGTATGAATTCAATTTCAGCCTTCGTACAAATTTGTTGCAAATACAGCTGCTACTTCACTGCTTTCCAATGAATTCGACCTAATGTATCACGTTTCGGTATATAGAGATCCGCATATCTAATCCAATCTAAGAACACCCTCCACAGAAGCAGCAGCTTGCAATGAAGCAGATTATTTCTTGCCTTCCAGATAAACTATATGCTAGCATTCTGAAGAAACTTGAATAATACATTCTGTTGTTCTATGCCATTCTCGTTTTTTGCAAGAGCTAGGTGAAGTCGGATTGCCAAACACCAGAATTCCTGTTAACAAAGAAGAGCTCTAGCTCCTTGCATCAGACTTTAGAGAAGAACTGCAATATATAATCACTATCCCAGATTTATTTCCAAGGAGGAAGCAGAGAGATTATCTCATCTACAGACCACATTCTCAAATGGCTTGACGTGCAAAATCTTGAGTGAAGCATGAGATGGAGTGAGACTTCTAACCCACAATTCATTTAAGGGAAAAAGAGAGTATATCATGATAATATAATCTCCAAATTTTCCTCGATGCATTAATGCAAGTATCTGCATGGATCAACAAACAAGCTTACTTGGTATGCATTGCCAGTGCTACCAAGAAGTCTCAAGATAGGAAACAAAACATAGTAGCCTGTACTTGAACCATGTGCAATGCCCAGAGAATAAGACGCATAATTCTAAACCACGAATAGTTTGGTCTTATAGAAGCTGAAAAATACTTATGGTGGCGTCAAATCAAACACATACATGCATAGCATTCAATAAAAAGCTTCGTCATTCGTTTCCCCATCCGCATCGTCTAAAATCTGCTGGTATGGGCAATACTGAAGCTTTAGATGCGGTCTTAAGTAGCATACTTTCACTAGCCTAAAAACTAAAGTGAAAATAAAAATGCATTTTAAAATTTGCAAGAAAAGTTTGCAAGAAGTACCAAAAGTAAAAGGACACCACCTCACTTTCTCTACTCATCATTTTGTGGCCAGAGCGTATATGAATAAAATCATATCTTCTCAATTCAGATGTAACTTTCAACTTTTATACAAGCGGAATCAATTTGTGATACCAAGGTAGCAGCAACATAATAATAATCAATCTTGTAAAGCTTATAAATTTTTTTAATATGAAATATATAGAAATTCTACAATTTTCTTTTCCGCTTATCCAGATGAGGTACTCCATGCTCACCAGCATCTCTCATCACTCTGTGGCTTGGGATATCGGCAGCGACAATATCAAGAGCTGCTCTTGACGTTAGTCTCTCTCCTTACACGAGTTTTGAACAAGAATATGTTGGACCAAATTATAATACAGGTAAATGTAGTGGAAATCTTCTCTAAAGTGAAACAAGACTCTCTACCACTGTGACCAAATTGGATTGCATCGCTAGTGGAGCATTTGCAAATTGTCGAGTTTGTGGATTCCAAGAAACTCGTTCATCTTCATCATCTATTAGCATCAGAAGCTCACCATTCATCGTGAAGCCATCAAATCCTCTTACTTGTCCATTCACCGGAAAAGAATACTACTCAGTCCAAGACTCAGGCATGCCGTATTCCTTCATAACCCAAACAGAACAAGCGGAATGCTGTCCAGGATGCCCAACTACTGCTGTGCACACAGCCAGCAAGTCATTCGACACTGACAACTCCCTCCACTACTTTGCTGACACTAACTATGTCCAAAAATCCATTTCATGGAAAACCTCATTGGCGACATCAAACATGACTATTAATCTGTATCCACGCTTGGAAACAAACCAGTGCAGATTCCCATTCAAAAATACCAGTGCAAATTCCCAATTCCCATTCAAGAATACCGCAGAAGGTCCGGAGCCACATAAAGCAATTTTGCACACTGAATTTGATTATTCAAAAATACCAGTGCAAATTCCCAATTCCCATTCAAGAATACCGCAGAAGGTCCGGAGCCACATAAAGCAATTTTGCACACTGAATTTGATTAAGTAAAAAACATACCAATGCTCCTCGTTCTAATCTTTTATTGATCAATGTCTTCCTTCGTTTAAAATATTTTTGTTCTAGGAAAAATATTAATTAAGGAATGTTAAAAGTTACTAATTATCAGCTACTGTTAAATGTTACTAATTATCAGCTACTCTTCTCCTTTTCATTAGGTTATAAGTTCAAGTATTGCAGGTTTCTAACATTAGTTGTTCCCAGCAGCAACATCCCAACAACCCGTCATCCCCACCAGCCCTCAAATCAACATCCCAACATCCCAGCCCCTACGTTAGCCTCACGTTCCCAGTAGCCTCCACACCAGTAGCCTCCACACCAGCACCCCAACAGCAACTGTAATACCCCTAATCTTCACATCAACCCCGGATTGATTAATACAATGAGAAGAGGGCATTCCATCTTATACTAGAGGCTCTCAAATTACAACCATTGATTGCCTTTCAGTCCGATGGGCGAGATCGCATCTCCCGACCTATGAGAGAATTCTAGAGCTTGGTGCAATTACCATTTTGCCTGTTCCTAAGAACATTCCAGAAACCCTAAGAAAAACTCTAGACGAGCTTGGGCGGTCATGTGAATTCCATGTTCCGAAGATGTGGAGAAACTCCCACCCTTATAGTCGTGAATAGATTTCTTCCGAAATCAACATACAATAACTTTAATGCATTAATAACTTTAACAAATAAATATTGGTATACGGTTGAAATAATTAGTAATTTGAAAAATGATCATAAAACCGTTGGTAAATGAACTTAGAAAAGGGTTGATAATTGTCTATAAACATTATTTAACTTATAGAAAGTTATGTAAATAAATATTGGTGAATTATTGAAATAGTTAGTAATATAAGTAAATAAGTCCTTGTTGGTAATTACCTAAAAGTGATTGTAAGTTACCAACACATTATCGACTAAGAAAGTAGCTGGCAAAAATTTTATTGTCTTAACATATTTTGATATCCACCAATGCTATCCACCAATGCTATAATGTTCCGAATTTTGCAAACTGAACATCAGAATCAACCAAAGCCATTGTAAACAAAATGTCCTATCTTGACATCATCGACCTTAAAAAAACCTTCTACGGATCTCATATACTTTGATCTTGAGAAATCACAATTTATTGCTTCTTCAACACCATACCCGATTCTTATCGAAGAGTAGGATTTTGTGATATTGTCTGTAAAATCTCATGCAAAAAGAAATTTCTATCCTATATCTTGGAACATGTATAAATGAGGTCAATACTTTGGTCTTAGTGATTTATTGTTTAACTTGAGGAACATAACCATTCCTCCATGTAGAGCGATCGTGATTCCCTCAAAAACCTAATGAAAATTGGGTGCAAGAAGGGAGTGACCCTCAGCGAGACTGAGACAGTTGCATGCCATGTCTTCAGACAAAAGATGGAATGGAACCTCCGAAACACAGCCAAAGAAACAGAATAATGAGAGAACATTTCATTCACAGCTATCTTGAAACTTACAGTGCGTCATTGACCCTAAATAGGAAAAATTGTCGGAGGCAGGAAATGCCTAGTCATTTACAAGAAAGCAAGCAAAACAAATGCTTGGCCTTTTAATGAATTAAACGGAAAGAAAAGATCATGTACCATCACCGTTGCCGTATAATTCTGTACCTCATCCTTGCTGCCACCCATAAGCCAGGTCCCACCAACTCCGAAGAACAAAATGAAGGTAGGACATCGAGAATATCAAGGATACACCAAAAACCTGCAAATAGCAGGGCTAAGCCTGAAGCTATAATGAATAGAATTCTATGGTAGCCTCCAATTGCAAACTAAGACCGACTAATCTTCTTTCCGTTTGTTAACATATCGAAGGAAAGCATCCGCAGGATTATCCCTAGGAGGTGCCCGCACACGTGTTGATCTTCGAAGCACTGCCTCCTCCATTGCAATCTCTGCTGAAAGCTTCAATCTTTTCTGTAGCCCCATGCTGGTAAATGAAATACATGCAAAATAGTTAAGCTGATTAGGCTGAGGCTGTCCTATAAAGAGTCCTGATATTTACAAGAAACCCTTTCTGTATGCAATGTATAAATTAAGTTTCCTAAAGTCAACTTGATATGGACTCAACACTTATTTCCAATTTACCACGTTGAAAAGGAAATCCTTCTGATTGTCTTTCCAACAGGGAACTACAGAAAAGGAAAATAGAAATGGCATGTTGATTTCTGTATCCATTTTTAAACATACCAACCATGCAAGTTAATGCACAGAAGGTGCACATGCATTTCAACATGCCATGGTGATAACCTCAAGAACTGTGAAATTGTATTAACCAGTCAAGTCTCGATAAAAACAGTATCAGAGAATTCCGAAAAATATAAAGACAAGTCATGCCTATCAGTTGTCACATCTACACAAACCAAGCATAACAAAAAACAAAGCAAATTTCCCAAAAGCTATCAAGGGATATACCACTGAAGGTTTCCCAGAGTCATTCATTCCTTAAAGAAGATAATGATTCAACAAGTTACCAGATTTTGCCATAAAATTTGTCTAGCTGTGTTTGAAGAGCCCTTTCCCTCTCACCCTTGCGATTCAGTGAACCCATCAATGCATCAAGCTGCTCAAGAAATTAACTGGGATCACAACCACATCCAGTTATAATTATTATAAGAAGCATGATGACTCAAATACCTCTTCCTTGGTACTATAGTAGCCCCAAATTTTGTGGTCCAAGCTCTCGATAAATATCCTCCCATCGCGCCGAAACCACCAGTATCTATTATGATGCCTATCCTTCCCCAACGGATTCGTGCGTATAAATCTTTTCTCCATTTCAGTCTCATAATGTCGTTTCTGCAGGTGTCAAAAGGATCCTTTTATTGACTCTTATTATGAAACAACAGTATACAACTAATGAACAAATACTGAGAGAGTACTAGGAGAGATCAAACCCTTTGTTCTTTGCTGCTCTTTTCAATTTCTTCCCTTTCAACCGTTTCTGTATGTTTTAGGGCAATCTTCTGTGCTTCCTTCTTAGATACACGCTGTACATCCTTGGGCTCGTGTTCATCTTTCTCCTTATGCTTCTTGGTTCTCTTTCTGAAAGAACCATCAGTTTGGCTACTCTCTCTAATGGAAAGAATACAATAAAGACCACATGTAATTTGGAAAAATAAGATCTAAGCTTCTAGTGTCCTTAATCAAACCTTTTCTTTGAGACATGGTCTGTTTTCTCCGATTCTGCTTCACCATTCTGCTCATTGTGAGTGCCATTCTGTTGCACACCTAGGTTGTTTCCTGAGCTGTTCAAGCCGTTGCCATTTACGAATCCATTTACCTCGGACTCAGCTTTCAACCGTTCCTTTTCTTCTCTCCTTCTCTTGGCTGCTTCCAATGCTTCGCCCCTTCTTGTTGCTCCGAGTTTCTGCCACTGTTCAATAAATTCATCAAGTTGCTCTCTGACCAGATCAGTCTCAAGGGCACAATTCAGCAATTCCCCTAAGATTTCCAATTTAGCATGTGTTTCTAAAAGGCCATAGTGTCCTCGCTTAATCGTAGCCATATAAGGGCGAAATTTGGAACTGTTAGTCCAGTCTAAGAAAGCACACAAGTACTCTGTCCAAGTGATTAATGTTATCTGCAGTGGAAAAGCAAGGACATTTGTATCAATAAAATGCTAAAATGGAAGCAACAGAAACTATCCCATACAACCAAATGAAATTTTTTTTCCGGTTAAAACAAGGAGTAGATGTGACACACAGAACCGACCTTCCACTTGCCCTTTCTTTTTTCTATCATTGAAGCATATTCACCATTGTCTTTTATAAGCAACCGAAGAAGGGCTGAATGACACTCGACAATAAGAATCAAATTGCTGTCTTTATGACAGACAGCATTTTCAAAATCTTCAAGAGAAAATGGTGACAAATGCAACAGCCTGCTAAAGGATGAACAGAAGTCCCAAATCATCAGAAGTTCCCCGACACAGTCTATTGGAACTTTAAAGTCTCTTGATGGAGAAGGTCTCTCGGTAAATACTGGATCGTCTGGACAAGGCTGTACTAAGAGGTCTTCAATGGGATACTTGATAGCTTCTAACCTTTTTAGGTCGTCTTCTGCAAACTCAGATAAATGTTGAGGGGAATATGTTATTAAATGATCAGGAAAAAGTAAATCCTCAGTACTTAAAACTACCTTTCTCACTTCTCTCCTCCATTTGTGAAGCTCCAACTTTCTCCCTCTCTGTTCTCTTCTTTCCTTTGTTCTTGCCAGATTCATCTTCCCCTTCCTGAATGTAAGAGTTGTGAATAAATGGAGGACATTACTGTATGCGGACAAAGAAAAATTAGCCCAAATTAGATAATTACCATTTCTTCTTCCCCATTTTTTCTGTTCTTCTTGTAGCTGATGAGAGTGCCATTCTGAAAGTAAAACTTGCTCTTCAGCTCATCTGGAAGATGGGTTGAGATCCCATGCTTTTCTGCAAGCCTATCATGGAGCACCCAAGGTGCATTACGGTATGTAGATTCTCGAATAAAAGACTTCACCACGTTTCTACTAAATGGGAGCTTTCTGTTAATTAGATCCTCGCCATATACTACATCACATCCCACTACTTCCTTATCTTTGCCCAACCAAGCAATCTTGTATTGTTTTTTGCCAGCAGAATCATGCAATGTCTTTATTATTCTGCATAAGAACTCTTCATTTCCTTTTCGTCCATATAATTCCTGTCCAGCAAACAAACACTCTTGCAATTTCAGAGCAATCTTGTCTGCAAGATCTCTCAGTGGAAGCATGCCTGCCAATGTAAATTTTATTATGGAAACTGGAGATTTACTGCCTGATCAAAACGTTGTAATAACTAAAAGCCGCAAAAAAATAAAAAATAAAAATGTAGTAATCTCATCAAGAGCATCTATATAAATCAATTCCTTGTGTGCAGTACTAAAGACACACAAGGCAACTCTTTTCAATTGTCTATATCAAAGTCAACAAGCCAAGATGGTACAATACAACTGACCACCATGCAACAGCATTATGTCTACAAGAAGTCATGAAAAAATTTAGATAAATCAAACATCAACATTTCAATGCACACCACTCTAATTTTGCAAATCTCAATATTCTCAGCGTATGATGGTTTGTGATTCAATCATACTGCAGCTTCTCTATCTAGTTAATATCAGTAACTAGAAAACAATGACCATGGAGTGCTGCAGTTTGCCCTATGTAAACAGTTATCCCATCATATGGAATGATCAAAAGTAAGCATAGCCTAATGTCATCCCGAATTAGCTTCAAATGAGACCTGAAATTTGTATTAGATAAAAAGCAGAACAGGCCTGAACAAATGTCAACTTGGCAATGTCACCAGACTAATAATGTTATACTTTGATCCAGGGACGGTCACAAAACATGGTACATTCTTTCTGTTGAGCCCTGCCTTGTTCTCTTGTTTGCTAATGCATTCTTACTTAATTTTTTACCATTGACTAGCAGTTTTATTGTTTAAACATTGTTTGAGTTCCTTCATTATCAATGGTCCTTTGGATTTCTTCAGGTACTTGATGCTGCATCATAGCAACAACCAATAAAAATGTAATATTTAATAGGATCACTACCCATTGTTTTGAAAGTTTAAGCTATTAAACAAATACATGGTTTGATATGCATAGGTTGGAATATCACTTACACTCACCTATATAAGGTTAAGTTATTAGATGAGGTATTGTAACAAAAGTAATGAACTATAGCAATTTCATAGCAACAAGCATCCTTTAGGGAGCATATTTTATCACAAGAATTGTAACCACTAAGCAACGGGATATAAAATTTATGAAACTATTGGCGATATAGCCAAAGGATTTGTGCCATGCGATAATATCTTGCAATTTCTATTGAATACAGAGATCTCCTTCATTGCTTGAACTTTTCTTACTAGAAAGAAATTTACTTGAGATTTACCTGGAGTGAGAAGATCAATACATAATGTATGACCTATAAAGGCATAATCAATAGGGTTTTACATTTGAGTTATACTTTTACTTTTTGCTAATCGGGCCATGTTAACAACCTAACTCACTACAATCTATCAATGATCTTGATTAATTCTGCAAAGAGTAGAACAATGTAGCATTGAATGTCATATTTTCAATATCAATGCCAGGTTATATACATATATATTAATATATCTATTCCTAAATAAATTTATAATGGAACTCCAGCACATGCTACATGAAAAGGTCCCAAACAAAAGGAGTTTGCAAAAGTTATAACCAAAGAAACTTTCAGATATATGCCAAATTGATTCCTAGTGTAATAAAAAGACCCTAGTGCGTTAGAGATCAATCTCATTGAGAATCAATCTTGTAGTGGAGGGCTATAGAAGCAATGTATTGAACTAACTGTGAACAGTAAACCTTCAAGATGGCAATAAATTCTCCTAGTGCGGGGGAATAGAAAGGGATTGATAAGCAGGGCTTTTCCCACATCCATGGCGTGCTTCTCTTTGTCAATCATTTTCCTTTTAAACTCAAGCAATCAAGCACCAATCTCAAGCTCTTAAAAACTAAAATTGGAATTTAAGTTATGATAATCACACCAACTTTTATTACAAAAGGAGTTATGTTTAGCTTTTCTGTTTTCCTTATCTCAAATCTCTAGCTCCCCCTCTTCCCACCCCCACCAAAAAAAAAAAAAAAAACACAAAACAAGGTTTCGTTCTTTCACACCAAAGGCTGGATAAACATTGAGATCTATCACAAGCTAAGAGTAAGGAGCAAACTTTTCGATCAATGCTAGAATGAAGAAAAAGAATCCAACTTTTAGAATAATTTGCAGCACATGCCCATTCAAAATTCCAATCCAGATTCATAAAAAAACCACCCATAGCTTGTACAAACTTTTAAAATTATTTGCATTACATGCACATTCAAACTATCAAATCTAGATCCATAAAAAAACTACCCATAGCTTGTACACTCTTCCCCTCTGGCCCACAACACCCATCCATCCAATTTGATGTTCACCGAGAAAGAAGAAACAAGAGGAGTCTGCCCCATTAGAAGATTAAAAGTTACTCTGATGTTTGACCTTTATATGATGACGAGATAGAATCAGTTAAAAATAAAAAAAGCAATACATTGACATAATTGATAAATCACTACTCCAAAAAATTTTGCCCATTGAGCACATACACAGCTCAACTGTACCATCATCTTTGTTTCCCAGACAACCTTGTATTTGAAACAAGAAGTTTACAAGGTCTCCAAGATAAATAGTAGGATGCCATTCTAAACTGGAAGACAGTTGCCCTAAAAACCGGATGCTGATCTAGTACTTACTGTATTGAATGGTCGTCAGCATAGGCGCCATTAGCTCTTGTGGGAACTGTTGAACCTTCTCAATTGCACGTTTCTCGGACACCAGAGCCTCTTCGTAGGTCAAGTTAGATTTTCCGCTGACTTTACAGGTCCATAGTCTTTGGCGATACAAATTGATGCGGTTCAAATACTGTCTTGATCAGGTTAAGGAAAGAAGAAAAGACATTCTAGTAACCTGGTTGATGGAAATTATAAACAATTCACTCTACCCGCATGAAAAACGAAGAACAGGCACACAAACAGGTTCCTTTCATTGGCCATTTCATAGACTAAAATCTCTGCCATAAAATATTAAGAAAACTAGGGACTCCTAGAAATTTCCCAAGAAGGATACTGATAATCACGAAATATCTCCTTTGTAAAACGGATTTGGAATACGAGTTCCTTAGCATCCAAATCATTTGGCACTTCTACAAGGGAAAAAGGCTTTCTCTTGTAGAGGGGCATTCTTGAATTCAAGTCCACCAGTATAGTGACAAGCAGCAGAAACGGCAACGATTAAGGAAGCAAATTGAATCCTGCAACAAATAAAACATAAGCAAATTTAGTGAAGACGAGTTTAAACCACTGCAAAGGGGTAATTACAATGGTTAACTAAAGCCAGGGGATGAAAATGCACAAAAATCAGCTGTCACTTCAATTGCAAGTATGAAAACATGCGAACGGGAGAGGAATAACAGGGTACTTCCACGAGATGCTGAATTCATGAAATTATTCAGTCAAAGAAAACTCAGAGAGTTCCATATGACCCAAAAGAAAGATCTGCTCGACCATCATCAAGCAAGCAAGGAAAAAAAAAATCTCTAATGCAAGAAGCGGTAACAATCTCGTAACCACGTTCTTTCAGGAGTCTATATTGGTACGCACACGTCACGCTAAGTTGTCTACACATTTCGCAATCGACTTGAACCCAGGAAACAATATACGAGCGAAACGGTGGGTTTGGCTTCAAGAACGCCACTGGGAGAGCATTTCCAACAATGCCCAGTTCGATGATCGCCCGACAGAAGCAATGGCGAAAGACGGAAACTTGTTCGCAATGGACGCAATCAAGAAAAGACCCAGGAACGACGAGAAGCGGAGGACGACGGCGGAAACCCTAGGCGGCCCCCCTTTTGGGAGAGGAACCGGAAAGCGGAAGACTTTGGACCCAAGACCACGTGATTGACGGCGCCACGTAACCGACGACCGGGCATGGAATCAGGGAATCGGGCATCGGAACGGGCGGCGACCCATCGAACCGGGCGGAGAGATTCGAAAGAGGAAGGATCGAGGCGCGAGGGGCGGGCGGAGCGGGAGCAAAAAGGCGAGGGGAGGGGCGGTCCAAGAACGTGGCGTTCCCGCCAGAATGGGAGTCCAAAAAAACGCGAGGAGGGTGCAGCGGGAGCCGAAGCGAGAGGGCGGTTACCTGGGGGCGGCTGGGAATGCGTGGGCGGTGTTGAAATCTGGGGAGAAGCCGACGCGGGAGCGAGATGGAGGAGGGGGAGGAGAGGACGGCGGGTAGAGCGAGAGAGAGAGGGAGAGAGAGAGAGAGGAGAGCGGTGAGTTGTGTTGTTTCGAAAGAGAAGGGGAGAGGAGAGAGAGAAGGTTCTCTCTCTTCGCTCGCTCTTCCTTGCGTCCCCTCCTGGCTTGGGGGAAGGACTATAATATATTATGGGAATTTGCATCCGCCTGGGCTTCCTACTTGCAAAACTTCATTTGGGCTCTGCTTTGCATTCTAGCCCTGCTTGGGCCTGCAAATAACAACATCGTTCCGTTCGTTTTATAGAAAATAATCGAAAAAAAAAAAACAATTATTTGGAATGTGTTTGTTTCGCGAAAATTAATTTTTGAAAAAACATTTCTTTCATTTTTTAGCGTTTGATTCATTTAAGAAAATGAGTTAACGGAAAATATTTTCCTAATCAACATAAAATGTTTTCCTTCTAAATCTTAAATTCGGAAAACGATTTCCCTTTGAAAGAACCGGAAAACGTTTTTCAAAATATTTTAAAGTCCTTGCTTAATGAAAAATTTATTATTAAAAAGAATTTCTAATTAAAAATCTTGAGTTTATTATTATTATATCTTTTTTTTTCTTTCTTTTTTCTTGTTTTCTCTTTTCTTTCTTTGCCTATGAACATAAACCCTAACTCCTCCTCCCCTCTCTCCTTCTCCTTCGCCCCCTCCCTTTCGTCACCGCCGCCTCCTCCAACCCTAGCCCCTCCTGCGCTCCCGTTGGCTTCGCTCCCTCCTCTTCCTCTTCGTTGACGTCTTCTACCCTTCAATCATTTTTCAAATGCAATCTAAATACCATAAAATATTTTCAGTCACGTATCACCAAACAAAGGAAAACTAACCGTTTTTCTGGAAAACGGTTTTCCGGAAAACATTTTTAAAAAATATTACGTTTTTCGTGAAACAAACATACCCTTAAACGAAAATGATTAAACATAAATTAGTGTCGGTAATGAGTACGAGTGATCATTTCTTATAAAAATATTTTTCGGATTAATTATTTTCCCTCACCCTTTACTTTTAATCCATTCACAACACTTTTCATTCGATATGTCAACATGTCGTTCATGCCATACATTTATACACTTTGATGGGGCCAATTCCATAAAAAAACACAAACTTTAGTTGTTGTCCCAAATCCAGCCCGAACTTTATTTTGTCTAAAAAAAAAGTACGAACTTTAGATGTTGTCCCAAATCTGGCTAGAACTTTATTTTATCTAAAATAAAAAAGCACAAACTTTCACTTGTGTTCCAAATCTGGCCTTCCGTTAACCCTCATTCCATAGTCATCCAACGTGACATTTCCACGTTAGCAATAATATCCAACACAGCACAACGATGTTGCATTCGAGTGTTTGGAGGAAGTGTTAAATTTAAGTCTGCCTTCCAATGAAGTGAACTTTACAGATGATTCTCATGGGAAAAATAATTCATCAGCTTCAGTCCAAGGACGAGGCACATAGCTAGGGCTATTAGATCAATTAACAATTGGCAAGCTACTTGCAATGTCAGAAGCTGGGTTGGAAGCAGAAGATTACATTGCCTTAAAGCGAGATATTAAAAGCGTGTGCATCTTGTAATTAAATAGAGATGTAAAGCCTATTCGTAATAGACTTACTTTATTTTGTCTCAAATAAAGTTCGGGCCAGATTTGGGACAACACCTAAAGTTCGTGCTTTTTTTGAGACAAAATAAAGTTCGGGCAAGATTTGGGACATCATATAAAGTTCGTGCTTTTTTTTGAGACAAAATAAAGTTCGGGCGAAATTTGGGACAACACCTAAAGTTCGTGTTTTTTTTTTTTTTTGGAATTGGCCCCACTTTGATGCATGGGTAGAACTCAAATATTATCGACAAAATCAACTATTTGAATCAGAAAATGACTAATGTTGTCGGTACCCTTTCGACGGGAGTAAATGTTGTAGGCCATAGGGCATAACATGATGTTCCTGTTCAGTAAAATTTCTCTCTAATTTCAGAAGACGCTTCTTGGTTGGAACAACAATGCCATCGTGCTTCACGGAGGATCCATCTGCACATTTAACGTCGCTTTCATTTTGGGAGGAAGCAAGGCTTGCCTGATGAAGGTGCATAGCATACGGGGTAGGATCAGTTGAAATGACTGCAAATTCCTACCTCCAGGAGACTCTGAAGAAACGTGAAAGATATGGAAGCGCATCCATCCACGGCATCACGGCAGCTTGGGTGGAGAGAGAGAGAGAGGTAAAAACAAAGAAGGGAAAAATTTAAAGTACTGAGGAGTTGGGTCGTGTCGTATTGGTGGAAAAGATGCAAGAGACACACCATAGCCATTTGCATGATGGTGGCAACGCAAGACCGAGCCCGTTCTTCTGCCCGGATGCCGCGGAGGATGCAAAGCCATCGCCTTTAAGAAAGTTGATGATGACGTGTCGAAAAACATCTTGCTGGTTCAAATTTATGGAGATTCCGGAATGGATCGCAGCGAGGGACTGGCGGGGTCTGTTTGATTCGAGTTGAGAGCGGGAAAAGAAACAGGGGAGGGGAGGGGAGGCGGAGGGGTGGGGTTCGCAAACCACGTTTGGCATGTTCTTTCCAAGAAACGTGAAACAAGCAGGAGCACCAAAGCTTTGACTTTCCTCGTCCCACCCGGTCCTCTCCTCCTGCTGCTCCCACCCAGTCTGACCCACTTCCCACCTAACCCCTCTCTCTCTCTCTCTCTCCTCTTCCTTACGTCTCAGATCATCAATTGGTTCGGGCTTTGAATTCGATTACCTTTTCTTAAGGGAGGAAAAGGACGACTTGTATAAATGGGCAGAGAGCAGCATCCAATCGAAGACCGTCAAACGTTTTGACCCTTCTTCCATCTGTCATCCGCCCTCCACCCACTTCTGCTTTATAATTCTCATCCGATGGCCTTGCAAGGTTTTTATTCTAATAAATTGCGAGGACAACCTCTCCCCATCTCATCAGTTAGCTAGAATTTCATTGTCTTTAATGCGACAAAAAATATAAAAGAACAGCAGCAGCAGAAGAAGAAGAAGAAGGAGGAGAAGACAAGGCAGGGGCGGGAAGAATGGAGGGTTCTACTGCTTACCACCGCATTTGAGCGTTTGTTATTGAGACTGCTGACTTTGATCCTTCGAGAGAGGCGGAGGCTGGACTCGTTCTTCTCGGCGACTTTTTTGAAGCCTTTCTTTTCTTGCTTTCGCACATGACCAACTGACGCAGGCAGGCCGAAAACAGAGAGAGGCAGAGAGAGACGGAGAGACAGAGATTAGCCCAGAAGCGAGAAGCGTCCCACCACCCGATCGGCTAAAGGCGATGGGGAGCAAGGCGCTGGACGGGGCGAGGGAGGCCGCACGCGCCGCCGTGGAGGCGATGGGGCAGGGGTGCGACTTGGCCGTCGACCTCAGGCTCAGGTACTGCAAGAAGTCGAGGCTGGTCAGCATCACCGACGACCCCGCCCGCCGCCACACCATCTCCATCCCCGGCGTCGGCATCTCCATCCCCAACGTCCCCACCACCGTCCACTGCGACAAGGGCGAGCGCATGCGCTTCAGCTCCGACGTCCTCTCGTTCCAGCAGGTACTTGTTCTTCTTCTGTGTGGTCGTGTTGCTTCTTTACTGATGATCTTCACAAAGTCATCGCCATCGAGATCGTCCGAGAACGCGCCTCCTATCTTCTTTGCAGATGTCGGAGCAGTTCAACCAAGGGCTGTCGCTGACCGGGAAGATACCCACCGGCCATTTCAACGCGGCCTTCGACTTCAGGCAGGGATGGCAGAAAGACGCGGCCAACACCAAGACGCTGGCCTTCGATGGGGTGTTCATCACCCTCTACAACATCCAGTTGCGCAAGTCTCAGCTCCTCCTCGCCGATCATGTCAAACAGGCCGTCCCCTCTTCTTGGGATCCTGCAGCTCTCGCCCGGTACCCATTCCCTTATTAGCCTTAGCTCACATAACTCTTGGATTATTATTGCGTTGGATGTCTATAGACGGCAGCTTAATTTGTTCCTGTGGCTCTATGACTCGTTTAGCTTGTCAGGTATCTCCAGTTATTTGGTTCCTTCCCTCAGCGTCTTTATGTCCTACTAGTGCATGTGCATTTTGTTATTAGGAGGTATCTGGACAATATGCAAGAAAATATCAATTTGGTTGGTACAGCAAAAAAGTAAGGATAAGACAGGGGGAACTTCTGCACATTTTTATACACTTTGCAGACAATGTCGTAACTTCCGGAACTCAAATTTGGACTCCCTCTATCTCTCCACACCTCGTTGTGTGATGAAGAGTGGTATTCTAAAAAGTCTTGACTGGAAGAAACGGGTAGGTTTCTCTGGTACTAATTTTAACAAACTGAGACCTAGCAACTTTTGCATAGTTACCACAAAAACCAAAGTTGATAGTGATATTTGCGTCATCAGCTGCATCTATAATGACCATCAAGTGCATTTGATGAGTCTTTCCGTCGTTGGATCCAACTGCAAGTGGCTGTTGACGTAATCACTCAGGAGTTAAACTTAGGCAATGCTCCCATCCTCCAGTTCCCTTTGCCGAATAACCTCTGAATGAGAACCCCAGAAGAGGTGGATGATCCCATCTTACATCAGGACGTTTGGCCAAAAAAGCTGATATGCTATTTCTACATCTGCAGAAGAGGATACTCTTCTTCTACAACTTTCGCTTAGTCCAAATGCAAAGGGCATAATAAAGTAAATATTGTTGCAATCTATACACATCAGCCAAACTAATCTTGTCACAATTGGTAAGAAAGATAAGTGATTTTGGTTTGTCGGATCAAAGCAAACTGAATTCATCTCTTCACTTTCTTTGTGTTTTCTTCGCTCTGTTTTCCCCCAAACTGTTGGTAAATTTAATAAAAATTTGAATTGAAGGTATTCATTTGGCTTGTTATTCCAAAAACTCCTCTTTCCAGGCCAGGGAGTTCCTCAAAAAGTTAGCTTACAGATTAGTCTGCCATCTAGTCTAGTTGTTCCAATAAATCAGCTCTCAGGCCATCTTCTCTGCTAGAAGGAAGAGAGTTGGGAATATCAATCCATTCTGACTTTTGAGCTTCAAACACTTATGGAAGTACTTCCCATGTATTCCCTATGCTAAAACACCCAATGAGCACCTGCAACTTATTAGACAAAATAATGTAGTGATACAGTGATATCCTGTGACTTATTTGGATTGTAGAGGCAATGATATTTCAGATACGGCAACTATTTCACAGTAGGAATATGGGATTTCTACCTTCAAATGTGCTGGTTTGGTTGATTAGTTAAGAAGGCAATGCAAACATCAAGTGATGTATCTGGAAACGCTTGATTAGACAAAGTAATAGAGTGATACTCCGTGAATTATTTGAACTGTAGAAGTAATGATATTTCAGATACGGCAAATATTTCACAGTAGGAATGTGGGATTTCTACCTTTGAATTTGCTAGTCTGGTTGATTGATAAATAAGGCAATGGTAAAATCAAGTGATAATTGATAAAGGTGAGTTGACTCATTTGCATTGAGCTTCATGTGCTTTTTCTGCAACTTTCCTTAGCTTAGGAGAATTGTTCTGGAGAAAAGCTTGTCATTCTGGGTAAGTAACATGACACTTATTCTTGTGACCTTACAAAACTGGAAGGTTATTGGTTATTTACTATTTCTGATATCATCTAAAGTATGATGCATATAATTGAAACTATTGGAGACGATACATAACGTTTAGGGTATTGTTTCTCATTGATGGTTAATTGTCAGGTTTATTCGAAAGTATGGTACCCATGTTATTGTCGGTGTAAAAATGGGTGGGAAGGATGTAATTTATGCCAAGCAGCAGCATGCATCCCCTCTTCAACCTGCAGATGTGCAAAAAAAATTGAAGGAAATGGCAGACAAACTTTTTATTGATGGAGCTGTGCAGTACAGGGAAAAGGTTCGACAATTATTCTGATATGCTTTTTCATTGATATGCATAATTTTACTAGACCTGAAGAGGGAGGTTTTTCTTCATCTTTAGGGGGGGCGGTATTGTTCTGCAATGGTGGTACCCTTCAATTAGTGATCTACATCGGTGAGATGATGATTGTCCACTGAGATTTAATCATTGGAAAAAAGACAAAAAAGTGAAATCCATTTTATTCGCTTCCATATGGAAATACAGTGGTACTTGTAAGAATATCAAACCTGTTGACAACTCGGCCTGATGGTTGTAGAAAATGCTGACTCAATGTCATTTGAATGATTAAGTGATAATTAAAGGGCCTCATTGATGAATGTTGTTTACATAAATTATGCATCTTCTGGACCCATTGCTACTGCAGCATGACCTTTGGCCTATCTCCCAGTCTGGCCCTGCTCCCTCTTTCTCAATCACAGATGAAATCTCTCTTTGAATGTCTTTCTACATAATGTTGACTGTCAATTACGGGACTTGATTCTCCATATGTGTGGAGCCGTATTTTGGGTATTCTATCGCTTGAAATAGAACAGTGCAGAAAAGACTGGAAGAAGTATAGTTTAAGATATCATCAAGGAAAATATATCTCTATTTGAAGCAGAACATTTGATCAATCAGAAGGAGATTCAATCTTTTTTTAAGATGAGAGGGATATTGAGCCTTCTTGGTTCTTTGGCTTGTTAATTAGAGATTTTTCTTCTTTTTAAGAATTTATCACTATCATCTTGATCTAGAATCCTGATTCGCTTAAGGTATAAATTTTATGGGGATGTCTGAAAATTATGCAGTTTGTGCATCCCTTGATATCTATGTAAAGTTGGAGACTTTATGGTGATGCGCAGTTTGGATTCCTCTTGCATGTGATGCAGTAACTGCTGTTTGAAGAAGTGAACTAAGTTCCTCCTGCTCTTTTCATGGTCTTGAGACGCCAGATTTCTTCAGTTGAAAATTCATATATCTGTTTGCAGGCTTTGATTGCTAAGTCATATTGTTCTTCTTGAAACACTAAAGTGTCGAAAAAGAAGTGTCCTGTCAAATGATACTAACTTTTATTCGTATATCTTGATTTTTTGTCTAGGGACGTGGGCTAAACCTCATGGATACATTTCCATCCAGTTCTTACTCTCAAACGGAGGTACAGATCAGTGTTTTTGACTTGAAGCATTAATGCGAGAAGTGTCATCTGTTTTTGTTGGCAGTGATGTTCTTAACTCCTTTGTGGAGCTCTGTCAGTTTTAAGTTGTTAAACCTATCATAAATCATGTCATACCTGTTCTGCATAGTTGCTAGTAGTAGCTTTGCATCCATCCTTGTATCTGGCCAATATGTAGTTTTTCCTCTGAAGTTTGTGGGCTGGCACTTCTGATAAGTCAAATACGATATTAATTCGAGCCACCAAAATCTTTGTCATGTCCAGGTGCAGGACATCGTATTTGATTGCAAACGTAGAGGTGGAAGCACTAAGAAAAATCTGCCTCATGGCGAGTGGAGTCAAACTGTTATATACGAACCTGATGTTGTCTCAATGACCTTGATCCCAATCGCATCAATGCTAAGTGGTATTCATGGAAGCGGATATTTGAGTCATGCAATTAACCTCTATCTGCGTTGTAAGGATTGACCTGCCTCTATTTCTTTAAAGCTTGCATTTTGTTGAAACATTGATGCATTCAGAAACAGCACGCTATGTAGAGTTGCCTATTTGAACATTTCCAAGCTAACCACATGCCAGAGGATATATATTAGCTAATTTCTGCCGATTGCATGTCATGCTTCAATAAGAAATTGTCTCATGATCGAATTTCCAAATTCTCCCTAGCTAATGCCGACCTCCCTTACCATGACAATTTAAGATAGATATTTGACATCTCCTCCTTGACACAGAATTGTCTTGGTGCTTTCTTGAGAGGCGTATGTCTTAGTTAACCACTTTTCTAAAATTTATTTTGCCTTTTTCTAAGGAGGATGTTGTGCTTATACTATTGAGCTCTACCTTTCAGTACTTTAAGTCTCATCCTATAGAATTCTTTGGTGGAAAACGCACGTTTGCCAACCACCACCTTAAACATGGCTGAGTGAAGCATAGCAAAAGGACAATCTCACTAATTAGGAATTGCTTGGAATTTTAGCTATAAAAACTGATGTCAATGGTGTGTACTAGTCTTTAATATCTCCCATTGGTTCTCTACTCCTGAGTGACTTTTAGGTTGGACTTATTGGAAAGTGGCTTGGAACTTCTAAATTGAGTTTATGTTTATGGGTGGTGAATATGCATTGTACTGGGTAAAAGATGGAGCCAGTGTAGTCCAAGATTAATGAAGGACTAAGCATGAAGGAAATGTTTGTGGGAGTTTTGGATAATGAAATATGAAAAGCTAGCAATTTTGTATATTGCATTGCATGTTGAAGTAGATCGAGATGCCATCTGAGAGGATATTATTTGGATGCATGAATTTGGAGAAGGGCACTGTCGTAAGGTTGGCATTTTATTGGCTGGAGGCTGAGTAGCTCAATACCAAATTTTGTAAAATGCCATTATAGTTAAGATAGGAATGCTTGGATAGATGTGTGCAAGGTCTAGGAAATATTAGAGATCATTTCTACTTTTCCTTTTATCTTTTCTGCATGTATTCAATCTACACGGACAAATTTGTTAGGTTCAAGAAGATGTTTGTGTGACCTCTTAAAGGTGGTTGACATATTAAATGCCTGCAATGGTCTAGTTAAAACATATGACTTAATGGTAGGGGTTCAGGTCAAATGGAGTAGGGAAAGAGGTATGTTGATTTGGAGGGACCTTGAGATTTCGGATTTGCAGTGGGTTTGTTGCTATATTAATATGAGAGGATACATGCTTCAATAATATTTAGCAGCGCAAGTTTTGGCATTGCTGCTATTACTTGTTATTATGGTATTAGTGCTCCTTCTGATGACCATGTGTCCATGACAAGGCAAACCACAATATGAATGAACAAGCCTCAAAACAGGGGAAATTCTTGTGATCTTAACATATCATTGACATGGTTGACAGAATCAACCTTAACTTCTGAAATCTGAAGATGTGGAAATAAGACCAGTGTAGGGTCCACACAGAGTCCTTTTCGTATGGGGGTTTGAGATGAAGGGTGGGGAGGGACCATAGGAGTTCCATATCTGTTGCAAAATGCACGGGTTGAATCATAACTACTTGACCCAGTCCAGAGAACAACTTGGGCCATGTGATACTTGGTGGACGGCAATCTAAGCCTAGTAAATTATGAACAAGCAAGAATCTTTTAAAGGCCTCATCCACTGATCTACATGGTGTCAATGCTATTAAGATGTGGAAAGGCTGGTCTCTACCTAACAATCAGAGGATAAATTCTCTCGTCTTAGAAAAATGTGGAATTTTGATGAAAAAGAGCTGCCTGTCTAGTGACACTTAATATTTATGCAGCTCTGAGTGGTTTGGCTTACTTTTGCCTTTTTGCTCAAAGGTTTGCTTTTCTCTTGTCGTTGTCAATGAATCTTGGCTACGCGTTTTTGGGAAAAAGGACACTACAAGTGCCATAACTTTCGTATGACGCTCACTTGAGTATCATAACTTTTTCTTTCATCACTTGAATACTATAATATATGTATGGAGCTCACTCGAGTGCCATAATTTTTATTTCCGATCACTGAAGTGTCATATAACTTTTCAATTGATCACTTGAGTGCCATAAATTTTTAAAATCAATTACCAGAAGTGCCATTTAACATCGGATTTTGGGCACTTGGGTACTCGCTATAAACAAGTTATGGCATTCAAGTGATCAATGAAAGTTATGACACATAAATGTTATTTCAGCACCACTTTTAGAATGACCTGAGTCACTGGAAATTAATGTCTGTTCTGTTACCAATTATTGTGCAGTTCTTTATGATGAAGTTTCTAAACTGTTGATGCTCTGTACTCTCAAATTGGTCTGTGTGATAGGAGCAGAAAAATCATCCTCTTTGTGCTTCCAAGTGCAGATAAACCACCCATGGAAGAGCTACATCAGTTTTTAGAGTTTCAACTTCCGAAGCAGTGGGCACCTGTATTTGGGGAGCTTGCCCTTGGTCCTGAAAAGAAGCAACAGAGCAGTGCATCTCTTCAGTTGAGCTTTATGGGTCCAAAGCTCTATGTTAACACAACTCCGGTAATGCCCAGTAATGACAATAGTTGCTTAATGGCTAGTTGTTTTGAAACTACCACTTGATTTTTCTTGTTTCAGGATCGATATTTCCTAGGGAATCTCTTATCATTAATACACCCTCAAGAAGTAGGCTTTTACATGTCTTTGCACTGGATGCTTTGAAGTAAATATATTAGAAAGTCCAACCCAAAAGCTTAAGGTAATAGGTAGAGGGAGATCATATGAATAGAAAGAACATTTAGGACCCGTTGTCAATTGATGTGGAATAATATTTCAAACTCCCTAATGTGCAAGTTAGATTACGAGCTGCACGTGGAATTTTGACTACACACATTCACGTGGAATTTTTTACCATGCACCTTCGTGTAAGGGATAAGTGGCTCTCATACCATGTTAGAAAGTCCGACCCAAAAGCTCAAGCTAATAGGTGGAGGGAGACCACATGAATTTTAGGACCTATTGTCAATCGATGTGAGATAATATTTCAACAAAATATAATTACGATATGCAAATGCAATCAGTTATTAGGAAAAGCAGCGTTGATCGGCTCATTAGAAGTTTGCAACTCCATCTTTTCAGTCCCATTTGGAATTTTGGCTGAGAGTGTCTTCTCACATTAATCATAGCAGAGTTGCCTCAAAACAAGCTCACTGAACATCATATGGTAACAAATTGAAAGTTGTCAATGATTATTGTCAGATCAGCAACATCTTAGCATGATGACAGGTGCCGCTGATATTGCATGCAATGGTAGGACCAAAGGGATGAAAATGCCAGTTTCAAGCTTTCTTCCTGAGCTCATGTGACACTATAAACGAAGTTGCAGTGGGCTATCTTTTTATTTTGTTTGCTTATCAGTGTCCTTATTCAAAATTCATTCACAGCAAGAAATGAATAAGAGCTGAACAGTAATTCTGTTGTATTAGAAAATGATTGGAAATAACATCTAAATCTTATTCTAGAATGGTGAGCTTGGGATGCAGATTGACTTTGATATCCTTCATACAATAGACAGACTACTCATCGAAGATTCAGCATAGATGATTTAGCTGCAATTACACTTTCTGTGGCTGCTTTCAAATCTTCTATTACACAGCAGTTGTATCTTCCCAGTTCCAGCTGAGTGTCAAATATCAATGCCGAATAAGTAATGCCATCCTATATGATGTGTGTGCAGGTTGACGTAGGCAAGAAGCCAGTCACTGGCCTTCGGTTATATCTTGAGGGGAAAAGAGGCAACTGCTTGGCGATCCACTTGCAGCACCTTTCATCATTGCCACAGACCTTCCAACTAGGGGATGAGTCAAACGGTCACTTCTCCAATCCTTCATTGGACCGTAGATACTATGAGAAAGTTCAATGGAAGAGCTTCTCACATGTTTGCACAGCTCCTGTTCAGTCCGAGGAAGATCTCTCCATCGTCACGGGGGCCCATTTTGAAGTGGGAGATTCTGGCTTGAAGAAAGTTTTGTTCCTGAGGCTTCATTTCTCAAAAGTTATTGGTGCCACAGTTGTGAGAAAAGCAGAATGGGCTGATTCCCCTGCCTCACACCAAAAATCTGGCATTATCTCGACTTTGATTAGCACTCGTTTCTCGACTGGTCAGAAACAACCTCCCCCCAAACCATCTGATGTGAACATTAACTCTGCAGTCTATCCTGGAGGTCCTCCTGTGCCAGCCCAAACGCCTAAATTGTTGAGGTTCGTTGACACTACAGAGATGACCAGAGGGCCACAGGATTCGCCCGGGTACTGGGTTGTATCAGGAGCAAGGCTCCAAGTGGATAAAGGGAAGATATCACTTCGAGTCAAGTATTCTCTTTTGACCGTGATATTACCTGATGAAGAGGCAGATACGGATTTGTAGGTTCCTGTCTGTTTTTTTCCCTGTTCTATACAGAATGTTTCACCAAGCCATGGTGTTGTACTTTAGCCTACACGGTCGATTATGAATATGCGAGCAATTCAATTAGGAGATTGATGTGCGTTGTATATAGATTATTTACATTGCTTTATGTAATTTTTCTCCGATACTTTTGGCTTATTGGTATAACTAATTGTAAGTTAAACATGCGCAAAGTCAGAAACAATGATGTTAACTCTTCACGCAGGTTATCTTATTCTTAGATTCTAGTTGAATAGTTATCATATTAGTTCTGTTACCAATATGTCCCGAGTTCAAGTCTGACTGAGGGCAGGACATTGGTGTAAGTGATAGTTTTCTGCTTGGCTTATATAATTATAGATGCTGTGTGTCGAGATAATGTAAGATAAAAGATGACATTGAGATTAAGTTGTGTTGAGGGTCTGTAATGGCTCTTCAAGAGACTAGAGTGGATGTTTCTTGAGAATTGCCTGAAAAGCTTGTAAATGAGTTCATCAGATGCAATTACACTGTGCTTGAGTAATTACAGTGGTTTTATTATTTTTTGTATCACTTGATATTTAGTGAAGTGTTTTCTCATTCTTCTCATAGATGTATGTCAAAATGATCGAATATCGTATGTCCGTGTGGTCAATTTCCTTTCTTTTTTCCTATTTACTGTGTTCAATTAGCTTGGTTTCATAGCAATTGGTGTCTGAGCTTTGGTTTGAAGGTTGAAGTAGATTACTAGCGAAAGAAGAAGGAAATGTGAAAATCGCGAGATTCGATGACACTATTTTGAATTGGAAGATAGCATAATAAAGTTTCTCTGTGTTATATCAAAGGCCGCCTTTTTATTTTCTTTTGTGTGTATCAAAGGGGTTTCATATCAACCATTTGTCGTCTTTCTCTTATTTTCCAAGCCGAAGGCAGCTACATAAGTTTCCTAGGGTCTTCTCTACTCTAGATTCATAATAACCTTCATAGGTTCACTTTTTTAAAAGTCATGCTAAGTCTCCATAGATCAATTCATTAAGATCAATCCCCAATGGATGGGTCATTTGATCAATTCCCACCTCTTTGCCCTCCTAAAAGCTTGTTGTGAGTCAGCACCTTAACCAAACTCTTGTGCTTTAGTCTACAACCTCAAGAGATTGGCTTGAACTTAACCTATCCTTGAACTGTACATTTATTAGAAGGGGTTTCTGCTTTGATGCTATTTGTACCTGCTTACATGGTTTAAGCCCCCAAAGGGAGTATTTAGATAACTATCCAATGCAATGACCAGTTGGATGGGACTTTTGCTTATGAGTATTATCGCATGGTCTTGCTCATCAAATGCGGAACATGAAATATTCCAATGTATATAGATTAGGATCACAACTAGCTTGTTAGCAAGAAATGAAAGGAACGAAGTTTCACTTTATGAAATTTTGTGGGACTACTACTAATTATTCTAAAAGTCCAAATTACTAAAAATGGGCGCAATTTAATACTTTTAGATATTGTAACATTCTCCTCAATGCATAGATTGAAGTATTGGCTAAGATCAAAGTGTAGAAATATATGATTGAGAAACCAAAATATGTGAAGTATAGACCTCATTCACTCTAATAACAGGCCCAATATCCTTCGTTCCTAGTTGAAAGAAACTTTTTCCAACCATACCTTTGATTGACGAGTAACAAATAAAGACATTACTTATATTTTTAGTGAAGTTTTCATTTGGATGATCACAAAATAAAGGTTTGATCAAAAGAAATTTCATAAGGCTGGAGGAGATGGAGAAGAATATTGCTGATCTTTAAATATTGTAATACTTGCCATTTGCTTTTAGTTTGGTGCATTGTAACTTCTAACAATTTAATCATTGGAATTAGAGGACATACATAGAAGATTTGAACCTATTCGAAGTATCATCTGCAGGAGCTACTTTTTGAACTACAGAAATGAGAGTGTCCCCTCCAGGTTGTTTAATACTCATTTCACTCTCCTTGTCCAAGTCAGCTATTGAAGCCCTCGAGTTATTGACAAAACTACTATACTTTGGTCTGCTGAACAGCATAAAATGACTTTGGCAAGGAATTAAGATCTCTACAGATTAGCTAAATAGTCTAAAAAAAAGTTGAACTCGATAGCAGTGTATCCTCAAATTTAGAAGTAGACGGGAAAGTGTTGAGATCTGATGAAGTCTAGCAGCTATAAAAAAGGCTCGTCATATCTTTCGCAGGCTCGGAGTTGCTGGTGACATTTTCCAAGAGAAGGCATAAGACACATCACAAGCACATGGTATCACCTTAAGATATATCTGTCAGTTGCTTGCCACCAAAAGTTCCACCATTCCCATTTAACTAATGATAGCATATGACTGCATTTATAAAATGCTCAGAAGGCAGCTTTAACCTTTACAATATCAAGGAATGAAATTAAATTTAAAATTTTATTGGCAAATAAATCAAAAAGAGATTTATCAAATCAGTAGAGAGCCTTTAACGGTGCCTTTAACTGGAGAAGCAAGTGTTCTTTTATTTTCTACCTACATTTACTGAAAATTTTACGGAAATTTTGATTCCCAATAGGAGTGTTGCTAATTTGTGGGTTTATTACATGAATATCGCAAAATGAGAATGAAATGGCAATTTATTTTATCTCACCGATCAATGTTCAAAATGATCGGTGAATGCACAGAGTTGTTTAAATTGTGGTAGTGGAGATATTTTTATCTTTTTAATTATCTAAGATAGATTGTGTACATTATTCCAATCTATAATTAACTTATATTTTCTCGATTCATTTATGAAATAATTGGCAAATTCGCATGTGTTGCGTGGATACACAGAGTTTACATTTGACCAATTAAAAAAAAAAAAAACCAAGACACGCTTGATGAAGAGATAATGTTTTTTTATGGTAAGGGTTGATGAAGAGATAATGTTGATAAAACAACATAGCAAAGAAATTATATAGGGAAAATTACAAGCATGACCCATTACTTTGCTCCCCCTATCAATTCCCTTCTCCACGTTTCGAAACTTATAGCTACTGTGCTCACTTTTTTGCATATGAATTCCCTTCTCCATATTTCGAAATTTATAATAACCGTCCTCACTTTTATGCAGTAGATTTCAAATTGCATTTCTCATCCATAGATAATTTATAAGTCACCAATTATTCTCAAATTCTCCCATCCTCAACCTTGCATTTCACTTTTTGGGTGTAAATTTTGGTGCGCATGGGGACAAATTGGTCTTTTTAAATTGGAAAGAAGCACAATATGGATGTCAAATTGTAAAGAGGAAATTGATAAGGAGAGCGAAGTTCAACATTTTTTTTTTTTTACAATTATCCCAAATAAAGATAGATATTTCAACATTTGAACCTTTTAATTTGAAATTGATGATTCCAAAATAATCAAATAAATGACAATAACGGACCTTCTATAAGATTTTGTAATTTCAAATGGGAGTTGACAACTTAAGCTTCATAAATAATTATTGGCCAAGTAGTTAGTAATCTTGAAAAGTGATGGAAATTGAGGAAATTTGCACAAGAAATGTAATTGAGTCTTAAACTTTTCAATTAATTCAATCAACAGTCCATGCGCCAAAAAACAAGAAAGCAATGGAAAGTTTTAGCTTACTCAATAATTGACTAGCTCATCACATATCAAGCAGGACCATAAGTGAATGCTTTCGGATAAAAGGACTCAGAAGGCCTTTTACCGCCTTATATAAAGCCTTAAAAGAATGTTTAGACAGGGCAAGCCAAGTCTTCCTGGCTGTTCTGTTCATCAATGAGATCAGTCGATGCGACAGAAGGTATCCTATGGCGCTTCAAAATTGTGGAGGTGGCAATTTTAGCCGTATGATAGTTGAATACAATTACCCTTTCATCGTCCAAATCAAATCGTATGCTTTCACTAGTGCAGTGCTCCACAAGCCGGTACAAATGCCTCAAATTTTCAATTTCAATTCCATTCACCTTCCTCACCTGTCAATCACAAAATAAGAGCAGTAGTTAATTACTCTAGTTTCACAAAAAACAGGACAACTTCCCAGTGGAGAAAGAACCAGCGGCCATAACCCACTGAGATCAGATGCATATTGGCTTAAAATTAATAGCCGGGGACAGTTTGAAAGTTGGCCAGACTAAAAATTGATAGCACTGACTTCCTTCATAATGCTTGTTTTGATTTTCTTTTCCACCTTCATTTTTTTCCAATTCGTCAGTAGCACTATTAAAATGGCAAGATTGATTGTATGCGTTACAAAGAAACCATAATAGTTGAATTCTATCCTTCCAATTTCTTGAAGAGACCCCTGGAAATTTCCTTTGTTTTTTAAAACACAAGTTCAATAATGAAATTCATCCATCCCGCAATGCAGGTACCTGTAATTCTGCAAGACGTTCATACCCCGCATTGATGTCATCCATCAGGACCTGTAGCAGTCAGAATTGGTTAGTAATTTGAATATAGCCTTTAGATTTACCTTTTTAGTCTTCTTTCACGTCCTATAATAATCTCAACTGATTCAGTTTTGGGGACATCATAATAGTTAGATATCTGGCTATTATGACACCTCTTGCGCATGATGAAAAGGAGCATGGTTCCCAACCGATATCACATCTTGCAGTCACAATGACCAAGTATCAGGCTCAAAGAAAGGCTTCTCATATCACTTACAACATTTATTAAGTTCAGCATACACCTCCCTCATAGCTTTTAATCAAACACAGGTTGTCGATTATCCTATCCAACAAAAACTTACTGCTGATACAAGAAGTCAATAGTCTCTAGTAGAATGTGGAAGAATACAAACCTGTGAAAGAATAACGAGTTCTTCGCCAGCATTTTTTGGGAGTTCCCTTAGTGCACGTTCACACAACTGCCGAGGTGATGTGTTATACCAGTCTTCACCATATTCATGAAGGTAGGGTTGGGTGAGTGGAACGAATATCAGACCCGCAAATATGCAATAACTTGGAAGCTTGTCAAATTGATGTACTGGAACTAACTGTTGCAACTGCAAAATCCATTATTTTTCAAATGTTAACAATGGTAACAGTCTTCCAAAATTCTCTCTTTGCTGACAAGGCAATCACATATATACTAAGATTGATCAACATATACTTGGTACACAAACAGCTGGTAAACGTAGGGGTTACTGAATACATCCTTCATTGCTCCATGCTATGCAGTTAGAACATGCTCATGTGAAAAGCAAAGAATGACAGAATTATCCCATGAAAGCAAAGCCCTGGAGGGTAGCAAGCTATTTGGATCATTCTTATGCTTTACTTCAGCTAGAGATCGATGAAGTTAAATGCAAGAAGTATTTCAAGTACTTCTGGACAGATCATGATGAGTATAAGGGAATTGTGCATTCTGGTTGGAATGAAGCAGTGACTGAAAATCCAATGTATTGCTCATTGCTCATTATATAAGAGGTTTTTTGGTGCTTTGCCTGAGAAAGTGGAAATAAAAAAACTTCAGCTTGCTGCTGTCCAGCATGCTCTCAGGAGCAATCACTCGGAGAGTTTAACTGAGGAAGAACGGACAATCAGACTTGAAGTGGGGCATCTGCAGCAAGCTGAGAAGCTTTCTATAAACAAAAATCTAGAGTTACCTGGCTAAAGCTTGGTGATCCAAACACTTGTTTTCTCATTAAGTGGAGAAAGTGAGAACTTTGGGGAACACTATTAGATCTCTGGTGGCAAGT
Source organism: Eucalyptus curtisii (assembly GCA_017140595.1). NCBI lineage: Eukaryota > Viridiplantae > Streptophyta > Magnoliopsida > Myrtales > Myrtaceae > Eucalyptus > Eucalyptus curtisii. The sequence goes on along the minus strand of CM029502.1, from coordinate 56,390 downwards.
AATGGAAGTATCTTATAAGAAGCATGATGAAATTGTGGCAGAAACTGCGGGCTTTCATTAAGACTTATTGGGTGCTCCAGATGTTAATTGCTCCAGTGGAATCATCTCTCAGCTGAAGTGATTACTTGAATATTAACTTTCTCATGATCTACAGGATCTCGTGGGTGTTCGCATTACAGCTGAGGAAATCGAAGCATCTCTTTGGGCTGAAACCTGATGAGTATTCCTCTCATTTTTTTTAAAGATTCTTGGCCTAACACTGGTAGGGATTTTAGTGCTGCTATACTTAGCTTCTTTCAGAATAATCAATGGGTGAATTACTGGTATCACTTTGGTCCCTAAAGTCCACAATGCCTCTGAGATGGCTGATTATAAGCCTATCTCCCACTGGACGTTGTCTTCAGATGCATAACTAAAATCCTGCCAAATTGATTGAAGATACTGCTCCGTTATTTTGTCAGTAAGAACCAATGAGCTTTCATTGAGGCGAGGGTAGGAAAATCGCTGATAATATCTTGCTTGCTCTTGAAGATGTTAAGCGCTATCACAAGAAAGAAGTTGTCTTCTAAGGGTGTTATAAAGGCATATCTTATGAAGACCTTTGCTTAAGTGCATTAGCCTTTTATTTTGAATGTCGTGGCCGCGTTGGGTTTCCTAAACCCTAAAAATTTTGCATTGCTTCTGCATGCTTCTCTGTTACTATTAATGGTGGCCTTAACTGTTGATTTCAAGGTGGTAAGGATCTCAGGCAAGGTGACCCAAATTTTTCTTATGGTGATTGAAGTGTTATGTAAGGCTGCTAAGCAAGGAAATCTGAAGTTTCATCATTTGTGCTAAAAATAAAGCTCACTCATCCTTGTTTTGCTGATAATATTTTGATACTAACTGATGGACTTGTTGGGGCTCCAAAGGAGACATTGGAAACATTTCAGTGCTTCTATAACCTTTCAAGCATAATTTTGAATCCAATGAAAACTGCATTGTATCCGCAGGAGATGGTTCAGCTGAGTGGTTTTAAAAGAGGTTCTCCACCTGTTAAGTATTTAGGGCTTCCTTTAATACCATGGAAGCTATCCGAAGCTGATTGCAAGATCTTAATTGAGAGACTTTTTGTTAAGAAGCTGGCCTAGGAGGTTGTCTTTTGCTGGCAGGTTACAACTCATAAGCTCAGTCCTATACGGCACGATCTCTTATTGGTGTGTTATCTTTATTTTGCCCAAAAAAGTAATCAAAACAATAGACAGGTGTTGTAATTTCTTTCTTTGGACTGGTACTGATGATAAGTTGAGAGGACTGAAAGTGAAATGGGAGGTTGTTTATCTACCAACGAAAGAAGGGGATTGGGATTGAAGCAAATATACCACTCGAATAAAGCTGTAGCCAAATTTAATTTGGTTGCTATTGATTGAATCCGGATCCCTTTGGATAGCTTGTGTTAAAGCTTATTTCTTGAAGAATAATAGCATATGACAGGTTGCTTCTTCTGCTAGTTCCTCTTATGTTTGGAGGAAATTGCTTAAGCTTAGACATAAGTTTAGACCTTTTATTCAATATGTAATTTGGGGTGGAAAGAGCACTTTTCTGTCAAAGGATCCACAGCATTCGTTGGGCGCTTTGTTGGAAATCTTCAGAAGAAGGATTGTGCGTGATTCTGGTCTCCCTCTCTAAGCCAAAGTTGCTGATGTTATTGAAGATAGCATATGGAACTAGCCTATTGCAAGATCAGATGATTCGATATTGATTCAATCATCTTTGTGTGACTCTATCTATCAAGGCAGCCTGATAAGGTCCATTAGACTATGTCATCTTCAAAGACGCAAAGAAAGTGGAATGGTACAAGCTGATTTGTTCTCCACTAACGTACCAAAGCATAGCCTTATATGCTGACTGGCCATTTTGAACACACACTATCCACAAAGGATAGGATAAGAAAGTGTTTTCTTCTATGAATGAGTGTTGTGCTCTTTATGAATCTCACTTTGAGTCAAGTGGTCATCAATTATGGAATGTGTGTTATCTAAAGAAGAACAGCAGCAAGTTCATAGCAGATGTGTTGTTAGATCTCTACAGAGTTGGAATTAAGAACTGCAATGGGCTTAAAGGAATTGGAGAGGCCAACCGTTCCTGCTGTGATTTTCAAGTTAGCATGGTGTGCAACAATTACTCACATATGGGCTGTGAGGAATTAATAGATACATGAAGACTCTTATGTTGTTTCTAATAGTTATATTTTTCTTATTGTTTAGCATGATGTCATGTATAGGGTGATAAGAGACTAAGTGGTACTGCTGCTTTCTCTCAACATATAGACATTTGTCGTAGATGGAGGTTGTTGTAATTTTGTTGTTGCTGTGTTCGAGCTAATGCCATACTGCCCTAATCTATTTTGTGAATAAGAATGCTCGCTTACTCAACAAAAAAAAACTTGGCTCATATATTTTTTCTTTTCGTTTATTAAGGTAGTTGATCTTTTTCTCTGACCAACTCAGAATTTGTGACAGCTAGATTCTTTGCTTGCCCTATCATAATTTCCAGCCAGAAAAGTCCTCAGTAAAACACTTTAGAATCTAGTTGAAGGTAGGCTCATATTTATCCCCCACCTAAAAAGGAGGTAGGAAAATGGTTGTTTGTGCCTCATCTGGTTTATCACCGGATAATAATTGTGGGAATTGGGTACCTAATCTTTTGCTTCAAGTAAGAAAATAAGTTCCCCTAGACTCTACAGACATTTGTATGATGATTTTTTTTGGCCAGAGTTAGATGAGTTCAAATCGCCATTAACAGGCTTGACATTGAATCCTTCTCAAACATCAAAGAGGATGCTGTTAAATGCAAGTTCACTGATGTCCGATCACTAATTGTTATAGACATTGATGAAAATATCATGAAAGTGAGAACAAAATATTTGTGCAAAGTTTTGAGAACAAAATATTTGTGCAAAGTTTTAAGTGACCCTGAAGGTGCATGAGGGCTAGAACTTAAAAATTCTTCAACAAGCAACTGCTTTGAATTAGTCGAGCAACTCGATAGTGGAACCCATCCACAGGGTGACATTATATAATTTTATAGAAGAATGGAAACAAGAACTTCATAAACTATAAGCATTAAGGCTGCCGGGATAAAATAGCATCTATGTATTTCTAGAGCAAGAAAAATCGGCCAAGATAACAACATAAGGAAAATGTTTAAAAGTGCCCCTAAGGCACTTGCTTAAGGCCATCAGTTGTGCTTGGAAAACATACTCAATTTTTTAAGGTGTTTTTACACATAACTATTTTTAGTGGTCTTAACTAGTTCCTTTGAACCTCTCGTTACTAAGACCCATAACACAAATATAGAAGCCAATAAGAGATTGACTCTATTTCGAATGGTTTCTGCTGTATATCAAAAGCTTTCCTTATCAATACTGGAAAAATGGGAATGCTACATGCAAGTATAGTTGCTTAACAAACCACTACCCTTTGTCACTGCGAGAGAGGGAGAGAGAGAGATCACAAGGTTTTAACATGAAAAACACCATCAGAATTTTCAGTGTGAGTCATAACTCTTGCTCATTTTGAGTGAGGCCGTCATCTGTGCACCACAGGACAAGTTGGGAGAAGCAAGCCATGTCCCCCTCAGTCAACCACATTGGTGGTAAAAGCTTTGTTATTTATTATGCCATAATGCGACTAAATATATTCATGCCTATGCTCGAAGGTCATTTTAAACAGCAGTGTAACAAATTTTGCAAGTACCAGATCTGTCGATGTTCTAGTTCCAAGCATAGTGCTCTTGTCGTTCACAGTTGCCTTTCAGTATTTGCATAAGAATGATTTCTATTTATTAAACTTGTTAATGATATGATTCCATCATAAGCATTAACAATTGTACGTCCTAGCCAATCAAAGAAACTAGATCTCCATCCTCAACTCAAAATCATCAATCCAAAAGATGAAATAGGGGATCATCAATCCGCTTGTTATTTCTCGCTGGAGAAATCTTCTAAGGTGAACAAACTATTAAATATTTCAATTTGGCTTTACATGTTAGGAGATATTGCAACTTCTTTGCCATTCAAGAACAATATCTGCTAACAAATTTATGGTATTATACAAACATAACTGAGACATAAATCAGAAAGAAAAAATGTCAGAATGACTCACAGGTCGGAGGGTTATGCTGAATTCTTTCACTTTTCCATCCCGAAGAACTCTGATTAAGGCCATTTCATTCGGCTTCTTCATGGATGCCAAATGATCAAATGTAATGCGCTCTCTGTTCCGGAAAGGAACTGCAATATGCATAGCATAGAAAGAGCATTAGTTTCAACAAAACACAAGCCAGAAAAAGCACAAAAACAAAACTAAAAAACAAAACCGTTAGAAAATCCCAGCGTCTCAAAGACATAAAGCCAGGTACTTGTGCCTAACTATTACAAACTCAAAAAGACTGAAATTGCTGAGATGCCAAAGACAAAAAAATGCATGACCCATTGAAAGTGGCTACGAGTAAAGCCAGGGTGGTTATGAAATTAGTACTATCCATGTATTTTGACTAGCAAGAATTATATTTACACGAATATATTCACTGCTATTGCTATGATGGCAAACTACGGCTGAATGCTATAATTTTATAAACATACTTGTTCCATCATTTGCCACAGGCACACCATCAAATGCAAGGATGATATCATCCTTCTTGAGGATCCTAGAAGCATCTGAAAGAGGGTTGATTTTGTTTACAAGAACTCCAGTCATTTCTGGTAGCATCCCGAAGTGGTTTCTCAGTTGAGAATTTTCAGTTGGCTGGCATGACAAGCCAAGGGAGCAAAATCCTGTGTATTCTCCACTTTCTTCAACACCAGATATGAAGTGTTTGATTACTGGAACTGGAATTATATATCTACAAATCATAAATAAAAAATTAGTGGAGAAATAAGAGAAATAATTTATGAGAATTACAAGAGAAAATACCTCCAAAAAATGATTACAACTTCTTAGCAATTCCAACCAACTTAATTAACTATATTGACTTCTAGAAGTATGGTGACTTCAAAATGAATCCAAGCCAGAAAGAATTATCTGTTGAACACGCTCATATTCAATTGTTAAAATCTATAAACATGCGATTTTGAAGATATGCATACTTTATTCTATGGCATATAGTGATGATGATCTGCATGAAGTACTGATAGTGATATAGTTTTGTGACAGCAATTAAAAGAAAGGAATTCATTAAGTATCCATGTGATGCCTTTCTAGGTACACAACCATGCATATGAAGCTAAAAGGAGTGCAATGGCCAAGGCAACTCTATAATGCAAATCTGAACGCTCAGGTATATTATAAGAAGCTCATGCTAAGAAGTTGCACTATCCTTAATGTTGCAAAGAGTGATCTGCTAGCCAAGACTCAGTACTGGAACTATTTGCTTAAGTGAAGTCCGAGAAGGGTTTTTTGGCCAGAACAGTAGCCGCAGGAACACTGGCAGGATACAAGAAGGTTGATGATTTGCTGTTGAGGTGATAGCTTTCTCCATCCACGAAACAGGACAGATATGCACATGATCATTGAAGATAGAAAATAGCTTGAATCAACAACTCGAGCACATTTTGACTAGGATTCTCGATGCATGCTAGATAACAATCAATTTGGACAAAGAGGAATGACCGGTTTGAGTAAGTACATCCATCGATAAGCAAACAGCTGATTCTACTCAACTTAAATTGAAAGTGTCTAGGGGGAAGTCCAAAAAGAAATTATTCATGTATGATAGCCCTACATAGAACACAAAGTGAGTCGATTGGAATTTAATGAGATAAAAAGGTTTAGCATAATTTTTAAGTTCTAAGTGTATGAGGAAGTTCTAACAGAATAAGTGCCTACATGAGAAAGGAGAGAATAAAGCAAGGTCAGCGCAATAGAAGTCTGGTATGTAGAGCGTGACCAATGTTCTCATCATAAAAGGAACAGAAGAACTCACCCAATATTCTCAGAACCGGTTAGGTTCTGGAAAGCTACACCGACAACTTTATCACCCATGAGAGCAGGGCCCCCACTATTTCCCGGGTTTATAGCTGCATCAATTTGGATTGCCATAAGTTGAGTCGCACCATGCGCATATTGAGTAGGCTCAACTCTGGAGACAACGCCTTTGGTTATGGAAATATTGTCCCCACCTACAGAGAGGAATAAGAGTTAATTTGTCACTCACTAATTGTGTAATATAGGTTGGGAATTGAGCAGCAAGTACCTTGAGGATACCCAACAACAGCTATAGCTTCTTGTAGGAATGGAATGTCTCCGAGCTCCAAGAAACGCATGCCCGCCCAGAATTCTTCACTGTCCACCCTCAGAATGGCCAAGTCACATTCATGACCAACAGACAGGACATGTGCCCTATACTTGTTAGGCGAACCATGCTTTCTCACGAGAACGAATGTATGGTCTGCAACTACATGAGCGTTGGTAACAATTCTTCTGCCAGGAATGACAAATCCTTCAGTTCAGTCAGCAGGGAAATAGGTTAGATTTTTAGATAGGGGAGACAACAACGGTCAATTGGGAACATGAGGAGGGGTACCCACCAGAACCCCAAGTATCGCGAGGGGGCTTGTTCTGCCAGGGAAGCAAGTAGTTGGGGCTGCTGGAGACAGTGAAAATCTTGACCACCGAGTCCAATGCCGTTTCTATGCCCGAATATGCGGCGGTCTCGTCTACACTGGCAATACTCGAGAAGGACCGCGAGGCAGAAAACCGACCCGAAGCGGTATACGCAGCGTTGGCGACACCACGGAGGTAATAGCTATAAGGGTCGGAACTGGAAGAAGAAGGAGGAGGAGACAAGAACCTCCTGCAACAGCCGGCATCGCCGTCGGACAGAGGCAGACGACTGAGGCTCACCAGCGACAAGGAAAGCCTGCGAACCCTTGCACTTGCAGCCGACCAGCTCAATATCATCATCTGTTTAGCCCGGGGTGGCAATGCCAAAAATATGCCTCGCCCTTCCACTTTACTACCAAGGACGAGGCGACATCACTTCACACACCACCACCGCGGTTTTTACCGAGTTCTACTAGCCGCTTGCCTCTACTGTTTCGGATAGCCCGAGTTCTTTATCACCGTAGAAATGGGTTCTCAGAGTACGAGAATTTGCCACAGCAAACCGGACGGTGAGAAGAAACGGCGACCGGACCTCGCGTTGAGAGGGCGGGCGGCGGCGGCGGCGGAGGCGGCGACCCGCGGTGGGGTAAGAAAAGAGTCGGGGACTTTAGGACATGTAACCTTAACCTAACGAAGTCCGTGCGGTGGAAATGAAACATTTTTCAAAAAAGTCCTTTTCGCAAAAAGAGTAAAATTACTCCTCTGAAAATTAGAGGAAGCAAGGAACGAAGAATTGAATGCAAGAATTCAATTTAGAAAAAAAAAATCCTAGTGGTTAATTAATGATAAAAGGGGAATAAAATATTTTGAGTATTATTTTAATTATTAATATAGAAGAGTGCGGAGAAAATGAGACACTATGTTACTAAAGTCAAACAATTCATACAAAGAAATTTGCAAATTTTAAAGGTACGATGGCGTAGAGGCATGTGTGATGGGGGCCAACCATAACCACGTACATGCCCCACCCCGCATGCCGGTAGGGAAATTATCCCTAAAATCCACATAATTTTCAATTATTCCCTAAATACAAAATACCACCTAGGAGCACCAAATAAAATCTTGACCTTCAAAAAAAAAATATGACCTAAAAACGGTAGGAGATAATTAACCTATGAAAATCTCCACTTTTGGATTAACCTCTAAACTTGAAAGAAACCCTAATTGATTTAAAAATGAGCTTGAATAATCTCGATTATGATACCTAAACCCTTAATAACTCATTGACACCTAATTGTCCTCAACGAAACTCTTAAATAATCTCAATATCTTAAGTAATTCATGATTAGTAAATACACCTTGAGTAATCTCTTAACCTCTAATTAACCTCAAAATCCAAATACCCTAAAAAAAAAAACCCTACACTTGAAATAACCCCTATATCCAAAATAGTACTTCAATAGTAATTGTGGGTTGAAAGTGAGGGTTACTGGATATGGTTGGTGAATAAAGAAGTAACTGACGTCCGGAAGGACTGTTATTTTTATTTTTATTTTTTATTTTGCGAAATTAACTTTTTAACTCAACATGCTTTGATTATTACAAAGATTTTTTACTTTCACTTTAAGTTGAAAGCGCTGTGTGGGGGTCTAAGATCACTGAAAAAAACTTAAGTTAAGTCCATTATGATGATAATGATAGCCCAAAATTTTTATTTTGTCACAAAAAATCCTAAACTTTATTTAATGTAACGCCGATACTTCAAACTTTTCTTTCTTTATCATCAGTACCACAAATTTGTATTAGTCTTTTTCCAATGTGGACACTAAATGGTTAAGTTCGAACAACAAATAATGAATTCATCACATAGTTATCATTTTCTCATTCTCAGATGCGTATTGAAGAATAATTATCGATGATACAACCTTTGATCTAGAAAAATCTTACTTAAATAATTGTATGTCGTGCCAAGGGTCTATTTCTAAGAGGAGACGAGTGCGATGATGGGATTCTGAATTGGCCATGAGTGCGGTACCCCTAATTTTCCATATATGTCCTGATATTTGATTCTCTCGGCCAAAGCAGGTGATTAACAAGCACATGATTGACAAAACTATGAAAAGAAATAATGATTGATGAATATAGAACTATACTTTGTTTATTTAGCTTAACCGTTCCTCACTTTCAAATCCGGACAGCCCCAAGCTAACATTCAGAAATTTTTATTACTTGTTACATTTGCACCACATCAATTAAATGCTACGCGCTACCAACATCCACACGACACATACCCAATAAGTGATAGTCATGCTATTTTTGTGGTCATTTTTGTGACATTGAATGTGCACTCTTACTCTTACACGTTATCAGTGACATAACTCATTTGATTTTCGCACCCTGTTCAAAGTCACAGAATAACACATATTCACCATAGGATATTTTCTCACGCCATAAAATAGAGAATAAAACCTCTCTTTTTAAGTGCGCACCCCAACTTAGGCATAACATAATTATCCTAGCACCATCAGATAGCATGGCCCATATGAACCACATTTGTGGTCCTTAAATAAATTTATATAGTTTGTCCAAATACTACTAGTGATTTGTGGTCCTTAAATTTATATAGTTTTTACTTTCCTTTTTCTTACTCTTCCCATCACTCCCCTAGCCTGGACAGTGAGCAGCACGAGCTTATGATAATCCCAACCCAATATTAAACTTGATTTAACGCTCAATCTTTCTCTAATTCCACCTTAGCTAAGTTTGGAAGCTTCTTCTTTTTTTTTTTTTTTTTTTTTTTTTTTTTTTTTTTGGGTCACGTTTAGTTGTAATGTTATCGTCAATTTTGCTAATTCAGCGCCGGTGATCTTACGTGGCACTGTTGGCATCCACATCAGCATTTTCCGGCTAAAATTGGCTGGATGAACTTAATTGGCAAGAAACGAAAATGTTTAGGATTGAATTGGCAAAATTAAAAGGTTTAGGACTGATTGGCAAAAGTGCAATAGGTTTAGGACTTTTTGGATAATTTTCCCATTTCAAAAGGGTGCCCAACACGCTTTGCTCGGGTTCATTGCTGAAAGTCAGATCTTTTCATTAGCCGTGACTCTAATCCTCAACGACAACCAAAGCTTCCGATACAGTTATCAATCATAGTTTCGTTTCGGTCTGTTAACAAGGGGTGATTATTGGCGAGGAAAACAAGCAAGAGTCGCAGATATGTATATTGTCGAATCTCTAATAATGTACATTCAGTGCTTGGATTGGCCTTGGTTCTTCTTAACATATTGAGCACGTTCTGCAATATTGGGGGCCCTTATCTTGGAAGGCCAGTGAATGGAGATGGCGGTGGTATTCCGGAAGGCGGTCAACGGCGGTTGCTGGTAGTATATGAATGGTTCTCGCTGAATCATGGTTGCTCGTAGTTGTCACCTTAGATTATGTGTGTGTTTGATCAATAGTAGATTATATCTTCATGTCCTAGGAATGATTCTGTGAACGGATTGAGTGTAAAGGAGAAAACGAAGGGGAAGAACAGAGAATAAGAAGATGGGCTTTATATTGGAAAATAGAATTAGAGTGGGCTCAGGGCTTAATCCATCATCCTATTTGTATAGTCGTCGTTCACGATGAGCTTAATTTGGTTGAATGAACTTTGGGCTTGAACAGTCTTAAGTGAGCTTGGGCTTGGCTTAGTATGATTTGGTTTGGGCTAAGTTTGTTTTTTAATGAGTTGGGCTACTAATTGGAAGACATTCTGATCAACACCAACTTAGCTGGGAGGATTACAAACCATTCTCAGGCATCTTACAATTTTTTTTTTTTTTTTAACTTGTTAATTTTTGGGGGAAAAACAAACACGATCTATGATGTCATAAAAATAACGTACCCACATTTTAATATTAGACACTGCTTAAGAAGAGGAACACCAAGTGCGAGTAGCACTTATAGCTTTGGGCTGAATGTGGCCCGAGAGCAAAAACCTTGAAAGTGCACTAAAGTATGGAACTCCTAATTCAAATAGATTAGAATTGAACATTGATACAAACTAATGGCCATGAGAGGCTCAAGTTTAGGCAACCGAAGTATGGAATTGATCAAGCTGGAACATAGTGATACTTGATTTGAAAGGCTTCTATAAACTTATTAAACGTGTTAATACTATAGTTGTCAAAAAACAAAAATTACTATAGTTGTCAAGACATCGCGTGTCAAATTTTGATGATACAAAAAATTTAATCTAACTCATGCATTTAATCCCCTCACATATGTTTTTTTAGGGACTCGAACAGAATTGTTTTTTTTTCCCTAAATATCGTGTTAATAGCTTGATTTACATCACAAATGACTCGATTACATGCACTACTGATGATGATGAGCGTGGGTTGGACTCAATTAGCAAGGATGGTTAAATGAGGAAAACAGAGAAGAACTCGCTTCGTGAGTTCTACCTTGACTCAGTAAATTAATAGCGAGTCAGTGCGCAGGACACAACTGAACCAAAGGACCGGGAAAAACTTTCGATTTAGACCTGCAGAGGAGCGAAATTCACGTGTTCACATGGCTTGTCTAATCACCGATGAGTTTCATGCACAATAAGTTGCGTGGACTTGCGAAGTCTTTTTGTTTGTTTATAAGGAAAAATTATTTATCAAAAAATTTTGTAGGTGGACCAAGTCATCGAGTACCACAAAACTTGTGCCTCACTCATCCTTCTAATGTATAGTAGTTTAAAAAATTCCATAATCAATTTCTCTGTAATATCTATATGTAATAATCTGAATCTAACATCTCTTATGAATAAAAAATCACGATAATAAACTATGCTATCGAATATTTGGACAAAACCAAAATAATCTTGTGCCATGTGAACAAACCATAAAGCTTGAAGTTATGAAAGTAAAAATCGAAATCAATTGCCTTAATTAAGCCGTAATACTTTTTGGGAAATCGTAGTAATTATGATTCGTTGGAAACAACTAGCTAAGATAGTCAGTGGTGAAAATATATTTTTTGAGATTGAAAGGTGATAAGGTCTACGTGGTAGTAGGTGGACTGTAAGGACGCAATCCACTTGACTTCAAATTTAAATAAGTGCTAAGTATATGTCCAAATCTTGACAGACCTTGAGGCACAGTAAAGAAACTTGCACATATAATTAATGCAATCAGTTGTGCTTGTTTAATGATCTTCCTATTTCCAAGTCTCATTAGGCTGTAGTTTATAATTATTGGCCGGGTTCTGAGAAGACTGATCAAAATCAAGAGGAAGAGGAACTTGAAGGCAATCCTGAACATGGATATTGTGCCAACAGACGAGTAAGAGGTGTTTTTGAGTTGAAGGGGACCGGACACGCTCCTGACTTTAGTTGAAAGCCCTTACATCCACTTGATGCGCACCGGATGGTCAAATGAGGAAAAAAAAAAGAAAAGAAAAAAGAAAACATGGCCTGAACTCAATTAGCAGAGCCCAAGGATGGTCGAATGAGGTTTCGTGAGTTGGACCTCGACTCAGTAAAGTTCGATGCGCTTCCTTCACCGAGCGATAGTGTGTTAGTGCGGAGACGCAACTGACAACGAAGAACCGTAAAAATGCCAAGTCAAGCCAACTTTTGATTCAGACTAGCCGAGGAAAGGAGATTCCGCGTTCATATGGCGTGTCCGTGAACACTGGTTTCTGGTTTGATCTCTCGGCACAAGCCTCAGCCTAGCGCTACATCAGAGGTTATCTGGAGCAGGGTTAGGGCGAGTGAATATGAGATTGCGGTGTGAGATTTCGAGAAGCTTGAGATAAGCTGAGTATCTTCTATTAGTAGTTAGCATGAGAGATATCTTAAAAAAAGAATCTGCAACCATCAACTTTCCTTTCCGCTCAATGGCGTGTTTTCAGTTGAGTAAAACTATGAACCCGCAGTTTTGTTTTTTCTTTTAAAATAAAATTAGCCAGTTTCAGCTTTAAATTCATCAGACGACTTTAGTGTCTCCAGCCGGGTAGTTGGTGATAGGGGTGAGCATGGTCCGGGTTGGGCCGGTCCACCCCCTAACCCTAGAACCAACCCGCACAGTGCTGGTCCTCAATTTTTGGGACCGAGGACCGACCATATTGAACTTGGGACCGAGGACTGGACCGACCCAATGGGTTCGGTCCGGTTCCAGAGTCAACTAGGGACCAACTGATAATTTTTTATTTCATTTTTTTTATTCTTTAAAAAAACGATTGAGGCCCGGACTGACCCAATAGGTTCAGTTCGGTTTCAAGGTCAACCCATGACTAACCAATAATTTTTTATTTCATTTTTTGTACTTCTTGAAAGGGCAACCGAGAACCGTACTGACCCAATGGGTTCGATGATGAGCAATGTCAACTAAGAAAGGCAAGTGGTGAGGGTCAAGTGGGGTGAGCGTCGAACATAATGAGCATTGAATGTCGCGTGGGGAGCAACAAGCAAAGCGAGCATCGAGCGGCGAGCGGCGAGTGGCACGTGTGACCCAAAGCAAGCAAGGCAAGTGTCGAGTGGCGAGCGGAGAAATTGTTTTTTTCGATTTTAGCAAATGGAAAACTAAGAGGACAAATAAAACAGAAGAGAACGAATACTGGAAAAGGATGCCATAAGGTGCCTTTTAGATGCCGTGAGGACCCCTCAAAAACATTTTCCTCCTTCGTAAATTATGACTATTGTTGCCATAAAAGACATTAGTTATTAAAGAACAATGTAAAATTACTTGAACTTCTTACTAAAGAGCTATTTAATGTTGTTGACACCGTTTATTTTAAGGTTTTCTCTATATAAAAAATTATAAATAATACTATATATATAGTCAGGGTTGGTTTGGGTTGGACCGACCCGGAACTTTTAGGACCAATGACCGACCTGCATAGTATTGGTCCAAGAATTCTAGGACCAAGGACCGACCCAGTCTCCCTAGGAACTAGACTAGGACCGACATGGTTGAGCCGGTCCAGGGTCGGTTCAGGGTTGACCATGAACCAATGCTCACTCCTAGTTGGCGCAGCCTTTTTTTGACTATAGTGGTTTGAATATTTGATTGCTTGACCTACTTTTGCTATTTTGCGGGTCCTCTGTTTCACAAAAACTTACCAGCAGAGCCAATTAATATTGTTCTCTTTCCTCCCTACCTTTCTTAACTTTTTCTTCATTCTGAGAGGAATCGCAGAGCCAAAGAAAATACTTGTCCTTGAGAAGCGTTAGTCGGATCTTCTTTCATTATAGTCTTGTCGCAACGAGCTCTTTCTATACACCGTGGTTATATTGTTGGTGACTGTAATTGTAGATGATCAGCCGCAAATTGGACTCCATCGAGGCACCGCTTTAATCAAATCCTGAGCTTCGTCGTGCCAAGGAGACGGTAAGTATGTCATCTCTTGACCTCAAATTTAAATAATTGTTGAGTAATTTCCAAATCTTGATAGACCTCGAGGCACGCGACAGGGTTGGGCCGGTCCAGGGTCGGTTCAGGGTTGACCCTGGACCAATGCTCACCCCTAGTCGGCGTAGCCTTTTTTTGACTATAGTGGTTTGAATATTTGATTACCTGACCTACTTTTGCTATTCTGCGGGTCCTTTGTTTCGCAGAAACTTACCAGCAGAGCCAATTAATATTGTTCTCTTTCCTCCCCACCTTTCCCCGACTTTTTCTTCATTCGAGAGCAATCGCGAGCAAAAAAAAAAAAAAAAAAAATACTTGTCCTTGAGAAGCGTTAGTCGGATCTTCTTTCACTATAGTCTTGTCGCAACGAGCTCTTTCTACACACCGTGGTTATATTGCTGGTGACTGTAATCGTAGATGATCGGCCGCAAATTGGACTCCATCAAGGCACCGCTTTAATCAAATCTTGAGCTTCATCGTGCCAGGAGACGGTAAGTATGTCATCTCTTGACTTCAAATTTAAATAACTGTTGAGTAATTTCCAAATCTTGATAGACCTCGAGGCACGCAACAGGGTTGGGCTGGTCCAGGGTTGGTTCAGGGTTGACCCTGGACCAATGCTCACCCCTAGTCGGCGCAACCTTTTTTTTGACTATAATGGTTTGAATATTTGATTGCCTGACCTACTTTTGCTATTCTGCGGGTCCTCTGTTTCGCAGAAACTTACCAGCAAAGCCTATTAATATAGTTCTCTTTCCTCCCCACCTTTCTTGACTTTTCTTCATTCTGAGAGCAACTGCAGAGCCAAAAAAAATACTTGTCCTTGAGAAGCGTTAGTCGGATCTTCTTTCACTATAGTCTTGTCGCAACGAGCTCTTTCTACACACCGTGGTTATATTGTTGGTGACTGTAATCGTAGATGATCAGCCGCAAATTGGACTCCATCGAGGCGCCGCTTTAATCAAATCCTGAGCTTCATCGTGCCAGGAGACGGTAAGTATGTCATCTCTTGACTTCAAATTTAAATAACTGTTGAGTAATTTCCAAATCTTGATAGACCTCGAGGCACGCAATAGGGTTGGGCCGGTCCAGGGTCGGTTCAGGGTTGACCCTGGACCACTGCTCACCCCTAGTCGGCGCAGTGTTTTTTTTGACTATAGTGGTTTGAATATTTGATTGCCTGACCTACTTTTGCTATTCTGCGGGTCCTCTGTTTCGTAGAAACTTACCAGCAGAGCCTATTAATATAGTTCTCTTTCCTCCCCACCTTTCTTGACTTTTTCTTCATTCTGAGAGCAATCGCAGCAAAAAAAAAAAAAAAAAAAAAAAAAAAAAAAAAAACTTGTCCTTGAGAAGCGTTAGTCGGATCTTCTTTCACTATAGTCTTGTCGCAACGAGCTCTTTCTACACACCGTGGTTATATTGTTGGTGACTGTAATCGTAGATGATCGGCTGCAAATTGGACTCCATCGAGGCGCCGGTTTAATCAAATCCTGAGCTTCGTCGTGCTAGGGGACAGTATGTACATCATCTCTTGACTTCAAATTTAAATAACTGTTGAGTAATTTCCAAATCTTGATAGACCTCGAGGCACGTGACAGGGTTGGGCCGGTCCAGGGTCGGTTCAGGGTTGACCTTGGACCAATGCTCACCCTTAGTTGGCGCAGCCTTTTTTTGACTATAGTGGTTTGAATATTTGATTGCCTGACCTACTTTTGCTATTTTGCGGGTCCTCTGTTTCGCAGAAACTTACCAGCAGAGCCAATTAATATTGTTCTCTTTCCTCCCCACCTTTCTTGACTTTTTCTTCATTCTGAGAGCAATAGTAGAGCCAAAAAAAAAAAAAAAAATACTTGTCCTTGAGAAGCGTTAGTAAGATCTTCTTTCACTATAGTCTTGTCGCAACGAGCTCTTTCTACACACCGTGGTTATATTGGTTGTGATTGTAACCGTAGATTATCGGCCGCAAATTGGACTCCATTGAGGTGCCGCTTTAATCAAATCCTGAGCTTCGTCATGCCAGGGGACGATAAGTACGTCATCTCTTGACTTCAAATTTAAATAACTGTTGAGTAATTTCCAAATCTTGATAGACCTCGAGGCACGCGACAGGGTTGGGCCGGTCCAGGGTCGGTTCAGGATTGACCCTGGACCAATGCTCACCCCTAGTCGGCGTAGCCTTTTTTTGACTATAGTGGTTTGAATATTTGATTACCTGACCTACTTTTGCTATTCTGCGGGTCCTCTGTTTCGCAAAAACTTACCAGCAGAGCCAATTAATATTGTTCTCTTTCCTCCCCACTTTTCTTGACTTTTTCTTCATTCTGAGAGCAATCGCAGAGCAAAAAAAAAAATACTTGTCCTTGAGAAGCGTTAGTCGGATCTTCTTTCACTATAGTCTTGTCGCAATGAGCTCTTTCTACACACCGTGGTTATATTGTTGGTGACTGTAATTGTAGATGATCGGCCGCAAATTGGACTCCATCGAGGCGCTGCTTTAATCAAATCCTGAGCTTCGTTGTGCCAAGGGACGGTAAGTATGTCATCTCTTGACTTCAAATTTAAATAATTGTTGAATAATTTCCAAATCTTGATAGACCTCGAGGCACGCGAAAGAAAGTTGCACCTATAGATGTTTGATGTGATTGGCTGTGCTTTTTTATTTTATTTTATGGAATTCCTATTCCCAAGTCTCATTATTGGCAGGTTTCTGAAACGACCGACCGAAATCAAGATGAAGAAGAGCTCGGAGGCAACCCTGAGTATGGAAATTGAGCCAGAAGAGGAGTATCAAGTGTTTTTGAGTTTCAGGGGACCAGACATACGTAAAACATTCGCTGATTTCCTTTACTACTGTTTAGTAGATGCTGGAATCCATGTTTTCACAGATGATGAAGGACTCCAAGTCGGAAAAGAAATTGGCAGAGAGCTTTCGAAAGCGCTTGAGAAGTCTCGAATCTACATACCCATCTTCTCTAGAAACTATGCTGCCAGTTCTTGGTGTCTCCGTGAGGTCGCAAACATGGTAGAATGCACATCAAAATCAAATGGGAAGAAAGAGATACTCCCGGTCTTTTATGATGTGTACCCTGATGACGTGAAGCTCAAATCCCAATTGTACAAGGAAGCTATAGCCGAACACAAAAAGAAGTTTGCCTCCGAGGAATTGAAGCGGTGGGAAAATGCCCTTGTTGAGGTTGCACATATAAAGGGATGGGAGTTTAGCCAAGGTCACGGGTAATTTTCCTCAACTTTTTTGGTTAGCA
Organism: Eucalyptus curtisii; assembly: GCA_017140595.1. Classification (NCBI taxonomy): domain Eukaryota; kingdom Viridiplantae; phylum Streptophyta; class Magnoliopsida; order Myrtales; family Myrtaceae; genus Eucalyptus; species Eucalyptus curtisii. Next base: position 39,152 of record CM029502.1, on the reverse strand, counting down.
AGCACGATATTTACAGTTCATTGGACGAAAGTTAGTCCCTAGAAATTTCCAAACAATTTGGCTATTTTTTTGTTTAAGATTTGCATTAGAAGTTAATGAAAGTTAGACCGAACCCCCGAGAACCCACATTAGAAAATAGAATATGGCCGACTTTTTTTAAAGCACAACGAACCGTCAAACCCAACCCAGCAAGGCATTTTCTAATTCATGTTGGGTTCACCCAATATGACTGGACAGCTAAGACCAATTTCATACTTAATAATCTTTTACTTAATCGACTATTTTACTTAATCATGTTATCAAAATTAAATTATAGTGCAATCATGCGACTCTATGTAGTGCAATGGTCATCAGAGAATATTGTACAATAACAAACTCGTGTTAAATTGTTTTTTTTTTTTTTTTTGGGGTCTGTAACTTGTGTTAAAGTGTTGAGTCAATAGGAATATTGCAATTTTATAACTATAGCGAGACATGGTTAGATTTTTTTTTTTCCCTGAAAATTGCATGATTAAACATTGCAAAAGTGCATGCACGATGCTTGTATGCCAAAAAATGGACGTTTAAAAATATATTACAAAATTTCGTTATCATAAAATGTTAGAATTATTAATTAAATGAAAATAAATTTTGACATAATATGAAGAAATCGAACACATATATGTGAAGAGAAAAATATTTCAAGATTTAAAATTTTCTCTAGTAAAGTTATTTGACTATAGAAACTATTTAAATTTTAAATTGAAATATGTGATTAATAAAATAGAATTATTAACTTAGGCATTTGTCTATTAAAATAACATAGATGAAACAACTAATTGAAGATTTTTTTAGGGAAGTAAAAATAATTACGATCAAGTTGGACCTCTTGATTTATACAATAATATAGATAAGATTATCGATTATATCCCGACACTACCAATAAAAATTACAACAAACGTTTCCTTTACAGTTGTGAGTTGATCAAAATGGATAGGGCCTGCCTATTTTCTTAAAACTCTTTCTAGATGAAAAGTAAAAAACTCACCTGAATCCGTTCATTTTGGCTTAAAAAGGCAAATATAATTTTTTTTCACTTTCTCGCTATAAACTGAAGTTTTTTCAATCATTAAATTTAAATTCACATGTCTATATTAGTATAACCTGAAAGTTTTAGGAAAGATTGAAAAGAAAATCAAAATTTCCCTCGCACAATTGGAAAAAAAAGAGTAAAAGATGAAAGTTAAGATGGACAAGCCAATTAGTGGACCGAAAAAACAACATTCATTATCCAACCACATTTTTTTTCGGTCGGACTTATCCAACCACATTACTTAAGGTGATTCTTTTGTCGCAAAAAGGAAAACAAAAAACCTTTGTTTTCTCTGTCTTCTAGGTCGTGCACTTTTTTGGGCCAAAGTCCCACTGAAAAGCATCGATAGGTCAAAAGAAGAAAAACCAAACCATTTTACCGTTTACTTAGGGGGTGAATGATAACCATTCTGTTCCAGAAATAGGTTCTGAAAGAGAAATAGATTTTTCTATTTCTATTTCTAGAAGAGTTTCTAAGCAAAAATAATCGTTTGATAATGACACAAAATTTCTATTTTAAAAATAGAAATTCGTTTGATAACGACACAAAATTTTTTCTTTTCGGACGGTGGTGGATTGGCGACCGGCGGCGGGTGACCAACGGACGGTGGTCGATGGCGACAGATGAATGACTGGTTGACGAACGATGATAATAATTTTATTTCTCATTTCTGTTCCAGAAATAGAAAAGTAGAAAATTTCTACTTCTGATTTCTATTCCAAACCTATTTCTGGAACAAGAATTTATTTCAAAAATAGAAAAATGGAATGGGTTTATCAAACGTATTTCTATTCTAGAAACAAGTTTGGAATAGAAAAATTGTTTCTGAAATAGAAATAGGCAGTTGTCATGCACCCCCTTAAAAGTCAGAAAAAAAGGCGAGTACTTTCAAATTTGAAACAAATCTAGCCAATGTCCCTCTATCGCCGTTAAAACATGGATATTCTGTTAAAGTCCTCCCGAAATATCAGTTTTGCCCCTTTCTGTTTTATTTTTATTTTTTTTTGTATTGTTGGTAGGATTTTGTTTAATTGTACGACTGTTGGACCATGTACGTTGCACCTGACCTGGTGATATTGGGCTTTAGCTACCACTCACAAAAGTGTTATCCTTAAGTTTTGGGTCAAAATTTTATTTTTCTCCATTACATCGTAATAGACAACCCTTATCAAAATAAGGAGGAAATCTATTAAAATAAAAGGATGCGTTCATTTCGCAAAAAATGAGTGATTCGGAAATATTATTTGAAAAATGATTGTTTATATCGTTTAGAAAATTTAAATGAATGAAAAAATTTATTATTACCCACAAAAATATTTAGACATAGCTTGTTATCGATGATGAAAATATTTTTCCAAACAATAAGAGCAATCATTTTTTGAAAAATATTTTTCAAAACACTTATTTTCCATGAAACAGACGCACACGGAATGTTTTCTTTGGCATAAACAAAAGCAACGACTGTCTCTATGCATTTACCTTCACTTTGTACTTGTATATTTTATTTCCTTAAGTGAAGAACTTGGTTAGATTTAAGGGTTAATACTCTGAAAAACTCTAAACTAGCACACTCATGACAAATTTACCCCAAACTATTTTTTTGACCACCAAAAACCCCAAACTGGTATACCTTTGACAAATTTACTCCAAATTGGTACACTTGTGACAAATTTACCATATGTTAATTTTCGTTAAGTTAAATGACACGTGACAGTTGACTGGTATACCAATTTGAGATTTTACACTCCGTTTGTCATAGTTTACAATTTTTGTGATTTTTTTGTGGTATTAATCCAATTTAACAGAGGGTATATTTGTTATAAATTTATTAGTTTGGGGTTTTTTGTGGTCAAATGGTGTAAATTTGTCATAAATGTACTAGTTTAGGGTTTTTTTATGGTTAGTCGAGGTAAATTTTTTATAGGTGTATCGGTTTGGGGTTTTTCATGGTAAAAAAAATAGTTTGGGGTAAATTTGTTACAGGTGTACCAGTTTGGGGTTTTTCAGGGTATTAACCCTAGATTTAATATTCTCATTTTAGTAATTTTTTTCATTGTAAAGGCCTAAAAACACTAAGAAATATGCTCTAGACTTATGTGCAACAAAAGCAAAACACACCTTAAACCTAATTTTGTAGTAGACATCTGATCTCATGTGTCCGGCTGCATGCAAATTGACATTCTGGCCATTAAGTGAAATATGCTAGACGAAATTTCTAAGAGAAAGAAAAATTACATATTAGCAATCTACTTACTAATCTTTAACAAATTTTTGTGGTGGCAGTATCGGGCTAGAGTCCAAAATTAGAATTTCATACGAACTTGTCTTGGCAAAGACATGCCGACTTTAAATTAATAAGCACAAGTTTTACGTAACTTTATATCAAATAAATTTAGTCACTACATTATTCTTAGTAAATTAGATAAGTTGCTTAAAAAAACTTATGCTAAAATTAAATGAGTTCCAAAACATTATATGAAATATGTATCTAGAAATTTGAAATCGAAATTAATATATAAGATTATAAGTTGACATTTCAATCTTCTTGTGTATTTATAATAAGCACACCAAAACAAGGTTGTAAAACTTGAGACAATAAGTAATTTACATATAGAATCAGATGCCACTTCAGTAATTTTTATTAGTGAAACTACATGATGGTCAATTAAATAGAAATTATTCAGTTGATAAGTTGGTATATAGAAATTTATGTTAAATTGCTTGAGTTAATATGATGTATTATAAGTTATCACTAATTATTTTCATCTTTTGTTTGTCTTTATAGCCAAATTTTATTTGGATAATGAATTATCTTATCATTTTCTAGCTAAATATATTTATGTGGGTACGTTTATGATTAAGTGCAGTTACAAAATATGCAATGAAATGCATTTAAAATAGATTTAAATTTCTTTGAACAAGTTGGATCGTTATTCAATGTTTTCAATTGTTCATATATTTATATTAAGTAAACAAATTGACAAACTAAGAAATAAGACTATATTTATAATTACAATATTGTTGTTGTCAATTTTTTAAATGCATGTATCTTTAATTGTATTGGACTTGTGTATGATTTTTTTTATATATTTTATTTTACATAGGCGTACTTGGGAAATCACCATTTTAACCATTTGGAAAAAGCTGATGATGCTAGAGAGCATATAAACCACTCACTGTTCACTTCTCTTATTCACTTCTCTTATTTTAAGTTACTCACCGTGTCAACCATTGTAAAAAGCATCCCTTAATGCTTCAGAGCAAATTAGTTATTACAATAAGATTTTTTTTTTTTTTTGCTAGTGTTAGAAGATTAACAGAATGTGCAAATCTATTGCTGGTCCTTGCAAAGTGGATATGCTACACGAAGTCAAAAGATGCTTATTTGGAAAGAGTAGTTTGTTGATTTGAAAGCGGTCGAGAGCTAATAGGTTGAAGTTTATTTGTTTCGGAAAAAGGACAGAGCTACAAACCATATCTAAAAGAGCGGAACCGCCCTTACATTTTTATTTTGCAGAGGTTAGACTTTTGTCTAGTTTCTTCATTATTAAACAACTTGAATAACCACCCCCAGGAACAGAAGGCTTCAACGAGGATGGGGTTTTGACCCTTCTGTTTTTGATGGAAGCTCTATTCGCTCTTCTTAATTGTTAGAGCGGTTGCTGCCTCTTTTGTGCCGTGTCGTGTTTGCCTCGGCTTGTTGCTTTTGCTGTTTTTTAGGTTCTTTGTTGTTGCTCTTTCTTTTACGCTGGCTCCCTTTCACTCATTCTGCTTATTCGCATTATGAGTGAAAGTTCTTGGCGCCGGTTTTGTGTATATTGACTTTCCCTTCTATATTATTACGTTTACCAAAAAAAAAAAAAAAAAAATTTGAATAACAAGAAGTATGTACAGCAACCTAAGACTAGTTAAGTTATGTTGAAAGAAGTTATATCATTTTAATCTTTCCATAATTTATTTTGTTAACTATTTAGATAAAATAAATTTATTCTTAATTTACTCAGATATGTACAATTGTTTTTTTTTTTAATTTTTTAATATTTAAAATACTTACATGGAAAAAATCACCCTATTGTGATAAAAAAATGGTGCTTCTTTTGATCTTACTTTTTTTTTTTTTGGTCTGATCTTTTGATCTTACTTAGAAAACGAGAAAACATACCGTTTTTTTTTTTTTTCCTGAAACGAGAAAATACTTTTACCTCGCACGAATCGTGCTTCTTTTGCTCTTGCACTAGACCCCATATATTGTAGTTTTATAAAAGAATTCAACCGAACTTCCACAGCAACAATAGTATAAGTTTATGACAATCCAATTTGAATTTTATGACTTTACATTTTAATTAGTTAGTCAACCTCGGCATTACTATAAAAAAGTGTATTCCTTCCCGAATAATTTAATTTGTGAATCTTATTCCGTCCATCCCATAAAATATCTTCTTCACATCGGCTCATCTTTAAAAGCATGATGGGGGATACAAAGAGAGAGAGCCTGAGAGTCCACCTAGACTAGCGTGTCCAATTATAAGCTTAAAGTTTCTTTTCCACTTTAATTTTTTCAATTAGCCCTTAAAAATTTACTTATAGTACAATTTTGTACTTTTCTCACTCCTTAGATAATATATGTACCTACTTCGATGTTATCAGAGGTGACCAGTTTTAGGTTCCGTAAAGATTCCACCTAAAACCTGAAACCTACCCGTTAGAACAAGTTCATTATTTTTTAGAATCTGGAATATACCTTACATACTTTAAAACTTGGAATCTATCCTGTCACAGGTTCCATGATCGGTTCTAGAGTCTACCCAGGTTCTACCTATATAATTAATTGAATGGTTGCGATAAATTAAAACCTTTAATGACCATCACTTGCTGCTATAATTCATTGATCATAGCTTATATTTACATACATGAAAAATATGAACATTAATGAAATAAAAGTCTCAATCATAAAATGAAAGCTCAGACTGGTGCTTCCAAATTATACACTCATCATCAAATAGTGTGGAATATCGCAGGATCGCTTGAAGACATGGACCAAGAAAAATATTAAAACTTATTTCAAGTTCTAGGTTATATGTTACAGGTTACAGATTCCAAGTTTCTTCAACTAAGAACTTGGAACCTACTCGTTGAAACAGGTTCCTCATTCATTGGAACGTGAGACCTACATGTTTCCACCGGTTCAGTTTTCAATTTTCAGGTTCTAGGTTCTACCCTAGAATCATATTTACCCTTAGGTGTTATTATCCAATATTACATACCGCATTTATTTAAAATGACATCACTTATGTTATTTTGTTATTTTGTTATTTTCTACATTATTTTATTATTTTGTTAACTAAAATAATTGATGATTCAGTCAAACCTTACTTGCTATGTTAAAAAAAAAAAAATTCTTAGAACTATTGGATAAGTTTAAATTACGACAAGAGATGGAATGTCGTGTGTGTCATGAGTCTACTTTGAAGCCATCACCCTTTCTATTTGTTGATGCATTAAAAAGTTAATTTCTTTTCTCAATTCTTCAAATTGAGGGCCTTTCCATGAAATAAAAATTTCAACGGATGAGAGGTCATTGGAATAGTCAGCTCATTTATTCATATCTTTGACTGAAACAATATCTTTCCCACTTTGCTGGAGCCACGGACATATCTTTGTATTGTGCTCATTTCTTTTTGGATTTTATGTCACTGCATTATTTTAGTTTCTAGCATTAGTAAAACAAATCACCCGGTCCAGATTTATGAATCTTATTCCGTTCATTTCATTAAGAATATCTCCTTCATGTCGGCTAATGCATTGGTAAACATCTCAAATTCGTCAAACTGATCAGTGACATGAATACACAAATTTCCACGTATGCATCAATTTAACCATACTGTACCAAGACGAAGGGCATTATCTATGCACTTTCTTTCTTGCCTTTGACTGAAACAACTTCTTCCTGCTTTGCTGCAGCCACGGAGAAATGGCAAGATTTATTGTTGACGAGGTCGTGCGTAAGATTGGTGACAAACGTGTGGATGTGCCTAAAAATTTGGTTGAAGATCATCATCAGATAAAAGCCATAATAGAGAAGTTGGATATTTACTCTGATGATGTACGTTTCATTGGGCTACATGGAATGGGGGGTATCGGTAAAACAACACTTGCGAAGGTTGTGCTCAACAAACTATATTCTGGCTTTGATGGTGTTTGTTTCCTGAATGACATTCGGGGAGCAACGGGACATGGTCTTATAAAATTTCAGAAAAAGTTATTATCAAGTTTTGTTTGTTTTAGGAATGCTATACAAATTAAAGACATCAGAGATGGGATGAAATGGATCCAGAGAGTTTGTTGTACTAAAAAAGTCCTCATTGTCCTTGATAATCTAGACAAGAAAGAGCAACTCGAGAAGCTAGCTGGGAAATGTGATTGGTTTGGTCTTGGTAGTAGGATCATTATCACAACTAGGGACAAAGGTATCTTGATGACTCAAATGGAATCATCCAGTAAAGAGGACTTAAATCAACCCAAAGGAATTTTGGACTTTGAAGTTAATGCAATGGAATTTGATCAAGCATTTCAGTTGTTTTCTAAGCATACTTTTGGAAGTGACTCTCCTATGGAAGACTATGTTGCTCTCTCAGATACTATTGTTAATAAAGTGGACAGGCTTCCGTTGGCTGTCGAGGTGATTGGTTCATTTCTCTATTGCTATGGCTCTACCCTGGAGCCATATTTTGATAAAAGAAACCTATGGAAAGACACATTGAAGAAGTTAGATAGAGGTCCTTTTAAGGATGTTCGTGATGTATTAATGATAAGTTATGAAGGATTGGAGAATGAGCAAAAAGAAGTATTTCTGGATATTGCTTGCTTTTTCACCGACGAGGACAAGACATATCCAATTATCATGTGGGATAATTGTAATTACAATCCTCACATTGCAATATCTATCCTCCTCCAACGTTCCTTGATAAAAATTGGAGATGATAATAAGTTTTGGATGCATGACCAAGTTCGAGATTTGGGAAGGTACATCGTCCTTGAAGAATATTCTCGCAAAGAATGTCCTCGCAAATGTAGTAGGGCGTGGATTCATGAGGATGTTGTAAAACTACTGGAGAGTAAAGAGGTAAAATGAAAGAGCATGACCCATAATTTTAATTTAGAAAAAGAAACCTCTTGAATATTCTCTTTTATTCTATAGTTAGCTTTGTTTAACTTTTTATATGTCTTGTGAGACCAGATAGATAGATTGTTTGGTAGTTAGCTTTATTGTCTACAATCTGTAGAATGCAAAACGGTTTTCTAGAAATTCTGAAACAACAAAGCGCCGTTTCACGTGCCATACAAGTGAAGTCAGCAGAAAACTAGCCGTATGAAGAATTTTAAATTACTTCCAAACACAATTACGGAGAAAATGAAAAAAAAAATGAAGATTTGAATTGATATGCTAATTATATTTCCCGAAAAGTTGAATTTGGGAAGTGGAGAAATGATTTATAAGATGTCTTCCAATAGAAGCTGAAAATTTTCGTTAATGGTGTGAATGAAACATATAAATCTACTTGTTGGGAAAAGGCGTGCGTCATGATAGGTATTTTGTTGGAGAAATTATTTACTAGTGTTCATATGCTTCTTTTCTTTATAACTCTGGAATAGTGTTGAGAGTCGTGCTCTCAATTAATATTGAGTCTGTATTGGTAGAGAAATGATGTAGAAGCACTAAGCTTGACTTCCAATGGCCGCAACCGCAGCATTACACCAAAAAAATTGGCTACACTACCAAATCTAAGGTTCCTTCGAGTGAAAGGCATTGGTATTTTTGGCAACTTCAACAATCTTCTTTTGAAGCAAAGATGGCTTTTTTCACGAAGGTGGCAAACGATTTTCACTGCAAATGACTTTCACTTCCATAATTTGGTCATGCTTGACCTTTCAAATAGCAATATTAAAGATGATTGGGGTGGGTGGAGCCAAATGAAGGTGATATACCTTACTTAATGTACTTCTTTCTTTCATTACCTCATTCATGATGAATGAGGTGATGATAGAAGCAATATATATATATAGTTTACTTCTTTCTATCATTACCTTATCTGCTTGTAGAATATATCTTGCATTAGTAGCATTCTGTGTCTTGTTATACACGTAAGTAAAGCACAATTATGTCCCACCTAAAAAAACTCTTTATGTTCTTTACAACCTTGATTTCGCAGTTCTGCAAGTTGTTTAGGCTTTGAAAATGGTGTATTTCAACAGAAGTAAGTGCCATTTTGCTTCAGTATGCATCATGTATGCTTTGAATGACATAAAGTTTGAGATTGGTAACACTCAACTTATATTGTGTAAAGGATCACAAGTTTATTTGACAATATTGATTCAAGTGCCTCACTGGCCTAATTTAGTTTTTTAGTATATGTTTAAATGGATTTTTGTTCTAAGTTGCACACCATGGGTTTTGGAATAAAAGACGTTACGAAAAGGGTGGAACGGTTCTTCGTATTTTTCTCGTTAGATACATTTGATCCCTCGAGGGGCCTTTCTCCATTTTTTTTTCAAAAAAAAAAAAAAAATCAAGTTGGCGATTTTTCTGAAAAGTTTTAAGTACGAGGGTCATTTGCAACATCTTTTATTCTACAGATAATTCTCATTTATTCTTATTGCCATATACACTGATGTTTCTCATTTATTCTTTTACTTCAATTTTTTTCTACAGATGATTCAATTGAAGGTTCTAAATTTGACGGGTTGCATACAATTAAAAAGGACACCTGACTTCTCTAATTTCATATCCTTGGAGATGTTAATTCTTTCTCAGTGTGTGAACTTAACTGGAATTCGCAGATCCATTGGCAAGCTAAAACGCCTACAAACTTTAAATATTAGGGGATGCAAGTTGCTTCGTAGTTTGCCAGTAGAAATCGGTTCTCTACAATCTTTAACAGAGATTATCATGCCTCAAAATTTTCAGCCCTTCAAGCTTCCCAAGACATTCAGTGACCTCAAATCTTTGTCGACTTTTGTATTAGACGAGCACCCTGGAATCATCCAACTTCCGAACTCTATTGGAGGGTTGGTGAAACTTACACATTTATCTTTACGTGGGTGTGTGGGCATAAAAGAGCTTCCATCGTCTATTGGAGAAATGGAAATGTTGGTTAAGTTGGATTTATCACATTCAGGAATAATTGAACTACCGGATTCCATTGGATGTCTAGAGAAACTAGAATTGATCTGGGTAAGTTATACAGATATAAGAAAGTTTCCTCATACTATCGGACAGCTGAAGATGCTTGAAGAGTTACATGCCAAGAAATGTCGGCACCTGGTAGATGAAAATCTAGAGGAAATCGGGAAGTTATCCCATTTGAGGATATTGGACTTATCCTATACTGTTTTATCTAGATTCCCTTCAGCACTACGTTGTCTTTCTCGTCTCCAAACACTTGAATTTGGTTCAAGTCACCTTCAAGAAATACTTGATCTTCCCTTAAGTCTGACACGCCTTCACATGCAAGCACATCACTTCCCGTCTATCATTGACCTCTCAAGTCTCCTCAGTTTAGATTATCTAGAATTTTATAGATTAACCGCTTCAACAGAGGAGCCTGGCCCAACTTGGACGAACAATTTGCCAGAAGAGCAACTGATCCATCCACTTCCATCTGGTTTGTCAACCTTGAAAGTTAGGGGCATCAGTCTACTGCCACACTTTTCCGACTTAAAAAAATTGGTGGATTTGTGTGTCATAGAATCTCAAATGTCTCGCTTCTCCGTCTCTCCAGACCAAATAAATCTGACGAAATTGAAACTAAGTGAATGCAAATTGCTCGTGGAAATAACTGGTATGTCACTCTTGAAAAGTCTGCGGTGCTTGGATCTGGACAGATTAGAAAGTTTGGTTGAGATTCATGATTTGTCGGAACTGGAATCCTTGTGGTGCTTTCGTATTTCCCATTGTTGTAGGGTAGAAAGGTTACCCAACTTATCAAAGTTAGATAAGTTACAGAAGATCGAGATAGAAGATTGTCCGAAGATAAGAGCCATCGAAGGTCTCGAGGGATTAGAAAGCTTGGAGTTGGATAATCATTGCTGCAATGTTCTGGAAAGATTGCTGCATGGCAAGAGATGGACCTGGCTTTCCCGCAATGCCCCTTAGTACAAGGTGTTCCTGACTTTTAGGCCACCGGACACTTATCATAACATCGTCAATTTCCTTCACGAGAACCTGATTGGCAGTGTAATTCGTCTTTTTGCAAACAATGTCCAACTAACTGAGATGTGGTGATGCAATTGTTGAGCAGCTTCTGCCAGTGTTAGACGACTGCCATATCTACAAACCTATCTTATCTAAAAGCTATGCTTCTAGTAAGTGGTGGTTCCGTGGACTAGGCCACATGGAAAACTGCACATCAAAGACAAATGGGAAAAAATGAATTGGACCCATTTTCTGCTATGCGGAGATTGATGACGATAAGCTTCAAACTAATTTATACATAATGCCCTGGATGAGCACATAATGAAATTTGGCAACAAAATGGAGGAATGGGAAGAGGTTGTGGATATCAGGGGGTTCGACCTGAAAACTAACAGGTAATGCCGCTATTTTGACTAAATTATGAGGCAATATGTCATTCAACTGAATTTTACCACCGTAGTCTTTCAAAGTCACTGCAATGCAAACTTTTGCTTAAAAATATTCAAGAACACTCAAGTTGATTCTTACGCTATGTTTGGAAGAATTTTTTGGGTGGGTGCAGAAATTTGGGGTAAAGAAAAGATATTCTTTGTGTTGGCTGGAAGTTGTAGGATGCGGAGACGCAGCAATTTTTTCTTAAGTTAAAAAATCAAGGAAAATTCGATTTTACTCATTGAACTTTTGAGATGGTGCATATTAAACTCCTAACTTCCAAGAGTAAAACTTCCAAGAGTAATATTTCATGCCGCCACCCCTTTTTGGGAAAATTACCAAAAAAGTCCTAAACCTATTGCAATTGTGCCAATTCAGTCCTAAACTTTTTTTTTTGGCCAATTTAGTCCTAAAATTTTTGTTTTTGTTCCAGTTCAGTCCATCCGGCCATGCATAGTCGGAAAAATCTGATGTGGCATCCTAGTCAGCACTGGTCGGCGTTGCTGACGTTGACAGGGCACCGGAGAGCAAAACGTCATTGTTTTGCTTTAAAAAAAATAAAAGCGAAAGAGAAAAGGCAGAAGAGAAAAGTCGTGCGGCTGCTCCTTGCTTCTTTCCAAAATCATCTAAAAAACCCTAGTGAGATCTCCTCCGAAATTCTTGCAGATATTGAGTTGATTTGATCTCGTCTTGCGATTTCCTCAATATCCTTCGTGAATCAAGCCCCTTTTTGGCCAACGCCATTGTTCGTCGCTTCTTGCCCGAATCGAGAAGACCTGAAGACCCAAAGACTTGATTCAGCCACAACTTGACCCGATTCGTTCGTTGCTACAATTGAGAAGACGAGAGACCCAAAGACCCGAAGACCCGAAGACTCGATTCGCCCAAAACTTGACCCGATTTGTTCATCCACAGCAAACACAAGCAAGTGAGGTGTTCCCAATTTGATTGTGTTGTCGGCAAGTGGTGAGCTATGTGGTGGGTGGTCGTGAAGTCAATCAAAATCTGTCAAAAGGTATATTGTCGTGGTCCTAAACTATATTTTGTCTCTATGTTTGTCTTTGTCGTGTTCCCAAATTATTTTGTCTCTATAATTGTCTTTGTCGTGTTCCCAAATTATCTTATTTCTTCGCGTGCGTTGAACAAACCAACCGTTTGGTTTTAAATTGAAAGTAGATCAGTGATTCTGAGCAAATTAACTTCAAAGTTTAAGCATAGAAGTACACTCTTCAGCAGCCTAAACAATGAAACTATTGTCAAAACTCCTAAAAAGCCAAAAGACGATATCCATGGAAGTGATGGTAGGAAAGAATTGAGATAATATGAAGTAACATTCTAAAATTAAAGCCTTCTGAGCCATGCTGCTTGTAATACATTGACCTGCTATATCTATATACAAAGAACCTAGCATCATGGTCTTTTTTCTCCTTCATTAGTTGCAAAAAAACAAGATCGCGTATACTATGGGAGAAAAATTTATTTTATCAGCCCTAAGATTTTTGGGATCGGCTTCAAGTAGCTATACAAACCAAATATCTATCTTGAAAGCAAACTAATTTTATGCCACTATTCACCTTGAACTCTCGTATCATAGGTACTATATATTAATTGACCTAGTTAATTCCCGTAAATTAGAGAGAAATTTCACTTGTAATTATGAGACGGGAAGGATTTCGCACTTATGCTCAAGTGAAACTCTTTATATGTATTTAGCACTTTTGGCCATTCATGTTAAAATCTCCATTATGTGGCTTCTTACAACATATATTGCGTTCTTTTGTGTAGGGTTGAGATGAGCGACAAGTCGGCATGGGCTTCCCTTTTCCATGGTGGAAATTCTTACCGTCGCCCAATGCTTGAATATGTTGGGGGTAAGATTGATTTGGTAAAAATTGATATCGGTTCAAGGAGCTATGAAAGCTTCATTAGAGATATTGAGAATGGGGTAAATTGTAAATTTGAAAAACTTTATTTTAAGTTTCCTGGAAAGTGTCTAGAAGATGGGTTGAGATATATATGGAATGAGAGCAATGTCATTGATTTACTTTTCAGTTATTTGCATCGTGGGTTAATTGAGAGATATGGAGAAAATTTTGCAATCGATGAGGCAGTTGAGGGTGATGGTCAAGGAGTTGGTGTAGGTGTGGGTATGGGTGAGGGTGAGGGTGAGGGTGAGGGTGAGAGTGCTAGTCCGAGTGAGGGTTTTGGTCACGGGGGTGGTGAGGGTGAGGATGCTTGCCCAACTGAGGGTGTTTGTCAAGGGATTAGTGTGGGTGCTCGCAATGATATTGGTTTAGCGAATGAGACAATTATTGAGCACGGGGATGACTTAGATCCTAATGACTTAGTTGATGAAGGTAATTTTATTGACTTAGAGGGGGATATTCTGGATGACGACAATGATGATGAGACAAATTTTCTTGGCGATGTAAGATTTTGGACTGATGATGATGATATTGATAATGAAGAGCTTCTAGAAGCAAGGAAGAATATAATTGAGTTTCGTGGGAGGGTTACAAAGGATCTGATTATAGGGGAACCATCCACAGCATTGGTATCATCTCAACCATTAGATGTGAATAGTGGAGTTGATGCTGAAGTTGGTTACGAGACGGAGTATCATGATACAGATGCCTATGATAGTTTGGGGTCTGATGTAGAGGGAGAAGATGATTTTACTAGAAAGAGAAGTAGGTTTCCAAGATATAATCCTAATTGTGCTGTGCCTGTGTTTACTGTGGCTATGACATTTGATAGTAGTAGCCAATTCAAAGATGCTTTGAAAAAGTAGTCAGTGACTGAACGTAGAGAGATAAAATTTACAAAGAATGATAAGAAGTTTGTTAGAGCAAAATGTGTTAATGAGAGTTGTCCTTGGAAGATTTCTGGCTCTATTGATGCTCGTACTGGATCATTTCATGTCAAGACCTTACATTCAGAGCATACTTGTAGCATTTGCTTCAAAAATAGGAGGGTGACAAGTTCTTGGTTGGCAAATCATTATCTTCCTACAATAAAAGCAATGCCAACTATTAAAACTATTGCTTTCAAGGAATTAATCAAGGAACAGTTGGGTTTAGATGTAAGCATAGCTCAATGTACGGAGGCTAAGTTGTTTGCTTATAAAGTGTTGATGGGAAACTATAAGAAGGAATATGCAAAACTGTGGGATTATGCGGAGGAGCTTAGGGAGAAAAATCCTAGGAGTACTATTAAATTGAAGGTTGAAAAGCCAGATATGCACTCTAAGACATTGTTTGAAAGAATGTACATTTGCTTTGCTGCTTATAAGAAAGGGTTCCTTAGTGGATGTAGGCAAGTTGTGGGGTTAGATGGTTGTTTCTTGAAATGAATTTGTCAAGGTCAGATCTTATGTGCTATTGGAAGTGATGCAAATGATCAGATGTTCCCAATTGCTTGGGCGGTTGTCAGAGTTGAGAGTAGCGACACTTGGACGTGGTTCTTAAGAAATTTGATGTATGATCTTAATATTTTTGACACATATGGACGAGGTTGGGTCATAATTAGCGACAAACAAAAGGTGAGTTCTTTATTTAATTTTTATTTGTTATACTTCTTAGATAGTCACATTTATAAGATATGTTTTACATTGCAATCATCTTTTGCAGGGCCTTATAGGAGTTGTGGCTGATTTACTTCTAGCAGCTGAGCATAGGATGTGTGCTAGACACATTTATGCTAATTGGGGCTAGAAACATAAGGGAATGCAAATGCAAAGACTATTTTGGCAGTGTACTAAGAGCAATACTATGACGGAGTATGATGAACACTCTCAGGCATTGAAGAAAATTAGTCCTTATGCAAATCATGATCTGGTACAAACAGAGCCAAAACACTGGTGTAAGGCTTTCTTTAATACTGATGTGAAATGTGACATTGTTGACAATAACTTATGCGAAGCATTCAATGGATATAAAATACATGCTAGGTGTAAGTCCATATATAGTATGTTGGAGGAAATGCGGATAATGATAATGACAAGGATGCATAGACAGAGGGATGCATGTGCTAAGTGGAAAAGAGATTGTGGTCCAAGAATCATAAAAAAAACTAGAAGAAAATAGAATTGGTGCAACATACTGTCAAGTGATATGGAATGGTGATGCTGGATATGAGGTAATGGATAAGGATGACAAATATGTAGTGGATGTATTCAAGAGAGATTGCTCTTGTAGAAAATGGTAACTTATCGGCATCCCTTGTCCTCATGCCATTTTTGCGATAAATCATAGGCAAGAGGATGCATATAATTATGTTGATGAATGTTATAAAAAGGCCAAGTTCTTAGCTGCGTATGAAAACATGATGATGCCAATTCGAGGAGAGAGATTTTGGAAAAAGACTCATGGGGAGCTGCCTGAACCACTTCCATCCCAGGTGAAGCGCGGTAGACGTAAACAGAAAAGATCAAGAGAAGAAGGTGAGTGGCAAGTGGAACTAGGATGTCGAGGATAGGAATGAAGATGACATGTCGAACTTGCTTGAAAACGGGACACAATAGTTCAACTTGTCCGATTAAGAAGATTAGGTCTACATCTTCCCAAACACAATTTTCAAGACAAAAAAATCCGGTTAGTACTTCCATTTCTATTATGTCATGTTTGTTTTGTCAATAATACTTTAAAAGAATATACTCTTTGTAGGTTCGAGACGTACAAATAAAAATGCAAGTGGCGTGCTGGTGGCTCTACTAGTATGGATCCTCCTACTAATGTCAAGAGCACAAGCGTTAGAAGTTATTCGAAGAGACAAAAGTGACAACATTTGGGAATATCTTTTGTGATAATGGGTTCAGTGAAGTGGTTTTGATCAATTTGTTCTTTTCATTGATGATGGCATCAATGAAGTAGGGTTGTGGATGTATCTTTTTGATTTGTCTTATATGGCCATTTGTATAACGGTTGGGATTAGTGAGATGATGTGCTTTTGAACCATCTTATTATAGTAAAATGGGTTTATTCATCTATTTTTTTACTTGAATAATGTATAGCTAGTGTTTGTTCGTGAAGTAATGAGATTGTGCATGCTATCATTTGCTCTTTTATACTTAATGGATGAGTACTTCTCCGGGATGTGGTGCAATTGTGAGCGCCCCACATAAAAGTCCATTTCAATTTAAAAGAAAAAACGAAACCATTCTCCCAAGAAAACAAAAAAACTTGTAGCTGTAATAGAAGATAAACAATTCCAAAACCTCGTGTGTAAAGTTTGATGGATTAATTTTGAGTAGGGGAGCATGTACGAATTTATTTCTGAAAGCTTTAAAGGAAAAAAAAAGTTGGCCAAGTTTATTTTAAAAAGGGTTGTTGGGCAAGAAATAAAAAAAAAAAATGAGGTGTCGGGTTTGGACGCAAAAATTTATTTGCTCAATAAGACAATGAGGTTTTAAACTAGGTGCGTGCAAAGTTTGATGGAATAATTTTGAGTACGGGAGCACATATGAATTTATTTCCGAAAGCTTTAAAGAAAAAAAAAAAGAACAGTTGGCCAAGTTTATTTCAAAAAGGGTTGTTGGGCAAGAAATAAAAAAAAAAATGAGGTGTCGGGTTTGGACGCAAAAATTTATTTTCTCAATAAGACAATGAGGTTTTAAACTAGGTGCGTGCAAAGTTTGATGGAATAATTTTGAGTACGGGAGCACGTATAAATTTATTTCCGAAAGCTTTAAAGAAAAAAAAAGTTGGCCAAGTTTATTTCAAAAAGGGTTGTAGGGAAAGAAATTAAAAAAAAAAATGTGGTGTCGGGTTTGGACGCAAAATTTATTTGCTTAATAAAATAATGAGGTTTTAAACTAGGTGCGTGCAAAGTTTGATGGAATAATTTTGAGTACGGGAGCACTTACGAATTTATTTCCGAAAGCTTTAAAGAAAAAAAAGTTGGCCAAGTTTATTTCAAAAAGGGTTGTTGGGCAAGAAATTAAAAAAAAAATGAGGTGTCGGGTTTGGACGCAAAAATTTATTTGCTTAATAAGACAATGAGGTTTTAAACTAGGTGCGTGCAAAGTTTGATGGAATAAATTTGAGTACGGGAGCACATACGAATTTATTTCCGAAAGCTTTAAAAAAAAAACAAAAGAACAGTTAGCCAAGTTTATTTCAAAAAGGGTTGTTGGTCAGAAATAGAAAAAAAAATGAGGTGTTGGGTTTGGATGCCAAATTTTATTTGCTCAATAAGACAATGGGGTTTTAAATTATGTGCGTGCAAAGTTTGATAGAATAATTTTGAGTACGGGAGCACATACGAATTTATTTCCGAAAGTTTTAAAGAAAAAAAATTGGCCAAGTTTATTTCAAAAAAGGGTTGTTGGGCAAAAAAAAAAATGAGGTGTCGGGTTTGGACGCAAAAATTTATTTGCTCAATAAGATAATGAGGTTTTAAACTAGGTTCGTGCAAAGTTTGATGGAATAATTTTGAGTACAGGAGCACATACAAATTTATTTCTGAACTCTTTAAAGAAAAAAAAAAGTTGGCCAAGTTTATTTCAAAAAAGGTTGTTGGGCAAGAAATAAAAAAAAAAGAGGTGTTGGGTTTGGACGCAAAACTTTATTTGCTCAATAAGACAATGAAGTTTTAAACTAGGTCCGTGCAAAGTTTGAAGGAATAATTTTGAGTAAGGGAGCACATACGAATTATTTCCGAAAGCTTTAAAGAAAAAAAAAGCAGTTGGCCAAGTTTATTTCAAAAGGGGTTGTTGGGCAAGAAATAGAGAAAAAAAAATATAAGGTGTCGGGTTTGAACGCCAAATTTTATTTGCTCAATAAGACAATGAGGTTTTAAACTAGGTGCGTGCAAAAATTGATGGATTAATTTTAAGTACGGGAGCACCTACGAATATATTTTTGGTAGAATGGAGAATCCTCTTGTTCTCTCTCGTTCAGGGGTCTTTAGTGAAAATATCAAAATGAATTTTTAATTGGAACAGAAAGGAATTTTCTGTGCCGAGTCTCCGTTTCTTGATTTCAGCCGACTTTTAAGGTATCGAAATATTCAAAATATTAATTAGGAGAGGTGTGCTGCTTTTGGTAGCCACTTATCCATTTCGATTCTGCATGCCGGGGTCTACAGTGAAAATACCGAAATGCATTTTTAATGGGAACGAAAAGGAATTTTCTGTGCCGAGTCACCTTGATTTCAGCCGACTTTTAAAGTATCGAAATCGTCAAATTATTAACTAGGACGGGTGTGATGCTTTTGGTAGCCACTTATCCATGTCGATTCCGCATGCCGGGGTCTACAGTGAAAATACCGAAATGAATTTTTAATTGGAATAGAAAAGAATTTTCTGTGTCGAGTCTCTGTTTCTGGTTTTCAGCCGACTTTTCAGGTATCGAAATCTTCAAAATATTAATTAGGACAGGAGTGATGCTTTTGGTAGCCACTTATCCATGTCGTTTCTGCATGCCGGGGTCTACAGTGAAAATACCAAAATGAATTTTTAAATGGAACATAAAGGAATTTTCTGTGCCGAATCTCCGTTTCTTGTTTTCAGCCGACTTTTAAGGTATCGAAATCCTCAAAATAGTAATTAGGACATGAGTGATGCTTTTGGTAGCCATTTATCCATGTCGTTTCTGCATGCCGGGGTCTCTAGTGAAAATACCAAAATGAATTTTTAATTGGAACATAAAGGAATTTTCTGTGCCGAATCTCCGTTTCTGGTTTTCAGCCGATTTTTAAGGTATCGAAATCCTCAAAATAGCAATTAGGACATGAGTGATGCTTTGGTAGCCATTTATCCATGTCGTTTCTGCATGCCGGGGTCTCTAGTGAAAATACCAAAATGAATTTTTAATTGGAACATAAAGGAATTTTCTGTGCCGAATATCCGTTTCTGATTTTCAGCCGACTTTTAAGGTATCGAAATCCTCAAAATAGTAATTAGGACATGAGTGATGCTTTTGGTAGCCATTTATCCATGTCGTTTCTGCATGCCGGGGTCTCTAGTGAAAATACCAAAATGAATTTTTAATTGGAACAGAAATGAATTTTCTATGGCGAGTCTCCGTTTCTTGATTTCAGCCGACTTGTAAGGTATCGAAATCTTCATAATATTAATTAGGACATGAGTGATGCTTTTGATAGCCACTTATCCATATCGATTCTGCATGCCAGGGTCCATAGTGACAATACCAAACTGAATTTTTAATTGGAACATAAAGGAATTGTCTGTGCCGAGTCTCCGTTTCTTGATTTCAGCCGACTTCTAAGGTATCGAAATCCTCAAAATATTAATTAGGATAGGAGTGATACTTTTGTAGCCACTTATCCATTTCGATTCTACATGCCGGGGTCTACAGTGAAAATACCGAAATGCATTTTTAATGGGAACAGAAAGGAATTTTCTGTGCCAAGTCTCCGTTTCTTGATTTCAGGCGACTTTTAAAGTATCGAAATCTTCAAAATATTAACTAGGACAGGTGTGATACTTTTGGTAGCCACTTATCCATGTCGATTCTGCATGCCGAGGTCTACAATGAAAATACCGAAATGAATTTTTAATTGGAACAGAAAATTTTTTTCTATGCCGAGTCTCCGTTTCTGGTTTTCAGCCGACTTTTCAGGTATCGAAATCTTCAAAATATTAATTAGGACAGGAGTGATGCTTTTGGTAGCCACTTATCCATGTCGTTTATGCATGACGGGGTTTATAGTGAAAACACCGAAATGAATTTTTAATTGGGACAGAAAGGAATTTTTTGTGCCGAGCATTCGTTTATGGTTTTCAGCCGACTTTTAAGGTATCGAAATCTTCAAAATATGAATTAGGACAGGAGCGATGGTTTTGGTAGCCACTTATCGATGTTGTTTCTCCATGCCGGGGTCTACCGTGAAAACACCGAAATGAATTTTTAATTGTGACGGAAAGGAATTTTCGGTGCCGAGCATTCGTTTATGGTTTTCAGCCGACTTTTAAGGTATCGAAATCTTCAAAATATTAATTAGGACTGGAGCGATGCTTTTGGTAGCCACTTATTGATGTCGTTTCTGCATGCTGGGGTCTACAGTGAAAACACCGAAATGAATTTTTAATTGCGACAGAAAGGAATTTTCTGTGCCGAGCATTCGTTTTTGGTTTTCACCCGACTTGTAAGGTATCGAAATCTTCAAAATATTAATTAGGACAAGTGTGATGCTTTTGGTAGCCACTTATCCATGTCGTTTGTGCATGCCGGGGCTACAGTGAAAATACCGAAATGAATTTTTAATTGGAACAGAAAGGAATTTTCTATCCCGAGTCTCAGTTTATGGTTTTCAGCCGACTTTTATGGTATCGAAATCTTCAAAATATTAATTAGGACTGGAGCGATGCTTTTGGTAGCCACTTATTGATGTCGTTTCTGCATGCTGGGGTCTACAGTGAAAACACCGAAATGAATTTTTAATTGCGACAGAAAGGAATTTTCTGTGCCGAGTCTCCGTTTTTGGTTTTCACCCGACTTGTAAGGTATCGAAATCTTCAAAATATTAATTAGGACAAGTGTGATGCTTTTGGTAGCCATTTATCCATGTCGTTTCTGCATGCCAGGGTCTTTAGTGAAAATACCGAAATGAATTTTTAATTGGAGCAGAAAGGAATTTTCTGTGCCGAGTCTCCGTTTCTTGATTTCAGCCGACCTTTAAGGTATCGAAATCTTCAAAATATTAATTAGGATAGGTGTGATGCTTTTGGTAGCCACTTATCCATTTCGATTCTGCATGCCGGGGTCTACAGTGAAAATAACGAAATGCATTTTTAATGGGAACGGGAAGGAATTTTCTGTGCCGAGTCTCCGTTTCTTGATTTCAGCCGACTTTTAAAGTATCGAAATCTTCAAAATATTAACTAGGACAGGTGTGATGCTTTTGGTAGCCACTTATCCATGTCGATTCTACATGCCGGGGTCTACAGTGAAAATACCGAAATGAATTTTTAATTGGAACATAAAGGAATTGTCTGTGCCGAGTCACCGTTTCTTGATATCAGCCGACTTATAAGGTATCGAAATCCTCAAAATCTTAATTAGGACAGGAGTGATGCTTTTGGTAGCCACTTATCCGTGTCGTTTCTGCATGCCGGGGCCTAAAGTGAAAATACCGAAATGAATTTTTAAATGGAAGAGAATGGAATTTTCTGTGCCGACTCTCCGTTTCTGGTTTTCAGCCGACTTTTAAGGTATCGAAATCCTGAAAATAGTTATTAGGACAGCAGTGATGCTTTTGGTAGCCACTTATCCATGTCGTTTCTGCATACTGGGGCCTACAGTGAAAATACCGAAATGAATTTTTAAATGGAATAGAAAGGAATTTTCTATGCCGAGTCTCCGTTTCTTGATTTCAGCCTACTTTTAAGGTTTCCAAATCTTCAAAATATTAATTAGGACAGGAGTGATGCCTTTGGTAGCCACTTATCCATGTCGCTTCTACATGCCGGGGTTTACAGTGAAAATATCGAAATGAATTTTTAATTGGAACATAGAGGAATTTTCTGTGCCGAGTCTTCGTTTCTGGTTTAAAGCAGACTTTGAAGGTATCGAAATCCTCAAAATAGTAATTAGGATAGGAGTGATGCTTTTGGGAGCCACTTATCCATGTCGTTTCAGCATGCCGCGGTCTACAGTGAAAATACCGAAATGAATTTTAAATTGGAACGGAAAGGAATTTTCTGTGCCGAGTCTTCGTTTCTGGTTTTCAGCAGACTTTTAAAGTATCGAAATCTTCAAATATTAATTAGGACAGGAGCGATGCTTTTGTAGCCACTTATCCATGTCGTTTCTGCATGACGGGGTTTATAGTGAAAACACCGAAATGAATTTTTAATTGGGACAGAACGGAATTTTTTGTGCCGAGTCTCCGTTTCTTGATTTCAGCGGACTTTTAAGGTATCGAAATCTTCAATATATTAAATAGGACAGGAGTGATGCTCTTGGTAGCCACTTATGCATGTCGTTTTTGCATGCCGAGGTCTATCGTGAAAATACCGAAATGATTTTTTAAGTGGAACAGAAAGGAATTTTCTGCACCGAGTCTTTGTTTCTGCTTTTCAGCCGACTTTTAAGGTATCGAAATCCTCAAAATATTAATGAGGACAGGAGTGATGCTTTTGGTAGCCACTTATCCATGTCGTTTCGCATGCCGGGGTCTACAAAGTGAAAATACCGAAATGAATTTTTAATTGGAACATAAAGGAATTTTCTGTGCCGAGTCTCGTTTTTGATTTTCACCCGACTTTAAGGTACCGAAATCTTCAAAATATTAATTAGGACAGGTGTGATGCTTTTGGTAGCCACTTATCCATGTCGTTTCTGCATGCCGGGGTCTACAGTGAAAATAACGAAATGAATTTTTAATGGGAACAGAAAGAAATTTTCTGTGCCGAGTCTCCGTTTCTTGATTTCAGCGGACTTTTAAGGTATCGAAATCTCCAAAATATTCATTAGGACCGGAGTGATGGTTTTGGTTGTCACTTATCCATGTCGTTTCTACATGCCGGGGACTATATTGAAAATACCGAAATGAATTTTTAAATGGAACAGAAAGGAATTTTCTGTGCCGAGCATTCGTTTTTGGTTTTCACCCGACTTGTAAGGTATCGAAATCTTCAAAATATTAATTAGGACAAGTGTGATGCTTTTGGTAGCCATTTATCCATTTCGATTCTACATGCCAGGGTCTTTAGTGAAAATACCGACATGCATTTTTAATTGGAACAGAAAGGAATTTTCCGTGCCGAGTCTCCGTTTCTTGATTTCAGCAGACCTTTAAGGTATCGACATCTTCAAAATATTAATTAGGATATGTGTGATGCTTTTGGTAGCCACTTATCCATTTCGATTCGCATGCCGGGGTCTACAAAGGTGAAAATACCGAAATGAATTTTTAATTGGAACATAAAGGAATTTTCTGTGCCGAGTCTCCGTTTCTTGTTTTCAGCAGACTTTTAAGGTATCGAAATCTTCAAAATATTAATTAGGACAGGAGCGATGCTTTTGGTAGCCACTTATCGATGTCGTTTCTCCATGCCGGGGTCTACCGTGAAAACACCGAAATGAATTTTTAATTGGGACAAAAAGGAATTTTCTGTGCCGAGCATTCGTTTCTGTTTTTCAGCCGACTTTTAAGGTATCGAAATCTTCAAAATATTAATTAGGACAGGTGTGATGCTTTTGTAGCCACCTATCCATTTCGATTCTACATGCTGGGGTCTATAGTGAAAATACCGACATGCATTTTTAATGGGAACAAAAAGGAATTTTCTGCGCCGAGTCTCCGTTTCTTGATTTCAGCAGACTTTTAAGGTATCGAAATCTTCAAAATATTAATTAGGACACGTGTGATGTTTTTGTAGCCACCTATCCATTTCGATTCTACATGCCGGGGTCTACAGTGAAAATACCGAAATGCATTTTTAATGGGAACATAAAGGAATTTTCTGTGCCGAGTCTTCGTTTCTTGATTTCAACCGACTTTTCAGCTATCGAAATCTTCAAAATATTAATTAGGAGAGGTGTGATGCTTTTGGTAGCCACTTATCCATGTCGTTTCTGCATGCCGGGGTCTACAGTGAAAATACCGAAGTGAATTTTTAAAAGGAACAGAAAGGAATTTTCTTTGCCTTGTCTTCGTTTCTTGTTTTCAGCCGACTTTTCAGGTATCGAAATCTTCAAAATATTAATTAGGACAGGAGTGATGCTTTTGGTAGCCACTTATCCATGTCGTTTCTACATGCCGGGGTTTACAGTGAAAATACCGAAATGAATTTTTAATTGGAACTTAGAGGAATTTTCTGTGCCGAGTCTCCTTATCTGGTTTACAACCGACTTTTAAGATATTGAAATGTTCAAAATATTAATTGGGATAGGAGTGATGCTTTTGGTAGCCACATATTCATGTCGTTTCAGCATGCATGCGGGGTCTACAAAGTGAAAATACCGAAATGAATTTTTAATTGGAACATAAAGGAATTTTCTGTGCCGCGTCTCGTTTCTTGATTTTCAGCCGACTTTTAAGGTATCGAAATCTTCAAAATATTAATTAGGACAGGAGTGATGCTTTTGGTAGCCACTTATCCATGTCGTTTCGCATGCGGGGTCTACGGTGAAAATACCGAAATGAATTTTTAATTGGAACATAAAGGAATTTTCTGTGCCGAGTCTCCGTTTCTTGATTTTCAGACGACTTTTTAAGGTATCGAAATCTTCAAAATATTAATTAGGACAGGTGTGATGCTTTTGGTAGCCACTTATCGATGTCGTTTCTGCTTGCCGGGGTCTACAGTGAAAATACCGAAATGAATTTTTAAATGGAATAGAAAGGAATTTTCTGTGCCGAGGCTCTGTTTCTGGTTCTCAGCCGACTTTTAAGGTATCGACATCTTCAAAATATTAATTAGGACAGGTGTGATGCTTTTGTAGCCACTTATCCATTTCGATTCTACATGCCGGGTCTACGGTGAAAATACCAAAATGCATTTTTAATGGGAACATAAAGGAATTTTCTGTGCCGAGTCTCCGTTTCTTGATTTCAACTGACTTTTAAGGTATCGAAATCTTCAAAATATTAATTAGGACAGGTGTGATGCTTTTGGTAGCCATTTATCCATGTCGTTTCTGCATGCCGGGGTCTACAGTGAAAATACCGAAATGAATTTTTAATTGGAACAGAAAGGAATTTTCTGCGCCGAGTCTCCGTTTGTTGATTTTAGCAGACTTTTAAGGTATCGAAATCTTCAAAATATTAATTAGGACAGGTGTGATGCTTTTGTAGCCACCTATCCATTTCGATTCTACATGCCGGGGTCTACAGTGAAAATACCGACATGCATTTTTAATGGGAACAGAACGGAATTTTCTGCGATGAGTCTCCGTTTCTTGATTTCAGCAGACTTTTAATGTATAGAAATCTTCAAAATATTAATTAGGACAGGAGTGATGCTTTTGGTAGCCACTTATCCATGTCGTTTCTGCATGACGGGGTCTACAGTGAAAACACCGACATGAATTTTTAATTGGGACATAAATGAATTTTCTGTGCCGAGCATTCGTTTATGGTTTTCAGACGACTTTTAAGGTATCGAAATCTTCAAAATATTAATTAGGACAAGAGCGATGCTTTTGGTAGCCACTTATCGATGTCGTTTCTCTATGCCGGGGTCTACCGTGAAAACACCGAAATGAATTTTTAATTGGGACAGAAAGGAATTTTCTGTGCCGAGCATTCGTTTATGTTTTTCAGCCGACTTTTAAAGTATCGAAATCTTCAAAATATTAGTTAGGACAGGTGTGATGCTTTTGTAGCCACCTATCCATTTCGATTCTACATGCCGGGGTCTACAGTGAAAATACCGAAATGCATTTTTAATGGGAACAGAAAGGAATTTTCTGCGACGAGTCTCCGTTTCTTGATTTCAGCAGACTTTTAAGGTATCGAAATCTTCAAAATATTAATTAGGACATGTGTGATGCTTTTGTAGCCACCTATCCATTTCGATTCTACATGCCGGGGTCTACAGTGAAAATACCGAAATGCATTTTTAATGGGAACAGAAAGGAATTTTCTGTGCCGAGTCTCCGTTTCTTGATTTCAGCCGACTTTTCAGCTATCGAAATCTTCAAAATATTAATTAGGAGAGGTGTGATGCTTTTGGTAGCCACTTATCCATGTCGTTTCTGCATGCCGGGGTCTACAGTGAAAATACCGAAGTGAATTTTTAAAAGGAACAGAAATGAATTTTCTTTGCCGAGTCTTCGTTTCTTGTTTTCAGCCGACTTTTCATGTATCGAAATTTTCAAAATATTAATTAGGACATTTGTGATGCTTTTGGTAGCCACTTATCGATGTCGCTTCTACATGCCGGGGTTTACAGTGAAAATACCGAAATGAATTTTTAATTGGAACATAGAGGAATTTTCTGTGCCGAGTCTCCGTTTCTGGTTTACAGCCGACTTTTAAGGTATTGAAATGTTCAAAATATTAATTAGGATAGGAGTGATGCTTTTGGTAGCCACATATCCATGTCGTTTCAGCATTCCGCGGTCTTTAGCGAAAATACCGAAATGAATTTTTAATTGGAACATAAATGAATTTTCTGTGCCGAGTCAACGTTTCTGATTTTCAGCCGACTTTTAAGGTATCGAAATCTTCAAAATATTAATTAGGACAGGAGTGATGCTTTTGGTAGCCACTTATCCATGTCGTTTCTGCATGGCGGGGTCTGCAGTGAAAACACCGAAATGAATTTTTAATTGGGACAGAAAGGAATTTTCTGTGCCGAGCATTCGTTTATGGTTTTCAGACGACTTTTAAGGTATCGAAATCTTCAAAATATTAATTAGGACAGGAGTGATGCTTTTGGTAGCCACTTATCCATGTCGTTTCTCCATGCCGGGGTCTACCGTGAAAACACCGAAATGAATTTTTAATGGGGACATAAAGGAATTTTCGGTGCCGAGCATCCGTTTCTTGATTTCAGCAGACTTTTAAGGTATCGAAATCTTCAAAATATTAATTAGGACAGGTGTGATGCTTTTGTAGCCGCCTATCTATTTCGATTCTACATGCCGGGGTCTACAGTGAAAATACCGAAATGAATTTTTAATTGGAACAGAAAGGAATTTTCTGTGCTGAGTCTTCGTTTCTTGATTTCAGACGACTTTTCATCTATCGAAATCTTCAAAATATTAATTAGGAGAGGTGTGATGCTTTTGGTTGCCACTTATCCATGTCGTTTCTGCATGCCGGGGTCTACAGTGAAAATACCGAAGTGAATTTTCAAAAGGAATAGAAAGGAATTTTCTTTGCCGAGTCTTCGTTTCTTGTTTTCAGCCGACTTTTCAGGTATCGAAATTTTCAAAATATTAATTAGGACATGAGTGATGCTTTTGGTAGCAACTTATCCATGTCGCTTCTACATGCCGGGGTTTCCAGTGAAAATACCGAAATGAATTTTTAATTGGAACATAAAAGGAATTTTCTGTGCGAGTCTCCGTTTCTTGATGTAAGCCGACTTTTAAGGTATCGAAATCTTCAAAATATTAATTAGGATAGGAGTGATGCTTTTGGTAGCCTCATATACATGTCGTTTCTACATGCCGGGGTCTACAGTGAAAATAACGAAATGAATTTATAATTGGAACATAAAGGAATTTTCTTGTGCCGAGTCTCGTTTCTTGATTTCAGCCGACTTTTAAGGTGTCGAAATCTTCAAAATATTAATTAGGACAGGAGTGATGCTTTTGGTAGCCACTTATCCATGTCGTTTCGCATGCCGGGGTCTACGGTGAAAATACCGAAATGAATTTTTAATTGGAACATAAAGGAATTTTTTGCCGAGTCTTCGTTTCTTGGTTTTCAACCGACTTTTAAGGTATCGAAATCTTCAAAATATTAATTAGGACAAGTGTGATGCTTTTGGTAGCCACTTATCCATGTCGTTTCTGCATGCCGGGGTCTACAGTGAAAATACCGAAATGAATTTTTAATTGGAACAGAAAGGAAATTTCTGTGCCGAGTCTCCATTTCTTGATTTCAGCCGACTTTTAAGGTTTCGAAATCTTCAAAATATTAATTAGGACTGGTGTGATGCTTTTGCTAGCCATTTATCGATGTCGTTTCTGCATGCCGGGGTCTACAGTGAAAATATCGAAATGAATTTTTAATTGGAACATAAAGGAATTTTCTGCGCCGAGTCTCTTTTTGTTTATTTCAGCAGACTTTTAAGGTATCGAAATCTTCAAAATATTAATTAGGACAGGTGTGATGCTTTTGTAGCCACCTATCCATTTCGATTCTACATGCCGGGGTCTACAGTGAAAATACCGAAATGCATTTTTAATTGGAACATAAAGGAATTTTCTGTGCCGAGTCTCCGTTTCTTGATTTCAGCCGACTTTTAAGGTATCGAAATCTTCAAAATATTAATTAGGACAGGTGTGATGCTTTTGGTAGCCACTTATCCATGTCGTTCTACATGCCGGGGTCTACGGTGAAAATACCGAAATGAATTTTTAATTGGAACATAAAGGAATTTTCTGTGCCGAGTCTCCGTTTCTTGATTTCAAATTCGACTTTTAAGGTAACAAAATCTTCAAAATATTAATTAGGATAGGAGCGATGCTTTTGGTAGCCACATATCCATGTCGATGCTGCATGCCGGGGTTTACAGTGACAATACCGAAATGAATTTTTAATTGGAACACAAAGGAATTTTCTGTGCCGAGTCTCCGTTTCTTGATTTTAGCTGACTTTTAAGGTATCGAAATTTTCAAAATATTAAATAGGACTGGAGTGATGCTTTTGGTAGACACTTATCCATGTCGTTTCTGCATGCCGGGGTCTACGGTGAAAATACCGAAATGAATTTTTAATTGGAACATAAAGGAATTTTCTGTGCCGAGTCTCCGTTTCTTGATTTCAACCGACTTTTAAGGTATCGAAATCTTCAAAATCATAATTAGTACAAGTGTGATGCTTTTGGTAGCCACTTATCCATGTCGTTTGTGCATGCCGGGGTTTATAGTGAAAATACCGAAATAAATTTTTAATTGGAACAGAAAGGAATTTTCTGTGCCGAGTCTCAGTTTCTGGTTTTCAGTCGACCTTTAAGGTATCGAAATCTTCAAAATATTAATTAGGACATGTGTGATGCTTTTGGTAGCCACTTATCCATGTCGATTCTACATGCCGGGGTCTACAGTGAAAATATCGAAATGAATTTTTAATTGTAACGGAAAGAAATTTTCTGTGCCCAGTCTCCGTTTCTTCCTTTCAGCCGACTTTTATGGTATCGAAATCTTCAAAATATTAATTAGGACAGGTGTGATGCTTTTCGTAGCCATTTATCCATGTCGTTTCTACATGCCGGGGTCTACAGTGAAAATACCGAAGTGCATTTTTAAAAGGAACATAAAGGAATTTTCTATGCCGAGTCTCCGTTTCTTGATTTCAGCCGACTTTTCAGCTATCGAAATCTTCAAAATATTAATTAGGACAGAGTGATGCTTTTGGTAGCCACTTATCCATGTCGTTTCTACATGTCGGGGTTTACAGTGAAAATACCGAAATGAATTTTTAAAAGGAACAGAAAGGAATTTTCTTTGCCGAGTCTTCGTTTCTTGTTTTCAGCCGACTTTCCAGGTATCGAAATCTTCAAAATATTAATTAGGACATGAGTGATGCTTTTGGTAGCCACTTATCCATGTCGTTTCTACATGTCGGGGTTTACAAAGAAAATACCGAAATGAATTTTTAATTGGAACAGAAAGGAATTTTCTGTGCCGAGTCTCCGTTTCTTGATTTCAGCCGACTTTTAAGGTATCGAAATCTTCAAAATATTAATTTGGACCGGAGTGATGCTTTTGGTAGTCACTTATCCATGTCGTTTCAGTCTGCCGTGGTCTACAGCGAAAATACCGGAATGAATTTTTAATTGGAACAGAAAGGAATTTTCCGCGCCGAGTGTTAGTTTCTGCTTTGCAGCCGACTTTTAAGGTATCGAAATCCTCAAAATATTAATTAGGACATGAGTGATGCTTTTGGCAGCCACTTATCCATTTGGTTTCTACATGCCGGGGCCTACAGTGAAAATACCGAAATGAATTTTTAATTAGAACATAAACGAATTTTTTGTGCCGAGTCTCCGTTTCTTGATTTCGGCCGACTTTTAAGGTATCGAACTATTCAAAATATTAATTAGGAGAGCAGTGATGCTTTTGTTAGCAACTTATTCATGTCGTTTCTGCATGCCGGGGCCTATAGTGAAAATACCGAAATGAATTTTTAAATGGAAGATAAAGGAATTTTCTGTGCCGAGTCTCCGTTTCTTGATTTCAGCTGACTTTTAAGGTTTTGAAATCTTCAAAATATTAAATAGGACAGGAGTGATGCTTTTGGTAGCCACTTATCCATGTCGTTTCTGCATGCCGGGGCCTATAGTGAAAATACCGAAATGAATTTTTTAATGGAACATAAAGGAATTTTCTGTGCTGAGTCTCCGTTTCTTGATTGCAGCAGAATTTTAAGGTTTCGAAATCTTCAAAATTTTAATTAGGATAGGTGTGATGCTTTTGGTAGCCATTTATCCATGTCGTTTCTGCATGCCGGGGTCTACAGTGAAAATACCGAAATGAATTTTTAATGGGAACATAAAGGAATTTTCTGCGCCGAGTCTCCGTTTCTTGATTTCAGCAGACTTTCAAGGTATCGAAATCTTCAAAATATTAATTAGGACAGGTGTGATGCTTTTGTAGCCACCTATCCATTTCGATTCTACATGCCGGGGTCTACAGTGAAAATACCGAAATGCATTTTTAATGGGAACAGAAAGGAATTTTCTATGCCGAGTCTCCGTTTCTTGATTTCAGCCGACTTTTCAGCTATCGAAATCTTCAAAATATTAATTAGGAGAGGTGTGATGCTTTTGGTAGCCACTTATCCATGTCGTTTCTGCATGCCGGGGTCTATAGTGAAAATACCGAAGTGAATTTTTAAAAGGAACATAAAGGGAATTTTCTTTGCCTTGTCTTCGTTTCTTGTTTTCAGCCGACTTTTCAGGTATCGAAATCTTCAAAATATTAATTAGGACAGGAGTGATGCTTTTGGTAGCCACTTATCCATGTCGTTTCTACATTCCGGGGTTTACAGTGAAAATACCGAAATGAATTTTTAATTGGAACATAGAGGAATTTTCTGTGCCGAGTCTCCGTTTCTGGTTTACATCCGACTTTTAAGGTATCAAAATGTTCAAAATATTAATTAGGATAGGAGTGATGCTTTTGGTAGCCACTTATCCATGTCGTTTCAGCATGCCGCGGTCTACAGCGAAAATACCGAAATGAATTTTTAATTGGAACATAAAGGAATTTTCTTTGCCGAGTCTCCGTTTCTAGTTTTCAGCCGACTTTTAAGGTATCGAAATCTTCAAAATATTAATTAGGACAGGAGTGATGCTTTTGGTAGCCACTTATCCATGTCGTTTCTGCATGCCGGCGCCTACAGTGAAAATACCGAAATGAATTTTTAATTGGAACATAAAGGAATTTTTTGTGCCGAGTCTCCGTTTCTTGATTTCAGCCGACTTTTAAGGTATCGAAATCTTCAAAATATTAATTAGGACAGCAGTGATGCTTTTGGTAGCGACTTATCCATGTCGTTTCTGCATGCCAGAGCTTACAGTGAAAATACCGAAATGAATTTTTAATTGGTAAATATAGGAATTTTTTGTGCCGAGTCTCCGTTTCTCGATTTCAGCCGACTTTTAAGGTATCGAAATATTCAAAATATTAATTAGGACAGCAGTGATGCTTTTGTTAGCCACTTATCCATGTCGTTTCTGCATGACGGGGTCTACAGTGAAAACACCGAAATGAATTTTTAATTGGAACATAAAGGAATTTTCTGCGCCGAGTCTCCGTTTCTTGATTTCAGCCGACTTCTAAGGTATCGAAATCTTCAAAATATTAATTAGGACAAGTGTGATGCTTTTGGTAGCCACTTATCCATGTCGTTTCTCATGTGGGGTCTACAGTGAAAATACCGAAATGAATTTTTAATTGGAACAGAAAGGAATCTTCTGTGCGGAGTCTCCGTTTCTTGATTTCACCCGACTTTTAAGGTATCGAAATCTTCAAAATATTAATTAGCACAGGTGTGATGCTTTTGGTAGCGTCATATCCATGTCGTTTCTACATGCCGGGGTCTACGTAAAATACCGAAATGAATTTTTAATTGTAACAGAAATGAATTTTCTTTGTCGAGTCTCCGTTTATTGATTTCAGCCGACTTTTAAGGTATCGAAATCTTCAAAATATTAATTAGGACAGGTGTGATGCTTTTGGTAGCCACTTATCCATGTCGTTTTTGCATGCCGGGGTCTACAGTGAAAATACCGAAATGAATTTTTAATTGGAACAGAAAGGAATTTTCTGTGCCGAGTCTCCGTTTCTTGATTTCAACCGACTTTTAAGGTATCGAAATCTTCAAAATATTAATTAGGACAGGTGTGATGATGCTTTTGGTAGCCACTTATCCATGTCGTTTCTGCATGCCGGAGCTTACGGTGAAAATACCGAAATGAATTTTTAAATGGAACAGAAAGGAATTTTCTGCGCCGAGTCTTCGTTTATGCCTTTCAGCCGACTTTTAAGGTATCGAAATCCTCAAAATATTAATTAGGACAGGAGTGATGCCTTTGGCAGCCACTTATCCATGTCGTTTCTGCATGCCGGGGCCTATCGTGAAAATACCGAAATGAATTTTTAAATGGAAAATAAAGGAATTTTTTGTGCCGAGTCTCCGTTTCTTGATTTCAGCAGACTTTTAAGGAATCGAAATATTCAAAATATTAATTAGGACAGGTGTGATGCTTTTGGTAGCCACTTATCCATTTCGATTCTACATGCCGGGGTCTACGGTGAAAATACCGAAATGAATTTTTAATGGGAACATAAAGGAATTTTCTGTGCCGAGTCTCCGTTTTCTTGATTTCAACCGACTTTTCAAGGTATCAAAATCTTCAAAATATTAATTAGGACAGGTGTGATACTTTTCGTAGCCATTTATCCATGTCGTTTGTGCATGCCGGGGTCTACAGTGAAAATACCGAAATGAATTTTTAATGGGAACATAAAGAATTTTCTTTGCCGAGTCTCCGTTTCTTGTTTTCAGCTGACTTTTCAGGGATCGAAATCTTCAAAATATTAATTAGGACAGGAGTGATGCTTTTGGTAGCAACTTATCCATGTCGTTTCTACATGCCGAGGTTTACATTGAAAATACCGAAATGAATTTTTAATTGGAAAATAGAGGAATTTTTTGTGCCGAGTCTCCGTTTCCGGTTTACAGCCGACTTTTAAGGTATCGAAATGTTCAAAATATTAATTAGGATAGGAGTGATGCTTTTGGTAGCCACTTATCCATGTCGTTTCGCATGCCGGGTCTACACCGAAAATACCGAAATGAAAATATACCGAATGAATTTTTAATTGGAACATAAAGGAATTTTCTGCGCCGAGTCTCCGTTTCTTGATTTCAACCGACTTTTAAGGTATCGAAATCTCAAAATATTAATTAGGACAGGTGTGATGCTTTTGGTAGCCACTTATCCATGTCGTTTCTGCATGCCGGGGTCTACAGTGAAAATACCGAAATGAATTTTTAAATGGAGCAGAAAGGAATTTTCTCTGCCGAGTCTCCGTTTCCTGATTTCAACCGACTTTTGAGGTATCGAAAACTCCAAAATATTAATTAGGACAGGTGCGATGCTTTTGTTAGCCACTTCTCCAAGTCGTTTCTGCATGCCGGGGTTTGCAGTGAAAATAACGAAATGAATTTTTAATTGGAGCAGAAAGGAATTTTTTCTGCCGAGTCTCCGTTTCTTGATTTCAGCCGACTTTTAAGGTATCGAAATCTTCAAAATATTAATTAGGACAGGTGTGATACTTTTGGTAGCCATTTATCCATGTCGTTTCCCCATGCCGGGGTGTTTAGTAAAAATACCGAAATGAATTTTTAATGGGAACAGAAAGGAATTGTCTCTGTCGAGTCTCCGTTTCTTGATTTCAGCCGACTTCTAAGGTATCGAAATCTTCAAAATATTAATAGGACAGGTGTGAAGCTTTTGGTAGCCACATATCCATGTCGATGCTGCATGCCGGGGTCTACAGGGACAATACCGAAATGAATTTTTAATTGGAACAGAAAGGAATTTTCTGTGCCGAGTCTTCGTTTCTGCTTTTCAGCCGACTTTTAAGGTATCGAAATCCTCAAAATATTAATTAGGACAGGAGTGATGCTTTTGGCAGCCACTTATCCATGTCGTTTCTGCATGCCGGGGCCTACAGTGAAAATACCGAAATGAATTTTTAATTGGAACATAATGGAATTTTTTGTGCCGAGTCTCCGTTTCTTGATTTCAGCCGACTTTTAAGGTATCGAAATATTCAAAAGATTAATTAAGACATCAGTGATGCTTTTGGTAGCCACTTATCCATGTCGTTTCTGCATGCCGGGGTCTACAGTGTAAATACCGAAATGAATTTTTAATTGGAACATAAAGGAATTTTCTGCGCCGAGTCTCCGTTTCTTGATTTCAGACTTTTAAGGTATCAAAATCTTCAAAATATTAATTAGGACAGGTGTGATGCTTTTGGTAGCCATTTATCCATGTCGTTTCGCATGCCGGGGTCTACGTGTGAAAATACCGAAATGAATTTTTAATTGGAACATAAAGGAATTTTCTGTGCCGAGTCTTCGTTTCTTGAGTTCAGCCGACTTTTAAGGTATCGAAATCTTGAAAATATTAATTAGGACAGGCGTGATGCTTTTGTAGCCACCTATCCATTTCATTTCTGCATGCCGGGGTTTACAGTGAAAATACCGAAATGCATTTTTAATAGGAACAGAAAGGAATTTCTATGCCGAGTCTCCGTTTCTTGATTTCAGCCGACTTTTCAGCTATCGAAATCTTCAAAATATTAATTAGGAGAGGTGTGATGCTTTTGGTAGCCACTTATCCATGTCGTTTCTGCATGCCGGGGTCTACAGTGGGAATACCGAAGTGAATTTTTAAAAGGAACATAAAGGAATTTACTTTGCCTTGTCTTCGTTTCTTGTTTTCAGCTGACTTTTCAAGTATCGAAATCTTCAAAATATTAATTAGGACAGGAGTGATGCTTTTGGTAGCCACTTATCCATGTCGTTTCTACATTCCGGGGTTTACAGTGAAAATACCGAAATGAATTTTTAATTGGAACATAAAGGAATTTTTTGTGCCGAGTCTCCATTTCTTGATTTCAGCGGACTTTTAAGGTATCGAAATATTCAAAATATAAATTAGAACAGCAGTGATTCTTTTGGTAGCCACTTATCCATGTCGTTTCTACATGCAGGAGCTTACGGTGAAAATACCGAAATGAATTTTTAAATGGAACAGAAAGGAATTTTCTGCGCCGAGTCTCCGTTTCTTGATTTCAGCCGACTTCTAAGGTATCGAAATCTTCAAAATATTAATTAGGACAGGTGTGATGCTTTTGGTAGCCACTTATCCATGTCGTTTCGCATGCGGGGGTCGACAGTGAAAATACCGACATGAATTTTTAATTGGAACATAAAGGAATTTTCTGCGCCGAGTCTCCGTTTCTTGATTTCAGCCGACTTTTAAGGTATCGAAATCTTCAAAATATTAATTAGGACAGGTGTGATGCTTTTGGTAGCCACTTATCCATGTCGTTTCTGCATGCCGGGGTCTACAGTGAAAATACCGAAATGAATTTTTAATTGGAACAGAAAGGAATTTTCTGTGCCGAGTCTCCATTTCTTGATTTCAGCCGACTTTTAAGGTATCGAAATATTCAAAATATTAATTAGGACAGCAGTGATGCTTTTGGTAGCCACTTATCCATGTCGTTTCTGCATGCCGGAGCCTACAGTGAAAATACCGAAATGAATTTTTAAATGGAACATAAAGGAATTTTCTGTGCCGAGTCTCCGTTTCTTGATTTCAACCTACTTTTAAGGTTTCGAAATCTTCAAAATATTAATGAGGACAGGTGTGATGCTTTTGCTAGCCATTTATCGATGTCGTTTACGCATGCCGGGGTCTACGGTGAAAATACCGAAATGAATTTTTAATTGGAACATAAAGGAATTTTCTTGCCGAGTCTCCGTTTCTTGATTTCACCGACTTTTAAGGTATCGAAATCTTCAAAATATTAATTAGGACAGGTGTGATGCTTTTGGTAGCCACTTATCCATGTCGTTTCGCATGCCGGGGTCTACAGTGAAAATACCGAAATGAATTTTTAATTGGAACAGAAAGGAATTTTCTGTGCCGAGTCTCCGTTTCTTGATTTCAACCGACTTTTAAGGTATCGAAATCTTCAAAATATTAATTAGGACAGGTGTGATGCTTTTGGTAGCCACTTATCCATGTCGTTTCTACATGCCGGGGTCTATAGTGAAAATACCGAAATGAATTTTTAATTGGAACAGAAAGGAATTTTCTGTGCCGAGTCTCCGTTTCTTGATTTCAGCCGACTTTTAAGGTATCGAAATCTTCAAAATATTAATTAGGACAGGTGTGATGCTTTTGGTAGCCACTTATCCATGTCGTTTCGCATGCCGGGGTCTACGGTGAAAATACCGAAATGAATTTTTAATTGGAACATAAAGGAATTTTCTGTGCCGAGTCTCCGTTTCTTGATTTCAGCCGACTTTTAAGGTATCGAAATCTTCAAAATATTAATTAGGACAGGTGTGATGCTTTTGGTAGCCACTTATCCATGTCGTTTTTGCATGCCGGGGTCTACAGTGAAAATACCGAAATGAATTTTTAAATGGAACATAAAGGAATTTTCTGTGCCGAGTCTCCGTTTCTTGATTTCAGCCGACTTTTAAGGTTTCGAAATCTTCAAAATATTAAATAGGACAGGAGTGATGCTTTTGGTAGCCACTTATCCATGTCGTTTATGCCGGGGTCTACGGTGAAAATACCGAAATGAATTTTTAATTGGAACATAAAGGAATTTTCTGTGCCGAGTCTCCGTTTCTTGATTTTCAACCGACTTTTAAGGTATCGAAATCTCCAAAATATTCATTAGGACTGGAGTGATGGTTTTGGTTGTCACTTATCCATGTCGTTTCTACATGCAAGGGTCTCCAGTGAAAATACAGAAATGAATTTTCAAATGGAACATAAAGGAATTTTCTGTGCCGAGTCCTCGTTTGTTTACTTCAACCGACTTTTAAGATATCGAAATCTCCAAAATATTAATTAGAACTAGAATGATGCTTTTGGTAGCCACTTATCCATGTCGTTTCTGCATGCCGGGGTCTACAGTGAAAATACCGAAATGAATTTTTAAATGGAACAGAAATGAATTTTCTGCCGAGTCTCCGTTTCTTGATTTCAACCGACTTTTAAGGTATCGAAATCTTCAAAATATTAATTAGGACAGGTGTGATGCTTTTGGTAGCCACTTATCCATGTCGTTTCGCATGCGGGGTCTACGTGAAAATACCGAAATGAATTTTTAATTGGAACATAAAGGAATTTTCTGTGCCGAGTCTCCGTTTCTTGATTTCAACCGACTTTTAAGGTATCGAAATCTTCAAAATATTAATTAGGACAGGTGCGTGATGCTTTTGGTAGCCACTTATCCATGTCGTTTCTGCATGCCGGGGTCTACAGTGAAAATACCGAAATGAATTTTTAATTGGAACATAAAGGAATTTTCTGTGCCGAGTCTCCGTTTCTTGATTTCAGCCGACTTTTAAGGTATCGAAATCTTCAAAATATTAATTAGGACAGGTGTGATGCTTTTGGTAGCCACTTATCCATGTCGTTTCTGCATGCCGGGGTCTAAAGTGAAAATACCGAAATGAATTTTTAATTGGAACAGAAAGGAATTTTTGTGCCGAGTCTCCGTTTCTTGATTTCAGCCGACTTTTAAGGTATCGAAATCTTCAAAATATTAATTAGGACAGGTGTGATGCTTTTGGTAGCCACTTATCCATGTCGTTTATGCATGCCGGGGTCTACGGTGAAAATACCGAAATGAATTTTTAAATGGAACATAAAGGAATTTTCTCTGCCCGAGTCTCCGTTTCTTGATTTCAGCCGACTTTTAAGGTATCGAAATCTTCAAAATATTAATTAGGACAGGTGATGCTTTTGGTAGCCACTTATCCATGTCGTTTCGCATGCGGGGGCTACGTGAAAATACCGAAATGAATTTTTAATTGGAACATAAAGGAATTTTCTGTGCCGAGTCTCCGTTTCTTGATTTCAACCGACTTTTAAGGTATCGAAATCTTCAAAATATTAATTAGGACAGGTGTGATGCTTTTGGTAGCCACTTATCCATGTCGTTTCTACATGCCGGGGTCTACGTGAAAATACCGAAATGAATTTTTAATGGAACATAAAGGAATTTTCTGCCGAGTCTCCGTTTCTTGATTTCAACCGACTTTTAAGGTATCGAAATCTTCAAAATATTAATTAGGACAGGTGTGATGCTTTTGGTAGCCACTTATCCATGTCGTTTCTGCATGCCGGGGTCTACAGTGAAAATACCGAAATGAATTTTTAATTGGAACATAAAGGAATTTTCTGTGCCGAGTCTCCGTTTCTTGATTTCAGCCGACTTTTAAGGTATCGAAATCTTCAAAATATTAATTTGGACAGGAGTGATGCTTTTGGTAGTCACTTATCCATGTCGTTTCTACATGCCGGGGTCTACAGTGAAAATACCGAAATGAATTTTTAAATGGAACAGAAAGGAATTTTCTGTGCCGAGTCTCCGTTTCTTGATTTCAGCCGACTTTTAAGGTATCGAAATCTTCAAAATATTAATTAGGACAGGTGTGATGCTTTTGGTAGCCACTTATCCATGTCGTTTCGCATGCCGGGGTCTACGGTGAAAATACCGAAATGAATTTTTAAATGGAACATAAAGGAATTTT